>JANXHW010000002.1:143209508-144409508 GCA_026170595.1 Plestiodon gilberti rubricaudatus
GCAAAAAGAGGGAGGGGAATTAGAGAATGCACAGCATTTCTTTCACATTTATCAAATCTAGCTCTTGGTCCCAGTGGAAGTCAGTACAAATTTAGAAGTAACGAAAGCTGCACTCCAAAGTTTTAAAGACAACCCACAAACAAGACAAACAGTTAACCAACCAACCCCCCCACACACACACACTACAATTAAACAACACAACCAAATAGACGACTATTTAAGGAACTTGCTAAAGAATAATAAGCCACTAGATTTTACTTTACTTGCCTTACTAGGAAAAAACTCAGAGTCAACAAGCAAATTATTTTAATATTTTATAACTGCTATAAAGAGCAACCCTGTAGCCATACCAAATGGCAAATAAGCCACAAGTGCTAGACCACCTCTTTCATTGTCGTAAGGACTGAAGATGAAGTGGGGGGGGGGCAGAGAGGGAGACAGAGTGTCAGAACTAAATAGACAGCACATGTATTTTGAACCTGGTGCAAATATTATTAACAATAGGCCACAAACCTGTTATCTGTACACTCTTTCTTGGGAGCAAATCCCTTTGAATACAATGGAACTTACTTTTGAGTAAACCTGTATAGGATTGCACTATCAGATAGTCAAACAGGAATTGCAGGTCTCTTGTTCCAAAATCTGATATCTGCGTTCCTATGGGATGACTTTTAATAGCCAAACATAATATAAATTCAAAATCAGGTTTGGAATTTAACTAATACAGAGAAAAGCAAATGAACAAAAGATATACTTCAATTTATCAAAGAAACATCTGAGAAGAAAGTATGGGATTATTTATTCATTTATTTTTGAGCCTCCCCCCAAAAGGCCTTCTCCTTTTCCTAAAACCTAGAGCTAGAAAAAATGTTGTTGTTGTTGTTGTTCAGTCGTTAAGTCGTGTCCGACCCTTCGTGATCCCATGAACCATATCCCGCCAGGCCTTCCTGTCCTCCACTATCTTCCTGAGTTCGCTCATTTTCATGTTCGTTGCATCGGTGATGCTGTCTAACCATCTCATCCTTTGCCTTCCCCTTCTCCTTTTGCCTTCAATCTTTCCCAGCATCAGAGTCTTCTCCAGAGACTCCTCTCTTCGCATTAAGAGGCCAAAATATTTGAGTTTCAGCCTCATTACCTGTCCTTCCAGGGAACAGTCAGGGTTGATTTCATTTAAGATTGACTGATTTGATCTCCTAGCAGTCCAAGGGACTCTCAGGAGTCTTCTCCAGCACCACAGTTCAAAAGCATCTATTCTTTGGCGCTCAGCCTTCCTTATGGTCCAACTATTATTACTGATGCTTTTATAAAATTTGTACTTTTTTTAGTCTTTTAGATTTTAGCATTTACCGTACTGCTGCCGCCACCTTATTATAGTAGTTTCAATGTTTTATGGTTGCTTTTGAAGTAATTATTGTACGTTTATATTATGTAACCTGCTTTGAGTGTCCACATAAGTGGTAAGCAGGGTAGAAATATATTAAATAAGTAAATAAATAAATAAATAAATATGCAGAAAACTGCCATGAATAGTGGAGGAAAAATACACACAATGTAAAATATGTTTTACTCTAATCTCATAGAAACTATGGCCCTGAAAATGATAACCTTGTAACTGTATCAGAGATATAGCAGAAAATGACATGCTACCTCAGTGTCAATTTGACTTCTCCCTGGTGCATTAATAAAACAGGCCTCTATAATACTTTGCTTATTCTAATCTGATAAATGATGCTATTTCACAGAGTCTACAGGAAGCACATGCATTTTCATGGGCTGTTGGTTCAGATGTGTCAATACATCTGAAGGGAAACCAATTTTGTTAGACTAAGATATCTAGCAGCTGTAATATTTATCAACCTTTTGCATTTTGAAGATTAAAGCACAAAATGAGGAACATGCATCTGTGTTTTTTTTTTTAATCAAAATTCATTGCTAAGAACACTCATTATAAAAGCCAACAAAATTCTGGGAAACAATTGAATGTGTATTGGGGGAGAAAATATAACAGTGGAATATATACTTCCTTGCCAGGGCTGGTCTTTGCTGACAGACAGAATGGTGTATTGGATAAAATGCTGGCCCTGTTCTGGGCAAGATAAAACTGAAGGGAGAAAGAACTGTGTATGCCACTCTCATCTCACTGGAGGAAGGGTGGGATGAAAACATAATAGAATAAAAATCTGATCCCTCATTCTATCTCAGATTGTGATCAGTCAGGACCCCTCTCCCTCTGAACAATCTGTAACATTGGGTTGATACAGATGTAATGACAAACCATGGATTGGTGTTATGTTCACAAACTGGCTTGAACCTTGAACTCATGCACTCCTCCATTACTTCTTTTGCACATGAAGTGAGGAAGTTTAAAGCATCCACTTGCAGTCTGGAAGAAATAGCAGCTTCCTGTTTCATCCAAATCCAGGAAACAGGGACTTGTACAAAATATAGTTGGTTTAATAATATCTTGGTTTGTTAACTATGAGTAGGAATAGGAAAGACAGAGAGTGCGCGCGCGTGCAAACACACACGCATGCACACCTGTGGCTCATGCACATAAACTATAGTTTGTCACTACATCTGAACCAGGCCCTGATGTCAGGATCCACCTGCACCTAGACCAGGAGTGGCCTCTGCATTCTTAAGAGTTGTGCAGAAGACCGAATCTTGGAGGCGCAAGTGCTGATGGTGCTGCTAGAGCAGCTGCACCTGCTGAAATGCCCTCACCTATACAACCATTAAAGGGCCAGGAGCATTCATGTTGAAAGGTTGGGCACTCCTAACCTAGACTCTGATGAGGTCTCCATGAAGGAAGAACTACCCCCTGTGGTGTTTTCCAACACTGAAAAGGATCTCATTGCGAAAAACATCTGGAGCTTACCCCTCCAGCAGATACTCTTTCTGATGAGCCTGGGCTCTTGGGTGATGTGTCATTTTGGGACCCTATTTTTTATCACTATTACACTATTTTTAATTGTGAGATTTAAATTTACAAAGAAAAACAAATGAACAACGATAAGGATAAGACAAAACAAAAGATATATCTTATACATCCAACTAAGGTGAGAGATTTAGGGCTCAATCCTATCCAACCTTCCAGGGCTAATGCAGCCATGTCAATGTGGCATGTGCTGTATCCTGAGGTGGGGAGGGGACAGTCATGGAGGCCTCCTCAAGGTAAGGGAACATCGGGGATGCACTGAGGCTGCATCGGCACTGGGAGGTTGGATAGGATTGGGCCCTTAAATTGTTAAAAGACACACAAAAAATATCAGAGTTACCCAGAAGAAAAAACAAATGTACACAATTCTAACTAAGGGGCAAGATCTGAAGTGTTTAAGAAACAGTTCTCTTTATGTGTCACCATTCTTAGTTCTTATTTACAATTCAGAAACCCATTCATTTTGGCAATTTTTGACAAGGGAACCAGATTGCCTTCTGGTAGGTACCATGCTGAATACTCTTACTGCCCCAGGGTATACTGTTGTGCCAAGAAAGTGTAAGTAAAATATATATGGCTTCTGGTTTTTATGGTTGTAGACGAAATGACATCTCAGCGCAGTACAAGTATTCAACACGGCACCTGCCAAGATGCAGCTGCATCAGAGGACTTGCTGCCTGCTAGTGCTGCCAAAAAGGTAAGACACTAAAAGCCATCTCAGAGGAGTTACAAAATGGGATGAAGAGGAGACCCATGCATTGCACCTTCAGAACAATTTGTATCCATTTCATAACAAAAAGATAAGTGAACCAATGCGTTTCATATATTTGTTATAAATGTAAGTTATACAGGTTGATTACCCCTTATCCGGACATCCGAAATCCAGACTATTCCGAAATCCAGTCATTTTGGGGGCTATGACTTAAAAAAAAAAAACATTTTCCAGCACCTGGCTGGCTGGGGCACAAAATTATTAACAAATATTGTATAAAATTACCTTCAGGCTATGTGTATAAGATGTATGAGAGACATACATGAATTTCATGTTTAGACTTGTGTCCCATCCCCAGGATCGCATTATTATACTATATATATATATACATACACACACACACACACATATATACATACACACACACACACACACACACACACACACACAGGGATACTCAACCTGTATATACATATAGTTAGTTACATAAACACTGACTACAACAAAGAGATTCTGCATAATATAGAGTGCAATGAATGTCAAGCTGTAAATACTTCCCTCTAAGCACACTGAATAACTGGGTTTACCAAATACTGTCGTAAGAATTGTGTTTATTAGAAGCTTAAGTTGAAATATACTGTAGTAGCCTAAGGTCAGCAGATCCCTACAAATGTGGCACATCATCCAAAAATAGTTTATAACTGTTCCACAGCATGTGTATTTTGGAGAAGTGGGCAGAAAAAAAGAAATTGCTGAACTATAAATATTTAAATACATTTATTGTAAACCTTTATTCTTCCTGCACCTGGACAATAACTGCTTTCAGTTCTTCTTGACATTAAACTATAATACAGAAATGTAACAGATATGAGTTTCACTGAACATAAGCAATAACCTGTAGAGTAAATGTTTTTAGCGTGCTATCTCAAAATCTAATGTTTATGCAACAATTCAAGAATAAGTGCAGAAAAGCTTTCAGAGAAATAAGCTATGATGCAAGGGTTTCCAAAACTAAATGTTTTGTTTACATTCCACCGATTTCTTACAAGTTTAACACCAGCAGAGAACTTGGAATATCCAAAATTATATGCAATACAAATTCTGAATTCTAGCAGTTGTCTGAATCTAAACTAATGGTGCAATCCTGTGTAAACATGAGCTAGTGGAGTGATGGCTTCGCCGGTGCTGGGTGTCGTAATGCACCGTAAGGCACATTTCTGACACTCGGAGAGTAAGCAGCATCGGTGGAGAGGCCGGCGCTGCTCACAGACCCAGAGCTGCACCCATAGGGGAAGGTAAGTTTTCCACCTGTCGGGGTAGGTGGAGGGCGGAATGGGACAATCCAGGGGGGCTGGATTGGCCCGCTGAGCCTAGGAGGGGGGAGGGATCATTGGTGGCACGCTCCACCAAATCCTATCCCGTGTCCCAGGCCTCCTCGGATTTGCGTCAGCCATTTTGCCGATGTACCTCTGAGGAGGCCCATTGAGCCTGCTGGGGCTCTACCCAGGTGAAAGGGACAAATGTCCCTTTCTCCAGAGGAGTGCTTCAGCTCCGCTGGCATGGGTCCAATACTGCCCAAGAGCTGGTGGTTCTTGTACGTTTAACAAGGCAGAGCAATTGTTCCTACTCACACTAGCATAGTGTCATTCCCAGTGGCTGTTAACTGGTGTGTCTTTTGCATCTTGTTTTACTGTGAGCCCCTCCAAGATAGGAAACCATTTTTTTCATGGGGGAGGCTATAACGTCTTTGTGAACTTTTTGTAGGAAAACAGAATAAATACTAATAATGGGAAGATGATAGCCTTGCTGCTAATGTCAGCCTGTAGAAGTTTAGTTGAGAAGAAAAGTTCTCAACTTGCAAAAAGAGGATTTCTTTGTAAAAGCAGCTGAGCAAGTCACACCCACAATGTTATATACTATATGCATAAACTGTACATTAAACATTACTTGAATGCTTTGCAGGAAAGAGTTCTGGAAGAGGAAATCTGACCACCTCATGTTCATTGAATTCTTCATATTTCAGTTCACTTCAGACCAAAGTCACATTATTTGCTTTTTTTTTTTTTTTTTAGTATTCTTGAAAGTTGTGCCTATTCTGCTTTTGGAACTGATAGATTTAAAGAGTACCTCAAAACTGTAGAGAAGTGCACAGGTTGCACTTTGCACTTCAGGTTGTTTCCCAAGCATATCTTGGGAAACTACTTGTGATCTATGCCCCTCATCTCCCCTCTATTCCTAGCTAGACAGGATTGAATTGTAAGGTTCCAAGTAGACCCAGCGGGGTAGCAAGGGCTTATCTGAACAAATGTTCCCTTAGCCAGAGGAGATCTCTGTGACTCCTCCCCCCCCCCGGCAGGAGGCTGCAGCGCATGCTCCGGTGGCCCAGCTGCATCGGCGGGGGAGTTTTGATAGGATTGGGCTGTACGTTTCCTTTCAGGCCCAGATATTAGACCCAGATTCTTGCACGTATGAAGTACAAATGGTATCCTACAGCATAAATGTTCTCATATGGCCTCCACTGAACTTAATCTGAACCTGTACACAACCTTTGTTGTTTGCCTTGAGCAACAAAATCTCGTGGGCTCACTTTCCATTACTTTCTACATGTATTGTAGTTGTTAAATACACTAACAATTGTTCCTTCTCAGTCTAAACATTTATTTTCATTTTGAACCAAAGGCTATATTTTATTTTCAATACAGACAAGCAAACAGTTTTACAGCTAAACTACACAATATCTGCAGAACAGACTCAGAGGAAAAAGTCGGCTTCGGACTTAGATAGCTTTGAAATTCAGGTTTAAAAAGGCTTCAACAACTGATCCATATGCTTTACAAGAATCACAGTGGTAGTTTAACGAAGCAATATAATCAGAAGGATAAAAATAACAAATAGAGGATCTAAAATGATATCACAAAATCAAGGGTAGGCACACGGCTTTTTTTCTGCTAAATGTGACTACTTATTTGAACACTTGTGTTGAAAGGCAGTCTAGAAATAAATACATAAATATTTATACTGTATTTTATATGTTGCCTACAAGAACATTTGGCCTAAGTCCAAATCACCACTGAATATTAGATAAAGTGGTGGCAGGAAACGGCTGTCTTTGATGGTGGGTGGTGTGGAATCCCAGTGGGTTCTCACTGTGTGTTCAGTATCTGAAGACTTCATTTTCCTGTATATTTTACCAATTAGGTTAAAATGCTGGTGGCATGAAACATATACTGCACTTCCAATTTCCAAGAAAAATGTCCTTGTGACACAAATAGTCTCACACATTCATGACCCATGTATTCCAAAGTAAAAGTTCCTGGGTTTTCTGCCATGGCATAAAATAAATTAAAAGAACGATGTTAATAATCCCAACGTTTTGTTTGCAAATCTTTGGCAAACCTTTTCAAGGGAAAACTCTCAAAGAAGAGAAAACCTCTCAGTTCAGTGTCTGTTCTTGTGACCCTTCTTACATTCAAGATTTTCTGTCTTGTGCTTACCCTGCCATTTATGTACAATAGCTATTTTTCATGATAACTTGCGTCTTGTCTTTATGTCTTGCAATTGTATTGAAAGGTATTACATGCAAATGAGCAACCATATTATAAAACCAAGAAAAGTTTCAAAATGAGGCTTCCCATTTCTGATCAGCCTTCTCACCTGTGACTCCCAGCTTGTCAACATTTACTTCAGCCTTCAAATAGATCCGCCCTCTTTTTTCTGTATGATCCATTCCACAAAGGCTTGGAACATTTATTACACATTGCTTGTGAACATTCATATCACATGCTGCAGATCAGAAAAGAAGCAATTAGACATCCTGTGTTATAATCTATTGGTGATGGCTGGAATTCCAAGATTGCAAATACACTGATGTACCAGAGGATACCTATAGTAAGGACAGACCCACCCACACTGCAAGAAAGCATCTTCCCTTTTAGTGACTACAAAAAAATCCATGAGCTCACAGTCCATAGGATCCATGACAAAATACTTTCTGACAAAATGATTTTGTTAAAATAATGAACATTGTGTCTTTTCTGCTGCAGGACAAAGAGTCATTCAGGAGATGTGATTCTGTATGTCAGAAACAGCTGGAAAAGGAAAGTGTTAAGCAGCCCCTCCCCCACCTGCAGGCTTATAGGCTGCTTTTTGGTTAAAAATCAGAAAGTGTTGGAGAAAAGATATACAGGGCTGCATAAAACCTGTAGTTTTGGCCAGCAGGAAAGACAGTAGTGGTGTCAAGAGTGGCAACTGGTCTGACTGGAAAAAATGACTTGAGAAAAATATACTGCATTTTCTTAAAGTTTTAAAGCAGGGTGACCAACCTACATTATATATTAGGGCTGATTCTGGCACCCATGACCACTTTATCTAACCCTTAGTGGCCATACCAGATTTTAAATAAGGATGTTGTAAACCAGTTTCCCAACAGGTGAAATTGGGGCAAAGAAAAATGTCTGAGATGGGGCTACATGGCTTTTCTGAAAGCTAGGGAGCCATAAGATCTTGGAGAGTCTGAACCATGGGGTTGAACCTTCCATACCAGAATGGAGGCCAGGCAATTATGAAGGTGTATCCCTGCAGGTACAGGGATTTTCAGGTATCCATTAAAGGCAGAATACAGCTGAATGCTTGTGCACTGTAGTAGTACCAATTGCCTACAGGAGCAAACATCAGGAAGCCAAGGCAAGAATCCCATACAGGACCATCTTGGATGAGATATTCATCAATACCTTTGCTCATCTTCCTACTCAAGAAATCACTTTACTTGCCTATCTTTGGTCTTGAAAAGGACAAGCTACTAAGGAATCCCCAAATAGCTTGTAAACCATCTAATTAGTCACATATGAAAGCTTACTATTTTTAAAATTACTGAGGGGGAGTGCAACTCAAAACACATCAGCAGAAAAATGTCTCTGACAACAGCTGTTTTCATCATCTTTCTTTTGTAATTAGCTCTGCATCCCTAGAAGGAGCAGCAGGTTAGCTTGTTCCTAGAACCTGACACATAGCCATATGTTAGGGACATAACTGTATTCAAAACCAAAGCCTGAGCATCATAATGGCAGGCTTCAACACACCTGGTTGCCCCTCACCTCTGAAGAGTGAGAAAATCCTCTTACTGTTGTTGTATGGGAGGTGCAAAAACCAGGACTATTTTTTTGGTGGGGGGAGGGGGAGTATGTGTTCTCTTGCAAAAGCACAAGGAAAGAGAAATCATCTTTCTGTTTCTTCACAACTTGGAGGAGATAAGGACGAGGGGTTTCTCTCCCTTAGCAGGACTGTGAGTTTTGCAACATTTATGTGCACAAGCACCGGCTGTTTGTCTTCACGTAAAGGGCCTGTGTGATCTGAGTGCCTAGGCAAGAGCCTCTGGCAGCATAATTCTCTCACTCCTGAGCACTCTTCATGTGGTCAGAAGCATTTTAGTATATTCCTACTGGAATGAATCACAAATCACAAATTACTAGATCTTGGGGTGATAGTTTTGGGAGCATGCTTTGGAGACAGGTTAGTGTGGGGCGGCAGTGGGGGGGCAGGTGTTGGAAGGCAGTTTGAAGACAGAAAGTGAGAGAGTGGTGGGGCATTGGGAGGCAGATCAATACCTGGCTAGAAAGCCAAAAGAACATTTGTGGATCCTTGCATCAGGGACGTCACCTACCTTTCAGGTGCCTGGTGCGCACCCATCACGTCACCCCCCTCTGCTCAGAAGCCGAAGTAATTGGTGGTGATGTGATGTCATTGCGTCACCGCCAATTACTTCTGACGAAAACACACACTCGGGGCTGCTTTTGCATGCTCTCGGCTTGCCAAATTGGAGCGGGGTGAAAGCAGCCCAAATGTGTGTTTTTGTCAGCTTGCCCAGACGTGCGAGGCAGGAACCTTCAGTTCGGCGGCCATGTGGGTGCCACAGGCCTGCTGTGTGTCACCCCTCCTCCTCCCAGATGGTACGTTAGCGCAGCCCACATCAGCCACACCAGTGACGGTCTGCCTATGCCTTGCGTATCAGGTAAGACAAGGGTTATATTCACTGCAAAGGGGAACTGCAATAGACATTTTTCTTACCCCTTCGCAAGAAAAGTTTGGAAGTCAGTTGGCCCTCAGCCTTGACCCGAGTTTCCTCCTTTGGCCCTGTATGCATTTTCATGACAACTTTTGGAATGACAATAGAAACTTCCTGGACAGAAACCACTGACCATTTGACTTGAGGGGGATTTTACCACTCTGTCTTCAAGACCGTCCTTGAAGGAGGCTAGATATAGAAATTCTGTGGCTGAATGAAAAGCAAATGGGAAAAGGTTTTGATAACTTCTGGGTTGAAAAACAGGGGACCCCAGACTGTCCAGGCAAACTAAATATTATAAGTTAATGGCCTTTACAGAATTTAGAAAAGATTCTATTAGGAGGAAGAAATCTATTGCGACTAACGCTGATCATCATCTGATCCTGTTAACCCTGTCCCCTCCCATCAGAGGAATAAATTTTCCTTTGAAAAGCCTCAGAGACTACGGGAATGACCATCTGGGTGTACAGACATTTCTCCTTTGGAGCAACATTAGCCCATGTTTGAATATCTTTGAAAGAGGCTGGGATGGGTTGGTTCCCTCTCCTGCTCTACAAAGTTACTATAGGAGAAATGTAAAAATGGTGCACTGCAACTTTGTTTCTGCAAAGGTGAGAGTCAGTGTTGGTGAACAGGAAGCAGGACAATAAGCAGTCAAGCAGGGAGTTTGCTCCCTGAGCAGCTCGGGCTGAGAAGTCAGGCAAGAGTCAGCAACTTTATAGGTCCAGACTGGCTCCTTATGTCACTGGGGTGAAAGCGGAAGCAAATCCTCTTGCAATCTGTAGTGTGGCTCTGCAGTACAGGAGAGCTCATGCAGTAGTCCCTCTGTAAACAAGCTACCACAGTTGTGCAGGGAGTAAAGGACCTGGGCTCCAATGCAGTTTGAGATCCCTAGTGTCTTAGTATGGGGAACGTCGCCTATGTTATGTTTGCACGTTTTCCTACAGCTTCATGATAGGGATCTGCATATCTGCTTCCCCCTTGTAAGAGCACCACTTCTTACTAGCTTACCCATAATGAATGATTTCAAAAATGACTCTCTGAAATGTGTTGGATGGCTCAAGCCCCCTTACACAGGCAACCCATCTTTTCCCTTAGCCTGGTATTAGGAGCCAGTGGGTCTGATACACTCTAAAACCGCACTCCTATAGTAGGCAAAATTGTTGATGCTGCTATAGAACCCTTCAAAATGGTGTTGGTTTTGGAAAGAATTGTTTTCTCCTTCAGAGGACTGAGAGAGGGAACTCCTTCTCCATTAAAGGAAATCAGAAATTGGCTCATGTATCTCATCCAACATAAAGGATTATACCAAATGATACAAATGCCCTGCTGCCCATGATCAGAGAATGGTCAAGTTGAGAAATCATCAAGGTAGTGCAGTGGTTGAATAGACAGTACAGAAGTGCACTGTGAGATGACAAATTACATTTTTTTAAATGCTATGGCTTACTGCAATGCTCCAAACCAATGGCTGGCTAAATGTGTTATTTGTCCTTTCTGGTAATTTTCCATTAACACATTGCTATAGCAAAATCCACATTAGAGAAGGAGCTATTTACACCGCTATGCTAGATATGTTCAAATATTAATTTGAAATAGTCAGTCACACCTTCAATCAGCATAACTGAACTGGTACTTTACTGCCTCAAAGAACATTATTGCTTAATGGCTTCGTTAATTTTTAAAAAGTCTAATTATAACGTAAGCAAAAAAAACTTACTTACTGTCACATTTCATCCCTTGGTGTAGAAGTCCATAAAGCAATGACCCACAATGGTCACAAAATGTTGGGCTTCCATACGTGTGAATTTTGAACTTGTGCTTGCTTCTGGGATCCTAAAAAATCCAGAAGATAAAAAATACTGCATATAGTAAACCTGTTTCTGAAGCACCAAATTCTTTCAAATTCCATTGTACACAACACATTCTTACTGAAAATAGATTGCAACTCGTAACCTTACTCCCTAGTAGAAGATTGGGGAGTCCCCTTTCTGAAGATTGGGGGGGCCTGTGGAGGGTCGCACAGGCCTCTCCGAAGCCCTGGTAAGTGAAACAAAGGCATTTTCGGGTACCTTTTTCAATGGTGGCAGCAATCCCCTTAAGGGGGGGCAAGGGACAGTTTGTGGTTTCAATGGTGGGTCGCGACCCACCACTTTGAGAACCACTGCACTATGGTATTATTCTTAAATACAATTTTTCCAAAAGGTTTCCACAGTTTTGGCCATACTACTGGTGTCACCTGCCCCGAGGGTGTCACCCAGTGCAGTCCACACACCCCAACCAGTGATGCCACTGATTAGAACGATACATAATCTAAATAATATTGAGGTGTACTAACTGAAATATTTTATGTTGATACAACAGATTTTTCTTGCTGATATTTAAATAGCCTGTTTGTTGTTTCTGTGCACTTTATATTTTATGTATTTTTCGTTTTTCTTTAGTGTTATATACTATGCCATTTTATTATGCTTATTTTTTTCTGGCATACTTAAGGTTAAGAATTCTGTTAAAAGCACATATGTACTTAGTTTTTATACAAATTGCAGAAGTATACACACAAAAAAGAAATACAGTTGCAAGAAAAAGTATGTGAACCCCTTGGGATTAAATGGAGTTTTGCATGAATTGGTCATAAAATGTGCTCTGAACTTCATCTAAGTCACAACAATAGAAAAACACAGTCTGCGTAAAATAATACGACACAAACGTTAGATGTTGCCATGGTTTAATTGAACATAACGTGTAAACATTCACAGTGCAGGGAGGAAAAAGTATGTGAACCTTTGGACTTAATAACTGGTTGACCCTCCTTTGGCAGCAATAACCTCAACCAAACGTTTCCTGTAGTTGCAGATCAGACCTGCACAACGATCTGGAGTAATTTTGGACCACTCCTCTTCACAAAACTGTTTCAGTGTAGCAATATTCTTGCGATGTCTGGTGTGAATCGCTCTCTTAAGGTCATGCCACAGCATTTCAATCGGGTTGAGGTCAGGACTCTGACTGGGCCACTGCAGAAGGCGTATTCTGTGCTGTTGAAGCCATTTTTTTGTTGAATTACTTGTATGCTTTGGGTCATTGTCCTGTTGCATCACCCATCCTCTGCGGAGCTTCAGTTGGTGGACAGATGGTCGTAGGTTTTCCTGCAAAATGTCTTGATAAACTCTGGAATTCATTTTCCCATCAATGACAACAATCCGTCCAGGCCTTGAGGCAGCAAAGCAGCCCCAAACCATGATGCTCCCTCCGCCATGTTTTACAGTGGGGATGAGGTTTTGATGTTGGTGTGCTGTGCCTTTTTTTCTCCACACATAGTGTTGTGTGTTCTTCCCAAACAACTCAATTTTGGTTTCATCTGTCCATAGTATATTTTGCCAGTAGTGCTGTGGAACATCCAGGTGCTCTTTTGCAAACTTCAAACGTGCTGCAATATTTCTTTTGGACAGCAATGGCTTCCTCCGTGGTGTCCTCCCATGTACTCCATTCTTGTTTAATGTTTTCCTTATTGTAGATGTGTCAACAAAAATGTCAGCATGTGCCAGAGATTTCTGTAGGTCTTTAGCTGACACTCTAGGATTCTTCTTTACCTCATTAAGCATTCTGCGCTGTGCTCTTGCAGTCATTTTTACAGGACGACCACGCCTAGGGAGAGTAGCAACAGTGCTAAACTTTCTCCATTTGTAGACAGTCTGTCTTACCGTGGACACATGAACATCAAGGCTTTTGGAGATACTTTTGTAACCCTTTCCAGCTTCATGCAAGTCAACAATTCTTGATCGTAGGTCTTCTGAGAGCTCTTTTCTGCGAGGCATGGTTCACATCAGACAGTGCTTCTTGAACCCAGTAAACCCAAAACAGGTGTGTGTTTTTAAAGGGCAGGACAGCTGTCAGCAACACATCCAATATCATCACACTGATTGGAGTCAAGGTTGGCTCACTCCTGACTCCAATTAGCTCTTGGAGATGTCATTAGGCTAGGGGCTCACATACTTTTTCCTCCCTGCACTGTGAATGTTTACACATTATGTTCAATTAAACCATGGGAACGTCTAATGTTTGTGTAGTATTATTTTACGCAGACTGTGTTTTTCTATTGTTGTGACTTAGATGAAGTTCAGAGCATGTTTTATGACCAATTCATGCAAAACTCCATGTAATCCCAAGGGGTTCACATACTTTTTCTTGCAACTGTAGCAAAAAAAAAAATGAGGTTGTCATAGGTCACCCCCGTTAGGTCTGTAGCATTTCAATACTGTAGCAGCAAACACAACCAAGTGCTTTAAACACAATTAAAAAAACTACCTTTATGATAGCCAAGAACCTCCTTAAACGGATGCAAGATAAATAAGGTATGATATTTTAAAATCTATTCAATGAGTTGGTTAGGTTTCGTTCAAATGTTCAGTTGTTGAGAAACTGCCACCCCTGCCGATGTTTTGGGAGTACAATGTGGTTTTCTAGTTTCCTACACACCCCTTAAGAACGCAGAGGCTCCAATGGTGGGATGTTGGCCACCCCAAAGTGTAAAACTTTGGATATTTTTTTTAAGGAAGATCACCAAAACAGTATTCAAAATGGGGAAGTGGCTAAAATACCTACATGACCCTCTAGGGGGAGGCAAAACAACATACAGGAAAGCCTAATCAAAACAATTATTTGTACATTTCTCTCTGCCTAGTTGACCCACAGTGCAATCCTACGTAGTCTACTCAGAAGTAAGTCCCATTTACCTCTGTTGAACTTAGGTAAAGGTAAAGGTGACCCCTGACAATTGTCCAGTCGTGTCCGACTCTAGGGTGTGGTGCTCATCCCCATTTCAAAGCCGAAGAGCCAGCGTTGTCCAAAGACGCCTCCGTGGTCATGTGGCCAGCATGACTCTCCTTGCCGCAGCGTGTAGCATGCGGCTGGAACACAGAGCGCTGTTTACCTTCCTGCAGCCTCAGATGCTCTGCACAGGTAAGTGCCTCCAACTTTCTATAGTTACTATAAGGCAGGGGTGGCCAAACTTCCTTAATGTAAGAGCCACATATGAAAAACTTCAGATGTTTGAGAACCATAAGAGAGATGTTTGTGAGCCGCAATCTTTAAGAAGCATTTAAATTCTTAAATATATTTACTCACCATGAATATTAAACTTATGTTTTAATCCAGTTTTAATCCAGTTGATTCTCACAGTTTATACCTGGTAAATAATTATAAAGCTTGAAAATGTCTTATTTACCTTTTATATTAATTGTGATGCAAAAAGGAGCTCAGCCAACATATTTCGGAGAGCTGCACATTATACGTCAAAGGAGCAGCATGTGGCTCAGGAGCCTCAGTTTAGCCACCCCTGCTCTATATGTAATGAATGTGAATGCTATTTCACTTGAGAGAGAAAATACGTATTTAAAAATGTTTGGCCACCCCTACTATATGGTATATTGTTAAACTGTCGATTGATCAGTGACCTTGGAAAAACTCTCAAAAAGGAAACAAGGACAGCGCTGTAAAATATAAAGGAGGCCAGCAGTTTGTGGGTCAGTCTGCAGCATCCACTTTAAACCATAACTCTAGACAACTGGGAATGGAAGGAGAACTTCAGAATGTGAAGGAGCTTCACTGCAAGAGAGCTTTCTAAGCCCCTTTACTATAGAATAAATATAGAATCCCTTTACAAGCATCACCTCAGCAATCATCACCCCCTCTCCAATTCTAGTCAAATGTCTAGTAAACAGGAGTGTCCCCCAAAATGTACACAGCGTTTCACGGGTCTTTATTTGCTCCTTGATAATATGCAACATGGCTCAAAAAAAGATTGTTCTGGATGCTAACAGTTCCACACGACCATCTTAATACATACCCAAATTAGCTCACCCACTCTATAAGATAAGCAATCAAGACAGCAGAAATCTTTTGCCCAAGGCCTCTTAACATCTTTTTCATTTACACTGGACACTGCAATGTTTTGGTTCCTGAACAGGAAATATTTGGGTTGAACTCATCTACGTCCTCTCAATATCTTGAAACTGCTCCTTCAGGTGTTTGCAATGTGGGTGCTATACAGTCAATATACAAATGAAAAGGACTACAGAATGAAGACCAACATTTGCAGGTTGCCACAGAATGAAGACCAACTGTACAGGTTGCCTGTCTGAAACCTTATTAAGTACAGAGATAAGCATTTGACAGCTTATTTAAACCCCTCCAAAACTCACTCCAAAAACATGTGCAGTGCAATTCGTATGAAGATATCTCACTGAGATCAGTGGGGCTTACTCCCAAGTAAGTGTGCATAGGATTGCAGCCCAAAACTACCATTTTAGTTTGTACTAGTCTCTATTTTACGATACCATCAATAATGCTGCAGGTCTCCCATGAAACTTGCTATGGTTCACGTTACCCTAACCTCATCTCCCCACATCCCAAAAGTATCCAAAAATATATTTGTCAAATACTTTTGGGTCAGTAATAATTCCTGTAACGAAGACTGCAATCTTATACTTAAATCTCATTACTTAAACACAATGGAACTTACTTCTGAGGAAACGTGTAGGATTGTACTATATGCTTGGGGGGGGGCTGCATCAGTAGAGAAAATGACTGGCTGTTGCTATTCAAAGAAGTCACTGGGCAGAACAACTAATTAGAAAGTAATTATTAAGTAGTACACTGTAACTGGGTTGAAACTTCAATGAAAAGCACTGGAGGCTGTGGGGCAACCTTTTTCTACTAGTAGTTTATTTTTGCAATAGTGTCATTACATCTGAAAATGTAGGAAACAAACGAACAGAAAGATGCTTCTTCAAACAGTAGTACCAACAGAAACACTCATTGCATTTTGGTGGCAAAGTCAAATTGTCTCCTCAAAGGCAACAATAATTTACTTTCCAATTATTTCCTAAGATACACCTTATAATTTTTTTTAAAAAAAAACCACCACCAAGCAAGCAAAAGAGTTTTTATACTAACATCACCAATTTTTGTTAATAAAGGGAATAACTTCAGTGAATGATCTTAAGGGTACCATTTTTCAACCAACCGAATCCCTCAATGTTGATACTTTTCTGGCCAAGGAAAAAGTAGCATCTGAAACACCACGATAGCTGATCAGCAAGCAGAAACACAACTGCTCCACAGACATTTCCAGAATTGCCTAAAAGGTTTGTGGATTGTGCCAAGATACCAGATGCTGCTACTGAAAAAAGTAAACTTCTGCAGCTTGACATACGGCTCCTATGACAGTCATTCAAAAGCAGAGAAGGTAATATAGTCAATAATAGCACTATCCTGACTAAATATATGCTTTAACAAACAAGCAGCGCAGAACTGTTGCTGAAAAGCTCCAAGACAGGAGATGCAGGACATATGTAACTGATGGCATTACAGTACCACCCCCACCCCGTGGTATCCATGGACTTGTTTCTGCAGTTTCAGTGATTTGCGGTTCCCTGCCCAATATTAAAGCCATCCATGCCATTGCTATCCGCACCATTCTGCAGCTCTCTGCAGCCCATCTTGAAGCTCTCCACTGCTGCAATTCCTGACCAGGTTAGCTACCCCAACAAAAATGACTTTACATTTTTATATATCCATGGCTTCAAGTATCTGCAGTGGGTCATGGAATGTATCCCCTGCAGACATGGGGAGGGCACTACTGTATAGGGAACATTTTGTTGCACGCAGTTTACACTTTACTGAAGTTATTTAAGGGCCTTTTCTCAAGAGGCTGTAATAGAAAATTACATCTGAATTAGCATATTAGAATGAGTTTCTACTCTTTAGTAAGACATTGCAACTGCACTGCTAAAAAATTATATAGGTTATACATGCATTATTAGTTTGGGTACATTTGATACTCAGGAGACTGTTTTTCTTCAATTCCACCAGTACTGAGCACTAATTGTTTCACAAAAATAAAAGTAGTAAGGAATATACTCCAAATCCTCCAGGTCATGTCCATTCATTATAACGAGGCAAAACATGGTTGACAGTTTCAACAGAAACTTCACAGGTGGTTTTATCAAGTCCTCAACCAAACTGGGAAAGATGATGCATTTGCGCACTACTAGGATAAAAAGCAAGCGAGAATGCAGGCAGGGTGGCTTTTCAATTAGTAGATATAAGCCACTCTGAAAAGGATGTTTTGCCTCATTTTGACATACTGCACACACACTGTTAGTCTTCTCCGTTTCTCTGAATTGTTTAATTTGTGGCAAACTCCTATTCATGATCCAAGAAACAATTAAAGATACAAAATAAATGCAAACAACTTTCATTTGGTTATCTTCTTTGGCAAACCACTGAGTTGTACAGAGCTTGACAGCAATGGGTACAAAAAACAATATTGCATTCCTATTAACGTAACAGAAACTTTATGCACAGGCAGATTAGGCAACTAAATAAATGCCAGAATACAGGATTCAACTACATGTAAAACTGAGTACCCAACATGATGTGGAGGAAATTAACATCACTCCTTTGTCATGGACAGATCACTTCCAGATCACCACTCTGCTGAGGGAGAGTCAGCATGGCTTCTGCAAGGGGAAGTCTTGCCTCACAAACCTGTTAGAATTTTTTGAAAAGGTCAACAGGCATGTGGATGCGAGCGAACCCGTGGATATTATATATCTAGATTTTCAGAAGGCGTTTGACACGGTCCCTCATGAAAGGCTCCTGAGAAAACTTCACAGTCAGGGAATAAGAGGGCAGGTCCTCTTGTGGATTAGGAACTGGTTGAAGACCAGGAAACAGCGAGTGGGAGTCAATGGGCAATTTTCACAATGGCAAGAGGTGAAAAGCGGTGTGCCCCAAGGATCGGTCTTGGGACCGGTGCTTTTCAACTTATTCATAAATGACCTGGAGTTGGGGATAGGTAGTGAGGTGGCCAAGTTTGCAGACAACACTAAACTTTTCCGGGTGGTAAAGACCAGCAGGGATTGTGAAGAGCTCCAGAAGGATCTCTCCAAACTGGGACAATGGGCAGCAAAATGGCAGATGCGCTTCAATATAAGTAAGTGCAAAGTGATGCACATTGGGGCAAGAAACCAAAATTTCACATATACGCTAATGGGTTCTGAGTTGTCTGTGACGGATGAAGAGAGAGATCTTGGGGTGCTGGTGGACAGGTCGATGAAAGTGTCGACCCAGTGTGCGGCGGCTGTGAAGAAGGCCAATTCCATGCTCGGGATCATTAAAAAGGGGATTGAGAATAAAACGGCCAATATCATTATGCCTTTGTACAAATCGATGGTAAGGCCACATCTGGAGTATTGTGTCCAGTTCTGGTCACCATACCTCAAAAAGGATATAGTTGAATTGGAAAAGGTGCAGAAAAGAGCGACCAGAATGATTTGTGGGCTGGAGCACCTCCCTTACGAGGAAAGGCTACAGCGTCTGGGGCTTTTCAGCCTAGAAAAAAGGCGCCTGAGGGGGGACATGATTGAGACGTATAAAATTATGCATGGGATGGAGAGAGTGGATAGAGGGAAATTCTTCTCCCTCTCGCACAACACCAGAACCAGGGGACACGCACTAAAATTGAGTGGAGGGAGAGTTAGAACAGACAAAAGAAAATATTTCTTTACCCAGCGTGTGATTCATCTGTGGAACTCCTTGCCACAGGATGTGGTGATGGCACCTGGCCTAGATGCCTTTAAAAGGGGTTTGGACAGATTCATGGAGGAAAAGACCATCACAGGTTACAAGCCATAAGCAACCTCCTGGTTTTTTAGAAGTGGGTTTTCTCTGTGCCAGGTGCAAGGGAGTGGCGACTGGACACAGGTATCTTGTTGTCTCGTGTGCTCCCTGAGGCATCTGGTGGGGCCACTGTGTGACACAGGAAGCTGGACTAGATGGGCTTTTGGCCTGATCCAGCAGGGCTCTTCTTATGTTCTTATGTTCCTGGTGGGATTTAGGCTTGTCGCAGCTTGTCGCCTCCGCAGTGGTGGGGGACCTCATTCTATGGTCCGCCCCCGGAGGATGATGGATCCGGATGGATTCCTGAGGGCTCTGGGGGATTTTCCTGTTGCCAGAGTCGGCGACTCACCCAGCGCCCTGGTTGACCTCTGGAATGGGGAACTGACCAGGGCTCTGGATCTGATTGCTCCTGAGCGTCCTCGACCAAGCCGCAGAGTCAGAGCGGCCCCTTGGTTTACTGAGGAGCTGCGGACAATGAAGCGGCAAGGTAGATGTCTAGAGCGACGGTGGCAGAAAACTTGTGCTGACTCCGACCGGGCATGGTCTAGAGCTCACTTCAGAGCCTATTCTGTGGCGGTGGCGGCAGCTAAGAAGGTTTTCTTTTCTGCTGGCATCGCGTCTGCGGAGAACCGTCCAGCTGAGCTTTTACGTGTGGTCCGGTGCCTGCTCCATCTGGCCCCCCCAGTAGATGGGGTGGAATATACGGTGGCTCGCTGTGATGAGTTTGCAAAGCACTTCGTGGACAAAGTCGATCGGATTCGGCATGACTTGGACGCCACGTTAGCAGTATCTAATGATGTCCCTGAGGCACCTGTCTGTTCTCCTTCCTGGGATTCTTTTCAGCTTGTAGAACCTGAGGATGTGGACAGGATTCTTTGGAGTGTGAGACCGTCCGCTTGCCCGCTTGACCCTTGTCCGGCATGGCTGATTAGATCTGCCTGGGCGGGGCTGGCTGAGTGGACGGGGAGGGTGGTAAATTCATCTCTGAGGGAGGGGGTGATGCCGCTGTCTCTGAAGCAGGTGGTGGTGTGTCCCCTCCTGAAGAAACCCTCCCTGGATCCCACTATTTTGAACAACTTCCGGCCAGTCTCGAAAATCCCGTTTCTGGGCAAGGTGATCGAGCGGGTAGTGGCGTCTCAGCTCCAGAGGGTCTTGGAGGAAGCTGATTATCTGGATCCATTCCAGTCTGGCTTCAGGCCGGGGTTTGGGACAGAGACGGCCTAGGTCGCCTTGGTGGATGACCTGCACCGGGGACTGGACAGGGGGAGTGCGTCCCTGTTGGTCCTGCTGGACCTCTCGGAGGCTTTTGACACCATTGACCATGGTGTCCTCCTGGGTCGGTTAGCTGGGTTGGGGCTTGGAGGCACCGTTCTGAGGTGGTTCCGCTCCTTCCTGGCTGATAGATCCCAGAAGGTGGTGCTGGGGGATGCTTGTTCGGCACCCTTGCCCTTGAGGTGTGGGGTGCCACAAGGGTCAATTCTATCCCCCATGCTGTTTAACATCTATATGAAGCCGCTGGGAGAGGTCATCCGGGGGGTTGGGGTAGGGTGTCATCAGTATGCGGATGACACCCAGCTCTTTCTCTCCTTTCCACCTGACTCCAAGGGGGCGGTCGATGTCCTGAATCGTTGTCTGGAGGCAGTTGGGAGCTGGATGGGGGCGAACAAGCTAAAATTAAATCCTGATAAGACAGAGGTTCTTCTGGTCCAGAATTCTACGACTCAGGTACTGGATCATCGTCCTGCTCTGAATGGGGTTGTACTCCCTCTGAAGGAGCAGGTCCGCAGCTTGGGGGTTCTCCTGGATGCGCAGCTGCTCCTGGATTCCCAGGTGGCGGCCGTGGCCAGGGGGGCTTTTGCCCAGCTTCGGCTGGTGCGCCAGCTGCGACTGTACTTGGATCGTGCAGACCTGGCCACAGTGACCCATGCCCTAGTGACATCTAGACTAGATTACTGCAATGCGCTCTACGTGGGGCTGCCTTTGAAGACTGTTCGGAAACTGCAATTAGTGCAGAATGCGGCGGCCCGGGTGGTTGCCGGGGCTTGTCGGTTCGACTCAGTCGGACCGTTGCTTCGGCGGCTACACTGGCTACCGGTTCGTTTCTGGGCACAATTCAAAGTGCTAGTTTTGACTTTTAAAGCCCTTAACGGCTTGGGTCCAGGGTATTTGAGGGACCGCCTCCTTCCTTATAATCCAACCCGTACTCTGAGGTCATCAGGGGGGGCCCTGTTGACCGTGCCGCCATTGGCGGAAGTGAGGGGGATGGCGGCGCGGAGTAGGACCTTCTCGGCAGTGGCGCCCCAATTGTGGAATTCCCTCCCCTTGGAATTAAGAACGACTCCCTCTTTAGAGGCCTTTCGGCGGGGCCTTAAGACGTTTTTATTCAGGACTGCTTTTAATGTCTGACATGGTGGGCTGACCTTTTAACAAATGGTTTTAATATATGTAAATGCTGGTGACCCACTGGGGTTGTTTATTTTTAATAAGTGTTTTAATTAATTATTTTAATGTGTTTAATTGACTGTTTTAATGTATTTTAATGTTTATATGTATTTTAATATGTTGTGAGCCGCCTTGAGTGCCCTCGGGAGAAAGACGGGCTACAAATTCCTAAAATAAATAAATAAATAAATAAATAATCTATTTCCATGAAAATTCAACATTTAATCTATTCAGCATACAGGGGACCCCCTCTATCCGCAAATCTGCCATCCATGGATTTGTCTCAACACGGATATGGGCGTGTCTGTAAATACTTGAAAAAAAAAGGGGGGAAGATTAAAAATAGGGTTCCTTACCTTTTGGCTGGCAAACCACTCTGCTTGCAGGGCTGTAGAGAGTGAAATGGCACTCCTACAGCCTCTTCTGTGTCTGCGGACGTCCCCCCTCTTTTCCCCAAAGTCACCCAAGAAAGCATTGGGGCAAGCCTGGGGAAGGGAGGGGGAAATCCAGCGACATAGAAGAGGCTGTAGGAGTGTGATTTCTCTCTCTACAGACCTGAAAATGGAGCAGTTTGCCAGCCAAAAGTAAGAAACACTATTTTAACTTTTTTCTTTTTTCAAGATTTTACAGTGATCCCCGTATCTGCGCTAAAGCAATTTTGCTTTACACGGATTTCAGTATCTGCGGGGGGTCCCGGAAATTTCCGGAAATGGCCGAAAATCGCTATTTCCGGCCGACCTGAACATCGTAGAGGCCTGCAGAAGCTCGCACAGGCCTCCACGAAGCCCCCACAGGCCTCCCTGAAGCACCCCGAAGCCCAGGTAAGTATTTTTTTAAATTATTTTATGCTCCATAGGATGCATGCGTCCTATGGACCGATGTGTCCTATGGAGCATAAAATATGGTAGTTTCAGAACCACCTTCTTTCATACAAGCCTGTCCCAAGGTTGACTGTCCTGCTACCATTTGAAATAAAGCAGGTATGGATCTTGTTGATTACAATGTCGTCTGCAAAGATGTTAGTATGTCAGCCTCACTGTAAACTTCCCAGTACAGTCAACACGCGGATTTTTTTTTAAAGTTGGGTTAATTTAGCATGATCTCTAGCAGTATCATCATCATGATCAATTTCTGCCATTGTGAATGCTTTTATTTTATTTATCCTGTTTTTTATTATTGATTTTTTTATTATTGAAAATAATTATTAATTATTTAACTTCCTTTCGTAAGCAGTGTTTTCCCATATAAATATATTAATTACATAAAATTGCTGGATTGAGGCATTGATCTTTGCAGAATGTCTGAAAACACTGTCCATTGAGTACTGTGAATTATTTGACAAATTATCCGGCCTCAACAATGTTCCGCAATGCTGTGTGTATTAGAATATTTTCTAACTAACTGAGAAGCAACCTGTTCAATAGTTAAAAAGTCAAAAGAGACATTAGTGTGCAGTGACTTCCCAGGATGTCTGAAGGAATCTAATGCAAAATGAATGCTACGGCCAACAGGCTTTCTGCAAGACCTGATCTTTTAGTCATGTCCAAACATTTATGTCCAGTGTCTGGGGTAAGAGGGGGTAATCCTAGTGGGAAGATTGAGGTCTCAGTGTTTAAATATATGGTCATCACACTAACCAGGTCCAGCCTTGTAAAATTTAGTATATGGCGCGAAAACCATGAGTCACTTGAAGCTCTGTATGCTATCAATGTAATACAGTCGGAACCTCGCTATCCGTGGGGGATCCATTCCGGACACACACACACACACACACACACACACACACACACACACACACACACACAGGAAGGATCTGCCGATACCGGGGTCCACCAAAAAAAACCTGTAAAAAAGAAAAAAGCCCCAAAATAGTTGTTTTTACCTTTAAGAAGTCAAACCACGGTGTTTGCAAGCCTCCAAAGGGCTTCTGCAGTCTTAATGACCCACTTTCGGGTCACACAAAGGCTCTTTCCCCCCTCCCAGCCTTGCCCCAGAATGCACCCCGGGACAAGGCTGGGAGGAGGGAAGAGACTTCACAGGACCTGGAAATGGGTCGTTAAGGCAGCAGAAGCCCCATGGAGACTCGAAAACGCAGCAGTTTGACTTCTTCAAGGTAAAAATGATGATTTGGGGACTTCTTTTCTTGTTCACAGGTTTTTTTACATGGATCTCGCAGATACAGGACTCGCAGTGAGTCAAATCCACAGGTCCTGAATCTGCTGGGGCATTAAAAAAAAGTATAATGAATAAATACTGTATATTTCTTTTTTCAAGATTTTACAGTGATCCCCGTATCTGCGCTAAAGCAATTTTGCTTTACACGGATTTCAGTATCTGCGGGGGGACTATTAGGGAAGGACCATCTGTTCCACATTGTACTTTTTAAGTTCATATTTTACAGTAATGAACACTATAATATAAAAAGCAACTAAGGGCGCAATCCTATCCAACTTATGCCACCGGCTGAGCTCTGCTCAGTCCTATCCAACTTATGCCACCGGTGCAGCGAGGAGTCCCCAGAACGGAAAGGGAATTCAAATCCCCTTTGAATTCCCCTTTTGGAGGGAATTTGAATCCCCTTTCCATTCTGGGGACTCCTGTTCTCGCTGCACCGCTGGTTACACTGGTGGCATAAGTTGGATAGGATTGAGCAGAGCTCAGCCGGTGGCATAAATTGGATAGGATTGTGCTGCCAGTCACTGAGCTTTCTGGGTTTGATTGCTGCCTGCTTGTAATGGTTTTGTTGTTTATAATAGTACTGATTTAGCTGGCAAACACAGAAAGAGATATGTGCCGGCACCCACAGAGGTTTCTCATTTTCCAATTACAATATGGGCTGCTAAATTTGAACCACACTCAGTATTTCCTAGAATAACTATATTTTTGTATATTTTTTTTCATGCACAGACTTAATTAGAAGCAATATACAAACAAGGGATCCTCTGAGAAGCTGAGCAAATGAGGACCAAGAGGGGAATGATAGGGTCTGAGATAAAATTTCACGCTATCCCCTGTGGCTATTACCTGTGGCTATTAGCTGATAGCACTGACATCAGGTAAGGGGGTTTCTTGATTAACCAAAACACTATAAACAGCAAGCTGCTTATAGCGATGAAGCAGGCAAGCAGCCTGCATGCTAGAAAGTCTTTGTTAAACAGGAAGCAGGCAAGCAGCCTGCAGCAAGCTTGCCAGCAAGCTAGAAAGTCTCTGTTAAACAGGAAGCTTCCTGCTTCCTGTTTAGCAGAGACTTTTTAGCACGCAGGTTGCTTGCCTGCTTCATTGCTATAAGCAACTTGCTGCATATAGCGTTTTGGTTAATCGAAAAACCCACTGACCTGGTGTCAGCGATATCAGCTAAAAGAAAGGTAATGGGCGCGGGAGGGGAGCCAGGGTGTGTGTAATCCATGGATAAGTGAATCTGTGAATAGCGGATCCATGGATATGGCCCCCCTGTATTCTTCTCAAAAGAGTAGAAATACATAATGGTTATCACAGCATATGCTTATAACAGTTGTACTTGAAGCCTGTTTCTGTCTCTCCTAAATACAGAAGGCCTTGTCTTATTCAAGAAGAAAACTGACAAGATCCAATGTGAATTTCCACTTACTACTATTAGTTAAAGTCTTTTTCCTCTTAGTTCAAATCCTTGTTTTACCCTTTCCTCCTCCTCTTTCACCCCACGCATTTGCAAAGTGGCTCATCTTTCCATCAGTCCATAATCTCATGTTCTCATTTAATTTGTTTTTGTCCTTCAGGATTCATACTGGAAAAGGTCAAATCTGCCCCATTTTAAAACAACACTTCCTAAATCTTCTTCCTCAAGCTATTTTCCATTTTCCTTTCTCTTCGTCTCCAAAGTGACTTACAGCGCAATCCTATCCAGCTCCCCCACTGGTGCAGCCAGTGGGGGAGGGCAGAATGGGAGGCTTTGGAAGGGACCGGAGATTTAAATCCCATTTAAAGGGGGATGTAAAGGGAATTTAAATCCCCTTTCCCTTCCAAAGCCTCCTGTTCTGCTCTCCCCCACTGGCTGCACCAGTGGGGGAGCTGGATAGGATTGCGCTGTTATACATGTAGGCCATACTATATGTACCATACACTGTGCTCTTTATGAATTACTGTATCTTTGCTCCTTCAACTGATGGTTGTCTTCAAATTTCATTCACACCATTCTGTCATTCCCTTTTCTTGCCTTTTTACCATGCTGTTTCCTATGCTTAGAACACCAAAAGACACTTGTCACACCACCAGCGTTTCTGCACATTCTGAAACTTGCTACTCCAATTTAACTGCTCTCTTATGTACTTCCTTTCAGTGCTTCCACTTCTGTTTCAGTCTACCACCTTCAAGATTTGCATGTTGCATTTGCATCATCTACCAAGATACTAAAATAAGACAACACCATGAAAATTCTTCTTAAACTACTGTGACTGATGATTTGATATTAGAACAGCCATATTTATTTATTTACTTTTCACATTTTTATATTGCCCTTCCTCCAAGGTGCTCAGGGTGATGTACATAATTCCTTCCCTCCTTTTGTCCTCACAACAACCCTGTGAGGTAGGTAAAGCTGAAAGATAGTGACTGGCGCAAGGTCACCCAGGAAGCTTCATAGCTGAACGGGGATTTGAACCTGAATCTTCCAGGTCTTAAGTCCAACTCCCAAACCACTACGCCATCCTGGTTCTCAATGGGCATTTGCCTCTGGCATAGGAAAAGGCGGGATATAAAATTTTCAAATAAATAAATAAAATGTCAGAACATTATTCTTCTGAATACCGTATTGGTCTGAGTATGACTCACTTTTTTCTCCTAATTTAAGTTTTTAAACTAGGGGTGCGTCTTATAATCAGGCTGTTGCAATTTAATGCCAGAGATTTAATTACTTTTTTTTAATAGCACCAAACTTTAAGGGTGCGTCTTATAATCAGGTGCGTCTTATACTCGGGACAATACGGTATATATGTCTGGATTTGTGTAGACATTTGTCTGCTGCCATGCACTTTGTGGTCACCAGTGCAAATGGCTGGAGACCCTGTGCACACCAGACACCATGCTGGTGCAGACACCATGCTGGTGCAGGTAAGGTGATGGTGGGGACATTTCAAGGTCATGAGGGGAGTAGGGCAGGCAGGCAGCATTTTGAGGGTGAATTCTGGCGTGGCAACGCACACCAGGATGTTATCCCCATTGTCATCTCTCAATCCCCCCCTTGCCTCTCTTCAGACACACCAACAAAATAGCTGGCGTGGGTCTGAAGAGATCCATTTTGGTAACCAGGCGGCCTACCAGGAGCCACCATTGCACGCTCCGTTGGTGGCACTGCATGCTATGGACTAGCAGTGGACAGGATTGGGCTGTTAACGACCTATAATCATTTATTCTAGTTGTCCATGTTTTAATAGTACAGTATTTAATGACGTATCTCTGTAATGAGTATCTTGGAAAAGTTCTTCTTTCCTTCCTTACATTAAAAACCCTTACATCCATAATTATATGAAACTATTCTGTGTTTAAATTTCCAATATACAGTTCAACCAATTACTTTGCTAAACTTTATGTAAGGCGCCATAAAAGGAACAATTACAACCAATCCATAATTTTGCACTACGTCCTAAGCCCTAAACTGTATTAGACCATGGTATTTTAAAAATGCAGAGCGATCTTTACTTAGAATCAACATATTTCTTTGGCAAGCCAACATGGGGTAGCAGTCAGGTCTTGAATATACTAAACATTCTGTAAGTGGAAAAATATGTAAGGAAAGACGCATTTTTCCAACCAAACATATTTCTGTGATTAATGAGTTATGCCATCATAAAGTCAGAAGGCATCTCTAAGTTTGTGACATATTTGAGTCATGTGAAGAGAAATTCTAGCCATATATTTTGTTCATGGATGGAAAGGAAAGAAACAAACTTTCTTCACATGCAACACAACTGAAGGATACAGAACAGCTTCAATGCAAAGTAAATATTTATTAAATTAGCAGCCCAAAGCTACATTGTCTCTAGTGTTCTCAAGAGAAATCATCTTCCTCCTGGCTCTCTTCAATCACTAAAAATAAAATGAAAGCACACTAAATTTCTCCATACCCCCAATATTTAGACTACACTGGAAAAATATTCTCCACAATGCATCAAAATTACAATACAGATTAAATTGAGTTAGAACATCAACATTCCAAGCAACATTTACATGCATTTCATGTTATAAGCAATGACATCTACTCTGTATTAATTGATGCTTTCCATGCAGGGAAATAATTCTCCAATGCTATCCTGATACACCCTAAACGGGCTTAATTTTGTCCAGCTGTTTCCATGCTCGGACTTGATTCAGTCCATAAAACAAAGCAGGAATGCGTTGCTGAATTCTATAAGAGGAAGTTGTTCTTTTTGCCTATTTATGCTAATCGCTGGGAATCTATCCAATTCTTGTGTCAATATAATTTTACAACGCTGTTAAAAAAAATAACCAAAAGGAGGAAATGGTTACTACTGGAAAGTTGATCAAGGAAATTCTTTCTTGTCTGTTAAATGATCACTCAGCCCAATTGTTGAACACTCCTTGATCCTATCAATACTTGGCCCTGCCTGTCTGGTACAAACCCAGCCAAGACTTTTGCCCAGACTTGGTCGTGTACGCAAACCCTTCTGCAAAAATCAGTTCCTGAAAGTTTAGCCATAAAAATGCTGTCATCTCTTACTGCTCTGCAGAACAATTTCTCACCCATTATTGCTAATTAAACTGACAAATCAGTTGAAATGTTTAGAGAAAGGAAAAATTGCCCATAAACTGCAATGCTCAGCTACTTTGGGGGGAAATTAAGGCAGCACACAGAACAGGAATGAGTATTAGGGTGAGGACAGAATCCTAAGTGTGGATTTTAAAAAATGCATCAGAGCATGCTTTCTACAGTCCGCTTTTTTCAGGACTTACTGAGCTCTCATCCAGAAGCCTCCGATTTGATTCGCAAATACCTCTTTTTAGAGTTGACCAAGATCCAGCAAAATAAGGTAACTATTCAGCATGAGCAGAATGACTGTTCTCCAACAAGGTGGCCTTTTCGCAAGGAGGAGCACTTTCTATTTACCTTTTCCTTACCCTGAAGCCAAGTTGTAACAAAAAGGTGTGTAGAGAATTCTAATTAGCTGTTTCCATTTGCTGCATCAACTGTTCTTGCCTTAGGAGAAAACAGCTTTGCATGAAGTTTATTTTAGGTCTCAGAAAAACTGCCTAAGCTACTTGGTAAATTTAAAAAGGGCACTTTACTGATGCTCAGACTCTTGCACATGTTCTTGCACTGAAATTAAGAATAAATTCTGGAATTTGACCGGTAGTGCGTAATAACAGGGCCCTATGTAAATGTGGTCTCGATTTTTTTTCTATGTTTCTTTTATTTTCCTTTGAAATTACAGAAATGTTAAAAAGGAATTAAATCTCTAACAGCGTAATCCTGTGCAATGTTCTCCCAGTGGGACTATAGTCCTGCCGGGGGAAGGTGTCACAAATGTACCACAAAGCATGCTTGCAGCATCCAGCGAGTAAGCAGCGCTGGTGCTGAGGATGGCGCAGCTCACTCAGCCCGCAGCTGCAGCCACCCCCAGTAGAGGAAGGGTGGGTCGGGCTGGCAGGGGAGGGGTGATTGGCCGGCCAGGCCAGGGACGGAGGAGGGAGTATAGGCAGTCCACTCCGTCGATTCCTATCCCCCGTCCTGGGCCTGGCCAGCTTTACATGGCCTACTTGGATTTGGGCCGACCATTTTGTCAGTGCGCAACCAAGGAGACCCATAGGGGTCGCTGGGGCTCTCCCAGGGGAAAGGGATAAACATCCCTTTCCCCTGAGGTGTGCCCCAGCTCAGGTGGAGCTAGCCCAATCCTGTCTAGGATCCGGCGCAGTGTGCTTTTGCATGCTGCGGCAGTCCTATGCAGGATTGGGCTGCCCATATAGTTTCCCTTGGATATTTTTTTTTTGTTAAATGCGTAATATTTATTTATTTATTTATTTACAGTATTTTTATCCCACCTTTCTCCCCGAAGGGACCCAAGGCGGCTTACAACAACAAAAAAAGAAAATACAATACAAAAAACACAATACAAAAAATAACCACATTTTAAAACAGTAAAAAAATGAAAACTAATAAAAACAATATCTAAAAATCAATTAAAAAGATCATTACTACAATTAAAACAGGACCATAAAAACAGCAGCACCCCCACCCGTACCAGCGAGATGTTAAAAAAGGCAAGGGCTCAGAAGGCTTCTTTGAACAAGAAGGTTTTTAGGCCTTGCCGGAAAGTGTCCAAGGAGGGAGCAGTTTGTAAGTCAAAAGGGAGGGAATTCCATAAGGTTGGTGCCACTACTGAGAAGGCCCTGTTTCTGGCCGCCGCCCCTTGCACCTCCCTGGGCGACGGCACCCACAAAAGGGCCTTCTCTGATGATCTAAGGGGACAAGCCGGACTATATAGAAGTAGGCGGTCTCTCAAATATCCTTGCCCCAAGCCGTATAGGGCTTTAAAGGTCAAAACCAGCACTTTGAATTGGGCCCGGAAACGAATTGGCAGCCAGTGCAGTCGTCCGAGGAGCGGCCTGACGGAGTTGAACCGCCTACCTCCAGTGACCACACGGGCTGCCACATTCTGCACTAATTGCAGTTTCCAAACCGTCTTCAAGGGCAGCCCCACGTAGAGCGCATTACAATAATCTAGTTGCGATGTCACCATGGCATGGTTCACCGTGGTCAGGTCTGCACGATCCAAGTATGGTCACAGCTGGCGCACCAGCCGAAGCTGGGCAAAGGCCCCCCTGGCCACAGCCGCCACCTGGGAATCCAGGAGCAGCTGCGGATCCAGGCGAACCCCCAAGCTGCGGACCTGCTCCTTCAGAGGGAGTGCAACCCCCTTCAGAGCAGGACGATACTCTAGTACCTGCATTGTGGATTTCCGGACCAGGAGAACCTCTGTCTTGTCCGGGTTTAGTTTCAGCTTATTAGCCCTCATCCAGGTCCCAACCACCTCCAGGCAGCACTCCAAACCCCCAACAGCCACCCTGGAATCAGGTGGAAAGGAGAGATGGAGCTGGGTGTCATCAGCATATTATTTATTTATTATTTATTTATAGAATTTCTACCCCGCCTTTCTCCCACAAGGGCAACCAAGGTGGCTTACAATAAAAATAAAATATTGATAGCACCCAACTCCAAATCCCCGGATGACCTCTCCCAGCGGTTTCATGTAGATGTTAAATAGCATGGGGAACAAGATGGAACCCTGTGGCACCGCACACCTCAAGGGTCAGGATGCCTAACAGGCGTCCCCCAGCACCACCATCTGGGACCTATCTGCCAAGTAGGAGCGGAACCACCGCAGAACAGTGCCCCCGACCCCCAGCTTGGCCAGTCGGCCCAGAAGGACACCATGGTTGATGGTGTTGAAAGCCGCTGAGAGGTCCAGCAGAACCAACACGCATGGGCGTTGACAGGAGGAAGCGCGGGGGGCGGGCCGCCGGGGGGTGTTGCGCGCATAGGGGTGACGCGCGACCTCCCCACTTACAGTTTGGTGAAGGAGCTGGGCCCGCCCGCCCTCCCCTGTGTCCGTTTGGCTCCAAAATGAGCCGAAAATGGAGCGGGGAGGGTGCTCTGCTCCTGCGCGTGACATCACGCGCGGGGGCGGAGCCTCCCCCTTAAAGGCGACGTGCGCCCCCGCTCTGAGGTGTCGCGCGTCATAGCGAGACGACTGCCAACAGGGACGCACTCCCCCTGTCCAGTCCTTGGCGTAGATCATCCACCAAGGCTGTTTCCATCCCAAAGCCCGGCCTGAAACCAGACTGAAAGGGATCTAGATAATCCGCTTCATCCAGGACCCTCTGGAGTTGAGACGCCACCACCCGCTCAATTACCTTGCCCAAAAACGGGAGGTTTGAAACTGGCCGGTAGTTGTCCATTATTGAGGAATCAAGGGAGGGCTTCTTCAGAAGGGGTCGAACCACCGCTCGTCTCAAAGCGAGCGGCAGCACCCCCTCCATCAAAGAAGAGTTGACCACCCTCCCCGTCCACTCGGCCAGCCCCTCCCGGGCAGATCTGATTAGCCAAGCCAGGCAAGGGTCAAGCAGGCAGGCAGTCGGCCTCACACTCCAGATGAGCCTGTCCACATCCTCAGGCTGTACAAGCTGAAAAGAATCCCACAACATTGGACCAGCAGGTGCCAAGGGGACATCCTCAGATATTGTCAATGAGGCATCCAAGTCATGGCGAATCCGATCGATTTTATCTGTGAATGTTTAGCAAATATGTCACAGCGGCCCACCGTGTGTTCCTCCTGATCTATCGGAGGGGCCTGATGGAGTAGGCCTCGCACCATCGTAATCCATTGTAAATGTAAAAACCCAGAACTGTTGGGTTTTTAAATCTGCAGTTCCTATAGTCTTGAGGTTATAGAACATATTTTTCCAAAATGTGGGCTGTTTGATATTTCACATACATATCAGTATGCAATTATTTTTATAGACTAGTAACTTTGTGAATTTTACTTGCAAAGGTGCTCAATCATCAGTGTTCGACACCTTGAGCTAGTGACATTTTGGCATGGTTCAGGGGAAATTATTTTGCAAAATTCCTATGGAATAACCTACATGAAAGATCAAGGAATGACTGTCTACACAGTGACCTCAGTTAAACCACTGGGTGCTTCTTAGACCAAGCATCCACTTCGGCTCTTGGAAAAGAACTTCAGACACTTTGCTTAAAAATCACTCCTATTTTTGCAGTTATGCTGACACATCACAAGAGCATTAGATTTGGTAGCCCTTGCTGATACAAGCTGCTCTTTTGAAGTTTCTAGTGTCAGCAAAAGGGCACACTAAGAATTCTGAAGTAAAAAGAGCCAACGAAAACAGCCTACACAGAGATCTGCAGATGGTTGGGGGCTTGCAGTAGCATATGGTTAAAGACAGAAATGTCCACTTACTGAAGTGAAAGCAGTTTCTCCCACAAATGTGGTGATGTTTTGTATTCATCTGGTCCAGACGTATCTCTATGAGTGCACACAAGCAATTGACTGCGCCAGCTCAATCGCTGGCGCAGGTCTGAGTTGACCCATAGCAGCTGCTGGGGCTTACCCTTGGGCAAGTGGACAAATGTCCCCTTACTCCGATGAGGCTACCAGCAGCCAAAACTCCAAAACCCTTTCCCCTGAGGTGTGCCCCAGCTCCGGTAGAGCTAGCCCAATCCTGCCTTGGATCCGGCACAGCGTGTTTTTGCATGCTGCGGCAATCCTACGCAGGATTGGGCTGCCCATATAGTATCCCTTGGATTTTTGATTTATTTTTTTTTGGGGGGGGGGGTAAATGCGTAATCCATTGTAAATGTAAAAACCCAGAACTGTTGGCCACTTTGCAATTTAGTTAGAATTGGGCTGCAAAATATGTATCTGGCATGCAGAAAATAACAGAATAGGAAAGACCACTTTTTCCCCTCTGTAAAGGCAGATTGCTTCTATGATTTAGTTCCCAAGCAAAGTACTGTTTGGCTGGCTAATCTATCACCAGACAGTTTACCGTATCCAGTAGTTTGCAACATAAAGAAAGGCAGTAGGTTTTCAGATGTTTCAGAAAACCTTGCCTATTAAAAGTATGAGTTCAAATAGAATTTGAAGCAGTGAATTATGGAGAACTAACTAGAGAGGATTCTGGTTGAGAAAAAAAATCCCAGATGAACTCTTCCATTGATTTTTCTTCTAGCAATGATTTATCTGAAGACACTCAAAAAGGTGAATGCATTTCAAATCCTTGCATCAGCTGACATAATGAAATATACTCTCACTCCGCTCAACATTTACATGGGTATAAGACATTTAAAAGGCCTCTCAAGGCAACCTTCTGGAGCAGCCTATAAACATGGTATAACTTGAGAAGTGAAGAACATGGGTCAACAACCAAACCACTATCTTGGGAAGAAAGAGGTGATTCAGCAGAGATGCTGAAAGACAGAACAATTTTCAGAAAGATGAAATATAAAATATGTTTTTAAAAAGAGTGAACAGTGACATTTATTATCTCAAGGAATGCAGCAATGCTATGAAATGAGATGCACACTGGAACATGAAATGTTGGGTAACAGGACTTACAAGATTGTACATTACCTGCGTGGTTGATTTTGTCAAAGCATCAACAAAAAGCAGAAAACAAGCTGTCTAACACATGCTTGGAAAAAGCTCTCTAGGTCCTTTATTCCTTTGCATATAAGTTTCCCATACCTGTTTCACATGACTGCCTTCAGATAGCTAACCCTGTCTGTTGAAAATAGACAGATAGCTAACCCTGTCTGTTACATGTTTGTAACTGTCGGTTACAAACATGTAACAAGCAAAAGAAAGCAGTTAGAGAGCTACAATTACCACAAGAACAAGGTTTATATCAGTAAAACCGAAATTATAGGCTAAGAGGTATTCTAGATACCCCATTGGTATGGAATACTGTACCCCATTGGTACACATACCCCATTGGTACGGAAGAACTTAATGAAAACAAGAATAGAGAAGGTGAAGTGAGGTCCATTAAGCTGATCCCTGTCTACCAAAAAACAAAACAAAGCAGGCATTTTATCATATCTCAGATGGCAAAGCAACTCTGCTTCCAAAGCCTTTACACCATTAAATTCTGATTTTACTTCATAACTCCCTCTCCACTGTTAACTTGACACTATTAGACAATAACAGACGTGCCCTTAAAATACTGTACCTGTTCCTTAAACCTTCTCCCCACTGATTCTTCCCTGCAAGTGTATCCTTCCAAAGCAGACTTCTTCTTGACTTAGAACTCAGCTTGGGGAATAACAATAAAACAGCAGCTGAGAGGGGAGGCCGTTGAAGGAGAATGTTGGTGGACACCATTCATAGTGATTCGAAACATGGGGGTGAGAATTCTACATTTGCTTCGTGAACGTATAACTGCACTTTTATAACTACACTTTTGGGCTGGTGGCTAATAATTTTATATTATCGTCCAGAAATGTTAATACTTATCCAGTCTACATAATTAATTATATAGATTACTTTAGAAAGTTATTCGCTGGCTCAGATATACAAGTTACTAGATTGAATGCAAACTGCCAAACGAACAGATGAATCAAGCACCAGCAATTCTAGATGCAGAACTCTAGATGCAGATTTCTGGGCACAGACTAGCCACATCAGAAACTGTGCAGGAAAGAGAGTCCCACATCCATACCAAATACGATATTAAATTTGGATCCCTTTCACAGTAACCTAGTTCTAGAGAACCTCAAGCACAGAAGACATACAGCTTTTTTTAGTCTTGTCCCTTGTTATTTTTTGTTGTAATGTTGTAACATTCAACACCTCGCATGCCTTTTAACACGCATTTAGGACCACTTTCTACACAAGATTCTTGTGACACAGAAGTGACCTTGCTGCCGTCATTCCCATATCTGAAAACATGCCACAAAAATAGAGGCAGACATTACTGCTACCCAGGAAAGGGTCAACAGACCAGTGTAAAGCCACTTCTGGATCCTCAGCGTACTGATTTATTAACCCAGGTATAATGTTTACTAAGCATTCTTTCAGGACGTTCACAGCTTTTCAACCTTTTTCCTCCTTTTTGCACAAGTTCTTCTTCAACGGACCCATTGAAGGTACTGCTTTCATGAGTACCATTACTGCCACAAGATGGAAGTTGTGGACAGCTTGACCCAAAGTTGGGATCTCACTTTGCAATTTCCTTCCCAAAACCATTCCTCTTTGTACAGCCACATCTTGCCCACTAGTGCACCACCACCCCAGCCACCTCCACTTCCAATGTGGTTGGGACAGGAAGGACAGTGCCACAAAGTCACCATAAAAATGGGGCTAAGTATCACCCGCCATACTGTGAGGCACAACTAGTGGCATTTATTCATTTAACTCATTTATGTTCCCTCTTTCTTCATGACAAGAAAGGCAGCTTAATTAAAAACATAAAAATAAAACCTAACCCCCCCAAAAAAACTTAACTTAACAACTCCAGTCCCCCCCAAACCACAATACTATCATCCAGTCACCAGCCTCTGCCAAAAGCAGAACAAAAAAGTATTTGCATTATATTTTCTCTAAATTTTCAGGGAGAAGCTGTTAGAATGCAAAAGATTACTGGGTAGAGCCTCATTCTCTGCAACTGTCATTATATGTCATGACTTTAAAAATATTTAAATTGGCAGTCTATCAAATGAATCTTAGTGTAACTAGACACATAGGAGTATACATTTCAGCTTAATACAGCCAAAAAAATATTTTATTGTACAAAACATCAATCAAGGTACAATTTTTGTTGTTGTTGTTGTTGTTCAGTCGTTGAGTCGTGTCCGACCCTTCGTGATCCCATGAACCATTTGTTTAAAGTTTCTGGAAAAGTCAGTAGCTTTTAACCATAAAGACATCTATACAATAATCCTTTCCACCAACAGATCAAGAAAATTATGTACCAACAGGACTGCAAACCTTATTATTACTTCTAATGTGGCCATTTAGAAACATTTATTCTATTGAACTAATGGCATGGTTAGACTACTACTTCACTCTTACTGTTTTATTCTTATGGGCCACGGATTAGAAAAACACAATTTAGGTTTAGAATAGGTTCTTTTCTTTTTAAAAGAAGGATTCTTACCTTCTCTCCCATATTGTTTCTTCTGCTTTCAAGTTACAAGGGAAAATAATTTATCTCCTGAGACTATATCAGCAAAGGAGATGTTAACTAAAGGCCACAAGTGTGAAAGATGTAGCCATGCTATTTTCCCTAGTTATAATTGTTAATTTTAACTTTCAAACCCACCCCACCCCAGGCACATAATGACACAGTTGCCTTAGATTGACAGCCCAATCCTATCCAACTTTCCGGTGCCGATGCAACTACAATGCAGTCCTGAGGTCACGGAACAAACATTCCCTCCTTACCTTGAGGAGGGGCTACATGACTCCCCCCCCCCCGCAAAATGCAGCACATGCCCTGTTGGCACAGCTGCATCAGCACTGGGAAGCTGGGTTAGGATTAGGCTGTAAGGGTGGTAACTAACCCAAGTTGATCACACAGACAGAGGCAAAGAGGGTGGATCCATGACAACACAACACATCTCATCTCTCTCTCCCTCTCATGTTCTGGGGGTGGGGCATGATCAATTTCTCTCCTGCTCCCCTTCTAGTCTGCCATCCATGAGTCAAATCTGAACATGTATGGCTTCAGGAAACAACAGAACTGCAGGTAGGGCTGTTGCTAGGTAGTGGCCTCATGTGCCTGCAAGTCCTCCTTCATCCCTTCCCATCCATCCAGTTTTATTCTCCTATAGAAGCGTCATGTAAGATATTTATTGTAGATGCTTCACTTATAGAAGCTTCACTTAAGATATTTAAGAAGCCAATATAATGGCAGTTTTCAACAAATATGAAGGTTGGGGGGGCACAAGAAATGGCATTTAATATGAAAGTCAAGCAAGTAGATGTTATCTTTACTTGCCTTTAATCTTCAGCATTACTGTTGGCAGCCGTTCAAGAGCCATACTTAAGGAAATCCCTAAATGACCCAAAAGTGCTTTTGCAGCTGCCTTCCTTGCCTTGCTTAATTTTATAGTTGCTTCCATATAATTGCTTATTACAGGTCCTTTATAAATAACATGATAACTACAGTACATATTTGTTAATCTTTCCCATTTTTAAGGTCGCAAACTGCATAACCAGGTGAATTATTCCTTTTATCTCAGTTTCTCTATCAGTCTATTCATGCCCTGGACACAGAAGTACATAAAATTAACAGACTTTTCCTGGCATTCCTTTTTATGATCCAGATTGTCCAATGCATCCAAGGTGGAGGAGGCTACGGTGCTTTTTACAAGGAGCAAAGAGCAGGCACACAGTCCAAGGTGAGGACGACAATAAAATCCAGTATTAATTACATGATTTCAGTACAGGCATTTCAATTCCTGAATGTGAGATGGTTTGAGTGTTCTGTCTTCCATATGTTTAAGGATCATCAAGAGGGTCAACTGGATGGGGAGGAGACATGTTCCATGCATGTGCTCCTGTTGGTGCAATGGGGGGCGGCGGCGCTGCAGTGGGATGCATCATCCAAACCATCCCTCAATCTATGGAAAATATATTTTTCCATGGTATTTTGAATGAAGAAAAAGAGAAAAAATAGCAATTACTTCAAGATGTTATGGAATGATTTCTGGGATATTCCCTGGAAACAGAATGAAATCTAATTGTAAGCACCCAAATCTAACAGTATTATAATTAAGTTACAGTATAAACAACCACTACCTGGTGATAATGAATCAGTGCCTAGAAAAACATTTTTTTGCCACATAAGGTTTGTATATTTTAAACTGTCTTTGCCAATGATTTATAAGTAAAGGGAAAATCTAAAACAAAACATTATTGTAGCCAAACTCCATTCAATAAAAAAAATCACCCTAGTTTGGTTATGTCTCTGCAATTTATTAGATGGTTTTACTACAGAGTTATATGGATGGTGGCTGCAGTACTGCCGGTCATAAATGGGAAATATTTATGATTGAAAGAATGTGATGCAAAATTCTAATATTCCCTCACTGACCTGACATGGCAGAACCGATGATCTGATGGCAATGCAGTAAAATAGTCTCTCCTGTGTTCCAAATCTCACAACTTAAGGTCAAAGAACACAGGGCTCAGAAGACAGCATCAAGTATCAGTGTGCAATATGGGATGAACACACTATAAATATTAATGAATCCAAATGACAGGAAAACACAGACTGAGTTCTAAGAGGTCGTTCCCCAAGGGGAGAAAACAGCAAGTGCAGAGGAGTAGATAAATGCTAAATGTTACAGTATCTTAGGGTGTTGAACAATTAAATGCCCTCCTAAGGGAAAAAGCCACACAACAGTGTATCAGCTAAAAATAAAAGTGAAACTCTATGTGCAAAAGTGCACATAGGGAAATTCTTGCCTTACCAACATAAAAGAGAAACTTGCCGGCACTTGAAGGTGATTGTACTTCATGCATCAAAATTATCTGGAACACATTTTCCAGATTTCTGGGGCTTTGGGCACCTTTGCAGAATATAAAAATGTAGATCTCTAACACATGAGCTGCTATCAGAACAGTCTCTCTATGGAAAAGCTTCAGTGAGGATTCAAAGAGCAAAACTAGTTATGTGAATCCAATAAAGTTTTGGACTTGTATTTCTTGAAAAGTAAAACTACCCCACTCTATATTGCAGTGCAATCAACTTTTGAAACTATAGGGAGTTTCAGAAGCACTGTAATGTGAAACAGAAATCTGCTGTTCAAAGAAAAACAAACAGCCAAAATACCACTGGGCACATGCAAAACCTTGGACATGCTTCTGGATCTTGGCCCTCCAACACACAATTTGGAAGAGAACCCCAACTTTTAATAAAGCATACAGGGAAAAAATGTAGTCTCCTTAGAAATGCACAAACAAATCCATGAGATGCAGATATTTCACATTACTGCATAGGAACAAAAGTCTTTTGTCCTAGCCCTCCAAAAACTCATGTCTGTGACAGAACAGCAGCATATTATCTTTTTAAAAATTCTACTCCTCCCTTAGCTTCATTTCTTTGTTGGATAGACATATTTATAAGTTATTGCACCTAATGCAACATTTGAACTCTTTCCTTGGAAAATTGCATTATTTGTTTTTGATAGGGAAACATAAGCATAGGTGAAAAAACTAGCCTACATATTTATTTATTTATTTACAATATTTCTATCCTGCCTTTCTCCCCAAAGGGACCTAAGGCGGCTTACACAAAAAATACAAATAGATAATTACTTTTTAAACAGCAAAAAAAAAGTTAATAAAAACATCTAAAAATTGATTAAAAAATTACATTTAAAACTATATTATCCTACACACCTTTCAAAATTCCTCTTACCTCCCTTTTTATAGATTTTTGACAGGTCTAGGTGAGTGGCATCTCTCCATGGCCAACAGGAGGTCGCCCCTCCTTCGATTCTTGTGTACCAAGAAAATACACCAGCAATATATGTGCCCTTGAACCTAGGCAGAGGATCTCCATTTGAGACACTACTGGCATTTGAAGAGCACAGAAGACAGTTGTTGATTTTACTCCTTTCCCCCTTCAAAATGCTCAGAAGGGCAGAGGGACCCTATGGACTACAATATAGCAAAGGGGGAGTGCGATACTGACAGAGTTAAAAATCAGCAAACCCTCCCATGTACAAGCATAGGCTGACCAGATTTTCCGGGACCAGGACCCAAAGGGGGCTGAAGTGACGTCACAGGGGGAGTGTCCAGGAATTGTGATGTCATGGGGGTCGTAAAAAACCAACACAAATAAATATATATAAAAATATATAAATAAAGTTGCTGCCCCCGCTGCTGTGCTGTGTCTTTGTCCGGGACTCCTGGTGCTCGCGCCGTCTCCTCTCTGTCCCGGCTTACCCGCTGCGTGGTCTTTTTGGCCGGCTGTGACTGCCCCCACTGCAGTACGTTTCTCAACTTAGAGTGCTTGCGGGGGCGGGGCCAGTGATCCTAGGGATAGCCGCGAAACCGGAAGTCAGTTGCGATCGCGTTGGAGCGCTGCTCCGACGCTTGGGGAGGCCTGCGGAGGGGTCCGCAGGCTCCCCGCAACCCCCGAGGGACACCCACTGCCCACCAATGAAGGTAAAAACGGCGATCCCGGGTGCAGCGGTGGCGCGATCCCAGGCGTGTCATCGCCACTCCTGGGAAGGCCCCGCTGCTACTTAGAGCAGCGTAAGGCCTTCCCAGGAGTTAGGGAACCTCTGCCCTACCCGATAGCCTAGCTGTGGACATCTTTGACACTTCTGAAGGAAACAGAAAACCCCTGATACTTTAGAAAACTACTTCGATACTGAAGGAAACAGCACCATTCTTAAATGTCATCCAGCACTGTCTTCAGACTAATATGGTTCTTCTTCCTTGCTATTCATTAACTTTGACTTAGGATTCCTCAAAATTTAGCGTTTTGCACTTAGAACTTTGAAATATAGCCCATTATAAGCACTTGTGCTGAGCCTGATGATAGGACATTCTGTGCTTTTATCCTTAGAAGTTTAAGGTGGCAAATTATTATTAAGCAAATTAATGTGAAACAGAGTGACTAATTCAGTGAACTAAGTAAAATAGTTTATGTATTTGTTCCCCATTTTCTAAGAAAAAAGTATCGTTATTTCAAGAATTACAAAACAAAAACAGAGGCAACCTTGCAAAAAATAGATTTTGGCTGAATGTGAGCATCACCTTTCAAGAAAGATCACTAACAGTGCCATAAATATAATTAACTTCCGATGTGACTGCAATTGTACAGGATCTAGAGTTGCTGTGAGCTGCTACAGATAATCTAGCTGTAGTCAGTGAATTTAACCGTATGGAGAGAAAAAAAACCAAATACCCCCTTTTTCAAGGTGGGGAGAGCATATTTAAATAACAGCCCAATCTTATGCAGGTCTACTCAGAAGTAAGTCCCATTGTGTTCAATGGGGTCTACTCGCAGGAAAGTGTGCATAGGATTGTAGCTTAAGTTCACTTTCCATGATTGCATCTAATGTTGAGCAACGCCTAACAATTTTGATCACAGCCATATAGAAAGAAGTGAATAAAATCCTCAGCTATACGAAGAATTGGAGTGAATAAATAGCTGAAAAGTTGGCATTTATGATTAATGTAAAAACATACGAATTGCCATGCTGGATCAGGTCAAGTCCACAAAGTTCAGCATTGACTTTCCAGCAGTGGCCAGTCAGATGCCTCTGGGGACTCTCTTTCATGCCCTGATTTCCCGTGACTATCTGGCTGCCCTCACCATCTCCCCTTTTTCCTCTTGGTGCTTGGCCTGGTTCTGTACTATTGATCCCCTTTGTACTCTTTTTCTCACTCCTGGCACAAACATTTAACAGCAGTGGATACTGTCAATACAGTATTTAATATTATGTTCTATACCTGATGGAGAACAGACTGTTTGTGGACTATGCCAATATAGTGATTTCTGCTTTGTAGTATTAATTGATACTTGTCTGGGATTTCCAGTATGTTTCTGTATGTCAGCCTCAAGGCAGTGGTTCTTTCAAAAAGTGTGATATTGAAGTCAGTTTAAATGACCTGGTTTTTCAACATTATAGTCTTAATGAATGTTGGTTCCTTATTGCTGATCAGAAGATAAAAACATGTTCAGGAAAGTTCAGGAAAAATGTGTACCACTCTGAATCCGTAGCTCACGGCAGAAATTAATTGCATATCCAAGTTAAAAGAGAAATAAATTCAAACCCTCTAATGTTTAAGGTAAGCAAAGCTGTATGCTCCTTTTTAACTGTAAAGAGCCCTTTATCTTTCTCCTGAATCTTTGCCTGTGTCATGCTGTTGTTGCCAAGGAAACTGATCTGACTAGCTTTGTTATACAGTATAGCAGACTTCCTGAGATGGAGAAATCTTTCAAATCTTAGCACCGCCTGCAGACTTCCCATACTCTATCCTACCTTTAAATCTTTTGCCTAACAGTTTTTATTAAGCAGAACCTAATAGCATGTTTACATTTTCCAATTGTAATAGTCCACTGGCAAATTTATTCAACGCTACAGTTAATAAAGGAGAGTACACATTTGCAAAATTGTACCGAAGAATAATGGTTGACTGATTTTGACACACCCACTGCCAGTCTGGACCCAACCTCAAAGCTTATCTTCTTTGCCACATTTCCTGATATGCAATTCAGTAAAATGGCAATGGCAGCAGCAGGGCCACCGCCCTGTTGACATCTTATGCAGAGAGCAGTTATAGCAAAACAGATGTGACCAGCTCATTTCTTACATGCAGCAAGCCACTGTGTGGGGTTGGGCTCTGTCATCATGGCTAGCCTAAGGACTTCCAGTACAACAGGACTTTCTGATCCAAGGTCCCATCCAACACCTACATTCAAGTAACATTTCATCCAACTGCCTGGAGGCTGAGCAGCAGCAGCAGCAGGATCTAGAAGGCTCTGGTTACCTGGAAGGGCCACGTCAGACATTACACAAAGCATAGGATTACCATAGTTCCAGATAAAGCCGGGACAATCCCGGTTCGGGAGCCCAAATCCCGGGATCCCGGCCAGTCTCCTGTTTGTCCCAGCCGTCCAGGACTGCCCCTGAGGCACCGCTGCATCTTTGTCTTCATCTTCTTTGTTCCAGCCTTGCACACCTGCGCAAGGCTGGAAGCACTCGGAAAATGTCCGAGTTAACTCGGACTCTGCGTGCTTCTAGCCTCGCGCAAGTGTGCGACGAGACTAGAAGCACTCGGAAAGCGTTTGAGTGAACTTGGATGCTTTCCGAGTGTTTCCAGTCTTGCATAGGTGCGCAAGGCTAAGTCCCCGACCCCAGTGACGTCACGTTCCCGGACCCCGCCCCTGGTGACATCACTGCCGCCCCCCCACATCGGGGAAAATCTGGTAGGCCTAACGAACTATGTATCATGACCTGGTGGGCTGTTCATTTAGTTCAGGAGGCTGTGAAACAGAGCAGAATATGGCGGGGTGCGCTAGATCTTTGCGCTCTGGTTTTGCTCCTGATCATGCTCTCCTGCACTCTGTTTTAAACCGAAAGAAAAAAAAAATCTGTTGAAAGCCAACAGCCCATTGGGCAACAATATGCAATCAGTGTAATGTGTAACTTGGCCAAAAGATATGCTTCCAGGAAGAGAGTCTCAACTAATGGAGGCTGTGATTCTACCCATAGATTCTTCAATATTCTCCACCCAAGATCCTTTGGTGCCAAGAAGCGAGCAAAGATTTTAAAAGCAAGATGTCTAGATTTAGCTATTTATTTTACTCATTTTTAGCCTGCTTTCAAAAATGAAATGTAGTAGCTCATAAGACACACACACACACACACACACACACACACACACACACACACACACACACACACACAAGATAAAAAGCATTTTAATACTACTTAAAATTACAGAATCGAAAATACTTTTGGGAACAAAATTATTTTAACGTGTCTTACGGCCCAATCCTATCTAACTCCCTCTGTGCAGCCTCAGAAGGCCTCCTCAGGGGAAGGGAACATTTGCTCCCTTCCCCCCAAGGCCCTGTCAGCCCAGTGAGTCAACTTGGACCTGCGCCAGCAATATTGCTGGCGCAAGTCCACGATGACCCATGAAGGCAGACTGAGCCCAGGAACAGTGTTTGGATTCGTTGACCCTGCCTCTTTGCAGACCTGATCCACCCACTCCCCGCCCTGTCACCTCCCCCCCCCGCCACCCTAGCAGTGTCGGCAGGCCTTCTCTGGTCCGCCGGCATAGCCCACCAGCACTCCGGCAATGTGCATGTCTGTGCATTGCCGGAATGTGTTTTGCTACTTCTGTAAGACAATTTACACTGGCAAAATGCTTGTTCTGCCAGTGGGCATTGTACTATTATGAGTGGTGGCAGGAGTGGCATATATTCTTTCTTTTTCAGAAAATGTCATGCCTTCGGGCGATGCTGGCATTGGCAGTAGAGCTTGAAATGCTGCTGTTACTCTCAACAACCAGCTCCTGCCTGTCTGCAGCAGAAAGTACACTATGTAGAGTAGCTTCCATCACTCTTATTCGTAAGGCAACACAAAATGTTTTCAAATATTTTGTTGAGTCCTCCCAAGAAAATGATAGAAGGTGCCTCATTTTTGCCATCTACAAAAGAAGTGGCAAAAATGTAGGAGAGAACATTACAAGTCTCCACATTGCTGAGCCATGAAGTACAAAACTGAGTAATATCTGCTGTATTAATCTGGGATAGCTAGATGCCCAAGACTCAGTAGAAAAATCTTATAGTGCAATCTGGAGACATTTTTCCTTCTTTTTTTTTTTTTACACCATGGCTTTTTTAAGTACTTCATGCTCTACAACCTGCGTCCATGAAAACACCATTAAAGCAGAGTTTTAGGGAAGAGAGAGAGAACAATCAGGAAGGCAGTGAATCTTGATCTTGTATCTTAAAATATCTTTTATGTTTAAGAGTTGGACAGAAAGGACTTTTGTTAATGTTTGTATTTCAAATAGTAGCAACAGAAGACAATTTTTCCTTCAAATAATAAATGCACCAAAGAAAGTTTAATTGATGCCCACTGTCATGCCAAGTAGTGTATAATACTGAACCTTTTTTAAAGATCATAAACAAAACCTTTTAATGCTGAGAAAATTAGTTTATTCTGCAGTCTGCAGTTTTGACAAAAGATGATGAGCTTCCATCTCTTTGGGTGTGTGTATCAGGTTCATTAAAATGGCACTTTTACCGTCTGATTGTCTTCCATCCGAGGTGCCCTAAAAATGCCCCATGTATTGGAGGCAACTCTAGTATACAAGCATGCCATTAATTAGTGTCATGGCCCAATCCTATCTGGGCCTTGCACTAATGTAACTTGTGTTCTGTCAGTTGAAGGCCTGGGCCACCCGCACAGCAGCTGCTGCAATGGTGTGTGGGTGGGCGTTGCCAGCACAACTGGCTGGCAGCTGCAGGTATGCACCAATGACCTCTGGCGCCCCTACCAAAGTTAAGTCAGCAGAGGGGGTGTTTCAGGGGAGGATTGGGGTGGGAATCAGGACTGGCCAGAGGCATGTCGAGGGCAGGCTGGGTGCGGATATTAGCAGCAGCGGCAACATCAATATCCTATGCTCCCAGCCCAGGATACAATTGGGCTGTCAGATTCCTGTCTGTTTGAAGAGTAGCAAGTGAAGATTTTTGAGGTGGCTTCTATCTTTAAAAATCTCTGGCCAAGATGGGCCAAGGTGAGCCAATGTCTGCACTCACCTTCACGTTCTGCTGCTCATCCCCACCCAATTCCCCCCCCTACCAGCATGTATGTACACCACCCCAATGCATATGCTCATACACATAGCCCTCCCCTTAAACATCCTGTTCTACCAAAACTTTTGGTAAAGTGGCTCGGTTGTGAGAATTCCAGAAGCGGAACCTCTCTGCTCCCAGCATTCTCCACTGGCCTCTTTACAAGAAGCAATGGTGGAGTTGGAGGAGGAGATAAGCACAGGGGAAAAATGGATGGATCTGCTGGCAGGCTGAGGGGAGGTGGTGGGCGAGCACAGACATGAGGCAAAGGGTTTAACTGGCCTCATGGCTGGGCTGGCCTTATTCACAAAGCTGCCAATCCTCACTACCATGATTCCTGATAATGCAATGCATCAGTACTATGAAGGTACTTTTGGGGAGAATAAAAAACATGAGGAAGTACAAATATAATTCATAATGATTAAAGACTAAAACAGACAAGATATACATAACAATTTAACATACTTTCAATCAAATTTAAAACTGGGGTTATCCTAAATTACTGTTGCTTCCTGAAAAAAGGGGTTGAAATTCAATCATAAATATTTGAGCTACACAATCCTGGCATGTAAGAGGAGGAGGATACAGCTATTTTTTTTTTATAAACAGCTTTATGAAATCCTCCTATACTTAAATCTTTTTTTCTTTTTTACAGTCTCTTTTCAGTCAGTCGATGAAGCAAAAATGAGTCAGTATAAAGAATGCAGTTTTAAACTTTGTACCTCTACACTTTTTAATTCAAATTAAGGACATCACCACCACCAGATTTAGGTCAGTCAGCTGTTCAAAGAAAAGCAAATCTAATATACCATAGGCTAGCAGAAGTCTAAGTAGCTCTAGAGATCCTGATTACAGCCTTCATTATGGAACTTGATTATAAGCAGCAGTACTCATCTTAGACATTTGATTTCACAGAATGTCTCAAGAAAACAGGATTTAGATTCAACAAAAATAGCGATCAATTGCACAGTACAGCTGCAAGCTTGGGATGGAAATTGTAACAAATGTTGCTGTACAGTTCCTTCCTGGACACATTATTTATTTAAATGCCTTATATCCTGCCTTCCCCTCCAAATCAGGCACTGATTCTGCCATCCTATTGCCTCCTTACCTATTCAGAGTTAGAGTTATCTTGTTCATACCCACTCAATTTATTATGCAAACCACCCAGCATGTGGGGAAAGACAGCTTAAGCAGAAAGAAACTTTACCCAAATTTCAGGGTGAAGATACAGAAAAATGACTGCAGAGTTTACAACAATACACCCTCCCCAAAAACAACATAAATCTTCATCCTACTCCAACCTATTTCTCCCAGTCTACTGTTTTCCACTGCCACAGTTGAACTACTACTCTTGACAGTTGGCTCTCTTTCAAATTCCAAATGACAGAATGGTGAACCTGTACACAGATGAAAATTCGTCCATAGGAAGAACAAAAATAGTCTTGCAGATTCTTAATACTAACCAATCTGTTTCAACATAAACTTCCATCTGATGAAGCAGAGTGAAGTCCACAAAAGCTTGTGCACTTAAGTATTTCAGATGCTACAAGACATTGTGTGGTTTTTGCTGCAACAGACCAACACAGCTACCCCTCTGGAAGTTAAAATGTTTCACAAGGAGTCTGGTCCCCTCATATGAACATTCCAAGCGAGTGCCCAAATTTGACTGAAATATCAACTGTAGCATTAGCAGGAGGAGGAAAATCTTGAGGCCTGGGAAGTAGATGTTCTCATCAATCACAGCCTTCAAAAGCTACTCTTCCCACTGAGAAAAGCCTGGTGCTTCAGACTGCCAAGTGAGAGGATACTCTGCCCGACCAGGAACAAGCACATCTGGTGCTACCTGGTCCTCGCCAATAGGTAGCACACTTGGAGCGTATTTCTCTCCTACAGTTACCATGGAACTTCTGAAGAGAAGTAGTTAAATAGCCACAGTAGGACAACCACTATTTGTGGCCTGGGGAATAGACATTTTACATCACTGTTCCCCAGAATGTTCCCCTTGGATGCCTGCTGTTAGGCAGGAAGATGTGATATAAATATATAAAATAAAATAAAAGCAAACAGATCTGACTCTGTGAGATTCTTTATAATTTTCTGATAAATCAAAAGTTTAAATGAGAAAATATTTTTAAAGCCTTCTTGTTCAGTCAAAATATGTGGGTGACCTTCAGAGGAGAATGAGCAGCCATCTGAACTTGGAAGAACATGGGGCAAAGTACAGCTGTATAATTCTAAGATTTTGACATTTGCAGCATTTTGTACAAATGGTCATTTTAAAAGAGGCTCCTTTTAATTGTGTTAATTCTCATGTAATTTTCATACACGACATGGGCATTGGAAGGAAAATATTGTTGTTATCAAAGCAGAAGGCATTTTTAAGGATTCAGCATATTTCTGAAGGCAGATGGGGAGGATTACTGCAATGATACCAGACGGTTCCATTAATATTAAGGATGTTTTGGCAAAGGTTTCCAACTTTAATATTGTGAAGTTTCCGGTATCCAGGATGAGACCAATATTTCCTTTTGTAAAGAGATTTTGATGTGTACATGCTGTGTATGAATTCTTACTCCCTACTGATTTGTGCAACCTTTTACAGTTCAATTCCCATAGGTTTATTGTTACAGCTGAATTTCAATAGATTTGGGAATGTTTCCTGCTAAAAGTGACCTTGGAGACAGCATTGTTAATGGACAAATCTCACTTGTACAGCATTATTTTAATGGAGTTCTCACTCAGCACAGAGTAGTTTTACAGTAAGGAAAGTTGTTTCTGAGTACAGTATATGTGGCTTCTCTTGTATATAGAGACAAGAAACTACATGTTGCAAGAGGTGCTGCCACTCCTCTTCCCTTCTGGTAATGCAATATAATCATTAAGTTTACCGGGTAGGAGTGTGAATGATGCGGAGATCCATATGTTAAAAAAAGTAAAGTCAAACCACACTTCCAATTGAACTGCTATATATGTATTTATTTTGATTTATATCACATCCTACCATGAGCACTGATGGTAGCTAAGAAGTTTTTAGTTTCATATATGGATCCACAACCCTTAAAAGACTCAATTTTTATTTAAAAAAAAATGCTGATATGAAGCCAAGCTGAAGCTAGCACAGTGAAATAGGCACACTGACAGTGCAATCCTATTCATTCCAACTTACACCACTGGTGTAACCAGCGGTGCAGCAAGAACGGGAGGCCCCGGAATGGAAAGGGGATTCAAATCCCCTCCAAAGGGGGATTCAAAGGGGATTTGAATCCTCTTTCCATTCTGGGGCCTCCCGTTCTCGCTGCACCACTGGTTACACCGGTGGTGTAAGTTGGATAGGATTGCGCTGACAGTCTGGTTGCTAAATTCTGGTTTATTCTAATTACCCAAAAAATATGCAACATAACCATCAATTTTACATCTTTACTTTGAGTATGCTGAGATATGCATGTTTTCTGCTATATAAAACTTGCAACTTTTCTACTTATTCCCTCATCCACTATTTTTATATCAGACAACAGTAAAGTAAACTAACTTGACTTTGTACAAGGAAAGCATTTTGAGAAAAAGGCTACCAGCTTTTGAACCTGTTAGAAGCTGCTAACTTCCTTTTCACTTTATGATCCCGAACTAGAAGTGCTACAAACATTTCCATATTCAGTCTTCGACTATATTTTAAAAGCAACCCAAGAACCGATATTCTAAGATATTTTATGATCTCCATATAAATTTTGCCAATCTATTATTTATAGGTCTTGCATACACCACACTAAAGCTGTTCCCAATACTCATAAAACACTAGTTCATGGTAGGCTTTGGGAGATAATGCCCTATAATCTAGGAACAGATCAGCTTGCAAGGAAGAACACAATATGGTTCGTATGGAGGTAACTTCAAAATTTATTGTTCTTTTGAACAGATTTTAAATTATTCAACTCTGCAATATGACTACAATGTTAAAGCTAGTGTGTGCTACACAAAAATGAAATATGCATCTGTTTAAGTGCAAGAAAATATTCATTTTTATGTCATTTGAAATGGAATTGAGGCAAATTTTTAAAAGCCCCATGTTTTTAAATTGGAAAGAACTTGCTCAAAGCATTAAAACATGAAAGAGAAAATGTGATGGTTACAATTCTAAGCTGATGCTAATGTGCAGTAAATTGGGTGCTAAGAAAAAACTGAAGTACTATTAGGGGGAATTCTTACACAAAAACAGCTGGGCATTTGCCACTTGAAAATGGAATTACTGTACATTGAAACCACCCATTTGTAGGAGGCAGTATTCTATGTGATGGTATCCCAATACCATCACAAGGGTCCAAGTAACAGGATTTGTGACATCATTGAAGCTATCACAACTGTGAGGAAAGCCACCACACATAAATGGCTTACTGAATGAGTTGACGCTAATGCCATAAGAACTCGTTTTTGGTGCTGGCAACTGGCTTGGTCAGATGATAATTATCAGAATGATAATAGGTCTGAAGAGAATGACTAGAGTGTGTTCCTGGCTCTGACATAAAGCATGGCAAGTCAACACTTCCTTTAATGGTATAAAGAAGTCTAGTTATAATATTTAGCTGCAACGGTCTTAGGATTTCTTTCTTACCTATATGAAGAAAATATCAACCTCATTGTACAACAGACTCATAACAAGCACTTAGAGATGTATCAAAATCACTACCTTTTACAAACACTTCATATAACTATTTTCTATGCAAAAATGAGAAATATTTAACCTCTCTCATTTTCAAATGGTTAATGATTATTTCGACTCATCAGAAAACAGACTTCAGATAACAAAGTAGATTGAAATAATCAGCTTTAAATATAACCTTTAGTTATAAATATCATTTTTCTAGGAGGGCACTATTCAGAACACATCATACCTTACAATACGAAGTAATAAGCTGACCCAATTCACATGCTGGCTGCACTAATGATTTGCTGTGGAAACCTGAGTCATTCTGCAAACTGCAGCACAAGCTGAAGTTACTTTTAAAAAATCTTCCTTCTCTCTGGCATTGCAAATTTGACAGATGTGACTAACATTAAATTCGTATCTTCTGGAAAGTGTTCTGTAACAAAACCACTTGCCAGAAGACAATTTTGAACTTAAAAAAAAAAATACATAGACGCATGCTTACTTTTAGATCTAAGTATTATGACACCGTTATAATAACAACAGTTGAACTTACTCAAACAAGCTTTAAAGAATGATACGGGGGGGGACCCAAAACACTGATTAATAGTCTATATATCAGAGATCCAGGCAGTTTCTTTAGATATGAGAAGAGGTACGCCCATATACAATGACGCTGTTGACTTTCCCCATGAACAGCTATCCTCATGTGACGTCAAACTGCTTTTAAAACTTTAGTCCAAAAGTATCTTGCCAGGAAACTTGATCCTTTATGAAAACAGCCTCAAAAGCCAACTGGACAGGTATAATAGTTACTGTTGTGGTCTCTTCTTATTTATAATACAGTATAAGAAAGGTATTCTGATACTCTGGCAACCTTCTATACCTTCACGTTGAAGTGTCTTAGGAGATGGCTGGTATAAGACAGGAAAGATATCGTAGCAGTCTAAGTGGCCAGGCACCTCTTTTAACAAGTGGCCTGTGTATCCCCTACTTGTGGAGCTAGACATGACCTAGCAATCATCACTGATTTTGGCATTAGTAACTAGAGGAAAGAACGACTGGAGAAACGACTGCTTACCAGAGGCGTCGTCTGATATGGGGCAGTGGTGCGGTGGGCCCCAGGGCGCAGGGGCGGAAAGGCTCCGGGGGGGGCGAGCCTCCTTAAGTTCCGTGATTTTTTCCCCTTTTTTCGCCGATTTTTCGGCGATTTAAAGTGCAAAAACGGGGGTTTTAACATGTATGTATGCTTTGCCGGCACTTAGCTTGTATAGGCGCCGTTCCAGGACGATCTTCTTCCTGCTCCCGGGCGCTTCTCCCTGTGCCCGGGCACAGGACTCTGTACCGCCCCCAGCAGCACTTTCCGTAGTTTGCGCATGCGCAGACCCACGGAGTCTCCAGGGACGTTCTGGGCATGCGCAAACTCCCTGGAGCGACCCTGGAGACTCCATGGGTCTGCGCATGCGCAAACTATGGAAAGTGCTGCTGGGGGCGGTACAGAGTCCCGCTCCCGGGAGCAGGAAGATCGTCAAGGGAACGTCCTGGAATGGTGCCTATACAAGCTAAGTGCCGGCAAAGCATACATACATGTTAAAAACCCCGTTTTTGCACTTTAAATCGCCGAAAAATCAGCGAAAAAAGAAAAAAGCCAATAAAACTGTCAAAAATAGGTTTCAGTTTTGATTTTTGACAGTTTTATTGGGGGGCTTTGGGGGGGCGGCCCCAGATGCGGGGGCGCCTGGCGACCCCCCCTGCTGCTTACCAGTTGCAGATTGTGCTTTCAAAGACATTCGACAGTCAAACTTATTTTTCTCTCTTTGAGCTGTATGTTATCAGTAAAATTATTTCAAAACACCCAAGTGGGTATAACATTTGCCAGTGTTCAAAGAATCCACTCTATTAACACTTTGCAAGGCTAACCTATTACTATCCCCGTGTCCCATCACTCCTTGCTGCTCCTATGTAAGCAAATCTATTTGAACCTTATGTATCAATATCAAGTGAATAGAACGCAGATAATGAAATAGACCTCCTAAAAAGTAAGGAAAAAAGGTGGGTAGAGATGGGTTTTTGGGAACTAGACATGCCACACTGTACACTGATCCACACAAATTTTTATTACCATTCAGTACAGGTGGGCCCCCATATCCATAGATTCGCTATCCACGGTTTCAGTTATCCACGGATCGCAGGGACCCCAACCCCAGGCTTTTACTTTTTTTCCCAGTACGCTTCGTTTCTTCCTTAAACAAACAGGAGAAGCAGTCTCTGGCTGCTTATTGCAGGCAAGTAGAACGAGACTAAGTCCTAGAGAGGCTCTGCAAGGTTAACAGAAACCTTGCAGAGCCTCTCTAGGACTTAGCCTCGTTCTACTTGCCTGCAATGGAGGCTGCTTCTCTGTTTGTTTAAGGAAGGAACAAAGCTTGCTGAAAGAAAAATAAGAGTGGAGGGTGCATGCAGGGTGGGGGGCCCTCAGGAAACCATGGAGGGGGTGTTCACTCCTATCCACGGTTTCAAGTATCCACGGAGGGGCCTGGAACATATCCCCAGCGGATATGGAGGGAGTACTGTATTCAGTATTTCAATTTCAGGTAATTAAAAAAAAAAAAAAACTTCACTCCTCAGTATGTATCCTTAATGAATGTGCATAATGAGCAACTCCTGAAGAGCCCTCCTGGATGAGACCAGGCATTCACTTATCCCGGCATTCTTTTTTCCTCCATAGCAGCCAGCTGGGTGTGACCTCCATCTCTCTATCCTCTACTTCATTTATACTTGAATGAACACCTGATCAGGGCTCACAATGAACATGAGGATATAATCTCAAACCCTGAAGATTTTTCTCCAAAAAAAGTTGTTTTAAGATGGGAAAGCATTCAAGCTCACAGCCTCAAGTAGAAAAGTTCAGGAAAATACAATTGTAGATTTTAACGACGTGACCATATTTTCGAGTTAGAAACCCACATACGTCCGGGTAAGACTACGTCGTTTCCAAATACTTTATTACAAAAACCAGATGTTACAAGTAACTTTACGTTTCGGCCCCGACATTAGGGGCATCATCAGAAGTTCTGATGATGCCCCTAATGTCAGGGGCGAAACGTAAAGTTACTTGTAACATCTGGTTTTTGTAATAAAGTATTTGGAAACGACGTAGTCTTACCCGGAAGTATGTGGGTTTCTAACTCGAGAAAAGTTCAGGAAAAGTTTGAATTCTTCTGAATGTATAAAAACTGACACTGAGAAACTGCCAACTCATGTTGGAGCTTGCATTGAGAAGGAAAGATATGAACTTCTTAAAACGAAGGTGAGGTCAGTGCAGCTCCAAGTCTGGATACACAGAAGTTAATCATTCTGTTTTCATTGCAACATGGAACAGTGAATCTGTGGAAATCTCAGCTGTTACCTGCTTTCGATGACTGGCTAAAGTAGTGAACTCAAGTATTTGAAATTAAATGCTTTTTTCACATTAGAAATCCTTTGCTTAAACATTTCAAATGATACATAACTACACCAGTAGTGTGCTTAGCGGCATCAACAGTTACTATTTTTATAGTAATATGATTTCAAGAGCCTATATTTTCTCTCTCGCCTCTTTTTGCCTGCTGCCTCTTTTCTTTGTTCTTGTTTTGCACTGCTTGCTCTTGGTTCTCTTTTTTTGCTTAGCTGTTACAACTGTCCATCATCATGCTGAAAATGTAGTGCAATAGTTACTTTTTAAAAGGAAGAAACTTAATGAATACAATGTGTTGAAGAACATATTAAGTGACCCCTGTGCTGCCAACATTCATCATTGTTATCAAAAACAGCAATGTTTCAGAACAGATCAGATAGCAAAGTCCCATGTACTTACATCAGTGTCAGGCCCTTTGTCTCCTCCAGGACAAGCAAAGGTAACAAATTCATGGCACCTCTTGTGAACCACAAAGCAGCAAACTAGAAAAGGGAAAAGAAAAATATTCAGCTAACAGCAGATTTATTTCATTTTTTAAAAACAAGGCTAGGGTCAATTCATTTGCACATGAAAATTCACCATAAATAGGCTTACCATCCGTCCTGGAATACCCAGGACCTTCCCTGATTCCAGGCTCCGGTCCTGGGCTTTCCAGGTCCACTGGAAGCGTCTGCCGCCGCCGCTTTAAAATTTAAAAAACTTACCTTTTTCCCAGCGCCGTCATCTTGGATCTCACAAAATCTTGCGAGACCCAAGGTGGCGGCGCCCAAATCTTCTGAGGGCACATGAGGCCCTCACAAAATTTGGGCACCGCCATCTTGGATCTCACGAGATCCAAGATGGCGGCGCCGGAAAGAGGCTCATTTTAAAAGCGACGGCGGCTTTGGGGGCAGCAGGAGTTCTGGCCAGGCTCCAGAGTGCCTCTGCTGCCGTTGCTGTCACCAAGAAAAAGAAGACGACGACGACTTTGGCAATGGCGGCCGCGAAGAAGACGAAGACGGCAATGGCGGCCGCAGCCACAAAAAAGACAATGGTGGCAATGGCGGTGGTCATGAAGACGACAACGATGACGTGAATGGCGGTGGCGCCAGTGGGACAGGTAAGTAAAATAATTAATTCATTAAAATTAAATAAAATGTTTGGCCGCCCTTGAGCCCCAATTTTTTTTTACTTTATTTTAATTAATTATTTAATTGGTTAATTGTTTGAATAATTAATTACAGCTGGGGGAATCTGGTAAGCCTAACTATAAAGCAGTTTAAAATAGTGATCTCAGTCTAGCGAAGTGGTTGATGGGCATTCAAATCACGGACAACATTCACAAGCCTTTAATGTCTCTTTCAAGAGACACAGCATCCTTTAATAATTATTATAAAACAAAGCCTTCCTGTATCATACCATGAAAATATAAGGCCCATTCTTCAATGCTCTTGGCAATGACAACATATTCTTTAGACTTTAGTGATAAAATTGCTCCAACACCTTGCTTTAGGATGGGATTGATGCTCTTAGGAATAATTGAATGGTTAGTTCATTGCTCTCTGGCCAGTGCTTATGTGATGTTAAAAACAATTTGCAGCTATATTGATTGAAAGGCAATACAACCATCAACAAAGTAATTGAAAGTCAGCTTAAAACTAGAGAGTCCCATAGAGTAAAAGCTGTGTCTATATACCAACAATGCCAAGAGATAATGCCTAGTGTATGACAAGAAATAATTAAAGGCTCCAATGAGTCCAAAGTATTTACCCACAAAGGAGGCTGCTCATTTAGTCTCTGCATGATTCACTGTTCTGTTCTTATCTTTTTTTCAAACAGCTTCCATTGGTGCTGGGTAATTTCTGCAACAGCAGGTGTGATTGCATCATTCAGTCACTTCCAACATGGAGCTGGCTCAGAACTACCACTCTCAGAGGGGGCTTTATTTTACATCTCCACGTGAGTCACTGCTCAGGGCTTGCCTCCTTTCAATCAGAAAGCATGCCCAGATCAATGACTCATGCAGAAACAAAGTGGGTGGGCTCCTTTGATGACAGGTAATTTATACTCTTACACACCCTAAGGTTTTAATAGAAGTGTGCCTCTAATATTAATTAAGAGAATAATAACTATCAGAAATTTGACAAATATGATTTTATACAGTGTCAGGCACATAACCGAAGCTGCAATCTTGTACACACTTACCTGGAAGTAAGTCCCATTTAACCAAACTGACAAGCTGAGGATTGTGTTCTGAGTTGCTTAAACACAAGTGACAGCAACATAGAAAGTCATATGAAGTTAGCACCTTGCTAGAAATGCCAAGGACACTTTTCTATTTAAGAACTGATCTAATTTCATAGGTCATTTTTAATGTTCAAAGTCACTTAACTGCTAAAAGCTATGTTGACTTATTATAACATGGAAGAATGTACTACAAGAACACCATGCACAACGTAGTGGTCTGACTGCCAGGACAGAAACAGTTTCTAGATTGGTTATGAATCCTTCTCTCAGTGCACTCCATATTTTCCCTTAAATAAAGGGGGGGGGGGACAGACACTATCAATTCAGCATTTGACTGCAAGAACTATCTAGAAATGAAGTGAGAATCTATAGCAGAGGTGTCAAACTCATTTCATACAGCGGGCCAAATACCATTCATGATGCCTGCTGAAGGCTGGAAGTGATGTCATTAAGCAGATGATGGCCAGAAATAAGCACTTTGTTCTCACGTAGGAACTGAAAGGGCGTCCCATGTGATAATTGGGCTTCCCAGTGCCTCAGCAACATCTCCCTCTCTCACCCTTCTTGGTCTTGCCTTTTACCCCATAGTGTTCCTTGCCTTCCGAGGAGTCCTTCCTTCTCTCCCTCCCAGAGCCTCAGCAGAAGCAGTGCTGCTGAAGACGGCATTGGGATAGCCCAATTATCAGGTGGGCTGGATAAAGAGCTCCTGCCTGCGGGCCTTATGTTTGACACCCCTGATTCTACAGCATATGGGTTCACAGCAAAATGGAAGCATCTCAATGTTACTTCTGTTTATAATCTTCAGTGTAAACACAGACACAATGTGAAACAAGTTAAGGTGGTGTGGTATTACATGATAGCATTTTCTGTGAAAAAAGCCCTAAATTAATATGCAGCTCTGTGATAACAGAAGTGTTAAGAAATTTACGTTCTGCAGAGGGACTCAGCATTGTCTACATTATAACTAAACTCAGTCCAATTACCGGTATACTGACATCCTTGAGGCCAATGTTCAATCATATATACAGAAAGACTCAATGTAATGTCTTAATCGGTTTATCTAATAAAAGGTGTCAATCTCTCTTAGTAAAGTACATCCAGTGTTGATATCTCGCTCCTGAATAGTGTTAGGTAGCTCACTCTTGTACTGTATTTCCTCCCACACAGCATGCAATAGCAAAGATTGTCAGTCTACTTCACAATGGATATGCAGAAGGGCTTTCTCCCATTCACAACATTCCTGCTTTTAACCCTATTGCAGGATGGACTAAGGGTTATCAAGCGGGGAGCGCTATCAATCCCCCAATATAAGGCAATCATACTCTGCCTACACTAGTATTTTAGAAAGGACTGATCCTTATATACAGTATGTGGTGGGTGGAGTCAGGAATTTGTCAGACAGGTGTTTTTTCCATCAATTCTTTTGATGTATGACAGCCCCTGTGTTCCCAGGTAGAAATAGACTACATGGTTGGCTTGTGCAAACAGAAGGGTTAATTAGAAGTTGAACTGAATTAAACACAGAAGACAATCCCTATTCTGAGGCTCTTAAATTCACGTCTGTTTCAAGAAGGATTAGTGACATAACTGTTCTCATTTCATTATTGCATATTTTGATAGAGCAGCCTTAATTGCTAATAAACTGCTTTATTACCAGAGCATAGCCAAGAATCCAAGAGCTTAGGCATTATCTAGTGCCGTCACGTCCATGAGGCAAACCAGCCCGTTCACATTGGGCAGTGGATTGAGGCCACAGTGGGGGGGTGGCAGATGCCTACCAGACCCCCATTCCACCAAGTGCCAAGTGCACTGGAAATGATCCCAGCATACTCCACATTTCTTGCTTTGATTCAAGGAGGAAGGAGCAAGGCAAGGAGTGTGGAGGCTGGGAGTTAGTGGTGCTGGGCAGGAGGAGAAGCAGTGCTATTAGGCTGCACCAGGCAGGCCCTGGCATTCTCTCATGTATCCTTAAGTGGGAGAAGTTAAGAGTTTAGTACAAACACGACAACCATCTGGGCAGCCCAATCCTATCCTCCCCCGGTGTCGGGTGTTTAGCGTGGGCTGCGCAGCCTAGCCAGGGAAGGAGGTGGCTGGAGGTCTACTCGGGGTAAGCGGGCCTTACCTGCTTCATCGTGAGGGGCCTGGATTCAGCACCAGCAGACCTTCCTGCTGGTGCTGCTTCCTCTCCAGGTGTCACAATGCGTTTTACAGCGTGTTTGACACCCAGCACCGGTGCAGAGGCCACAGTGCTGGCACCCAAAGAGGATAGGATTGCGCTATTAAACTAGAAACCTGCCACATTACCCCAACTATTCATGGTTGTTTAAAAAGCTCTTTTAAAACTATGGCCCTATTATACCTAAATCTACAGACAGCAACAGTGCTCTAACTATAGTAATTTTTCTGATCATTTTTATCCTGCTGTTCCATTAAACGCAACAACTCAAAAGTGGATAACACTGATAAATTCACACAAATTATTTAAACAAGGACTTAAAATATTACATCCAACAAAAATCAAAAGACAAGTTCAGCACAGCATTACCAAAAGCAATATCTAGCCAATAAGAGAGAGCCAAAAAGCTCCTGTTGGAATAAATATGTTTTCACAGCCTGCCAAAGTGTGAACGGAGATGGAGCCAGGCGGACCAAATGGTTCTGTCACTCAAGCACACAAAACAAAACAAAACAAAACTCAACACATCTAAATGCTCTATATTATATGGTAAAGAACTGTGAATTACATAAGCAGTTCTTAGCAGTAAAAAACTAAGAGCGATCACTACCATAAGCACATTCTCCCCTTAAAGAATCTATTTGGCTATAAATTTGAAAAACCAATAATTTAAACACTGTGTTCCTTAAACTCCATTTTCCAAAGGATAATTCAAAATGCTACTTGGATTATGGAGTGGAAGGCCAGCAAAAATTATGGCTCCCCTATGACTCTGTTATGCTCAGTTGATCACATGGTTTTGGAGTAAGTAAGGGCCCAATTCTATCCAACTTTCCAGCACTGATGCAGCCCCGAGGTAATGGAACAAACATTCCCTTACCTTGAGGAGGCCTTTGTGACTGTCCCTCCACCGCAGGATGCAGTGCATGCCCTGTTGGCACAGCTGCATCAGTGCTGGAAAGTTGGATAGGACTGACTGGGCCCTAAGTGGTATCACAATCTCTATCAAGAAGGCCCTATTTCTGGTCGCCATCCCTCAATGGTAGCACATCCAAAAGGGACCTCTCTGATGACCGAAGAGAATGGTCTGGATTATAAGGAAGGAGGCAATCTCTCAAATATGCTGGTCCCAAGCTATAAAGGGCTTTAAAGATCCAAACCAGCACCTTGAATTGGGCCCAGAACCTAACCGGCAGCCAGTGCAGTCACAGAAGCAGTGTTCCAACACAGTCAAACCACCAACCTCCAGAAACCACACAAGCCGCCGCATTCTGCACTAGCTGCAACTTCTGGACCATCTTCAAAGACAGTCCCACGTAGAGCTCGTTACAATCGTCTAATCTTGATGTCACCCTGGCATGGACCACCATGGCCAGATCCAACTGAGGCAGGTATGACCGCAGCGTGTGCACCAGCTGAAGCTTGGCAAAGGCACCCCTGACCACAGTCGACACCTGGGCATCTAGGAGCAGCCGTGAATCCAGGAGAGCCCCCAAGCTGCAGACCTGCTCTTTCAGGGAGAGTGTAACCCTATTCAGAACAGGGCAATAGTCCAGTACCCACATTGCGGATTTCTGAACCAGGAGGATCCCTGTCTTGACTGAATTTAATTTAAACTTCTTAGCCCTCATCCAAATCCCAACTGCCTCCAAGCAGTGCTCCAGGACCATAACAGCCACCTGTATCTGGTGGAACAAAGAGATAGAGCTGAGTGTCATCAGCATACTGATGGCACCCAACTCCAAATCTCCAGGTGACCTCTCCCAGCGGTTTCATTAATATGTTAAACATGGGGGACAGTATTGAACCCTGTGGCACCCCACACCTCAAGGACCAGGATGCCAAACAGGTGTCCCCCAACACCACCATCTGTGATCTATTAGCAAAGAAGGAACGCAACCACCACAAAAGCCCCCAACTTGGCCAACCATCCCAGGAGGACACCATGATCGATGGTGTTGAAAGCTGCTGAGAGGTTCAGCAGGACCAGCAGGGATGCACTTCCCCCCCCCCCACCCAGCCCTGGCATAGGTCATCCATCAAGTCCATATCTGTCCCAAAGTCTGGCTTGAAGCCAGATTGGAAGGGATCCAGATAATCCACTGCATCCAGGACCTTCTTGAGCTGAGACGCCACCACTCGCTAAATCACCTTACCTAGAAATGGGAGGTTCGAGACTAGCAGGTAATTATCTAACATAGTGGAATCCAGAGAGGGCTTTTTTTTTTAGGAGTTGGCAAACCACCACCTGCTTTAGTGCCATTATCAGCACCCCCTCCCTCAAAGATGAATTTCCTACCTTCTCTGTCAACTTGGCCAGCCTTTCCAGGGCACATCTAACCAGCCATGCTGGGCATAGATCCAGCGGGGAAGCAGATGTCCTCACACTCTACAGGATCCTGTCCACACCCTCAAGTTCCACAAACTGAAAAGAATCCTACAAACCCGGGCCAACAGATGACATGGGGACTTCACCAGACATTGTCAACGTGGAGTTCAACTTGTGGCAGATGCAAGCGATTTTATCAGGAAAGTGTCACAGGCAAACATGTCACAGAAGACTTCCATGTATTCTTCCTGATCTACTAGAGAGGCCTAATGGAGTAAACCCCACATAACACGGAACAATTCCGCTGGCCGGCTCTCTGTAGATAGTAGAGAAGAAGTTACGCTATGCTGCCATCATCACCACAGAATAGGCCCTATAATGAGCTCTAACCTGTGTCCGGTCAGACCTGTCACAACTCTTCCACCACCGTCATTCAAGACATCTACCCTGCCGTTTCATCATTCACAGCTCCTCGGTAAACCAAGGGGCTGCTTTGAATCTGCAAGATTTATTCAATATTACACTATTAAAACGCAATATTATGGTATACTCATTAATTTTACACATGTAAAAGGTGTCAAGTACCTGAAGTGTGAATTATACAACTGTCTCATATCTTTAAAAATCAATTATCTTACTTTGCAAGAAACTGTGAATTTCAATAGAAGTTGTAATCCTCAGTGAGGTCATTCTTACTTCAGGGTCACCAGCAATAATAATAATGACAAATAAGCCCTAATTGTTAAGCACCACTTTCTAGTCTTGTAGTTCTAGAAACACATTATACTATGGTTTAAATGTTAAAAGCCACCAGGTTCAGTTTTGTACCAGGAAACAAGGATCTACCTGGGATTTATTAGTAAATAATGAAAAAAAAATTCACATTATGTATTGCGTTTTATGTTAGAAACACCATGTACCTTTTTTCTGACTGCAGGTTTAACTGAAATATATCAAACATGGATTTATGTATTACAGCCTCTTTTTAAATGCTTGAAGAACTAACATAAAAGATAGGATTGGTTGCACTGAAACATGAAGCCCACAGGTGAAATCCATTAGCTTAATAACTCATGATGCACAGAACAGTAAAAATTAAAAGGTTCAGTCTGACCAGGAAACAAAAGTACTTCTAGGTGGAAAAGTCAGACTTGGAAAGCATATGACCTCCTCAAACCTCTGCATCATTCTTCTGTAATGTAATCCAACTCTGCTGAAACCTTAATACAGGCTTCTGTGCTCAACTATATCTTCTGCCAGAAACAACATGATTGGAACACTATCACATATACAGGGTGTCTATAAATGATTGGAGCAGTTTAATGATTTTTTAATGGCTGTAATATTAGCGATATGCCGCGCGAGTTGGATGTTACGAGACGCACATTGCTCAAAGTTTGCTTTGGGCGCCGCTAGTGGCCGCGAAAGGGCAGTAATTTTCTTTAGTCGGCAAGATGGCTTCAAACAGCGAGAAAGCGTTTGCTGTACTTGAATTTCATGCTAGTAAATCTGTGACAACAGTGCAACAACACTTTCGAATGAAGTTTAGGAAGACTCCACCTAGCGCCAACTCCATTAGGTGATGGTATGAACAGTTTAAAGGGACAGGATTACGGGCTCGCATCATCAATGCCTTTGCTCACAATGATAGAGACATGCTAACTTGTGTGTGGGAGGAACTTGATTACAGAGTTGATGTTTGCAGAATCACTCAAGGGGCGCATATCGAGCACCTGTAATATGCCCCCAAAAAACTTTGTGTGTAGTTATATGTAAAGTTTTGTGATCATATGTCAAATAATATACCTACAGTAAAATCATGAAACCGCTCCAATCATTTGTAGACACCCTGTACTTCTTATGCTGACAGAACAGAGCTACTCAATGTATTACTTTTGCACAGATACCTAGAAGCTGTGCTATAGCAGCACAAGGCATTTTTATCATTGACCTATACAGCACAGGATCTGAAATAGCTGGTGAAGGAACATGGTGGGGAACATACAGAAAGGTACCTGGACAGGTATGCATTCCATCTTCAATCTCAGGAATAAAGCAAACAGATAATCACACAAATACTGTACTAATAGCGAAACATGGCACATGCAGGCAGTATAAGTTGCTGAGGGGCACACAGTTGACCATTTAAGACACAAAACACATGGCCTGTGGAACTATAAAAATACAAGAGAAAAGTACAAGAGAAAAGGTAGGCTGCACAATATCTGGAAAGCATCTAATTTGCCAAAGTCATCATATGGGTTGTTTTGGTGAACTCCTTTTCTTTCTCTATGGTTTCTCTGGCTACTGTTACTCACACAGTTACAGCGCAATCCTACCCAGCTCGTCCACTGATGCAGCAGGATTGCGCTATTAATCTAGTATAACTACACTACCTAAGAAACAAGTGAACACATTCCCTTGATTCAGAGGCATTGTAACCCTCTCCAATCATTTCTAGAATTAACATAAAGCTTACAAGGAATATTTCTTAGGCGACTAAAACATTTTAAAAACTAAGTAACCATAGAAAAGCAGAAAAAATAGGATGGGGCTATGGGGATAAAAATAATCAGACGGAAAGTATTTTCAAATTACTTGGTAATTATTCGCATTGCATAATTGGTTATTCAGCACATGTACATTCTAAGATCAGATCTCTCAATTTCAAAAGCTCAAAACACAAGCTGTTTGGTATCAAAGCATTTTATTTAATCAACAGATTCAGTAAACACAAAAGCATTTACAGTACCAGTTTCCAGGCCTTGTGTTGTTTTTATTCACTTTAAAACCAGCAATCCACCAAATGTCTCCAATTCAATTTGTGTTCATGCTATACGCATTTGCTGAATAATGACCATTTTATGCGGTCACTTAACTGATGAAGATACTAAACTTCTGATAATTCTACAGCATCATTTAATAACTTCATGCCAAAATCTTTACCAGCCCTTTGGTTTACAATCCTATTCACAACTTGGGCTGTGAAGGTCTAATGAGTTTTTGTGTTTGCAGGAGATGCAGCTGGTGGAGGTAAGGGTCAAACAACATGCTGTGACAAATGTATCACATGGCCCAGTGGTGTTTTTTTTGTTTGTTTGTTTTTACACTACTACTGGGTGGGGTGCCTGAAACAGAGCAAAACTGCACTGCAGTGGTTTCATGAGGGTTCCAACCCGGACAGTGACCCTCCCCATGCACTCTCTCAGGAAAAGAGCTTCTAATGACTTTCAGCTGAGCAGAGCAGGATGTGCAGGAAGGGGAGATCAAGAGGCAGGAACCAGAGAAAAAAGAAGGAACAAAGAACTTTCTTCCACAAACAAGATGCCAGTTTATCAGTACCATATTTTAAAACACAGGATTTAAGCTGCAGCATTTAACTCAGGCTGCAATTCTATGCATGCTTACCAGGATGTAAGCTGCAAAAGACACCATGAGACTTACTTCTGAATAAACATGCATAGGATTATGCTGTCAGAGTGTTAAGGAAAACCCATGCTGATAACACCTGAAATGCATTTTATTTACTGGGTCAATCTACTGTGCATCTCAGAGAGAGAAAATATACTAAGGCTGCAACCCTACACACATTTTCCTGAGAGTAAGCCCCACTGAACACAACAGAAATTACTTCTGAGTAGATGTGCACTGTAAATAGGTTTTTACTTCACACTTCCTGAGACTTAAATCTATAGTTTATTAATCTTTTTATAACTTATAGTGGTAGCACAGCTTTAAAGAACACGCACCAACCATACACACAAAGTATCATTTCTCAGAACGGCTGTTTTAACAGTCCTATTTCCTGCATGATCAGACATAACACACCAAAGCCTGAGCTAGGCTGGAACATACCACAGCACACAGACCTCTGTTGACAAATAAGGCCATAGTCACAAGTGAAATTTATATTGAATGTTGCAGTTCCTGTATCTGCAAAACAGGCAAGTCTGCTAAGCTGACCATTTTTTATTTTTCTTAAGCAGCTCTCTTCCACATTCAGTACTACAAAAGTGACGCATCTCAGAAATCTTAAGGTTTATCAGTATCAGAGATCCAATGTTATGGCTATTTTCCATTTGTGGGTTAGTCAGCTATGGTCTGCATACCTTGATTCCTGCAATTATAGTTTGTACATTTGACCGCATTTTTTGGAAAAAATGATTAAATAGTAATTGTTTCTACTACCTCTCATGGCCTGAAGACACACTAGCCATGTAGGTGACCAGCTATCCCACGATACTATCTCTGCTCCTTTATAATAAATGGGGTTCAACAAACTGGCAGGACAAAGATCTGCCACAACCACCAGTGCAGGTGCATGTAAGCAGGGTCATTTCTGCTCCCTGTGTTGGCAGCCTTTGGTCACAGCTATCATCATCACTCAAGTCAATTTAAGATTGTACAGTAGGGCCCCCGTATCCACTGATTCGCGATTCGTGGTTTCACTTATGTCCAGATGCAGAATTCCCCACATGGCCATTACACCTTATTTAACAGCGCAATCCTATCCAACTTAGACCACTGGTGTAACCAGCCGTGCAACAAGAACAGGAGGCCCCAGAACTGAAAGAGAATTCAAATGCCCTCCTAAGGGGGATTCAAAGGGGATTTGAATCCCCTTTCCGTTCTGGGGCCTCCCATTCTCGCTGCACCACTGGTTACACCGGTGGTGTAAGTTGGATAGGATTGCGCTGTTAAGTTGATATCGCTGGCGCCAAGCAAGCACGGGCCTTGTTTAAACCAAACACTATAACTTCCTGTTAATGTCTGAGCCTCTCTAGCACTGAGACTGCCAGCTCTACTCAGTCAGAAGCTATGCTATAAGCAGCAGGCTGTTGCTTATAGCGTTTGGTTTAAACAAGACCTGCGCTTGCTTGGCACCAGCGATATCAACTTAAATAAGGTAATGGCCACGGGGGGGGGGGGCCTGCAGAGGATAGCATTCACCCCCATCTGCGGGTTCCCGGTATCTGCAGGGGGGGGGAAACCTGAAACCTAACTCCCACAGATACTAAGGCCCTACTACTTTCCACAAGAAAATGACCACCTTCTCTAGAATTGCCAGGAAAAGAGGAGCATGGAAAAAGAGAGACAACACAGTATTTTTTTTTTCAGGATGGTCCAATTGCAAAACAACCATTGTAAAGGCAAGCTCCTAGTCATTCAGTATGGGAAGTTGGAGCTGGAGCTGAAACACTGAGTTGAATCACAGAGTGAAAATCACTGAGCTGTATCATTGCTGAACTATTTGACAGAAAAATTGTTATCAAAGTTTCCTTTGTAAATAAACCCAGCTTCATTTGTAAAGCTGCGCTGTCCCTACAGTCAGCCCGCATCTTATGCAAAGGTTATGTTCCGAGGTTGGCATGTAAAGCCAAAATCATGTATCGTCAAAACTCTTTTAAAAATCCAATAAATATGTACTGCCTCTTTAAGAACTAAACATATGAGAGACATGGGCAAACTAAGGGAAAAACGGAATTTCTTACCGGAAAATTCCTGTTCTGGGAAGAGGAAGGGGTCATTCTCAACCTGTGGGTATGCCCCTCCTACTCCACGAGGCAGGGTCGGACTTGGATGAAGTCTCCTCCCAGTAGGAGGGCTATCCCATCCCCCAGTCTGGTGATGACGAGAAGAAATAAGATAACCCTCCAGAACCGCTCTGTCCACCAACCGACACGCAGGCCTGCGGTAAGGACTCAGCGGAAACAGACAAGAGAGAAAGAGAAAACAAGAACCCAACAACCAGCCGCTCATCCCCCCAGGAACTCGGAGAAGAGCAACAACCAGCAGGTCAAGAACCCGCAACTTTAGGAACTGAGAGACACACACACACCCCGAAAGAAAACACAGTGGCTGCTGTCACCCCGGACCAGCCACTCCGTGTCATGCAATTTAGCCTGTAATACCTCGGTTCCCAACACCCCAAGAGCAACTGCAGCTGCCCCTAGAGTGGAGGGGAGAATGACCCCTTCCCTCTTCCCAGAACAGGAATTTTCCGGTAAGAAATTCCATTTTTCTCTGGAAGGAGGAAGGGGTCATTCTCAACCTGTGGGATATGTCAGAGCAGTCCCCAACTGGGTGGGTAGGATGGGTTCATCTCCAAGAACTGCTTTAAATGCATTTGGGGTGATTGATGTGGTCACTTACCACAACAGTTTTTCTTAAGTGTCTTCTCCCATGCCACACAGACAGATATTCATACAAGGTTCTCCCAAAATTACCACATAATGAAAAAAACAACAGCCTTATAGATCTCTCCCTCCCTGTCTCGATCAGTGGGAAAAAACCCTACTTCATACTATCACTATTTTATAAAAGACTTCTCTGCTTTTATAACACAGATGTTTCATTGCATTAATAGATCACATGTCATTCAGCTGTGCTGAGCTGTTAGGTACCACTTCTCTGATTTTGGCTGTTCCCAGTATTTTTATAGCAATGAACTGTTCCTCTTTGCCCTTCAAGTTGTTCTATATTTTTTTCCAACACTACATTTGAGCATGAGAACTGTTTATGCTTCTGAACTTTCTTGACTGCAACTTGGCTGTTCAGATCTACCAGCTGCTGCTGCTGGTTAATCAAATCAGCAAAGAAAGAATGCTCTATTCCCAAAAAGATAATTAGCAGGCTGGATAACATATGTCATGGTTAAATCTTAGATTATTTGCCAAGTTTTAATTCAGTACCGTAGAATTTATAAGACGGCAGGTAGGCTCCAACAAACCTGGTCTCTCTCCTTGCCTATGGCCAGGGGAAGAGACTCCCTAAATGAGTGAAAAAAAATCCCCTCACTGCTAAAGGATGGAAGTTGCAAAAATCAGGATTAGATGTTTTGGGGAAAGAAAGGCATCAGTGTTCTCCTACTGAAGCCTAGCCAGAGAGAAAGAGAAACTGAGTCACTGGTTGTTGTCGTTTTTCTTCACATACAGTTTAGGAAGAGAAAGGAGAAGAGGCTTTTATCCTTTAGCAGGGCTGAGTATTTTATCCCATTTGCATGATTGTGTGACCAGTTGTTTGTCTTCACAGCCAGCCCTGTGTGATTTGAGCACCTAGAATCCCCTCCATGTGCCAGCATAATTCCCTCTCTATTGTGCTTGTGCTGCCTCAGCCAGCACAGGGGCAGCAAATCAGCAGCAAGGCTGACTCCAGGATGTGTGAGGAGGTGTCTCCTCTCCTTTTCACCCCGATGTTGCCAGGCAATCCTAATCTCACCTTTCCCACTTCCATTCCAAATGTGCACACCAGAGAAAAAACACATAGCAAAATGAGCGAATAAAATGCCTTGGAACGTACTGAGTAGCAAGGTTTTTCTTGAGGGTGGGATCACGTGAACTTCTCTGTGTTGCCGATTGAGGATTAGGCTCTGTGCACCAAAGTTTCTGATTGTAGAAAGGCAGAAATACACCAATGTTGCACCAACTCCCCTCGTTGTTTTCTCAAGGTTGATTAAAGAAGATGGGGGGAGCCCTCTAGAAAACTGAGACTTGAAAGACTGTGCTGGCACAGAAACCTAGACTTCTTTTATGAAGGGAAAGACTGTGATCCGAACTCAAGAGGAATGTTGCCCTCTGCACCCCAATGCAAACTGGAAATAACTGTATCCCTTTCATCTAGTACAGTGAAGCGATCAGTGCTGCGACCCCTCCTGCTCAACTCAGCTCTAGGAGCACTAAGAGCTCTAATGCTGCCCTTTCATCTTGATCATACATCCACTACTGTATAAACTCCAGAAAATCTGTGGATGTTGCAGATCGCACAGTAGTCAAATGAACATTCACGATTATCGACTTCAAATATTTGGAAATTTTAATCAGCTTTCAAAATGCACTTCCTGTGGTCAGGAAATCCAGTTCATCTCCATCTTCAACTGTGTCTTTAACCATGATCTCCCGCTTGGATTTTATTTCTGGTACTACCAAAGACTAGATAAGAACACATGCTTTCCCAATGTCTGGCTTTGATAAAACAAGCCCACTCCACCCCACATGTTTTGTGGAAAATATATGGTAGGATTGGAGTATCTTCTTTCAAATTCAACTTAGCCAGGTTAGTTGGTTGAATATCTAGCTTCCTCCAGCTTGCTCAATAATGATTAATGTTCAATGAAGTAGATAACCAATTTTACTCATTGTTTAAAATTAATTTAAAAAATAAAACATTATGCTTTATACTACATAGCCTAGATGTTACCCAAGTAATTTCTGTGTATAAACATTTCTTCAAATCAGATCTACCAAGAAAGGACATAACATGAATTCTTGAAAAGTATAAGACATCCCTCCAACCCCCAAAGCATTAAGGTCTAAAAGCAACACTTAACATTAACTCATACACAATTTTCTACATAAGAGTGATGTTCAAACTGCTTCCGATAATTGTTAATCAGTCAAATGACAGAGATTGACACAAGAGAACTGTGTAGCTAGGGTTATATTGCACATTGCACTGTATTTGCCATTGTGTCAGCAGCTTGTTGAAATGTATATCAAGAGGCTAAGAAAAGAACCAATGAATTAACATACAGGGTAATCATGGAGTTTAAAATTAAAAAAAAATCCAAGTTTTCGGGCTGTTTATTACAGTTAAAACAGGACAGGTCCTGGGTTGACATTTTGCACCAACACGTATCGGGTATCCTCAGAAGTTTGACAGCAGTTTCAGATGTTTTGCAGGAGCTGCTGAGGCTACAGACGTGGCAAAGTAGCTTGCGTGACTATTTAAGAATGGATTTGCCATGTCTGTAGCCTCAGCAGCACCTGCAAAACATCTGAAACTGCTGTCAAACTTCTGAGGATGCCCAATATGTGTCGGTGCGAAGCTTGTCCTGTTTTAACTTTAACGAACAGCTCGAAAACTCAGATTTTTTAAAATTTTAAACTCTATGATATGTACTGGCCAAGAAAATCTACAAAGCTATATACATGGTAATATTAATTGGCCTGTGAATCACTACAGATTCATTGGATCGGACGACGGTGAGAGAGATTTCCGTCATGGAATGGGACCTTCCCATCCCTTCCTCTTCCCTACCACCCACTGCACCCCTAGCAAACAAATCCTGATGATCAGGGAACTCTCAGGAATGATGTGGGGCTGGAAATGGAGAGTATGTGGAAATTATGGATCTGCACGAGTGGAATGCCTTTCCACTCACGATAGGGTCCCTTTGGATCTAACCCATGGCCTGTACCAAATTCCGGTTAATCCAAGATAAAAGCATTTTAAGTCCTTCATGCCCTTCAAAATCTGAACACAGAGATCTTATTCTCAGGGAATTTAGAAGTAGATAATATAACACACTCACCAAATTTTACTACAAAGCTTCAATTCATTTCTTCAGTACATTTACTTTTGAAAGAACTTTGCCCAGCCTACATGGATTTTGTTCAATTCATTCATCTTGTGTAACAATACACAGAGCCTTGTTAATTTACTGCCCCAAATGCTCTTACCTACACAAAGTACAGACCTAACAATAAGAGTCTACCCTCATTCTCTTTCATGTAGTAAGGAACAAGTCTATCAATCACTGTGCTGCTTTTTTGTTCTAAAATAAATTGAAAGTTTCTCCCTTGCTGCTACCGGCTAAAGGCAAAGTTGGATTTCTGTAACAAATATTTCTGAAGACCATGACAGCTCCAAAAAAGGTTGTGCTGAAACTGCAGAAATTACTATTGAATATTTTTGTTTTCTACCAGTTCATACATTTTACTTCAGCCAATAGTGTTCTTAAGGCCTGTGAAAGAATGGCTACATAGTTAAAATGCCACAATCTGGTAATACCAACCAAAATTCTACCAAAAAAAAAAATTAGCAGCCAACTCTCAAGTTCTTCAGGACTCTTCATCAGGCTGGAAAGGATGATACGAAAAATGATGGGGAGAGCTGGGCCTGGCTAAGTAGCTCCTGAAAGCCTGAGGTTTATAACAGTTGTGCAACGGAGTCAATAGGAGTTATGCAGACTCTCATGTAAGAATGAAATTCTTACTATATTCTTAACTATATTCACAAAGCTGGGGATTAATTTAGGTGTTTCACTAGGCAGACAGTTGACAGAAGGCAAATTGAAGCATCATCACCTAGTGGTTGGAGGGTATGCCACCAACAAAAAAGTAGCCCTAACTTCAGGTGCTAGAAAATACAGTAATTTCTTCTAGTTTTATCACCTCTCTGCTGGATGGCTGTATTCTCCAAAGTCCATAAAAATCATAAGCAGATGGACTGGTCCATAAGAAAAAATCCAAAAGACACAATCTGATAATACCATGTTTAAGACCTATCAAAATGACACAAGATCTTGAAGAGATGACTTCCAAGTTCTTCAAAACTCTTCATCAGGTTGGACAGTAAGAAAAGCAACAAAAGGGTGGGAAATTGGGCCTGGTGAAATAGTCCCCAAAGGTCTGCAAATCATAGCAGTCTTAAGGTGGAGTCAGGAGGAATTCTTCTTCATCCCAGAAGTTTTGGGTCAACCTGACCAGTGTCAAGTAGCCAGAGAGGCTAATCAACATGAGTTGTCTCAATATCTGGATGCATGTGTTTTGGCATTTATATAAGAAACCAAGCAATTTTATGCCCATTTTATCTTTTTCATAAAATTGTTTGTCTGTACCATTAGTGTTGCTCCTTAGCTAACAATGTCGGAAAAGTAATTTCCATCTACCCAGAGCACAGCAATGCCTAAGATTTATTTATTGTATGACATTTAAGAAACATTAATGGCAACATCATAATCGAGTGATCTAGACAACCTGCAGCATGATCAATTTCCTTCACAAATAATACACACAATTGTTATAAAGGAATGATATCAAAAAGAAAACAAAGACAACTCAAACTTGGATGTAGAAAATGCATTCCCATCTAAAAACAAAAAAGCTAAAACACTGCAAGAGAACTTTTAAGATAAAATGGTAATTTATATCTCAGACGTACGCCTGATAGTGGATTGTGTACTGTGAAATCAATATTGAGCAGCTAGGGTTGGTCCTCATACCTTATCTCTAGAATTGAATATCCTTCAGCAGAAGTTTCAGAATAGTTTCCTATTTCCCTTTTCAAATATTAATCACAATGATAAAAATAATGTTTATTCTACATATTTGTTCAAATACTATGGGACACAGAAAGGCCTTGAAAGCAAACGGCCTCCTATCAATCTCAACGTAATGATAGGAAGCATACAGTTCATTCAATTATATAGTTGCTTTTATAACTAAAAAAGAAAGGTAAATAGCAAATAAAATGCCAGACTCCAAGTCAACATCGTTAATATGTCAAGTCAGACCCTTGGGCATTTTGATAGCTCTTGCAAACCAAGTTAATGTTTCAGCCTGCATAGAACAAGGAGTACTCATTAGTCTTGTCCCAAGCTTACAAATGCAGGAGTTCCAATAGCAAACTGACATAGTAAGACCTGCATATCTAGTAGGAAAAGAGCCCAAGCCCGAAACCTGCTGTGTCAGTTTATATAGAGAAAGAGATGTGTACCAGCGTCCTGATGGCACACTAGCACAATGGTGACATTGTGGCACTCCAGGCAGATATGGCAATGCTGAGGATTAAGTCGGTTATGTAAGACACCAGTTACTAATTTCATTCAGACACAGCACTCACCTAAAGTAGAATCTAAACTTTACCCTTCCACTATACAGTAAAAACTACAAGGGACACTTTCTATAAGAGATGCACCTGACTGCCCAAGAAAGAGCAGTCTCCTCTCTCACTTCCCTCAACCATGATCCCCAATACAACCCTTTGGGGGCAAAGACGTAGACCAAGGGTTCTCAACCTTTGGAGGCTCAGGTACCCCCTATCATGTTCCAATTTTCTGAAGTACCCCTGCTAATTAACTGCTAATTAATTGGATTAATCAATTAATTAATTAGGTAATTAACCATTAAATAAAAAAGTACTAACAATTTTAAATGTGAAAAATGTTTTAACTGCGTGCATGCATGCGTGCGTGCGAGAGAGAGAGATGCAAGGAACTCTTTTTTTCCTCCAAGTCACACTTCCCAAAATCAGCTCCTCCCTCCCCCACCCCACCAAAGTACATTTTCCAAAGTACAAAAATAAGCCTAAAACCAAAATCAGAGAGACAGAAGGGCTCCAAAAATAATTAAAATTTAAAGTCCATGTTAATTAACACTTAATTAGCTGCCGATGGGGCAGATAAGGGGCAGGGCTTGGCGTACCCCCAGCAAGAGGTCCACGTACCCCTAGGGGTACCCGTAGAACCCCTGATGTAGACTGTCCACTTCACTTCTCATTCAGCCTCACGGGAGGTAAGACTCCATGGCTGGAATCGAAAGAGACTTCAGCATATGTACTGGCCTCCTCAGTTTCTTTTTTGAACTACAATTCCTTGCAGTGCTTTCAGAGGTATGAAAGATGACTGCTATCAAAGCAAAGCTCAAAAACATGAAGACTCCACAGGTGGTATAGTAGATCCCACTTGTTTGGCAAAGCTGGATGGGGAACAAAATCATTTAGCGCACCTTTATATGTGAAAAAGAGGTGAAATCTCATATAAGCAAAATTAAAAAAAACTTTGGGGAGCAGATACTTCCTAGCTGCATCTGGCATGAGCTATGCGCACCCATTTAGCCAAAATTTCCCTTTGTTTTGATTCTGTGTGAGATAAAAGAACACAACAAGACAAGGCATGGCAAAATGATTTATCTTTGTTACATTTGAGGAGCCTGAGAACCGTGACATTTCAAAAATCCTTTCCTTGCCTAAAACCAGAAAGACAGGAAGCGGCAATTGCAAGATTAAAGATAATCTTACAGAGAATGCCACAGATAATGTAAACGGTTTTGTTTTTCCTCAATTGTACATGTTTCTTTTAAAATATAAACATACCCATCCACAGATACCCTCTTGGCTCTATCTGTTCCACCCCCCCCCCCACAAACACACACACACACACACACACACACACACACACACACACACACACACGCCCTCTTCAAACTGCACCCAAACAACTCTCAACACTTTCCCTACACTTACACTCAATGCTGATTTGGTGCCCCTGTGCTAGCTAAGCATAGCACAGCTGCACAAGGACAGCAGCGAGGGAACTGTGCCAACACCCAGAAGGGGAGCCTAGACACTCAAATCATACAGCGACTTGTTGCAAAGGCAAACAGCCTGTGCTGGCACACACAAATGGAGCAAAAACATTCAGTCCTCCCCCCCCCCCCCCCCGGTTGTCTGAGAAGAAACTGTGAGGTGGTTTCTTTTTCCCTCTGGCTAGGTTTCTGCAGGAGAACACAGAATATACCTTCTTTTCTCCAAAAAAACCTAATCCTGGTTGTTGCAAATTCCATCCATCAGCAGCAAGATGAATTTTTCAACCACCAGAGAGTCTCTCCCACTGGCCATAGGCAAGGAGATGTCCAGGTTCGTTGAAGCCTGACCATCAGTGTAGCTGCACACGTGCTCTTGCCCTCCCTTCCATCACCATCTAAAGGCCGTTCATTCTTTTTGGCCTGCCACATGCCACAGGATGATGCACCACGTTTTGCTGCTTTGCTGCTGGATGCTTTGGAACGTTCACCAGCTACTTTGGCAATTGTTAATTTTTGTCTTTGTCTTTAAGTGGCTTTTGAAATTGAAAGTGGGATATAAATTATTTTAGAACATTAATTAAATAGCTGAAGAACCATTAATAACTCTGGGAAGCTGTGAACTGCATGGCCAGCATTTTGCTTCTGTATTTTTCAAGGTTCTTGAATCTTTTGTGTGCCTCTTGCTAAATTGCCATCTGTCCTGCTGTCTTTGCTAGCAGCATGGGCAAGAAGCAGATACTTAGTATTAAGAGTCATCAAGCATCATTGCTGACTCACACCATAGAGTTCTTCTCTGTGAAGTTCTATTCTTACTTACAAAGAGAATCATAGCATCAGACATATCCTTTTGTCGTTATTGAAAACAGCTACATTTACATTTTGTCAAGGTTGTTCTTTCTTGAAATGGATGTTTGTGATTTTTAGTAAGCCATTTGCCATCAAACCCGTTTTTAAAAATCCACAAAAGTCCAAACTGTTTTTCACTTAGAACAGAAAAAGTTCAGTCTTCATATTCTGGGATTTTCCTCTATTGAGCCATGTACCTCCATATTTCTAATTGAGAACATATTCACTCCTACATCAGTGTGCATGCAGGCATTACAACAGGAAAATCTATCTAAACATCACAAATTAAATCCACTATAACAGTAAAATGAAAACTGACAATAGATTAAAATATTTAAAGATGTGTGCATAATCAGCAACATTTATCTCACTGTTTTTTCCAATCCTCCCCCCCCCCACAATAATGGTTCCTTATGTTTACCTCGATCCGTTTTTTTAAAAGCTGCATGTGAAGATTGAACTATCCAAAATTTTCCGAACTTACTACATTCTGATGTTACGACACTTTTTTTTTCTTTCAATCAAGAAATAAGAAATGAGAAAAAATACTGTAGAAAATGTCTTGACACCCACAAAAAGGTGGTGGCTAGGGATGCACTCTACAGTTCAGAACTCAGGTGTTCAGAGTATTAAAAGTTTTTTAGTTCAGTACTTCCAGGCTAATTGTAAGTTGAACCCTAACCTCTCCAAAACCCCTTTACCCTCTTTCACTTACACAGCAGTAGTAGAGAGCAACATCTGAATTCCAGAATCACAAGATATTGTAGCTCCCCATAGCTTCTGGGACCTTAGTAAGGACTTGGGAAAACTACAGTTCCAAGAAATTTTGGCACCCATATACAAGCTCAGCTGCATCCCAGGCAGAGATTGCTGGCAATTTAGTTTCTTAACTCAACTCCCAACTATGGGAGGGGCAGCCCAATCCTACTTAAAGATCAGGCGTCCGGCCGATTCAGTGCTCCGTCGCGGGCTGCCTACACGAGGAAGGGGACAATTGTCCCCTTTCCCGAGTGTAGCGGCGTCTGGGGCCGGTAGGCCTCCTCAGATTTCCACCAGCTATTTTGCTGGCGGAAGTCGGAGGAGGCCATGTAATGGCCCAGCCGCCCTTCAGAGCCTGGCGACCAGGATATGGAGGTCGCCATGTCCCGTCCCCCTCCCGGAGCGGCTGGGCCTATGGCTGCCCTCCCGCTACCACCCGAAAAAAACCCGTCCGCCACCCACCGGATCCAACCTTACCTGGGTCCGCTGGCTGGTCAAGTCCTCGGCTGACAGAGCAGGGCCGGCAAGCCCTGCTCTAAAGTAGTCCGAAACGTGCTTTACAGCATGTTTGTGACTACTTTGGGCTATTCCGGGTGTCAGATCACTAGGTCTGCCGCCCGCAAGGTAAATTGGATTGAGCTCTTAGACTCCCAACTATGTATACAAAAGTCCTAGAAACTGGCAGTTCCCAGCAATCCAGGTGCCTGACAATGTTCCTGCAGCACTTTAGGGCCAAATCAAAGGTAAAGCAGCAGCCCTTCTTCTTGTTGTTGTTGCCACTACTAAATTTTAGGATACAGAGAAGGTTATACCTCTAAATGTCCTAATGATCTCTAGCAATGCAGAGGACTATTCAGGACAAGACCGGGAATTTATGGCTACTTTAATGGTGGAGCACCATTTATAATGGTGTGCCACCATCAAACAGTCCGGAACCACTGGTGCAAGTGGCCGGAGGCTCCACATATCCACCAATGGCCCACCCTCACCACACGAGAGCTAGTAAGCTGATGGAGGGGCAGGCTGTGGGCAGTTCATAGGCTGTTTGAGGCAGGGAGAGGGGCAGGGAGCAGGCTGGCTGGGGGTGGATCTCAGTGGCAAAGGTGCACACTGGATCCTATCTCCAATTTTTCAACCTGCCCCACCCCTTCCTCTCTTTGGACGTACACCAGCAAAACAGTTGGCGTGGATACGAGGAGACCCATAGGCAATCAGACAGCCTATCGGGAGCCGGGACGTAAGTAAAAAAGATTTTTACTTCTCACTGGCCATCTGATTGTTCCCCCCCCCCCCAGCATGCAGCACACACTCCGTCAGCACGGCTGCATGGCAGAAGATAGTAAGAGGTAAGATTGGGCTGTAAATCTATTACATGATTTATGCAGCATCCATTTTCAACCTAGAAATGTCATTGGGTGTACTCTGCCACATCGTAGACCATTTTTTCTATTCCTGTGCCACATCATAACCCACCCACCCCAATATACACATCTTGGACTCTTGCGTTTCATATTCACTCCATCCAGTATGGGGTAATTAGGCCTCACGGTGATCAGAGTCTTGCCATCTCACTTCTCTTTTTCAGCAAACTTAGTTGGGTGATTCGACACTTTGGGAAATGCCAAGACTGACTATTTACAGATTTATTGTCCAAACAGATAAGCAAAATTGTCTCCTGTGCACACCACAACTTAGACATCATGCAAAACCATGGTAAGGAAGCTAAATTATGATTTGGTATGATCACAAAATAATTATCTATTTTGACATCAGCCATCAAATGAGAATCAGAAACCTAATCTGAAGCAGGCTTTCAAACCACAGTTCTACATTCCCATGGCTTCAGAAAGACCCTGCCTCTCACCCCCTCGAGACGTTATGTAAATTTCATTATGTCGCCCTTAGTAAATCTGCTTCTGTGATAAATAATACACAGCACAGAGATGCCCAGTATGTTTAGGAAACAGTTAAAATGTTCAGGAGCCATGCGAGATATATTATGCATACCTAAAACATTCACTTCATATTAAATGTCTTGGTTGGTTCATTTAACACAGACTGTACCACATTTAAAAAGGCAGTAAGTCAAACAGTACATGGTTGAGAGCATTGGGCTCATGCCACTATCAACAGTATGACACATCAGAAAAAGAACTGGATACTAACTAGCTCTACAAACAGCTAGGGGCAGTTGTATACCCACAGCTCTCCTTCCTTCCACCATTGTGGAGCTTCCATGTCTTTCTTCCTTAAAAGGCAACTGGCTTCCCAACAAGAAGAGATGGAGACAGTGCACTGTGGGTGTAGATCTGGGCTTGACACATTTGCTTTGAATCTAGGAGCCAGCCCAAAAATTTAGAAGCCTGAAAAATTGTTCAGTTGTCAGATTTTCAGTTTAAAAAATTCTCACATGCTACCAAAGAATGGTATAAATTAGATGTTACATATAAATAAGCACAGAAAAGAACTTCATGGACATTTATGTCATAAAATAACAGTCTGATGTGAAATGACAAATGTGATACATTTACGACCCAATTCTACCGAAGACTAACGCGGGCGAACACGTGTTCCACCAATACAGACTGCCACAAAGCAGTCATAAAGCACTTTACAGCAGCGCAAGCAGCTGTCGAGAAGGCCAGAGCCTTCCCCCACCCGCCGGCAAATGTTAGGAGGCCCACCGGAGCTGATAAGCCCAACGTAGGCGGTGGAACAGGGAGAAGGCTTTTTTTTTTTTACCTTTTAGTTGTGCACAAGGGTGCACCCTTTCCTCATGTTTTCTCCTTCACCTTAAAAATCTCAGTGCTCTTGCTTAGAGGTATGCATCATTATCCTTCATAGGGCATATTGTTAATATTTGACCATAACAATATTGACTGTCAATAGAGAAGCAGAGGCTAGGGGGAAAACAACGTTGAAATTAAATGACATGAAAATGTTGTGTAAATATTCTATCTGAGTAAATTATTAATTACAAGTGAAATAAGCACACTAGGAGTTCTCAATCTTTGCTCCACTCATCAGCAATACTATACAAACTGAAGATGGATCAACTCTCATGCTAATAGCCCAATCCGAACTAACAGGAACTGAGGTCCTGCTGTCGTAAATGGCTCTTTAGGACGGCACAAGCAGTGCACCTCAGCAGCCTTTTTGGAACCACTGCCACAAATAGAAGTGGTGTCAGCAAACAGTTGCCACTACCAGCTACCCATGGAAGTGCAGGTAAGCTGGTGCAGGGGGCAAATGTTCCCTTACCTTGATGAGGTCTCCGACTGCCTCCCCACCGCAAGATGCCGTACACGGCCCATTGGCTGCATTGGCACTGGGAGAGTTAGTTTTGGGCCCTAAGTGACCTGCTTTGAGCTTCCATGTTTGGATTGGAACACAGAATACAATAAATTAGAGTTCACATTTGTTGTTGTTGTTCAGTCGTTAAGTCGTGTCCGACCCTTCGTGATCCCATGAACCATATCCCGCCAGGCCTTCCTGTCCTCCACTATCTTCCTGAGTTCGCTCATGTTCATGTTCGTTGCATCGGTGATGCTGTCTAACCATCTCATCCTTTGCCTTCCCCTTCTCCTTTTGCCTTCAATCTTTCCCAGCATCAGAGTCTTCTCCAGAGAGTCCTCTCTTCGCATTAGGTGGCCAAAATATTTGAGTTTCAGCCTTAGTATCTGTCCTTCCAGGGAACAGTCAGGGTTGATTTCATTTAGGATTGACTGATTTGATCTCCTAGCAGTCCAAGGGACTCTCAGGAGTCTTCTCCAGCACCACAGTTCGAAAGCATCTATTCTTCGGCGCTCAGCCTTCCTTATGGTCCAACTCTCGCAACCATACATTGCTACTGGGAACACCATCGCCCTGACTATGCGAACTTTTGTTGGCATGGTGATATCTCTGCTTTTTATTATGCTGTCTAAGTTTTCCATAGCTTTCCTTCCCAGGAGTAAGCGTCTTTTAATTTCATGGCTGCTGTCTCCGTCTGCAGTGATCTTGTTCACGTTAATATTGACCTATTTAGAACAGAGGTGAGCTGGCTATTTGCTTTGTTTTTTACTAGAACACCATGATCCACCCGATGAAATATACTGGCTGGAGGCAGAACCAAATGCCCAGAGTCATTTGTCTACTGCACCCTATGAGCCACACAGCAGGGTCACCCACATGTACCTATGATCAGGGACTCTTAACACAAAACTCTTAACATTGGCCAACAGAACTGCACAAAGACCTGCTCAAAGGCAATACATTAATACTCATGTTTTACAGATGAGGGATACGGAGGGCAAAATGATTAGCATGAGGTGAGTCAAAGCTGAGGTTTTCTGAAAATGACTAGTTGGACCTTGCTCTCTACAGAGATCCGTTCTGGGGACACACACACACACACACACACACACACACACACACACACACACCGTGGACAGCGAGGATCCACCTATACCGGGGTCCACTGTATAAAATGGTTTTTTTTTTAAGAAAAATATTGAGAAAAGGTGGGCTTTTTACCTTTTAGAGTGAAACTGCTGTGTGTTCTTGATGTAAACATGTTGAAATCGTGCCCCGGAAGCCTCTTCTGGGTCACGCAACTCTCCCCAGGTCACCCCAGAATGCTTTGCAAAGCCTTCTGGGCCTTCCCACCAGGGCTGTGTACTCCTGAGTCATCACAACATGCTTTATGAGGCCACAGCACCGGCGCTGACCAGGAGTAGGATTGCGCCATTTGTCTGACACAAAAACTATGGGAGGCTTTCTACAAGAAATACTCAAATTCACTTCTACGAGTGTATATAATGGCATATAAAAGAATAGTTTCAGTATAAATTACCATAAACCATCTTTCCATTTAATCAAGCAGTGTCTAAAGAGACAATAAATATTGCTTTATAGTAAATTATATTTATTTATTTTTGTTTTATTTTTCACATTTTTATACCACCCTTCCTCCAAGGAGCTCAGAGTGGTGTACATATTTCTTCCCCTCCTTTTTGTCCTCACAACAACCCTGTGAGGTAGGTGGGGCTGAGAGATAGTGACTGGCCCAAGGTCACCCAGGAAGCTTCGTGGCTGAACGGGGATTTGAACCTGGATCTTCCAGGTCTAAATCCGACTCCCAAACTACTGCATTTGCCTTAGCAGATTATATGCTGTATATTAAAAGATGAAACTATTTCTCTTGCATGCAAACTAACTTCCAAACAAGTAAAATTATTTTGAATAATAAAATTCAAAACAAATAGCTTTGAACTTAGAAAAGTACAACCTCAGATGAGATTTAATTAACATAAAAGGGAGCATTTAATACTAACAGTTTGCCAATAAAATACAGAAAGAACATTAGCTATATTACAATAAATTTCATCATTTGCAATTTTCAATAGTATGGGATAAGATTATGAAGTGATGGCAGCACAATAAAACTCTCCCATTTTCTGACTATGTAAGCAAATTCTTTGAAGAACTGACACAATGGCTTCTACATCTAATTAACTAACATTAAAATGGTGCCGTCTCTTGCAAGAAAATGGTCCAATACTGCAAAACATTGTACTGAGAACTTACCAGAGCCATTTAGGACCAGCGCAAGCATTATCTTTGCCCATCTCCTAACCCAGTGGTTCCAAAACTTTGTAGCACCGAGACACACTTTTTAAAGCAGCACTCTTATTGGGACTCACCTAACTTTACGAGACTTTTTTTTTTTAAGTTTCACTTTACCAGCACTCAAGCCCCTGTTGTAATCCTTTTTACTATGGTGGGGGGACTGCCTTCTGGAGCGTTAAGCTCCACATCCATCGGATCAGGACTATTCTGGTGGCCTTGCACTCCCCTGTGCCTGGCCTTTAAGAAGAGCTGAAGTAATGCATGCATGCCTACTTGCGAGTAAATGCACACGTGTGGCTTAGTTTTGCTTTCCATAAGGCTCAATATATTTTCCTTGTCAATTGGAGGGGTGGCACTTCCTTCTTGAGAGTTTGTTGGGGCCTATGTTCATTGGATCAGGACCATTCTGGTGGTGTTGCGTTCTCCTCGGCCTGCCCTTCGAAATGGACTAAGGCACCGTCACCTACTCATGAGTAAACATGCAGTGCTGCTGTTTCGATTTCCATAAGGCTTAATACATTTTCCTTGTCAGTTATCAGCTTGTCAGTGTCAGTTACACGACCCACCAAAACCCAGGTCATGACCCACTTAGTGGGTTTGAGAAACATTTTGAGAAACACTGTCCTAACCTGCTGTGCAATAATTCCCCATCCTTTTTAAAATTAGTGAAAATGCTGGTGTAGATGAAATGCTAACCCTGTTAATTCTGAAAGTGGACGGCTTACATTAAAAAAAGGGAAGGAAGGGAGCACATAAGCCATTGTTAGGTGACTGGACAGTGTTATGCTTGCACCCTCATTAGAGAAAGTACCTAGAAATAGTCTCTAGTGTAGAATTTACAAGGTACTGTACTATACTGTATGTGCAATAAAAGGTTAATAGTTTGCTTAGATAGGAAGAAAACACAAACAAAAAAACACCCTGCCCATTCTGTATGAGTGAAAACTGAAAATGCATTTACAATACAGTATTATCTAGTCTCCTTAAGCATCTAATTTATTTTTCTAATCTTCACCCATGTATAGGGTGCCCATATCTAAAAGGGACAGGGTGCCTATACCTTTTAACCATTGGAATTTGGGCAGGTGCAGCTCATCATGGAAGGGTCCAACAAGCTACACCTGCCCAAATTCCCTCCTCTTACAATGGTTAAAGGTATAGGCACCCTGTCCCTTTTTGGATATGAGCACCCTACCCATGTACAATATTTGAGATAAAACCACAAACCAGTTAAACCAAGTGCTAGGTTGCAATACAGTAACTCAAGCACAAATATAAATACAGTACTTCCATTTAAAGTGCCTTTCATAATGGTGACTTTGTCACTAAAATTCCATTTCCTCCTTTTGCGTTTCTCTCAGAAAAAAGTATAAATGAAAACAAACATAGGAAAATTATGTGACACAGCCCTTTTGCCATGTAACTCTCACATGAGCAATGCCCAGATAAGTGCAACATTTCTTGAGATATGTGATGCCGAGAGTATTTATTCACTTGTTTATCCAGACATTTATGAAGTATATCCTGCCTGGGAAATTCATACACATTGCTTCAAAGTAACTCCTATCAATGAAGACACAGCAGAGCAGATATTCCTTTGCTTAACTTAACATTAAAATGAAAGCCGCCTAATTCAAGTTACTACTCATTCACTCATCTTACTATTGACAAAGCATTTAAATCAATCAATAGTTTATCATTTGATCGGGTTGCTGTCATTGCTACACGGCAATCTTGTAAATAAGTCTTCCCACTGCTCATAAAAAATTTACTGACTTGCCTGACCACATACATATAAAAGTGTTCATCATTTGTGGCCTAAAAATTAGAGAAGCATATCAAGGCACATTAAAACCATCCATAGATGTTGAAGATAAAAGTGAATACCACAAAGACTGCTGATGAACAGAAGGGCCGCTTGTGCTGGCTGGAATATTTATCAGCAGCCAACCTTCAAGAAACTCTGTCCCCTCCCTCTGGGGGAAAAAGGGTGGAATTTGGAGTGTATTGGCACTTGCCGAAGCCAGAAGATACTGCCTCATCCCCACATTCTTCTGGATTTTTGTGGATTATACCTTATGTGCAAATATGTTTAAACAAAGTTTTTGCGGGATCGTTATCGTCTTGTATGACAGCTTTTTTAAGTACAAAAACTAAATGGTGTCCTCTAAAACTTGTGCCCGGGTTGACAGATGTCTAACCAAGATTTTACCTTTCCTTTATGTATGCCCTAACAGGAGCTGAAGAGAGAACTCGTCCACCTCAAAATTCCTACAGGACTTGTGGTCAAGGACTACGGTAGACTATCCAGCCAGCTGCCTGTCTGTCTGTGCTACCTGGGCACTTCTCCACAACAAGGGGTGAGCCTACAGGCAGGATTTGAAAACACTTCACCCACTTCCAATAGGGGGAGCTAGTCTGTATTACCAAGTACCGTACCTCATCTTAAACAACATCCCAAGCCTCCGAAAGGAGATATGATTCTCAGAGGGAGGGAGGGAGGACAAGGAAATGTGGAGGGAAGAGTGCTGAGCAAGAACATCAGCTGGAGGAGGTGCAGTGACCGACACATCATTGGTAAGGGGGGCAACCCTTGGCATGCTGCCTCAGGTGTCAGGAAGTAATGAGCCAGCCCTGCTTCTCCATCTTCTTTTTACTTGGTCTCCTTAAAAAGCAATTAATAAAATGGGGGGGGGGAATCTTATCCTTCAGTGCCACTGCTGAGAATCACAGATGTGGAGCTGGAGGAGAAAGCAACTGCTGCTGTGAACCTGTTCTCCTTCCAGGAAGGTCTCTCCTTCTTACCTTCTTTCTCATCAATGCTTGTTCAAGACAGGTCGGCATGAGAAGGGTCTTTCACATAATGCCCCCACACACCTGCATAAGCCAGGTTTGAAGACACCACTAGCAAGAAAGGAGCAAGAAAGGTGGAGACAGCAATGACAACTGGAGTGTGTACACACAAAGCTTTGAAAAAACATGAAGGGGTGGCAGAAGTGGGTCATCTCAAGCAGTGCTCGAGCTTTGGCTTTTGGTTTGGGCTTTCGTTGACTTGTCTGTTGTTGACACCTTGGACATTTGACACCTTGGACATTGTTTGATATGGTAGAATGGCAGTATATACGTACATTAGAAGAGGAAGAAAAGTCATTTTAATGAATGCCAAGTTATGTTTGCTCTGAAAAAAAACAGTAGTGTGCTTGTGAATAATTCACTTGATTGCTTAAACTGCCTCCAAGTGACCAAGGTAATTTTCATTTACTTACTATAAGCAACTTATTTTACAAGCCTGTTACACAGAATGCATTTGCAAAGCAAAACAAAAAACAAAACACCACTTGGTGTTGTGTATGTGTTGGGGGCAAGAGCCAGTCTCTTGAAAAGTGCACACAGAGCAGCTCTGAAGCCAGCTACATGGCAGTGGCAGCAGCACAGCTGCTGTAACTGCTGCTGGGTGGACTTTGTTGCAGGGATATGAGGTGCGTGCGTGGCAGGTGAGCAAACCCCACCCCCTCGTAGTTCATGGTAAAGTACCGCAGCCTAACCGTGGGATTGCGTATGCGTACTACCCGCTTCTCCTTCATGGATCATTGCCTTGTCGTGGCGAAGGGGCTTGCGTAACTCAATGAAGCCATGAGCTATGCCGTGCAGGGCCACCCAAGAAGGACAGGTCATAGCCGAGAGTTCTGACTAAAAGTGATCCACTGGAGAAGGAAATGGCAACCCACTCCAGTAACCTTGCCAAGAAAATATGCCAATATGTCCAATATGCTACTGTCCAATATGCTACTGAGGAAGAGCGGAGGACTATTCCAAATAACCCCAGAAAGGATGAAGCGGCTGGGCTAAAGCCAATAGGACGTTCAGCTGTGGATGTGTCTGAGGGTGAAAGGAAAATCCAATGCTGCAATGAGCAATACTGCTTAGGAACATGGAATGTGAGGTCTATGAATCAAGGCAAGCTGGATGTGGTCAAAAATGAGATGATAAGATTGAACATTGACATCTTGGGAATCAGCAAACTAAAATGGATGGGAATGGGTGAATTTAATTCAGGTGACCATCATATCTACTACTGTGGGTAAAAAAAACCTGCGGTTTTTAAAAAAAACGTTTTTCCCCTTTTAACAGCAATTTTAATGTGGACTCCGGTATCCACAGATAGCGAGGGCCAACTGTAATCTTGTCTGAATGGCACTACATTATGAATTACTGTGAGTATGCCATTCCTACATAACTGGACCAAGCCAAAGTGCCATCTGAAGCAGTGCACAAATGCAACCCTCTCCCCCCCCCCAAAAAAAAAACCCCTGCCACCTTCCTCTTCCTCTCCTCAGCCTCACCTGGCTGCTTAGGACTGCTTCTGATTGGTCAAAGAGAGGGAGGCATGGCAATCCATCCCCACCCCTTTACCTTGCCATCTCTTTCCTCTGCACCAATCTGTTTAAAATAGACAAGGAGAGTGGAGGATATGGTTCCTGAGCACCTGGGTGTGGGCAAAGAGAGGCGGTGGCTTTGGTAGGCTGCCACTGGCTTGATCCTCTTCCAATTTGTTATATCAGCCAGTGGGAAGAGGATGAGAGAGCTGACTGAAGCAGCAGCTTCCTGGGCAGGGGACCAGAAGGGGCAGTAGACAGGCATGGGGTGTGGTGCAGTTCGGCTTCCTCCCAGCTTGCCGTTTGAAGTGAGCATTTCAGTTGACCTCATCATTAGGCTGGTCCTGATACCCAGGAAGAAGCACAACCAGCCTAAGCTTTTAAAAAGGCCACATGGGCATCCAAGTGTAGAAACCAAGCTGAGCCATCAGGGGGAATAAGGTTATCCAGTTGTAATGTGAGAATCAGCCTTTATGCTACAGCACAGCAAGTACTCAATCAGTTTCTTACCACCCAGAAGTGTTTTTCTGCATCCTGCAGAAAGTTAAGGAATTATAGTAATTTATTATCCTAATATAAACTATTGACCATTGTAGGGGTTTAGCCATTGAATTACTCCTGCAGTGATGCATTTTAAAATAGTTCCCCTTACAGCAAAACTAATTATGGCTGTTATCCCCAGGGCACCTGTCTGAGAACTTATCCACATAAGATGAGATGAAATTTCTGAGCTAACAAGAGCAGCAATGGTTGAAATAAAACAAAACTGGCTTGTGTATTGCTAGAATCATCAAATTAACTTTACAGATATTGGAAGTCTGAAACCTGTGACGTAAGGCTATCCAAAAGATTGATATTGATTAGACTATGAAGCTGCAAGACCAGCTGCGCCTTGCCTCCCTCGTGTTACAGAAAACTATGGAGAAAAAGGAAATGCTAAAAGTCATTCATTAGTGGCAAATTATATTTATTTATTTTCACATTATATTTCACCAACTCTGCATCAAAAGCACTCTAGGTGGGCTATTATGTGTATTCAAGTACAGCTAATAAAGGCCAATCATGTCAAGAATTTACTTGCACTTTCTTTGGAACAAAAAGGCTGAGATGTGGAAAAAAATGTTGATCACTTTTGAATAACTGGAAAATATCAATGCAGTGAGCAGTATGTACTGGAAAAGTATCTCAAACCATCTGCCTATAAATGTATGATGAGCAATAACTCTATGTTGCCCACAAGTGCAAAAGTATCCCTGCGATGTCCCTAAAGAAAAGGGAAAAAAACCTACGGTATACCATCTACAGGTTCAGCAAGGTCAAAAGAATCCTGCCTGGATTGTACCACTTCAACTTGCAGCTGGGGGATACATTTTGATGGAAAACACACCATACCCATAGAAAAGTAGCACATTGGAGGGAAGAATTTTAGCCAATCCCAGCCCATCTTCCTCCCTAATGTGATGGTTTTGTATATGCAGGTAACTTTGTTGACACATGGGAGATTAATAAAAATTTGGTGTTTACACCCAAGACTCTGAAGTGGTACCATTGAGGAAGGACTTCATCGTATGATTTTGCTAGATATGTAGTTTGACTCTAGAGAAGAAAAAATGAGTGGGGCGTCTACATGTCTTGCACAAATTCAAAAGATGTGTGAATACATGGAGAAACACAACGAAATGAGCAACCACGTTGAAAATCAGCTCAAATCATTTTGGACTGCAATCTTATTACTGTGCTTTTACTAATGGAAGGTTAATTCATATAATTTTAATCCATTGTGTTAAGTCTCCCCGCAACTGTGTTAATAGAATTCTGCACTAGAATAAATATTATACAACATTTGTCTCAAAAGCAGCAGTTAGACTGGCAGCAGAGAAAACATGATTCATTTCCACTCTTGCACCTTTATAAATTTTGTCAGAAGACAAACAATGATTTGTAACCAGGCACCATTACAAAAATGCTTTCATCCAATGATTATTGCAGCAGACACTTTTGGTCAGTCAACTACAGGACTGTGACATGTGACATTTCAATAAATCATTCAGCTCAACACATTAAAATTGAAATTTAGTAGCGCTGGCAATGCTCCATTCAACAAAACTCCAACATAGCAACCACAAGTTGGGTCATGGTGCAAACTGACAAACATATCCAAAGAAAAAAGCCTCATGACTGTACTCTCTTTGAATCACAAAAGGGTTGAACAAAACCTTTAATTTAAAATGGTCCTCTAACAGCTTTTAGGGAAAATTACCTTAAAATCAGTTTCTAAAATGATCTCAAAAACCATGACATTTTGTGTTCCTAAGCAGGAAACAGTTTGAAAGAAGCTTTATTGATTTCCAATAGCATGACTAATGATTAATAGCATGACAATTTCCACTGTATGACTCATTTCTTACAGTCTATACTTGATAAATATGGCTACTGGCCATACTTTCAGTTACCTGGTCAATCATTTATTTCAAGGTGTGTAGGAAAACACACACACACACACACACACACACACACACACACACACACACACACACACACACACACACAGAGTTTGTGTATAGAGTATAGACCAGGCAAGTAACATGACTATTTCCTGGACTGAGGACAAGAGGCCTCAGATCCACAGGCCAGGAAGGACAAGTTTTTGATCAGTTAAGTCAAAGATTCCAAACTCCTGGGAAGAGCCTCCACTGCCGTGAGTGGCAGCAGGGCCTTCCCATGAGTAGCAACGCCGCATCCAAGAACATGCTGCCGCATCCAAGGACAAAAAGTGCCCGTTTTACCTTTGTTGATGGCTGTGGAGGTCCTGCGGCGGGGGGGGGAGCCTGTGGGCCCCTCTGCAGGCCTCCCCAATCATCGGAGCAGCCCTCCAATGCAATCGCAACCCACTTCCGGTTTTGCCATAAAATTGGAAGTGGGTCGCGATTGCATCGGAGGGCCGCTCTGACACTTGGGGAGGCCTGCAGAGGGGGCCGCAGGCTCCCCACACACCCTGCAGGACCTCTACAGCCAACAAAGTTAAAACGGGAACTTTTTGTCTCTGGCGGCGGCAGCCCGATCCTGGACGTGCTGTCGGTGTCACCACAAGTCGCCACGTTCCTTAAGGGTGTAGCGACCCTCTGTTCCTGGCTGTGGCTTTGCAACACCTCTGAGTTTAGTAATCACACAGACGGACAGACAGACAGACAGACACACCCCAGAGGTGGCACAACCAGGGACGCCACTCAACACGACACTGCCCTGTTTCTACTGCTGTTGTCTCCACCAAAGGACACTAATAAGTCCCGTGCTGTACTCCATTGCGCAGTTTTTGCAAACCAGGAAGTGAGGGACTTACTTATGGTTTTATTTAAAGACATCATGCAAACAAAGTAGCTATTTTGTTTTAATGGACTCTAAGTATTCTTTATGAGGAAGTATTTAGTAGGAGACACCCCCACTGCAAGTGGGTGAAGTTATTTCAGTCTTCCTCTAGGCTCATTTCTTGCCCGTAGTGTAGACAAGGAATTCAGGTTCAGGTTACAGAGATCCAACAGCCTTTCGCCATGGTTTGAATCACAGGCACCTTTTTCCCTTCCATTTTTCGCTAATTTATTCTTCTTCTCTGCACCCTAAAACTCCCACTTTCTCAACCCTGAGTCCCTCAGGAAAATCCATCTACTATGTCCCATCATCGCTTTTTTCCTCCCTTCTTCCTTCTAAGAACTTCCTCTTTTTTCTCTAACTGCTTACACATAGTTTTTGTGTAAAGTCTAGTTGTGAGTGAATGGTTAGAAATTTCTTTTTCCTTGTCTAGCTACAGTGAGTGAGTGAGTGAGTGAGCAAGTTCAGAAAGGCGCCATTTTTTATTTCCTCCTTTTTTATTCTGTTAAGTCATCACAATATATCACTTTTGTTGCACCTTTCAACCTGACCTCCCTTATCCTTTCCCCTCCAAACTGCATAGCTGTGCAACTGGCCACTAAACAGGATCCCTGCACACAAATTGTTTTTCCCCTATGTGTACACATTGCACATATTTTTTAAAAAACCTACCAGTAACATTCCACATGTGTGGATCATAGCACAAGACAATGACAAAGGGCATGGAAAAGTAATTAATGCTACCCTTCAAGGCTTATGAATGATAAACAAGAAATGTTTACATTGCACCACTGTAATGAGACTATTAAACCCAGGTGCACTGAACCATGAAATCTGAAGAAAGTAGATGGGAAAAATCAACCAGAACATTATAAAATTATAGGACTGTCACTCCATAGGTGGAGAAACATAGAAAAAACACATTGAGACCTATAGAGCCTGTGCAAGCACATGGTTGCAGGGGTGGGGGTTACCTACTTTATGTAAATAATTTGTATCCTGCCCTTCAGCACAAGGGCTCTCAGAGTAGGTAACAATATCCAGAAAGGCTAAAATAATTTCTCTCTCTTCACCCCTAACAGCTGCATTCCCCATTGGATCTGGATGATCCCCTGACCCTCAGAACAGCTTTTAAGAGGGCTCAAGGAGTTGCATCTGACAAAAAAAAAAAAAAACCAGTGCACACCTGGCCCTTTTCGGTCCTGGTCATAACATAGTGAGGCAATGGTTGGGTTCCATGAGGTGCCCCATGAGGCAACAGCTTGTAGGCCTGGGTAGGTCTGGGCAGAGGCGTGGAAAGACTGGAACGAGCGGAGCAGCGGCTCCAGGCAGCACCGCGCGGCGCCGCTCCGCTCGCTCCAGTCTTTCCACGGAGCACGCGCGCGCCCGGTGACGCGGACAGGCGCTCCGAGGCCTTCTCCCCCGGCCTCAGAGCCGGAGAAAGCCCCGGAGCATCCACCACGACTGGTGGCCAGGGCTTTCTGAAGGCGGCCGACTGCGGCGCCGCGCTATTTATGCTTTTTTTGCACATGCGCAGAACGTTTACATAACGTAAACATTCTGCGCATGTGCAAAAAAAGCATAAATAGCGCTGCGCCGCAGTCGGCCGCCTTCAGGAAGCCCTGGCCACCAGTTGTGGTAGACGCTCCGGGGCTTTCTCCGGCTCCGAGGCCGGGGGAGAAGGCCTCAGAGCGCCCCAGTAAGTCGGGTCCCCCCCGGAGCGGTGGCACCACCCCCCAGAGCAATGGCGCCGCCCCAAAGGGGCGGCGCATCAGCACACAGTGCTCCAGGCAGCATCCGCTCCCGATACGCCTCTGGGTCTGGGTATACACACTCCAAAGTATTAGTGCAAAGGAACTTCTCATCCTTACCATGTGAGCAGTTGCCATGTCCCAGTCCAAGGCAGTGGCGTCGCTCCGGTAGGGGCGGGGCCGTAAGTATCGCTCCGTCCAGGGTCTCTTGCCTGTTGCTTTCTCCGCATGGGAAAGGCTCCGACAGTGAGGGGGCGGGGCCACCTCCTGCTCGCTCGGTAAAGGGTCTAGGATGGAGCGATACTTACGGCCCCGCCCCTACCAGAGCGATGCCACTGGTTCAAGGGTCATTGCCACATCTCCTTTCACTTCCACTGTGTGGCAGATTATTATTATTCTTAACAATAATAACACCACTGCAACAAAAAAGTTCCAAAAGCAGTTTAGCCAAGGAAAAGCAGCAGCTAAGGAAATAAATAAATGGCTCCCTGTCCCAGAGGAGCTCAACAGAGCTCAACAAAGAAGCAGAAGTAACACCAAACAGCCAGCCACTGGAAAAGATGCTATGTTGAGGTGAATTGGGGCAGTTGCTCTTCCACTGCTAAACATAACAACAGCACCACTTTAAAAGGTGCCTCTCTGCCCACGTAGCAGAGGCTGTACCACATAGGCTGTTATCCCAGGCTTCCTTAGGTGAGAAGACATGGGCAAAGATGGGCTTACCACATCTTGCAAGTACCTCCCTAAAGGCAATTGGCCTATACTGGTGCCACAATGAGCAGTGAACACTGCTATTTTCTAAGGCAGTGGTTCCAAACTGTTCTCAGAAATCCTGACATTCTTTAGAAACTTTACAGGGTCTCGTTCATGTTGAAGTAAAATAATGGACTAATCTCCCCTGAAAGAAAGCTTACCACTTTTACCAATCTTCCCCTGTAAATATTTTAAACAACAACAATGTACAGATGCAGGGTAGTAAAATTCTGGGGCTTCCACTGCAGTCAAGTCTACATGAAAAGAGTTCCCTGAAGGTAGATATTAAAGTAAGGATTTTTTAAACCAAGACAATCAAATGATTTGTTTAACCAATCAGGTTATTACAAGCCAACTCCAGATAGCTTTGTTTCACTTGCAACTATTTAAGTTTTGACTTTATTGCTTGCAGAGGCAACTACTTTTAAACTAATGGATAATTATGCACTGTCAAACACAGAATGACAACCTCAGAATATACTGTAGTTATATCACCACAATCCTTTGAAAATTAGAGACATTGCATATTTATTTTCCTCTCTGGGCGATTTACAGTGCAATCTTATGTATGTCTACTCAGAGGTAAGCCCCACAGAGTTTAATGGGACTTACAGCCCAATCCTACCTAATTCCCTGTGCGACGATGCAGTGATGCCGGCACCAGCGCGGATTATGCTGTATCCCGCTGGGGAAATTTAGCATGCAGGAGGTCTCCTCATGGTAAGGGGACATTTGTCCCCTTGCCCCGGGGTAAGCCCCAGCAGCTGCAACAGGTCAACTCGGACCTGCGCCAGCGATATCGCTTGTGCAAGTCCGTGTTGATCCATGTCAGCGGATCAGGCCAGGGAAGGGGGTATGATACGGCACACATTGGTGCCCCCGATCGAGCCCCCTCCTGGACCAGGTTCACCCCCGGCCCCATTCTGCCCCCTGCATGGACTTACCTGCTCCAGCAGGTGTCCAAGCAGCTACTAGCACGTGCAGGAAGGCTCTGGCCTTCCCACTGGCACAGCAGGGCCCTGTGCTGTCACAAAGTGCTTTATGGCACTTTTGTGACAGTGTGCGCCAGCGGTGCATGTGTACAGCTGGCACCACTAGAGCATAGGATTGGGCCAATTCTCTGAAATAAGGGCAGGGGAATTTAACTGGAACAGGTCCATCCAGAAAGACACACCATGCTGTCTTTTCTTTCTTAAAAAAAAATAAGTTTCTTACCCAAAGAAAAAATATAGAAACAATGTTCTTGTTTAAAAAAACATTGCAATGTTTGTTTTATGTCCACTTTATTTATTTTATGTGCAATTCCTGCCACTTAACAGGTCCATTTGTCAGGAAACTATCATCTGAGAAATCATTGCAGTTAACATATAAAACAAAATGAATCACTTTGGCAACATCCTTTGTAACTAGGACCATTTATTTTACTATGTGTTGTACAGAAACCATCTCAAACATTTCTAGTTATCAAATATTTCCTACTTGTTTCCCACCAGAGTCGGTGAGAATTCTGAATAAATACACATGAAGAGGGGGATAGCCGCCTTGATTGCCCTTGTTGGGAGAAAGGCAGGGTATAAATTCTTTAAATAAATAAATCTGTCAGATTAGTACTTTATTACAACTTGCTGAACAATAATGGTTTAAGACTGACATTCGGAGACAGCATCTATCTACCCACCCCAAAGGACTTGCAAGAATGCTGCTGATACGCCTAAAAAGTGTCTGGAACATTTGAACAGTACTTAACACACATATAATTAGACCCATAGTGTCAAGTAGTGCTTTTTCTTCTTCCATTACTAAAAAACTAATAGCCCAATCCTTTCCTGGGCTGGCCCATAGCATGCAGCAGCTCCGGTGCAGCCTCCGCTGCATGCGATGGGCTGGCTGGGGACCAGGCAGCGATGGAGAGGTAATTAAAGCCTTACATACCTACTCTGTTATGCCATGGTCCCCAATGGGCCTACCAGGATCTGCACCAGTTCGCTGGCTGGTGTAAATCCGAGTGGGTCCAGGGGGGTATGTAAAAGCCAGGCCAGGGACATAGTGTATCAGAGGAGCTGCTGCCGTTGATATCTGCCCCAGCCCATCCTTGACATGCCTCTGGCCTGCCCCTATCCCCGCCCCAAACTTCCCCTGGAACACCCTTCCGCCAACTTACCTGCTCCAGCGAGGGCTCCCATTGGTGCATGCCCGGGACTGCCAACCATTCACACTGGTGGCTCCGGCCTGCATGCTATTGCTGCAGCTGCCGGACCAGCAGCCCAGGCCTTGTACTGATTGAACACAAGTTCCATCAGCACAAGGCTCAGATAGAAAAAAATTGAAATTTTAAACATTCTGTCTAGAAAGCCAGATATTAGTCATTAGGATGAATGCAGGAAGTGAGCATGTTCAGAACAAGATTACTCCTAGACAAAAAAAAAAAAAAACCCAACTCTCAGAGGTATAGCCATGTAGTACTGAACATTCGCTTGCAATTATGCAAACGGCAAAGCTAAAGTGCACAAAAAGTTAAGGAATGTTATTGTATAACGATACAATCCTTAAGTGCTATTATATTAGAAGTTTCATAAAAATGAATAGGCTGTGGGAAAACTAACAGTTCAATCTTATACATGTTTACTTGGATGTAAGTCCCACAATGTTCAGTAGGTCTTACTCCCTAATAAGTGTTATTTAGGATTGCAGCTTAAGTGACAGTTTAACAGTAAATGACACTGATAAATGAAAATATATGGTTTAGCAGATACTTGTAACATTATTATTTGGAGACAGTTTTTAATGGGCTGGAAACATGGAAACTCAATTTTTACTGCGCTAACAATGACATTAGCATTCAGTGTTACCTCTTTGCCCTAAGCAACAAATGACATCTGTTCATCATGGAGTGAGGTTTTGTAAGATGTGGTTATCAAAATGTGACAAACCTTTCAGCCAAATAACTAAATTTGCCTCTAAATGAAATTATATCTTTAGAAGACCATAGCAAGGTGGTAGTTCTATTATTTTTGTTTGAGGCCATGGGTTTTAAAACAGTGAAAGACTAACAACCCAACCCTAACTAACTTTCCAGTGCCAATTCTGCTGTGCCAATGGGGGGGCACACTACATCCTGCAGTGGAGTGGCAGTTACAGAAGCCTCCTCAAGGTAAGGGGATGTTTGTTCCCATATCTCGGGGCTGCATTGCGACTACACCAGCACTGGAAAGTTGGTTAGGATTGGGCTGTTAATTGCAACAAATACAACCCAACCAATAGGTAGTCATGCAGCAACACACAGAAAATACTCAACACCTGACTACTGTCTGACAGTCTAATCCAACCTAAACCCTCACACCAATGCAGCCGCGCCAAAGGAGTGCACGCTGCATCCCACGGGTGGGGCGCAGTACTGGAGACCTCTTAGAAGTAAGTGAACATCTGTTCCCTTGCCCCAGAGCAAGCGTCCACTGCCCCAACGAGTCTCCTTGTATCTGCAACAGCTATTTTAAGAAACTCCTCCATTACTTCCCCTCCTTGTTCCACCCACCACCACTACCTCACTGCTACTGGCGGCCTGTCCACCAGCCTGTGTGCGTAGTCGCCAGGTATTGCACTGGCAGCTTCATTGCACTCGCCAGTGGAATGTCACTTCAACCGGCAGAAAGGGAAGATAGGACTGGGCTATGAGTTTGGCTAGTCCTAGATGTTTAGGGATGAAATAAAAAAATATCCATTCTGAGTTACCAAATCATGTCTAAATCTAAACATTAAAAATAACTCACTGGTGCATGGTGCTTCCGAAGAAAGTGAGGGTACTACAAATCATTTGTCACCCTCCACAATGCACCCACCGCAGTTGTACATGCACTCCCACCACACTCCTACTTCAACCCATCCAAAGCTCTTATGACTCATCCCCATCACCCATGCTAATTTAGTGAAACCTCCTCTGAAAGCCGATGTTGAAGACAGACAGCAGGGGAATGCCACTAACATCATGCCCTGCTTGAAATTTTTGGAGGCATTTGGCTAGCTACCTTTGGAAACGGAGTGTTTGCACAAGATCACAACTGAATACAAGAGGAGAGGGTCAAGTCTCGAACTACTCTTCTGCTCTCTCCAGCCCCAGTCTGCTGCTACAGTGGCATAGTTTGCATGAGGCGGCTGGAGCGGTCCGCAATAGGCAGCAGCCCCGGGGGGGAGGGACTTGCCAGGGACTGCCGCCGCTTGCCACTGCTCACAGAATGAGAGCAATGCAAGGAAGGCCCTCTGTGCAGTAACTAACAGCGCAATCCTATCCAACTTACACCACCAGTGTAACCAGCGGTGCAGCGAGAACGGGAGGCCCCAGAACGAAAAGGGGATTCAAATCCCCTCCAAAGGGGGATTCAAATGGGATTTAAATCTCCCCACCCCTCCAAAGCCTCCTGTCCTGCCCTCCCCTGCTGGTTACACCGGTGGTGTAAGTTGGATAGGACTGCGCTGTAAGAGGCGCATGCAGCAGCAGCTGCCCCCTTAGTTTTTCAGCCAGCCTAAAAGACTTAAGGGGGCAGCCGTCATTGTGCGCTTTGCCGGAAGTAATCAGGGATGTCATCGTCGAGTGCTTCTGGGTCTTCCAGCACTCGGGGGGGGGCTCCATCAGGAGTCAGCAGGAGAGCTTGCTACACCCCTGTTGCTACAATAATCAATTCCACAGACACTGTATTAGGGAGAAATAGCTGGGGAGAAATTGTTGTGACACTTGATGGGGCTCTCTGGATTGCAACAATGGTTATGTTAACTTGGCAACAAACAACAAATCTGCATTTAAAAAAAACACCAGCAAAACAAATCCTCAAAACACACACACTAAACATATAAATTTATCTATGTAGCTATACATGTAAAAAGAGAAATGCATGCATGGATCAAAATACATCTTCAAATCTGAAGTAAAAAAATTGCTGCATGGAACTGATCTAAAAGGCAATATACTGTATTCTCAGCAAAAATACTTTTTAAAAACAAAACAAAAACATTAAATATTATAACTCTTCTTCCAACTGAACTCCCATGCATTTTATAGACTTTCTACATAAATTCAGATTTTAAGACCACAAAAGTGGGCATATAAAAAAAAAATCCACACTAATATGTGCTCATATTTCTTCATAACGTTCTTAAGACATGCCAATATCTCAATAAGCCTCAGGAAACCACCTAAAGGTTCAAGTGATTAAATTAAATATCATTATCAGCTGTCATCAATGAAATGCATCCAGATTTAAATCTGCTAAATCTACTATGACTTTTTAGCTTTTAACGTCCACAGGCAAAGTAGTGTACTGTACATTTGATTCAGTCTGCAGACTGAAAGCTGCTTAGTCTGTTAATCCTAAAACCCATGAAACAAACACATAACCAATCACCATGCTTTAAAAGTGAAACAGTTTTCTGCTGCACAATAATGTGAAAATACTGGTTGAGCTAAAATCTCCACTTCTTTAGTAAGGAAGTCAAGGCTCCATATGAGTCTCGAGAGTTACCAGGACTCATATCTGGCTTCTGTTTTCATGAGCTCTGGAGCTCCAGCTGCTTAAAAATTTTCCATTTGCACTTGGTCATTCTAACCAGTGTAGAAATTCTTTGCCTAGCAAAATGGGTGACAACCCTTGCTCACATAGGGTTCAATATGGCCTGCACGGAGCAAACTCAGCTCATCTCCTACACTCATCCCAGTTTCGACTGTTGCCAAATGGAACAGTTCACAGCTAGCTTAATGCCTAGCTTGCTTCTTGTAAGTTGTTTCAAAACAACTGGAGTAGCTCCATGTACTCACTCTGGCACTGCCTGCCTCTCACCATTCTCCAATGATGCAGCCTCCTTATGCTGTTCACTGGTGACACCACCTATGCTGACACCAGCTGCCGGAAATGGAAAGCCCACCAACACCAGTTCTAGACAAGTGTCAGTACCTCCAATACAAACGAGGAAACAGCACATTTTTCCCCGCAGGCAGCGAACTACAGTATAATATTGTGAAAGTGGGGGTGAAGGTGTGTAGATTCTAAACCTCATTTTCCTATCTAAAAAAGCAAGAATGTTGTGTGGGTGAATACCAAGACTAGGCAGATATGGTAGCTCTTGGATGTTTCCCTTTTAAATCGTTGAAGGGAAAAACGGAAGTATTGTGTTGGACCAGTAGAAAATATAAACCAGTGTAGTTCAATGCAGTTAGTTAGGTCAATAAGGCTGTAATCCTGCTCCCGCTCCAACAACCTAAGGTGTCACAAAAATGCCATAAGGCACTTTTGTGGCTCCTCAGGAGTAAGTAGCACCAGTGCGGAGGCTGGAGTCGCTCACTCCGCCGGCACCCAGGACGTGCGCCAGGACTGGTATGTTCTAGGCCAGTCGGCGGGAGAGCAGGCCAGGGTGGCAGGGGAGGGGGCCATTGGCTGGTCCAGCCTGGGAAGGGGCTTGGGATATTGGCGCTGATATCCCCGCCCCCTCCCAGGTCAGGCTGGCCAATGGCCCCCTCCCCCTCCACCATGGCCCGCCCTCTAGCTGACCTGCCTAGGACTGGCGCAGGTCCTGGGCATCAGAGGAGTGAGTGGCTCCAGCCTCCGCACTGGTGCTACTTACTCCTGAGGAGCCACAAAGTGCTTTACAGCACTTTTGCGACACCTTAGGCCAGCAGAGCAGAAGCTCCAGACCAGAAGAAACTGGTCTAAGGTTATGCAGGATTGCGGCTTTATTCACCTAACTGCTGCAAAGGGGCAACTGTTGGTAACAGGCTGAATATAGCTGCCTGGTCCCTTACTTGCATTGCAACAATTTCAGCACGGTGTACAGGATCAGACTGCCTGGCAATGTCAACTATGATTCAAGTAAGTAGAAAAAAAATTCTCTTTTCAACATATTTCCACTGAACTCTTTTAATACAGCAATGTGCTGGCTCAACAACTTCCCAAGTTAAAAAAAAACCTGAGCAATAATTCAACTTCCAGAGGATTAGGGGGGAGAAAAAAGAAAGTGGCAATTGAAAAGCTAACAGCAATACTTTGCTATTTTTATGTAAACAGAAACCTTGCTAACTGTGGTTTCTGTTTACATAAAGACGACAGTAGTCAAAACATGCACTTCAACTAAAGTTTAGGCAGTACTCAAGGAGCTCATATGTACACCTGACTAGTTGATTCAGAACACCACCATAGCATTTAACTTACTTACATTGAAGCGCATCTGCCATTTTGCTGCCCATTCTCCCAGTTTGGAGAGATCCTTCTGGAGCTCTTCACAATCCCTGCTGGTCTTCACCACCCGGAAAAGTTTAGTGTCATCTGCAAACTTGGCCACCTCACTGCCTATCCCCAACTCCAGGTCATTTATGAATAAGTTGAAAAGCACCGGTCCCAAGACCGATCCTTGGGGCACACCGCTTTTCACCTCTCGCCATTGTGAAAACTGCCCATTGACTCCCACTCGCTGTTTCCTGGTCTTCAACCAGTTCCTAATCCACAAGAGGACCTGCCCCCTTATTCCCTGACTGTAGAGTTTTCTCAGGAAAAACTTTCATGAGGGACCGTGACAAACGCCTTCTGAAAATCCAGATATACTATATCCACGGGTTCACTGGCATCCACATTCCAGCTGACCTTTTCAAAAAATTCTAAAAGGTTTGTGAGGCAAGACTTTCCCTTGCAGAAGCCATGCTGACTCCCCCTAAGCAAAGCCTGTTCTTCTATGTGTTTTAAGATTTTATCCTTAATGAGACTTTCCACCATCTTCCCTGGAACAGATGTTAGGCTGACCGGCCTGTAGTTTCCCGGGTCCCCCCTACTTCCTTTTTTAAAGATTGGCGTGACATTAGCTATCCTCCAATCCTCTGGCACAGTGGCCATTTTAAGGGACAAGTTGCATATTTTGGTCAAGAGGTCAGCAACTTCATTCTCGAGTTCCTTCAGAACTCTTGGGTGGATGCCATCCGGGCCCGGTGATTTATTGATCTTTAATTTGTCAATTAAGTCTGAAACATCTTCTCTTTTAACCTCTATTTGACTTAATTCTTTAGTCAGGGGAGGCTGTTCAGGCAGCGGTATTTGTCTGAGGTCTTCTGCCGTGAAGACAGATGCAAAGAATTCATTTAATTTCTCTGCAGTCTCCAAGTCTCCTTTTATCGCCCCTTTCTCTCCCTCACCATCCAGCGGACCAACCATTTCCATGGCAGGTTTCCTGCTTCTAATATATTTAAAGAAGCTTTTATTATTCCCTTTAATGTTGCCTACCATACATTCCTCAAAGTCTTTCTTGGCCTCCCATATCATCTTTTTACATTTCTTTTGCCACAGTTTGTGCTCCTGTTTATTTTCCTCATTTGGGCAAGACTTCCATTTACGGAAGGAAGCTTCCTTGCCTTTTATAGCCTCTTTAACATGTTAGCCATGCCAGCACCCTCCTGGACTTAGTCGAGCCCTTTGTGGGATACACTCCCGCTGGGCCTCTATTACTGTTGTTTTAAACAGCCTCCATGCACTCTGGACCGATTGGACTCTTTTTACCTTCCCTTTCAGCTTTTTTTTTTAACAGTCAATCCTATCCCCCGCCACCAGCCAATGCAACCATGCCCAAATGGGGCATGCTGCATCCTATAGCAAGAGGCGATCGGACAGCCTACATGAAATGAAAACATTTTCTACTTACCTCCTTGTAGGCTGCCTAATTTCCAATGTGTTTCCTCAGGCATACACCACCTATTTTGGTGGTGTATGTCCAAGGAGAGAAAAGGGGTGGGAAGGTTTTAAAAAGAGGAGATAAGCACCATTCCCACCATATCCACCCCCTCCCCACCCATGGTTCCTCCCTCTCCCCACCAAGAAATGCCCCCGATCCTCTCATGCCCTCCCCCACTCTGCCCATGGCCCACCTCCACTGCTCACTTACTGGCGCCAGGGGATCTAAGGAGGCTGCTGCTGCATGGCCGCCATTTCCAGCAGTTGCCTGGCTGCATGCTATAAAGCATCATGTTTTGCGATGCCAATGCTATAAGGCGGGCTGCACTGCCAGAACACGAGTTCCAGCAGCACAGTCCAATGATAGGATTGGGCTGTTGGGCTTCAATTTTATGTCTATCCCACGATCAGATACACCTGTGTGTTTAGAACTAGGGGTAAAGCAGCCCAGAACCTTATTTCTGTGCAGTGAACATTCTGACAAGAGATTTTCAAACCAAGGCATGACAACACTCCCACATCTTTAAAGTCAAACTCAGGGAAGGTTCAGACACAAATCTACTTTTAATTGCCCCAGTCCAAAAGAATGCATGCACAGCAACATCTAACTACTGTATAATGAAAGGGAACATTTGAGCCTGCAGGCAATTCATATACTTTTTAGTGACTGCCCCCCCACTGAATCTCTCAAATTGCCCTTTCAAGGGATATCCAACTAGAGCAGCGTGAGGTGTTCCATGAGGGCAAGTCTGAAAAACAATTCTGCAAGAGGGGTGGGGGGAAAAGGAACATGTTGAACCACTGTTAGAAATTCCTGTGCATTACCAACCCTTTGGCGTGCACTGCTTGGCAGTGGGTCTTCTACCCAAATTCAATTAACTAGTTTAAACAGCATGGAAAAACCAAATTACAGCAATGAAAAGAGTCTAGACACCTTAATAGCTATTAAAGAATTTGCGCTAATTCCCAAGACTTACTTGTACAATACATACTCATTCAAAGCAGAGATATACTGCTGCTACCTATGAAACAAGACAGGCATTTAGCAGAAGAACGAAGTCATTACAGTCAAAGCAGGGATCCTTGCCACATGGAGACTGTTTTGTTGACAAATGTAAAAAACACAGCCAGCCTGAATTTACTTGCAGGTCAGCTGGTATGGATTTAAATGACCACCAGCCACATGGTGGCTACTTACAGTTTACTGAGTGGCAGCTCTATTTATGCGGGGAGATACTCATCTGTAGTCTTTAATCCCACAACAAGGCCCAATGTATTCATAGTCTTTTCCATTTTCTATGATTTGTAAGCAGTTTGGGGAGCATGGGAATACCGAGGTCTATAGGCATCTCTAGAGGCTACAGACATCCACACTTTCAAGTGCTTACCATGTGATTCATGGTTCTCTAAATCTACCTGGGGGGGGGGGGGAATCTGCACAAGTAACTATTCAAATTAAGGAAGAATTTATTTTTTTATTTTATTTTTCACATTTTTATACCATAATACTTGGGTGACAGACAGACAGGCAGAATTTCTTCCATGATATAATATACCAGCAGTATGCACCACACAATGTGTGCATGCGCATGCATGCAGAGAAACACACATACAGAGTTTATTATGAATATTTGAGGATATTTCCACCATGTCATTTTGTCTGGCAGCTAAGACAACCAGGGAATGGCATCACTCGTTTGCTAGTGCTGACATTTTTTTTTTTTACAGAACAAACTTTTTGGATAAAATTCCTCCACTAAAAAGGCTCACTTAGTAGAGAAACTAGGTTCCTTACAGCAATACGATTGAAGTCTCACCAGCTCCAACATGGAACTAAGACACTAGAGGGGAGGATAGAGTACGAGGGCTTACCAGACTAGGGAGCTGAGAGCAGGAGGAATGAGCACACTAAAACAAATGTGCTCAGCTCACCACTACCCCTCTCAGGTTTTGCGAGTTAGAGCCAGGGTCACCAGAGCAGGTCAGTCTGGTCAGATTTTTCCTCCTATTAGTACCCTATGTGGAATTCCCCTATTTCTGAGTTGCTCCAGGCTGGGCTGGCACGGGGACCACATGTCAATATGCAAATCTATTACCTCCTCCCCCATTCATAAAGACTGGCTCATGCACACAGTCAATTTGCACTGAAATAAAAATAGTAAGTCCCATTGCATTCAATCAGGATTACTCCCATGAAAATGCACACAGAATTTCAGCCTCATGGCCCAATTCTATGGGGCTACTTCACCACTGGAACTCACTTTTCAGCAATGCAGCATGCTTTACGGCGGACACAAAACGTGACCTGACATTCTGTGTAGCTGGGCCACCATTGCAAGTGGTGAGTGGCCACACACAGCCACACGCCAATGGCTTCCTGAAAAGCTCCAGCACCAGTAAATTAGCTTGGGGGTGGGCAGAATGGCGAGGAATGGAGTTGTTGAGGCTGGGCAGTATTGGCAGCAGCAGCTCCGTCGATATCATATCCCCCTTCCCAGGTCCACTCAGACTTGTGCCAGCAAATCACTGGCGCAGGTCCAAGTAGATCCATCATGGCAGTGGAGACTTACCCATACAGGGGAACAAATGTTACCTTACCTGGGGGAGAACTCAGGGACTACCCACACACAGGACGCAGCACTTTCCATAGCTGATCAACTCTGAATATAATCCAGTCAGATCCAATACTAGTGTAAAGCAACAGTAAGGTTGCAGCAATAAACATTCACAATGTAATCCTTAGTGCCCAATCCTATCCTTCCCCCCCCCTGCTTATGCAGCGGTGCTGAAAAGGAGCGCACTGTAACCAGCGGGGGGGGGTGCAGATCAGGAGGCTTTAAATTTAAATCCACTTACCCCTCCATAAGCCTCCAGCTCCACAATGCGTCTCCTCAGACCTGCACTAGCCAGAGGTTTCGTTGGAGGGGGGGCTGGGGGTCCACCGCCCCCAGGTGACAGGATGCCAGGGTGGGGTGCAACTCACCCGCCGGCAGTGGTGAGAAGGCGCATTTCAGCCCGGCGGCAAGTCAGGGATTTGGCCCACCCGCCTGCCCACCTGGGCCCTTCGCGCTGTATAGCGGGCCAAAAAACACCCCAGGGGGTGTTTTTTCGCACCGAAACTACCAGAAGCGCCCCAATCGGGCTGAAGGGGGTCGGGCTTGGGCGGTCATGTGGGGGGTGTCACGTGACCACCGCCGGCGCCAGCTCTGTAGCTGGTGCAAGTCCAAGGGGAAGAAAGAGGCGGGGAGGCTGCAAAAGGAAGGATAGGATCCAGTGCGGGCAATCACACACACCCTGGCAGCATCTCCACCTGTTCCTCCCCTCCTTCCCATGGCATTACCTGCTCCAGTGGCTGCGGGCAGGTCCGGCAACGGACAGAAAGCACTGCCACTTCTTGTGGCATTCTCCGAAAACGGCCACAGACAGAGCGCGCCACCCTCCATTTGCAGCCATTTTGTAACAGTAGAAGTGTCTTCTGCTGTCGCAAAGTGCTGTGTAGTACAGCCCGATCCTGCATAGGACTGGCTGTTAGTATAGTACTGAAGTACTGAACCTAGATTTAACCATTTCAGAGAAGCACTTCCTATAGATACTTCAAACTTAAAGACAAGGCAGGACGCATTTGTGAAAAGACTGCCGGCCATAACACTATTAGGAGCAACACTGATTTACATCTTCATTCTGTTCTTCACATAGACCCCACCCGCTACCCCTCTGAACTGGCTCTAACAACAGTGCCAATCAGTACACAAGGATGCAACAGGAAGGGAACTGCAATTGTGATTAATTTGTTGTTTGAATGTAATGCATTTTGAGTTTTCAGAAAAGCTACCTGAATAGTAGAAGATCAATTTGGAATTCCAAAAATAGAACCACAAAACCAGTTACATAATCTTATTTGAAGTTAACAACATGAAATTATATTGCATTTTTATTTAGAGCTAGAATGTATGACCAACAAAACTTCTCCTACCTCCATAATTAGCCATCTGTTCCTTGAAATTCTGTTAGTTAAAATCATAATATGTATGTTTGGCAGAGGGAACACTTATCAATGAGGCAAAAGCAAAACACATATATGAAGGAGAAAATCCTTCCTGTCTTACATACCTTGAAGTTAATGGAAAGTATGGTAAACAGAAGCCTTATACTGTATACACAAAAACATGGACTTAAGTGACAGAGCCCCATTATGGTAGTGGATGACAATGAATAGTAAGGCACACGGGCAAGTCCCTATTGCTTGTTCTTGGATATTCAAATATACTCAAGCCAAAGTAAATGTGTACACAACTGAATTTAAAAAAACAAACAAAAGACCTATTACTGTACATTGGTTGAAATCTCTGCAATACTACTCTGAAGTTAAGTTGCCTAACTGACCCATCATCATCATATTACTAGATTAAATACACTGTAGTAAATGATCTGTGGAAAGTAGTCAAGGAGTATTTTATCAGTCTGTGAAAAGGTAGATTAAACCTACGGAACAGGATCTAGAAAAAGACAAGCGTAATTACTTCTCAATTACATCAAAGGGATTTGAGCATATAATTGCCTGAAGCATCTCTACAAGACATAATGCTTCCCCAGGAAGAAATTCTATAGGAGCAGTGTCCACAATCACTTATACTATTATACACATAATATATTTATGCTTACACATCACAGAAACTAAAGGTGGCATCTTAATTTGCCATTGCCCAGCACAACACATGTGATAACATTTTTTGGCAGAAATCAAGGGCCATGTTTATTGATTGTTTGACAGTGATTGATAAATGCAGCAGGTCCTGCCTACTGTAAGACCACCCTCAAGTGGGGGCCCTTAACTTGGAGGAGACAGTTACTTTCCTGAGTCCTCCAATGGGTAGCCACATTGGCTCTGAATCCAAGTTCACCTTACAGTTTTCCCAGGTTCCTCATGGCCAACTCCTTCGAAAAGGGGTCAAGAAAGCTGAATTGGTCCACTGGCCTTGAAACAGGTAGCCTCTAAGGCCCGAATTACAATTTGAGCCTGAGGGCTTACCAGCCTGCATCCCTGTGCCAGAAAGCCTCTGGAGACCGGTTCTGCTTATTTCCTCACAGCCCTTGCTTGGCTGAGTGCAGACACCATTCCCCTATTTCTCCTCCATGGGCCACACTGACCTGTCAGGCATGGCCTCCTATCCCAAGCACCACCCCACCCCGGTCTACGGTAAGTGAAAAAACTCTACTACAAAACCCAATCAGAAGTAAAGGGAAAAATTCCTACCCAGCCCCCTAACAAGTGACCAACAAGACATCACGTGCTCAATGGATGAGTGGGCTGGGTATCCTAGCAAGTGCAGAATGGCACCAATCAGCATCAGAGCCTCACTTCCTTTCTCTCCCAATTGTTGCTCTACATTCCACCCACATGTGCAGGGGTGGAACCATGCAAGACAAGCCCTTCCCCATATTTATGGAGGAGGAGCTGCATTTTCCATGTTTTTTGAAGCACAAGAAGAATGTTTTAGGACCTTAACTCTAACTGATCTTAAATCAAGGGAGAGAGTTATATTTGAATTTCATGAATTTCTAGAATGGTTATATAATCATCATTGTTAAATATACTACTTTTTCAAAAACAAAGAAAACTTAAAGCAGAAACCTATCAAAGTACTTTTTGGGGTTGTTCAGATACATAATGTCCACAATGCTTACAACAGCCATGCTGGGGGAAGCTTCACCTGTAACCAAACCCTCTTAATATCACAACTAATGTGCATCTCCATGCTAGGGAAAAGCTTTACTTGTAACCAATGTCCCTGTCTGACACTGCTCCTGTGTCCATACCTGTTGAGGTTTCTGAACACTATTCAAGGGCAACTCACCACCACCACTGTTACAGCAGTCTGTCTGTTCCAACTTTGTTCCAACTTCCATTCAGAACAGGCTGAACATCTATTCCCAAATCAGCTGAACCATCAACCAACACCACCTCCATATTTTCTGGATGAATTTTATTCTGCTCAAATGTACAAAAATATCCTAGAGATTAAAGCTTCCAATCTGGTTAAAATGGTTTTACTCCATATAATCCACTGTAGTTTATGGACCATGCTCCATTTATGTATTTATTTAGCACATTTATACCCTGCCTTTCCCCCACACTGTGGGAGCCCAAGGCACACATTTTCTGAACATACTTAATTAAAATGACTGGGAGTTGCAGAAGAAGCAGAGGAAGTTAAGAGACAGATTCTGTAAGAGCAAATGCAAGTAGGTGAGAGCTAGAATATCCAGGACTGCAGGGTTGCCTAGATACAAAATGTTAAGACCATACTGAATGTTGGTCAGGAGCCGAGGAAGCTCAGTTTTATGGATAAGAGCTAAAAAAGCAGGTGAATGCTAAAGCATCCTTGACCACATGTGGTTAAGCTAAAAGGCATGATCAGAACTAGTCCTACAGGTACCAGTGCATGAAACATCATCAAAGAGTGCAGTCTACTGTTTTTATCCACAGACTTTACTACAGTAATGTGATACATTTCTACAGAGGCTCACTTTTTTAGTGAAAAATAGGGTTCTGAACATACTGGGAAAAGACTGGAATCTTTGTTGCTGAACCTGCTGAACTTTGTTACAAAAACGTTGCATATTCTGAACACTTAGGGCCCAATCCTATCTTTTCCCTCCCCTACCGATGCAGCTGAGCTGCTGAAGCACGCGCTGCATCTTGCGTGGGAGGGAGTCCTGGAGGTCTCCTCCAGGTAAGGGAACATCTGGTTATTCCCTTACTCAAGGGTAAGCCTCCAATGCTGGAATGGGTCTTCTTGGACCTGTACCAGCAATTTCGCTGGTGCAAGTCTGGAAGGGGGATAGGATATCGGCGGTGCCACTGCTGCCAATACCCCCGTTCCAGGCCTCATTCCACACACACACACACACACACACACACACACACACACACACACACACACACACACGTTCCTCCCTGTCCTCACCCCATTCTGCTCACCTCACCTCCCCCCCTGTGCTGACTTACTGGTGCCAGGGGCCGTGAAATGACTGATGGCAGGCTGCCACTGTCGCTCACTGCTTGCAGTGGCAGCCCAGCTGCTCCTGCTGGCGTGCCCCATTTGTGACGGTCGTAAAGTGACTTACACCTCTGGCACACTAGTTTCGGTAGCATAAGGGTGCCTTAGCATTGCACCACTGCCCATGTTCTTCATCAGGGATAACACCGATGCATTTTTAGTAGTTGTTGTTCTTGAACTTTCATGAATTAACATCAGCTTTGCATTTTTAAATAGAAGACTAACCTGAGCCGAGAGAAGCAGATACGTACTACATATCAGTTAAATTTATAACTTTAATGTTGGAAACCTAACATAATATTCACTTTAACACCAACTCTCTTAGACTCATTCTTTGGATATTTAATGGCAATAATGATATTTAACCAGCAGAGGCATTAAAGCTTAGGAAAGTCAAGGCAATGGCTAATATCATTAACTAGGAAATCCAATTAAGCTGTTTCCAAGTAGCCCTTATTAAACAGATATCAAGGTAAAGCCCTACTGTCCAAATTTAAAAACAAAATACACAAATGCTTCTCTTTCTGAGAAGAGTCCCTATATCTTTTGTTTTTAACCAACAACTGACATTTCAGAAAACCGAAGTTACTTTTTTTTAGGAATACTTTTCCCAATGGGAAGCATCATTTTCAAGCACTGTTTCAAGCACTTCTTTAAAAGATTAAGGGCGAAATCCTTCCTGGCTGGTGCAGGTAAGCCATGGCTGGGCTGGGCAGCGCAGCGCAGCGGTGGGGAAGGGGCGGATCAGGCTCCCTGTGTGCTCCCTGAGGCATCTGGTGGGGCCACTGTGTGATATACAGGAAGCTGGACTAGATGGGCCTTTGGCCTGATCCAGCAGGGCTCTTCTTATGTTCTTATCAGGCCCAGAAGGGGGGTGGGATTGGTGGTAGCAGTACACATCATATCCTATCCCCCTCCCAGACCACTTTCTCCCGACACGGGACTCCCAGGCTTACGCCAGCTAAATAGCTGGCGTGAATTCAAGGGGACCCATTCAGGTGCACCAAACAAACGTCCCATTTCCCCAAGGTGACCTCCAAGCCCACCACTTTGCACCCGGGATGCAGCGTTGGCTGCACCAGCTTTGCTGCAGTGCCAGGCATAAAGTTAAGCAGGATTGGACTGTAATTTATTCAAGGCATGCACCAATCACAGAATTAGCAGGAAACCATGGAAATTTTGTTTGATTTGATTTAAACTGCCTTGTCAAAATTCTGCCTCAAATGACACACTGTAATAAAATGAGTTCCTCTGGCAGTTGTTCGTGCACATTCCCAATTTTACAAAAGTAGATACCAATTTCTAATTAAACTTCAGTTACCGTATTTTACGCTCCATAGGACGCATCGGTCCATAGGACGCATGCATCCTATGGAGCATAAAATAGAGAAAAAAAAGTTTGTACTTACCTGGGCTTGGGGGCGCTTCGGGGAGGCCTTTAGGGGCTTCGGGGAGGCCTGCGCGAGCCTCTGCAGACCTCCCCGATGTTTACTTCGGCCCCAAAGAGTTTACTTTGGGGCCGAAGTGAACATCGGGGGAGGCCTGCAGAGGCTCGCGCAGGCCTGCGCAAGCCTCTGCAGGCCTCCCATCAGCCCCAAACAGCTATTTTCGGCCATTCCGGAAATGGCCGCAAATTGTTCTTAGGGGCCGAAGTAAACATCAGGGGAGGCCTGCAGAGGCTCGCGCAGGCCTGTGTTTTATTTCTCTCCCTGCAGGCTTTTGCAACCGACACACTGGCATTTCTTCAATGGCGATTGCTACCACACACCAGCTGCCATGTAACACCCCTTGTTTTTTGTCTCCCCAGGAACGTCCACTACCACCTACCGTCCTGGGAGCACCCCTGGGGCTCCAGGCAGGGTGCCCCACTGTCGTCTGCCTCGATGCTGCCAGAGGTCAGGGAGCCAGCCCTGCAACCCTCCTCAGCTGCCGGCGCTGCTGCTGCTCCACCTCCCTGGCTGTCGTACTTGCTGTCCCTCCCCTTTCTATGGAGCAGGCTGTGGTTCCACAGGGGAAGAGCCTGCATCTCCAGGTCCATGGGGCACGTGTGCTGCTGCTGCTGCTGCTTTCAGAGTGGCTGCTGTGACTACCCCTGGCAGCGTCGCCTGGCCATCTCAGCTAACGTTCCAGAACAATAAAGACGCCCCTCAGGCAGAGCCCCAGTGAAACATATTGCCCAGTGTTTACACAAGCATTGCCCCACACACAAAGACAGCCCCCAGCACTGAAGCCCCTGCATGAATCCCATCCAGGGACTGCCACTTCCTTCCCAGGGAGAACACAGCAGGGGGGCTGCCAGACCCCCATGGCACAGAGGGGAGGGGGGAGTTGGGGGGGCTCTCAGGCAGGCAAACAATGACAGGTGCCACGGAGCCCATAGCGGGGCCGCTTGTGGCCGCTGCATCTGTGTAGTGGCTGCTCGGCAACCGGGGATCTCACCCGCCAGGGCGTCCACCCGTCACGAAGCCATGTCCGCCCATGGTCCGCCCGTCACGAAGCCACTTCCGCCCATGGTCCGCCCGTTTCTGTGTGGCTTCCGCCCAACATCCATCTGCATAAGAGGCGCCTGTTTCTGCATCGCCTTCATCTGCGGAGCGCCCCCTGTGTCCCTATTGGTCTCTGCAGACCCCTCTCCCTGTATCTCTCTCCCACCAGCCTTGTTGTCTGTCTGTCTGTTTCTGACCCACCCGTGCACTTCCCCAGCACCCCCTGTCTGCCTGTCTGTGTGTCTGCCTCCCCTCCCACTCCCTGATGCTGGCAGCTGGCAACCCCCCACCCCGCCAGAGCGCCTGCCGCGAGGCGCCGTAGTCTCCCCAACTGGGGTCGTGATGAGCTGCGTGAGGCTCGCAGCAGACAAGCCCATGGCATCTCTCGGTCATGGCCGGGGCACAGAGCAGAAAGCACACCGGGCTGCCTTCTTTGTGGGCATAGCCACGGCCCTGGAGGCCCAGGGCTTCAGGCAGCGCACGGGCAAGTCATGTCAGAGGTGGTTCCAGACCTCATGAGACCCCCCTTGTGTGTGACGTTCCCACCCCCTCCTTCCCTTCCCTCCCCCGCTCACCCCCCCATGACTCCCACGTGCAGCCTCAACGTGGCTTGGGGGTGGCATCGCCTTCTGCAGGAGGGAGGGGACAGCCACTCTCCCCTGCAGCAGGCGGCTACTGCACATTTCCGGAAATGGCCGAAAATCGCTATTTTCGGCCGACCTGAACATCGTAGAGGCCTGCAAGAGGCTTGCGCAGGCCTCCACAAAGCCCCCACAGGCCTCCCTGAAGCGCCCCCAAGCCCAGGTAAGTAAAAAGCCCAGGAGCGTAAAATACGGTAAGTAGAGATGTGACACCCATCTTCTCCACTGATATTAAATCAAATACAAATCTTGCCAATACATAAACAGTAATCTCCAATCCAAAGTTTCACAAGCACTCTGATGTAGACATGAAGCTTGTGCACACAGGCCCTCTGTATTAGACCAAACTACACACGCTATGGGAGATCTGCAATTTTTCTCTTGACCCAATGAGATGCAGCAGGACGGGGGGCACTGAAAATTGTATCACAATACTGGTGCCGGAAGAGGGGGTGCTTTCACATACCATTTTTGCAAACCAGATTCTTTCTACCCTCAACCTGCTTTTGTACTCATGGGGTGGAAATGTGCACTCTCATTCTATGTAAAACACAATGTACCTTGATGGTGTCATATAAAATATAAGTACATTGTGTGGAAAAACCACTCCACACTGCGTTCCGCTCCACTGAGGTAATCTTCAGTCATTGACGTGTGCTGATACTTCCGACACTAATTGACTATTTATACTTGCCATTGCGATCTCTCTTTCAATAGAACGGCTGCACGGCTTGCACTAGCCCTTTAACATCTCTGCAGCATCAGTTACTGTATTCCACCTGATGAGGTCCATGGACAAAACGTAGTAGTCTAACATCTTTATACATTATTATATTTTGTTTGTGTAACATGGCTTCTAAACCTGTTAATATTAAATCAGTATGCATTATAGCTGGCCATGAGAGTTTCAGATCTTATCTTTTAAGTATAGTTCTGTCATATAATATATGATGCAGCCCTCCACTGGTCCATCCTCCCTAGTCTGACTAGTAAAAGACCTCCCAAGGTCCCAGCCCTACTATCCAAGATTCCTTTTTAGCGGGATATAGAAGGGATTGAATTTAATCTAAAAAAAATTATGCCCTGCTTTTTCCACAAACTGCAGCACAAAGTGCCTTACAATATAAAAAGAAAACCTAAATTAACACAAAAGCAATAATTTTAAATAACAAAATCAAATAGCAGAAGCAAATGTATTCAGGATCAGCCTTCACCTGGCCAAAAGCCCTGTGAAAGAGTCAGGTCTTCACAACCTTTTAAGAAGAGTAGGGTGAGGGACTCGCACTCCACCCATGTCCTTTTCCGCCTGTTGCCTTCCTCCTCATCTCTTCCCTCCCCCTGCCCTCGTTTTGACCCTGCCCCCTCATGTCAGCTGGTGAACTGATGGCATCTCTTTCTGGTCCAGTGAAGGGCAAGGATGCCTTCATCTGGCCAACAGCTGGGTCACATCCCACCACAAGGACTCCTCACAGCTGAGATGCTGAGCAGGCCAGACAATGGAGCCCACAATGACCTATCATAATTGCCAGAAATACCACAATACCACCCCCATACTGGCAAGTTTTAGAATCAAAATCTCATGCTTTTTGACATTCAAAACACAGGTCAGAATGTTATGCCTATGCAGTGCCACCTCTTCCTTCACACCCCTCCTCAAACATACCTTTTCTATGAAGCATCTGACCTAGACCAAGATCTTCCCCAATTGAAATACACCGTGCATGGGTTATCCCAATTTCTCGCATTCATTCCTTACCATACCCTACTCCCTGATGTTTGTTATTTGTTCCTCCTTTCCCATGATGTTGTGCTGCTTTCTTGTGCTTCTGCTACTCTGTAAAGTGTCATGTATATTTTATTAACAGTTTTATAAATCAGTAAGCAAGCTTCAGAACTCTGTGACAATGAGAATCCCCATTTCTATTTTAAGGTTCCAATACCCATTATTGTAGAAAACTATTGAAAATAAACTGCTTTGTTTCTCAAAGCTATCAGCACGTCTGAATTCAGAGGATGGGCTTTATGTGTAGGCCAAAGAAAACCGTATTATTATCATTGATATTTTTGTCCTTTAGAAAATATAAATGCATTTAAATGCATTTATAATTACAGTATAAGAACTGGAACAGCTTCAAAAGTCTTCCTTCAACTCAGAGAAGGCCAAAGAGGAAGCTGTATGGCAAATGATATGAAGGGGGAGAGTTGGACAATAACCAAAATGGAATGGATAACAGCCAACTAGTTAAGAAATGGATGGAAAAGCAGCCTACATTTTTCAGAGACCTAGAAGGTCTTGTGATGTTTCTTGTAATTATCTTCCAGATTATGCATTCCTCAGAGCAAGGGCTGTTTTACTCATCCTACAGTATGGGTGGAGGTCAAGAGGTCTACCATTATTACAATTACTCATAGTGATGATGCCAATAAATGCTGAACTGCAGATGGTTCAGTATCAGATTATTATGTGAAGACACTCCATCATGTCACTCAAACTATAGTGAGGGCATCATTTTGCCAAATGATGTCCAGGCCAAAGAAAATCGTTGTTTACCAGATTTCATGCCCTCCTACCAAAAAAAAATACAGCATAGGTTTGGCTCACTGTATAGACAACTAATGAGAGGAACATCATAAGCAGCCTTACATATGTGCTTAGAGATTTCCTTTTCCAACTACTGTAAACCCAGAAATATGTAGTTGAAAGCAATTAGGGCTGCAGCTACTGAAGACAAAAATGTTATTTTATCATCCAACAATCCTTTCACACTATTTAGGCAATTCCTAATGCAGATGATCCTAACATTTAGAGTCTACTCAAACAGGTATATTATGTGCTCTATTAACTCATGAGATTGGTCTGTTCTTGTTAACTGTGCACAATACAGAAGTCAGAAGCTTAAAGACATCAACTGTATAAATTGCAGTAATGTTTGGATCTTTCCAGATTCTCAACCATTAGCCAATTAAAGTTGAGGTTTTATCTATTGGTTTTACTTCCATACTGTCCCTAAAAGCTATGTTTCTGACGTGGGTTATCCTTAATATTTTTGTATTTGGAAAATAAGATTCTTCCCCAAATTGCACATTCATTGCTATTGCAATTGCCAGGTGAACCGTGGTTACATGTGGCACCTTTTTGGATATTTCTGCAGCATAAGTGGATATGAGAGAGATGTGTGTGCATCCCATGCCTATGCCATTCTTTGACTAGTAGTGGGGGTCGGAAGGAGAGCTAACTGAAGAGTTTTGGTTTTAGAAGAAATGCTGGAGCAGTTTTGCCCCTTCTTTTGACAGAAATACCAGTAAGGCTATCTTCTATCCCTGCAGCAGTACACTGTCGTTTTATGAACATTTCACTTTCATTTGGGCTTTGAAAGTTGCACACTTCCCTACTCCTGCTGGAATGCACACCTAGCCTGAGTTTAAAACAGTGGGGATGGGAGGCAGCACAGTTCCATCTCCCATCAGTTATTACATGAAGACTGGATTTTATGGCATTGCTTTTAAATGAGGAATTGTGAGACTATTATGCAAAAACTAAAATGAGATGGGGGAGAGTTGACTTACTTCCAAAGCAGCTCGAGTAAATGCTTGGGGAAGCACTATTTTTATGGGCACCAATGAAACTGCACACTATCTGAATGATGCATCCCAACACCATCTACAATATTGCAAGTGATCCTTGGGTGAATTCAGAAGATTGCACAGCAAAATAATACAAGCTAGCTCCAAGTAGCCCTAATACACATAACAATGAGAGTCAATAAACCCTCTCTCTCTCTCTCTCTTTTTTTTTGTTGATTCACTGCTCATAAAAATCACCTCAACTGGAACTTTTGTGCCCACTTCTCACAAGTGTAGGCCGACCATGAGCTCATAAGAAAACTACCGTATGAACCAGTCCTTGAAGTAAAGAATGTAGCAACTGAGCACATGTAATGATGTGTGTGTATTTATATTTATATTTATATGTGTGTGTGTGTGTGTGCGCGCGCGCGCACGCGCACATATATAGGACCCCTTCTCAGGCCTCCCCACATCTCAAAACGGCTCCAGATTGTGATCACGACCCACTTCTAGTTTTTGGCCAAAACAGAAAGTGGGTCACGATCACGATTTGGAGCCGTTTTGAAGTGCAGGGAGGCCTGTGGAGGGGTCCGCAGGCTCCCCGCACCCCCCCAGAGAACCGGCAAGATCCTTAGGTAGGGCTAAAAATCCACTTTTTCCCCACTGGTGGCGCAATCCCAGAAGCACCATCACCACAGGTCGACCTGTGATGACCACAGGAGACCCATTTTTCCTGGCAGGGACATCGCAACACCCCAGTTTGGGAACCTCTGCCATAAACCATGGTTAACTTTAAGCAGGATTTTCAAACCAGCTCTAAACCCTGGTTAAGAGCTAACCATGTTAGCCAACCATGTTAAAACAGTCCTGTTTCTGCAAACATTTGGCCTGGCTTAGCTGGCCTAGTGAACACTCAGAAATAGCTTTCTCCCTGTCTAGCCACAGTGAGTGAGCAAGTTCAAGTTCAGCTAGGCACCATTTTTTATTTCCTTGTTTTTATTACGTGAAGGCACCACAATAAATATATTTTGTTGCACCTTTCATCCTCGCCTCCCTTGGCTTTTCCCCACCAAACTGCATAATTAGAGTAAATCCTATTTGAATTCAATTGGGGTTGACTTCTGGGCAGACACACATAAGATTGTGCTGTTAGTTTCCAAAGCTGTTGGTTACTGTCCAAATACATGCAGCACATGCACTTCAAGCAAGATTTTTACACAACTGCACTATAAAAGTCATTCTAAACCAAAGTAGGGTAATACCTTTATTACAAGAAACAAAAATATCACAAAGTGGTGAACACGTTCTCCATAACTCTTCATCATGCTGGATGTCAAGCAAAACTGGGGAAGGGGTAGAGAGTGTATGATGGAAAAGTCCCGACAACTGCAGTTTGTAGCAGTCCTAAAATGCAGTGTACTTCAGCTAGGTGCAAGATGGATTTCAATTGACATGGAGGGCTACAAGAATGAAGAAAAAAATGGCTGCTCCATTTTTGGAATATACAAAATCTAGCAGTTATTTGGATTTGTGCCTCTAGAACAGAATGAAACACATGGTCCCTTAAAGGCACAGAGCAGAAGCAAAGAGAAACATGGTAGTCTTTATATTGGCAAAGCTGGAGATAAATTGTAAGGGATGCACTAGGTAAAGAGTCAACAGAAGCCAAGTTAGGGAGTATTACCTAGTGGTTGAATGGCATGTAGCCCGCCCACCCCCCAATGTTGTACCTTTTAAAAGATACCATTGCAGTTTGACTATTTTCATTGTTCATTCTTCAAAGTGGTTCTCGGAACTTCATATGGCTTAAGTTAAGATGCTTGGGGCTGTCACTGTTTAGAATATCCTATGTACATTTCAAGCCTTTATCCTTAACTAGATCTGCTCATTAAGTAAAACAGGAAAAACTCCTCTCTAGCAAGTGTCTCCGTGTGCAAATATCAAGCAACATTTTGTCAACAGGATTACCTAAGTTGACGCTGAAGCTTAATGATGCTCCCGTACATGGCGTTTTCTGTTTCTAGAAAACTGACCAGGTTAAAAAAAAAAATGATGCCAAGACCGGCAAAAATGAACAAAGAAAAATCTTTAAAATGATAGCTGCTTGATAGAGACATCAGTTTAAACTTGAATTTAAAAAAAAAAAACCCATATGTATACATGCCACTATGTTTTTGTTGCTTAAACAGAAACAGGATTTTTCATAAAACAGAAAGAAAAATTGTTTGATATGAAGAGATCCTACATAGCAGGTAGGAGCATCTCTACTTTATTTCATGCAAAAATATTCCTATCAAGGAGCAAGGAAACTAGAGTTTCAGAGAATCAACATACTACAAGTGACAAATTAAGGTCAAAGTTTACATGCCAACTGAAAACATGCTTTGTCCATTTGTCCAGTCCAAAGTTCCATCCTAGGGATCTTTGGCTTGTTTTGCTAATAATTAGTGCATCCACCAAAGGGTCAACAAAACACAGCCTCTCCAATGGAACAGGCTGGAGTTGCTCTGCCAGAACATACCACCTCAATGCTGGTAGCAAGGTCTGAAGCAAGACAAAAAAACACAAACAAAGGGGATGGAACAAAAAGCAATTACATAAATGAGGAAGCATTATTGGAACACAAAGAGATGTAAAATGATTAAAATCCTTTCAGATGTGCAGACCTGGTGGCATTGTTGATAATGGTAAGGTTTTAAAAATGTTAATCTGGGACATGGCCCCCTTTCAGAAAAGGGTTGATTAGGTTAATGCAATGATAGCTACACAGCTGCTGTACTATATCCTTTGAAAGCATGATATAAAATGAGACTGACTTTATAGCCAAAATAGTATGCTTCAGTGATGTACGATATTCTCTATCAAACTAAGCAGTTTATCATGAGATTACAAGGAGATTATTGAAATGCATCATGCAAACACGAAGATATCCAGACAGATTTAGATGTAGTAGCTGTGTAAAAGAAGAACACACATTCCAATTCTGAACAGGAAACCCATATTGCCCATTTATGAAAAGAAAGGAATCCAGTTGCCCAAGTAAACTGCGTTCAGCTAAATTTTAGAGAATGGCATCTCTGGCCCAGATCATAAACTGGATGCAGGTGGGCATCTTAACCCTAAGTTATTAAGGGTTATTCTTAAAATTCCTATTCTTAAAAAGGTGCTTACTTTTCCACATCAGAAACATTACATTTTGAAACTTATCCATTATGAATTATTGTAATTCATTACAAAAAGTATCTACCTTTTATCATCACAGCTTTAAAATTATGCATATTGATACTGTGATTCTTAAACTAAGATCTGTGATTTGGTACATTTTCAGGTTGGCCGCAAAAGAAAAAAAGAATTAAGTAGAACAAACGCTGTCCCCAGGGCAGTGGTTCCCAAACTGGGAGGCATGGCTCCCCGGGGAGCCACGGAAACCAGGCCAGGGGAGCCATGGAGTGCCACGGAATCCTCTCGGAAAACAGTGCAATGCCAATTGGCAGACCATCAACAATGGTCACCAATAGTCAAGGGAGCCGCAGGTTGAAAAAAGTTTGGAAAACACTGCCCCAAGGAGAGAGAAAATCTGTTTACTATTTCCCATCCCCACATCTCCCATCCCCACAAGGGCAATCAAACATGGCTTAGACTTTCGGATTTGATAGGGGGGGGGGACTTTACTGCAAAATAGTCAGGAAAAATATACAGTACTTTGTTACAAAGCCATTGCTACAGTTTGAAGACAATGTCTTCCCTACGTTCAAGTCTTGCTCTATGAAGCAGCTCATACACATGAAGTATCTCTATGACACAGCTCAGCACAAGCACCGGAATGCCATTGCTTAAGGAGTTATTTCTGCATTTCAAGGCCTCCAGGGAATAAAACAGGCTAAAACCTTCTCCACAGCTTCTTCTCCCAGTCAGATTAGTAGTTTGTAGGACTGCTTTTCTAACAAATCACTGGGAAGGCACTAGGGGAAAGGAGTAGGACCTATTGGCTCTAATTTTTTGCATTAGGGTTGTCCCACATGGGACAGAGGCAGTGTGGAGGGAGCAGAAAAATTATACATCTTTGCAAACATTCAGAATTATTTACTCACAGTATATGTACACTGTTTTTCAAAATTAGTTCACAAAGAGGTTTATAATGAAAAGAAGCAACAAAACAAGATCCAAAGCATAAAAAATTAAAAATAGTCAAAATCAAGCAAGTCAGGCAGCAGCTGATTGTCAAACAGATCCATTTTGTCCATTACCAGAAGGCAGTCCACAATGGGGCTGAGTGTACCTCCCACAGAAGGGCATTCCACAGGGATCGGGTAAAAACTGAATAGGCTCTGTTCTTCCTTTAAAAGGAGGAACCTGGTACAGTTAGCTAATGGAGACTAATGCAGGAAAATCCTCCCAGTTGGGTGATGTAGGAAGGGTAAGGAAGTGATCAGACTACTTTCTGCATCCCTTGAAGGGTGGTTGTAAGGTAAACAGTTGCTGGGAAATTAGAAACAAAGGTTTTTTTGCTTGTTCTGATAAAATATAAATGCAGTTTTTCCTCATTTTATTTAGCTGAGTTTCCTCAAAAGTACAGAACTGGATGCAATACTGTACGTGGTCTGCCACCAGAAAAGCAACCCCATCCTGGTTTCACTGCATAACAATTTGTCAGAGAAAAACGTTTGTTTCCCTGTCAGCAGCTGCCAATGATGTGTAGCAGGACTGGGAAATGACACAGATGGGATTGAGTGATAAAGAGAGAAGGTGGAGAATATGAAGCTGCCATGACTGGCGACTGCCCCATATTTAGCATCATGCTGAATTTTGCCTTAAATATGAATAGTTGACTGAATTTGTAGAACTGTGCTGCTGGATTTCCAAGTAGAACTAAATGGACTAACGGCCCGATCCTATTGAGCCACTGCGCAGCTGGAACATGGACAAAACGTGACCTACCATTTGGCACAGCCAGGTTGCTGCCACAAACAGTAGCCTCCCTGGAGCCCCTAGTGCATGTAAGGCAGTGGTGGGGGAGAGATGTGGGGAGGGAGGGAGAGGACCAAGGTGTTTGTGTGGGGGAGGAACTGGGGGCAGGGAGGAGGCAGAAGGGGGTGGACAGGGCAGCAATGGTGCATGCCAGATCTTATTCCCTCTTTTTAAAACCTCCTTGCCCCTTTCCTCTCCTTGGACATATCACCATTGGCGATCGAGCAGCCTACCAGGAGTTACATGCAAAATGTTTTCACTTACCACCTTCAGGTTGTCCAGTCACCCACCATCATAGGATGCAGTGCACGCCTTTTTGACACGCAGCTGCATCGGCACTGGTGGCAGGGGACAGAATTATGCTGCACGTCTGAACACATATACTTACAGCCCAATCCTATTGGGCTGGAACGCTGTCAGAATGAGCATTCTGCCAGCAGCAACTGCCTTATGGCAGTTGCAAAAGGGTTTCTGGTAGCGCGCAGAGCCACGCACTTCCAGCCCGCCACCAGGGAGACTGGAGAAGCCCTGGGTGCGGCAGCAGGATACTAGAGATCCGCCGACCAAGGTAGGGCGGTGGGGAAGGCAGGATGGGGTGGGGCACAATGGGGCGGCAATGTCTGGGAAGTGGGCAGGTTCGGCAGCAGCAGGCACCGAATCAAAACCCCTTCCTGGGCCTGATCCCACGGCCCATGTCTATGCAAACCTGCCCCAGCGATTTTACTGGCACAGGTCCGAGTAGACTCCTCCACGCTGCGGAGGCTTACCCACAAGTAAGAGAATAAATGTTCCCTTACCTAGAGGAGTTCACCAAAACTGCCCCCCCCCCACAGGATGCAGTGTGAGCCATTTTGGCGTTGCTACATCAACGGGGGTGGTGGTGGAAGCATAGGATTGGGCTCTTAATTACACAAATGCAACTTCAACCTAGTCTTGAAAATAAGAAAAAAAATACCAAGATAAATTCATAAAGTCTTCTCTATGTGCTATACATCTACAAATATTGCATGTATCATCTTGAACTTTAAATTGTCAGAGACTAACAAGTTTTCCCTCCCTCCCTGCAGTCTGTTTAGCATGAAAAAGCTGAACTACTAACTTCTACACTATTTTCCTCTTTATAGCAACAGCATACACAAAAATCATCAAGGGTCACGAGATCCCCTATCTATACCTTAGTAGTGGGAACCCATTCAAATGAAGCAACTATTTCCCCAGCAGGTCATTGTGGGCAAAGTATTGTACATATCCCATGGAGAAAAAAACAAACCTCACATTAAGTCTAAACATCAGGTAAACACAATGCATTTGATAGGTAAAGGTAAGACTGGGGGCTATCAAAATTACTCTCAGTTTGTAATGAAGATGGCCTTACAACAACTGGTCAATTTAGGACAAACAAACCAATTACCGGTACATCTACAGGCCTTTGCTGTTAGGAAAAGCAAAAGGTTCTAAGACAGCTACAATAAGAAAAAAGGTCTCTCCTTGAAAAAAATTGAGAAATATGTAGCAGCAGAACACTTGAACTCCTCACTTATTGAGCAACAGTGGTTCACCTGCAGCTTCTCTTACTCTCCAGAGCTGTAGTCATTACAACTACAACCATTACATCTTCTCCAACTATAAAGAGTACCTGCATTAGGCAGTCATAAATTTTGTAACACACACATTTTTAAAATAGGGTACACATGCAATACTGTTTTAATTTTATGAATTTAAATATGAAAGCAAAAAATATTTACTAAAATTGTATTAAGGCAAGTCAGCTTTTAATAAAGTCCTATATAGTTTGACTTGCAGATAATAAGCTATCTGTGTGGACAGCAAACACTCTCAGATGAAGTAGTAATTGTTCCGTGCCAGGATGAGACTGGTAATATCAATAGTTTTTAGTTAATTATTTGTGAACTGCAATAAAGTGCATTTTCATAATCCTACATATCAAAGCCTTAATGTCTCAATTTCTTCATTTTAAAATGTAAAACATGAGATAAATGTAAGCCATACTATTATATGTTTCATATTAAATAAAAATAAATATTTTGGAAACAACCTGTAAGAGTACTATCAAAAAATATACTAACACAGCAATTAATCTACCTCCACCTGCATGTAACAATCTGAATAAGAAATTCTGAGGAAAGCAGGGCAAACATTACTAAGGCAAATATATTCCACAACCACAACATTAAGCACAATATCCTGACTACCTTAACTGATGTGTGGGGAATTGCAAAGCTGTTTGATAGTGTATATCCAGTGCCAAATCTATCCAACTATCCATCTATCTAAATCTATTTAAGCAAGACACAGACACTTTAGAACACCAGAAATTGAGTCTACACATGATGATGTATCCTTTCTTACAAAGCAGGAGAAGTAATTCCTATCAACCTCTGCACAGCAGAATGCACCAACTACCTCTGGTTACGTGCCTTAGCAAGGCAAGAATACTATCTAGCACCTTCCCATAGTTTGTTTAGCAACCTGGGAAGTTGTTTAGTGATCTAAGCCTGTTGAAAGGGTAGCTTGCATGATAATTGGTCTCCCCCAGCGCATCCACAGCTTCTCCCTTTCTCACCCTCTTGGTCTGCCTCTTCCCCCATACTATTCCTCAGGCCTCCTTCCATCTCTCCCTCTCAGCACGTCAGCAGAAGCGATGCTGCTGAAAGGGTGGTGCTGGGAGAGCCCAATTATCACATAGGTTCTCCTTTCAGCAGTGACAACTCAGCAGAAGTGACGCTGCTGAAAGGGAGGCCCACACGATAATTGGACTCTCCCGGCACCACCCTTTCAGCACTGCCACTTCTGCCGATGCATCACTTCGCAACTCAGCATCTGAGAGCTGCTGATGGTGGTGCTGACAGAGCTCACTTATTACAGGGGCCAGATAAACAGCTTCCATGGGCCATATCTGGCCCGCAGGCCTTATGTTTCATACCCCTGGTCTAGCCTATCATCCTTCCAAAGGGTTGCATGAGAAACAGTATGTGGCTCATGTTACGTTAAGGCTAGTCCTAAGAAAATTTACCAACAAATAAGTTGTACTGGACAGAGGGGCAGCCCAATTCTGCCTAGCTAGGTTGCAGTGCAGACGTAGAGCCTGAACCTCATCCTAGCCAGATAGGATCCAACACCGGTGCAGCTGGAGGACTCCTCGGGGTAAGGGGACGTTTGTCCCCTTACCCCAAGTAGAGTCCCAGCCGCCCTGATGGGTTTACTTGAATGCGCGCCAGCTATTTTACTGGCGCACATTTGAACGGGCGGTGTGACACCGAGCAGGCCCAGAAAGGGGGATATGATCTCAGCAGAGCCTCCATCGATCCCTCCCCACCCCTTACCAGGACTAACCAACCAACCCCTCCTCCCAGAACACACACCCCACTGCCCAGTGGGGAACTTACCTTCGCCAGTGGGTGCTCCATCTTATCTGGGGCGCGAGGAGCAGTGCCAGCCTCTTCACTAGCGGCGCTTACTCCCAGGGTGCCGCAAACATGTTTTATGGCACGTTTGCAACACCGTAGACCAGCAGAATGGGCACTCCACTGGTCTCCAGTGTAGAGAGGATTGCACCATAAGACTTATTTCTGAGTAAACAAACAAAGGCTAGCACTGTAATATCTCTGAGTTTTATTTGGAATGTTTTTTTAATCCTATGTTTCAATGTTTATACATTTGCTTTAAACTACTGCGACCTACTCCAGGAGTTTGGGATGAAATGAACCAGATCTTTAAATGACATTTAGTAAGTTCCAAACAGGAATAAGTGGCAGAAGAAGAAAACACTCCAATGAAGAAGTTTAAAGTTGATATAGTATTAGTAGGACATAGCAATGGGGCGTGCCATGACAAACTCTGGTAATTCAAAATTTACCACTAGAGGTAAGCCTTTGCAATATTATATTTACCAGGACTATATTATTTATTTTTCACATTTTTATACCACCCTTCCTCCATGGAGCTCAGGGTGGTGTACATAGTTCCTCCCCTCCTTTTGTCTTCACAACAACCCTGTGAGGTAGGTGAGGCTGAGAGAGAGTGACTGGCCCAAGGTCACCCAGGAAGCTTCATGGCTGAGCGGGGATTTGAACCTCCAGAAAGAAACAAGCAAACAAACAAACAGAACCCACCCATCCCAAACTATGGAAATGTATTTATTCCTGACCAAACCAATAACCATAGGCTGACTGTACAGCCAAAAGACAGGGGTATATTAGCAGCAGCACCTGGGGGAAGATGACAAGAATCTCTTTCTCCCCATGAGAAAACAACAGGGTTAGGTTTCCATTTCTGGGGATCTGAAGATACAGTACTAGGCGCAGGACTTCTTGCTGTACTCAGCACATGGTCAGCATATATTTACTAAACCGCATGCTCTGACAAAACTACCTGGCAAAGAATACAAAGACTAACACATGCTGGTGCATCCTCTACCATGTCCAAAAGCAGCAGCCGTGACTGAAAGAAGAAAAAGCCACAATCCTTTTAGATGACTAACTATTTCCTGGCTTTTGCAGTCTTGAGTCAGGTGTGAGATATACTGTCAACGGTTCAACCTTCCAGAGCTCTTAATATGTTAAACAGATAAATGTCAGAGCAGACTGAACCAGCAGAATGATTCATGGTATATGAAATAGTTCCACTGTAAAGTATATGTATTCCACCTACAATGGAAAAGGAAAAAAGGGAAAGAGGGGGAGAGAGAGAGAAAGAGACAGAACGCAATAGAAGAGAAGAAAGAGAAAGCCTACCGTGGAAAGGAAAACTATGCTCCTGCAAATGAGAGCTCTGGAAAAGTTTTATAACCTATATTCCTTTATGTGCCCCACCAAGATATATGAAAAATTCATCAGTACTGCTTGCTGCATTTAAAATACATGAGATTACATTTCTCACTCATTGGGAGTCCTTCAAACTTAATTACTGAAACAAATACTTGATTGAAAGCAGTACCTATATTTAAGTGTTGGCTGGAATCTGGCATTAACCAGACAATTAGCTTTCATTCATAATAAATGAAGTATACTGTATCAGGAAAGAATGGGAGAGATGTTCTAGTTATATATGGGAAACAGATGGCCCAATGAATAACCCCAACAGTTATGCATACTGGTTTCTGTTCTGTTATATCACCAACTGTGCCTGGTGTTAGGCAAGAGATGTCATTTGGTACAGCAGGGAACTAATATTTATGACAACAGAAGTGCAATATAAGTTCTTTCTACATGCAATAGGAAAAAGCCTTAACATTGTTCTAAACCATAACATTCTCTTAGCCTTTTGCATTTTCACTCTGTTTACTTTGTGGTGGAAATATTTGTTTATTTTTCTTCATATCAACACCTACATTTAAAAAAAAAACTGGTCCTCAATTCCAACGTACAGGTGGGCCCCCATATCCAAGGGGGATATGTTCCAGGCCCCTCCGTGGATACTTGAAACTGTGGATAGAACCCCCCTCCATGGTTTCCTGAGGGGCCCCCCACCCTGCCTCCCCTGCAGGCAGGCATGCTTGCCCCCCCCCAGCTCTTATTTTTCTTTCAGCAAGCTTTGTTTCTTCCTTAAAACAAACAGAGAAGCAGCCTCCATTGCAGGCAAGTAGAACGAGACTAAAGGCCGCTTCAGACCGCACGAATCTCGGCTCGTCCCGGAGCTTAGCCGAGGCATGCTGGGGTGTCTGGTTACCACAGCGGAAGCGAGCAGTCTCCCGATTGCCAGCACGCTCGAACATCCTCCTGGGCCATGTTTGAGGGGGGGGCGCGGCCGCGCTACTGGAGCCACCAATCAGATGAGAGGGGGAGGAGAGTGGCTATCTGCCAATCATGTGTAACCCTAGCCAATCACCGTGGAGGTTTATTTAAAGATTTATTCCAAGAGGAAAACACGAGGAGACAAACACAATGGCGGGAAGCAGTAGAGATAGTCAAAACAGCAGAAACTCCAGCTGGGATGTTGATATTAAATTAAAGAAAAGGTCGCTGGGGCACCAGACAGTTAAAGCGAGGCTGCAAGATTTTCGGCCAATCGGAGCGCACTTATGCTTAGCAAATCACAGCTGCGCTTTCTTCAGAAGGCGGGACAAAAGGAGGGACTATTTGCAGGGAGACACTCCTACTGACAGGCAGGTCGGTGGCCAGCCTCTCGCGCTCGCTCGTCTTCGTTCGCCTCCGCAAGCGGTCTGAAACGGCTTTTTAAGTCCTAGAGAGGCTCTGCAAGGTTTCTGTTAACCTTGCAGAACCTCTCTAGTACTTAGTCTCGTTCTACTTGCCTGTAATAAGCAGCCAGAGGCTGCTTCTCCTGTTTCTTTAAGGAAGAAACGAAGCTTACTGGGAAAAAAGTAAAAGCCTGGGGGGGGGGTCCCCACGATCCGTGGATAACTGAAACCGTGGATAGCGCATCAGTGGATATGGGGGCCCACCTGTACATCATTCCACTAGATGAGTAGAGTCAGAAAAATGCCACCACAAATAGAAGATACAGTACTTAATTTGCATTCAGCTAGACATGTGACCTCACATGCACTTTTAAATATATATATAGTCGCCCACAATTATTTACACTAATATTACACCAGGTTGAGAGGCATTCCCATGCTCTTCCAGATGCTCCAGCATTGCACTGAAAGGTGCTTCAACTGAAAGACAAAAGAGGTCGGTGCAAGGAGGACACCATTTTTTCTCAACTGTGCAGAAATGTTTTGCATGCTGTCCACATTCCCCCACACTGAGGAAAATGGGGGGAAAAGCCCAGCTCACATGGACAGCCACACGCCTATCAGTGGCTACATTCAGACATCACTGACTTGTTCTAACCACAAGCAGGCCATATCAATCCAGGGAGTGCACAAACCCAAGTCCTATAACAACAACACTAAACTAGTGCTTTTCAACAAGTGGCACTAGTAAGTAAGTAACCTTTATTGGCATATTAAAAAAATGTTTACCATTTACTTGGTAAACTCACTGCATGGATCTCTGAACACAACATATTAGGCCCAGAACAAGCCGGCTTTAGGCCGGGTAAGTCAACACTAGACCATTGCCTTGTATTATTCCACCTAATTCCAAAGCAATTACACCAGTTCAATGCCCGTCTTTATGTGGCGTTCTTAGATCTAAAGGCTGCATTTGGTACTAGTATCACTAGTGGTACTCCACAGTGTGGCAGGTGGTATTTAGTTCTGTTGCCATAAGTAGCCATGTGACACTGCCCTGCCTGGTCCATCCAGGTAGAAGTGGAGTTGCCTGGGGCAGTGGGTGTCGCTCTGCAGCTGCCTGGTGCTTCAAAGAGGCACGGTTTAGAAAAGGATGTAAATTCACATTCATAGGCCACTTTTCAACAACAACAACAACAAAATTCACTACATGGTTTAGCACAAGAAAGCTCAAGGGACAGTACAGGAACTGAAAACACCGCTCCTTTGCTGCAGACAATTGTGTGGCAAGCCACCTACTCTTGTGAACAACTGTTCTCTCTGGTGGGCAGTGCCAGTAATCAGAAAAGTGGTAGTCAGAAAACGTAGTCCTTGGAGAAGTGGCACTTGCAAAATGAACAAAACAAAGGTTGAAAAGTCCTGCAATAAATCATTATTTGGCGTGATGCCCGACACCGGCCAGTGTCTCCATGAAGCTGCAGATTGCAGCCACTCTTTTTAGTGATTTTGAAATAGTAATCTTTCAAGTGATAGCAAGCTCTTTAAAAGACAAAGATCCAAGTATACACTGCATGCAATTTTTTATTTAAATTTGCTATCTACATAAAAGCACAATTTAGAATAGAACTCTTTAGCAAGACTCTATATAATTTAGTGACTGTAGAAAATATTGTTCCTTGAAGGTGTTCCTTGAACATGACCCATATTTTCATGTTCCTTGAACATGACCCATAATTAACCATGTATTGCTTGCATTATATCTTTCATTATGCAGAAACTTATCATAACCTTGAGCAACCTCATGTAAGAGAATTTTAAACATTTCTTGTCAAAAGCCCCAAAACGTACGTAACTTTCCAGCACTGATGTAACTTTCCAGCACTGATGTAGCCATTCCAATGGAGGCCTGCTCATGGTAAGGGGACATTTGCTCCCTTACTTCAGGCTGCATTGGTGCTGGAAAATTGGATAGGATTAGGCCCAAGTTGAGGTCTTTCTGTGATGTAAATAAAAAAAAGCTTCACAAAAGTGAAGAGGAGTTTTAAAATTTCAGAACTTTTTAATCTGCTCCATTCTGGAGTATTCTGTCAATTATGCCAGTAAGGTTCGGTTCTTCTACATGAAGAGAACATATGCTAAGAAAAAGCAGTAGAATAGTCTCAATATTTTCTCCTTGTAGCTTTTATTTGGTTTTAGAGGAACAAGAAATTAAATCCCAAAGATGATTTGCACGCCATTCAAATTCTTCTGCTATTTGATGAAATTACTTACCAAAAATAGTTTTTCTAGGCAGTCTTAAGAACCAGCTGCATCAAGCTTCTGCTAGAAACATCCAATCTGAAGTGTAAAAATAACACTTATCTGTTTGCAACATTGTCTCTCATACAAAACATTTGCTTGTGGGACAGGGAGGGCTGACCATGCACAACAACTGAAACCTGGGTAATTTGGTTTTTAACAAAAGCATCTGTACTGGTTACTTTAATATTTCAACCCAGTGGTGATACAAGATTTTGCGATGAGTTAAAATGATCCTATTTTCAGAGCACAAGCACAGTTAACAAGGATTATTCCATTTCTGGTAATCTGTAGAAAAAACTATGATTCTACAGATGTTTGACTGTCCTACCCTTTGCTCATAACCTCTCAGCTATAAATAACTGCATAACGCAAAGTTGGCCGATACTATCCTTCTGTGTGCACACTACTTTCTAAAACATTCCATTACTAATACAGCTTTTTAACAAAAATTATTGCCCAAAGTCTCTCTCATTCAGAGAAAGGGTTTAAATTATCTGTTCAGCTATGTGCAAATGGATTGCATTGCACAAGTTTTGCCTCTGTTGCACGGGTAGTTTCTTAAAAGCCACAGCTAATGCCACATCTCAAATGAGACTGTCAGTCCCAAGTACAGTATGTGCATTTAACACAAGAGCCTCAGTTCATAGGAGGTCATTTTAAAAAGTAATGGCAAAAGACCTACTAGAGCTGTATATCGAGTTGCCATTATATCCTGAAATGCCCTGACCCCATTGATCTTACTTTGCCTGAAACTCAGGCTCTGAGAGAGCTGCAATGCTAAAGCAGTCAGTCTCTTGCTATTACCTGGATGGCCCAGGTGTCCTTCGGTTACTGGGAGAGACAAAAGAGCTTCTTGTAAATGGAACACTCAGTGAGTGTTTCTGGCTCCTCAAGATTTGTGCTTCCTTTCGTTTCTTTGCATCTGACTTCTGCTTGAACCAGTCCATGAAATCCCTGTGCAAAATCTTTCTACTTTTTTTGTTCTGCAAAATGAAATTTTGTTTAAATCTGCAGATTTGAACCACTGAATGAGCCACTGAAAATTCTTTCCAAGGTAGTAAGCAGCAAGCGAGTCCTGGGTTTTTGTTTTCTGTGCCTGAACATAGATGCTGGAGAAACACAGTAAAAAACTAACACTAGCAAAGGCACAAAGCAAAAGTGGATGAAAATTATGCCCTTCAGAAGAAAAAAAGAAAACCCTCCAATTCGACAAAAAGCTACAATCCGGTCCTTTTAGTGCACAGCAAACAGGATTAGCCATGACTAGGAGTCCTTCTGTAACAGTCTTTTGAAATAATGCTGACTAATTTTGATGACCTTTTCAATACAGCTGAATTTCAAATACATGCAGCTGGGTTTACAGACCAAGAGGGGCAAAGAAAGTCCTCTGTCTGGAAAATCCATTAGCTTGGTGATTTTTTGGTTGTCTGATGAAGTTTTTAAAAATGTCCAAGTAGGTGCTAAGTGGCCAGCAGAATCAGAGCCAAGATGCCTGATTGATTAGCACACAACAGCCTCACATTACAGGGGATTTGAATGTTAGAACACACTCCAATATTAAAAATTCCTTGCACATACAAAACTAGTGTGTGTGTGTGTGTGTGAGACTAGGCTTCTCCCCAACATTTTATTTATTACGATATTTATATACTGCCTTTCTCAATAGATTCAAGGTGGTTTACATAGGCAGGCTAAACATAAATCCAGTTTTCAATGAGATTTTTACAAGTATTATTCCATGAGACAATCTCATAGAACCTCCATTTCTCCAAATGTTCCCCTTCATAATGCAGTTGCCATCCTTCCTGGATGCCGGCTCTTGCACTTTCCGAGACCTCGCAGGCAGTTGTAACCAAGCTTTAGACTGGCTTCTCAAGGATGTTATCTGTTTTTTTTGCCAGCTGACTCCTCCACACTCCACTCCTCCGCACAGACAGCAGCCTCATTCTCCCATCTAAACAACTGATCCTGCTTAGCTTTTTCAGGCAAAGTGACAGGCCACACCTGATGCTAGGTGGTGGGTTTTTTTGAGGGGTGGGGGAAGGTTTCCTATGAAGGTGTACGTATTCTAATTATTTAATACTTCAACTGCGATCTGAAGTTGTACAGCCCAACAAATGCATCATCTGAGGAACAATCAAAAGTAAGTACTGTAACGTCTAAAATGAAACATGTCATTTTGCACAGAGAAAATACACCTATGTTGAACATTTCATTCCTGCCAGAACCATTACTTACACAGCGACATTCCTTGCTTGTACAGTATTTCCCCATGAGAAATACAGTATCTTTTACAGAATGCAATATCTTTTTACAGAATGTCTCCGTGCATATTGCGATAGGGCTTCTCATGGCGCTTCCCCCAGACCAGAAAGCCTGGCTAGATCAGCACTCATGAAAAATCTTACCTAGGTGGAAGTCACTTTATAAGCAGCTCCCGAGTGACTAAGATAATAGTTATGAGATCTAGCAGCCACATGGGAAGGGGCCAAGTGCATAAGTCTTTCCCACAGAAGAGGCACATTTTCCAAGAGAGACAATTCCATGGGACAATGACCTTGTGACAGGCCCCACCCATGTGGCTGGGTCACTTCAACATTATCCCAACAACTTTGGAGCTGTTTGTGGATAAATGGCTCCTGTGAGCTAGAAGAATGACTTTTAGGCCCTGGAGTTTACAATTAGCCAGAAGGAAAATTTCAAGCATTCCAGCCAAATGTTGTTCTTAACAGAGTAGAATTATGAACTGTTATTACGCAATACTTTCCCATTACTGCAATGTTTTGTCATTTTATAAAAGAAAGATCAAATAAAATATCTGAGTGTGCACTTCTCTGCCAAGAGTCGATAATGCTGAAGAGTCTGCTTTTTAAACAAAAATCTGTCAATGGCTATAAGTCAATGATGCTTTCACATTAACATAAAGTGAAGATAAGACTACAAAACCAACTGGTGTTAATATGGCATCATTTAAATAATATGTGGTATTTTGTCCACAGTTCTTCATCCAACAACAACAACAAACAGCTATAGGAATCAACACCAGGCTGCTCCTGGATATCATAATTAACTTCCACCTTTGTATATTAAAACTGTCTGAGATCTAGACAGGTACAATCATTGGTCTTTCTACTTTGCTTATTAACCTGCAGTTACCTCTCTCACTCTCAGAGCTACAGCCGATGCATTTCACAAGCGGATTTCAAACCATACAAGAGCCTGTGTGTTGCACTGAAGAAAGAAACTCTCCTGCACCAATACATTTGAGACCAAGCTTACCAGAAGCTTGTCACAGTAGAGCAAAGTGTCTAAAATGGGGCACAGAATACACAGCTTTGAAAGAACAGGACCCTAGCAAGGGAAGGTCACTTTATCTTTAACACAATATTAAAGTTGCAGGCTCCTGCTTTTCTGCTGCACGTATTCTACAGATTCTGCTGCTTTACATGGATTTCCCAGTCTTTATAGTAACATGGATTTTTCTCAAGGGGCTAGAACAGGGGTGGCCAACCTTCCACCATTAGGGCCTCTGCGTTCTTAAGAGTTGTGTCGAAGACAGAACCTTGGCAGCTGCCATTGCCGATGGTGCTGCTAAAGCAGCTGCACCTGCTGAAATGCCCTCACCTATACAACCATTAAAGAACCAGGAGCATTCTTGTTGAAAGGCTGGCCACCCCTGGGCTACAACAATTTTAAAATGTTTCCCATGGGTGGCAAATACTACTTTATTAGCTTACAGAATCAAGGATTTTAAACTGACACTGTTGACTCTTCATAGCTACACGATTCCCCCCCCCCCTTTCTAGCATAGATTCCAGTTCTGATTTCAATTCACTGGAGCAGCTTGCAAAACCAAGACCTAAGGCCTCATGGAATGAAGTACAATACTTCATCCTAAGCATGTTGAGACAAGCATAATAAAAGAAAACCCACAGTAAATGCCTCCACTCTGACACAAACATGACTTCTGCCTGGTTTTTACATTTTGCATGCATACCAGCAAATCAAAATGCTGGCTCCAGTCAGTTTATTCTCTCCCTACTAAAGTTTAGGTAGCCTGTGTACTTTAAAAACATTCTGCATTAACTTTTATTCATTTACGTATTTAGCTGTTTTAAAAACACAACAAAAATGAATTTAAAATAGCTGTCAAACTTCTCCAGAGATTGGGGGGGGGGGGGGAGAGAAGTGGTTTTGTGACAACATAGGTTTCAGACAGCACTGCTCACAGTCAGCTTCTGCTGCAAATTTGCAGACCTGGAATTCACAGATTTGGACCTAAATATGAAAATTATATTTCATTCAATCCTTGAGAGCACTTTCATGTCAGCTCCACTACTCCACAGGTCCAGGGTATTTGAGGGACCGCCTCCTTCCTTATAATCCGACCCGTACTCTGAGGTCATCAGGGGGGCCCTGTTAACCATGCTGCCATTGATGGAGGTGAGGGGGATGGCGGCACGGAATAGGGCCTTCTCGGCAGTGGCGCCCCAATTATGGAATTCTCTCCCCCTGGAACTAAGAACGGCTCCCTCTTTAGAGACCTTTCGGCGGGGCCATAAGACGTTTTTATTTAGGTTAGCATTCAATGTCTGACATGGTGGGCTGGCTTTTTAACAAATGGCTTTTAACAAATGTAAATATAGGTGACCCACTGGGGTTGTTTGTTTTGTTTTAACTATTTGTTTTTAATTATTTTAATGTATATATGTATTTTAACGTTTTTATTGTAAGCCGCCTTGAGTGCCCATGCTGGGAGAAAGGTGGGGTATAAATTCTTTAAATAAATAAATAAATACTGTAAAGGTGTGTCTATTTTAACTACCAGCCTTTGGAGGATTTTGCCAACTCTAGCAAATCAAATCGACTTGGATTTTCCTTGAATGGCCCTCCATTATGTTATTTCAGGCTTTTGAAGTTCGAAGCCAGTCTGCAAAGGGCCACATGCAGAGCTTCTAATATGCAAGCCTTTTGTAGCCCCTCTGAAGCCATTCAGTCACCCTTGTCATCCCCACAAGGCGTCCTGAGAGTCCAGAATGGTGTACAACAAGAGAGCCCTGCAAACTATGGACTAAGAGATTTCTGTTGGCAAACACTTTCACCAGCTCAAGCCCACTTCACAGCAAAACAGGTTCTCCTGTAATTGTTGTAGACCTTTCAAGGATTAAGTATAGCCTTATAAAAGGTTAATGACAAAATAGCCAAAGAGCAAGATTAAACTGATTTAAAACGATTTTGGTTGCACAAAGTCATGTTTAAAAATTTCATATGTTCATACCCATCCCACAAGAATGAATTGCTGCTACATGCCACACAATTCTTTCTCTCATCTTCAACAGTACATTCAATTATCTAGAATGTTACACTTTGTTTATGGTAAATTAAGGCCATTGTTTCCAAAGCTCAGCTCTTCACAGGAAGTTTTGGTCATTGCCAGCTACATCATCCATAAATATTAGTCACTGCTGTTCCGCTAGTATTTCATCTAGGTATTAACAGCACTGGTGTAATTGGTAGGAAATTGCAAATCGTAGTGTTGTGTGGGATAATCTACTGAATTATGAAACAAAGAAGTTGCATTTATTTATATCTTCTAATACCTGAAGGGCAGTGGCTATTTCATTTTAGACTCACAACCACTTTAAAGGTATTTATGCTGAGAGAATTACTTACTCAAGGCCACACAGAGAACTTCATATATGGGTACAAACGTACACACGCACACACAGCTGGATGGAACTTTGTGGAACCTTCCAAGGGTAAGTCACATGCAGAACAGCAACCATGTTAGTACTACTGTCTGAGAATATTTAAAAGATAAGGACTGAGACCACCATTAAAGCCCAACCCACACCGCATGAGATCAGGCGTGGATGCGAGCGAGCGTAGGTGCCTGGCCGCTCGCCTCCCAGTGCTGACCTCATCTCCACAAGTGTCTTCTTGCAAATAGTCCCTCCTGTTGTCCCGCCTTCTTAGAGAGCGCAGCGGAGATTCACTAAGCACAAGTGCAGTCCGATATACGAGAGAATAGAGGGAGGGGCAGGAAGGAGAGAAAACTAACAAAACAATTTGTGCCGGGAATAGAATTCATCTTGCTAACTTTTGTGAGAAGGAGAAATGGATCTAAGAGAAATCAAAGACTCAAGTGAGTTCCGATTGATTGACAACCCCTTTTATCCCGCCCTCTCATCCGATTGGTGACTGCAGTAGCTCCGCATACCCGCCCCCAAAAATCATGGGCAACGAACAATTCTGCTCATGCCGGAACTTGGGAGAGCACAGCTGCTCCACGTTCAGCTGCTCTCTTCCGGAACGGTGACCTCACAGCTCAGCACAGCTCCACGCGCATCTGGGACGCGCCGGAAATCGTGCGGTGTGGGTTGGTCTTAAGGCAGGATCTTATGGTGACCAATGGAATCAAAAGCAGCTGAAGGTTCAGAACCACTGACACAGAAGGTGTAATCCTGTTAATCTTCAGGTGAAGATCATCTACCAGGAATGAAGGAACGTGCTAAACATAACCACATGGCTATTAATAGCCGCCTTTTTCAGAAACTACAGAAACAGCAACCCTTTTGTATACAAGTCATGGCAATTACTGTGCATGTTGATTCAGAAACTAAAATTAAAAGACACTGTGCTATTTGTACTTGCATGTGGGTGAATTTTAGACAAGGAAATAGCTACATTTAGAAAGCAAACATCATGATGAAACACCACCTTTCTTCCCACTGAAATATTTGGTGAAAAATGGAATTTACATAAATTTAATATTATTGAGGACTTTAGCCAATCTCTTCCCAAATACTTAATAACTAAAGGTCATGTTAAAAGCAACTGTGGGGGGGGGAGATTCTGGATAACCTGCAAGGTTGATGCATAAACACCTCCCCCCCCCATGCAAAAGTTTGAAAAACGGAAAATATGTTCATTAAGTTGGGCAGCAAATATACTGGAAGAAAAGGTCACAGCTAGAAAATTTTAAATGTGCCAGCTTGAAATCTCTGTCCTTTAATTGTTATTTATTTCTAAAGCCACATCTTAGTAACAATAATGTTAAAGTAACATCCGTGGAAAGATGAACGCATGATATGGATAGATATGAACACATTTTTAACATTACATACTCAGAAGACTGCAGTGTTCCATCTTTTCTTTTGTACTCATCTAGCCCGTCTCATTGATGGTCTAATAAAACATAGGATACACGTGACAAAACCCAGTTTTATTCGTCACATTTTTATACTGCCCTCCCTCTGAGGAAATCAGAGCACATTAACATTTATCCTCACCACAGCACTGTGAGATATGTCAGGAGAACAGAAAGAGATGAGCCCAAGTGATCCCCATGAGTGAATTTTAATCTAGGCCTCCCTGGTCCAAATCTAGCAAATTCTCTTTTGGACTAAGATAAAATGGAATTTACATAACGTTTCTTCAAAACAAAGCTTTCATATTAATGGAGCCAATTGCCCCAACAATTCTGGTGAGTTCTCCATGCTCTTTGAAGAAGTTAAGTCTGGCATAATACTCTTTTGCTTCAACATAGGTGGATGTACACTTCACTGTAAATGCAGAGAAAAGAAATAATCACTTTGTTAGATTGCCATACACCTTTGGGTATAACTGTGGGTTTTTCAGGTATCACTGTCATTATATATATAAAAGGTCTCTTTACTTTTCTGTTTGATGTTGTTTAGGACAATAAAGGATTACTGACTGACTGACTGTAGATGCGCTAATAATTCAAGGTTCGATCATTAAAATAAAAGTTTAACCTCAAAGACATTCCAAAATATGCTAAAACGTAATTATAATGGGTTCCGTGGTAGAATATTTTAAATCCCAATTTTAACTCCTGGCACCTCCACGTTAAAAACTATATCTCTACTTGAGGCTCTGGAGAACTGCAGTCAGATAGGTGTACTGGCTCATTTCAGTGAACAGAATGGAAGCACCTCATGAAGTAACATCACTGAGGCTAAGCTAAGTCGTGGGCCTGCTCAGCATGCACCATGGTCAACGTCACAGAAAATGCCTGAAGTCTTCCAAAAGTGTACAAGATATAAAGGTGGGACTGGGACAATATGTGGCAATTACTTTAGTCCTAACCTTATTCGACACCAACTCATTTTAAATTAAGAGATTTAAGGCGGCAAATCTGTACAAATTTTCCTGTGATTAAGCCTCAATTAACAGTGGTACTTCTGAGCAGACATGCATAGGAATGTGCTGTAGGTCATATTCTAAAGAATGTACAATATAATGAAAATGAAGTTTACTTTACAAGCGAAGTTATTTTCCCTTGTAAAGGGAAACCAATTTTCTTCTCTTTAATTAAACAGAAATTTGTTCCTTACTGTGAAGACAGTATGAATTTCCCCATGTACCGTATTTTTCGCTCCATAAGACGCACCTTCCCCCCCCCAAAAAAAATAGGGGGAAATGTCTGTGCATCTTATGGACTGAATGCTGTAAAAATAATGGGAAAAATTTCTTGCTTTAACAATTAATTTTAACAGCACTTGGCCACTTACCGTGTTTCTGTAGCACCTCCAATCTTTGTCCCGCGTTGCTGGGACTGCCCCCAGTCAGCAGCTCCAAGACGCGAGGCTCCCATGTGCTGGACGCGACCAGGGAACCCTGCGCAAACATCACAGCTGTGATGGGAGCCTCGGGTCTTGGAGCTGCTGACTGGGGGCAGTCCCGGCAACACGGGACGAAGATCAGAGGTGCTACAGAAACGCGGTAAGCGGCCAAGCGCCGTTAAAATTAATTGTTAAAGCAAGACATTTATTACCCTATTTTTCCCTCCAAAAGACACGTGCGTCTAATGGTCCGGTGCTTGTTATGGAGCGAAAAATGCGTTATATTTTTCGAGTGACTGGACAAATGTTTTCCCCAACTTCTCTTTAATAGAACTCATCCAAATGGGTAGGACTAGTATACAAACAAAACATGTAACATCTGGAACATTTGTAACTGTAACACACCTATGTCAAGGTAACATGGAGGTTTTCATCAGTGTTATCGAAGCGAACAGCATATAACTCAATATGGAAACCCCAATGTTCTTGAACCCACTGGAGCCCTTATTTCAGATTTTCTTACACACACACACACACACACACACACACACACACACACACACACACACACACCACTTTCTTATACCATAAATTGATAACAGCAGTAGTGCAGTGAACTCTTGATTTAACAGATCTCAATTCAACAGACTTCACAAATAACGTTCAATTTACAGACAATTTCCAATGTCCGCGACACTGTTCCCCCTAAGCTGTGAGGCAGAATGGCCACATGGCTGTGTGGCTCAGAGCTCAGCTACCCAGAAGTCAGCGATGACATACGATATCATCACCGAATATCCTGAGGCCCCACTCCACCACTTCACAGCCACAGAAGGACTCTGTGCAGCGGTAGGAATTATTACAGGGAACATTGATCTAGAGGTCCATTAAACGCTACCTTACATAGTTCCCTGAGCACCATTTTTCCATCCTGAAGCAACTTGAGTAACCGACAATTCTTCAGGAAGTGACCTTAGCAAGGGGACACCCCTTTCCCCCATTAGTCAATTAAATCAAGAGTTCACTGTATAAAAATGCAGTAAATATCCAGTAAATATCTTTGTCCAGCAAGGATCTATGATCCACTACTACACACAGATTTTCTGATAAATTGCCATCATGAACAGAAGCAGAGGACGTATAGAAACGTAGCATGGTATACAACAAGAGATTGATGTGCACATAGTTCTTATCCCAAGGCTGGCTGTGTGCTCCAAAACAAAGTTTTAGCCATATGAGAGCCATATACATATGTATACAATATTTCCCTCCTATGCACTGGAACATCTTAAATAGAATAGCTTGGTAATACAATCATATATTATCACATATCTTATTAAGAATGTTTATATACCAGTTTCCAACAAGAAGTAGCTCACACATCGTTGAATAAATAAATGGTTTCCTGTCCCCAAAGGACTCACAGACTAAAAAAAAGAAAGATGCAAAATAAACATCAGCAACAGCCACTGAAAAGATGACATGCTGGGGTGAAGATAGACAATTGCTTGAATTGCTATTATGAGCTTCACAATTTTGAGAAGTTAGCATATCTCCCTCTACACCTTTTGGCTCTTTTAAACTGTGATTGCAACATGTACAGCACAATCTAATGCATGTCTACTCAAAAATATGGGCTATTGAGCTTAATTAAGTTACTTCCAAGTAGGTATACAGCGTTACAGGGCAATCCTATATACCTGTTTACTCAGAAATAAGTACTAAAGAGAAATAAGAAGTGTTCAATGCATCTTACCCCCAGGTACATCTGCATACGAATACAGCGTAGGCAGGTCTACTCAAACGTAAGCCCCACTGAGTTCAATAGGACATTCTCAGGTAACTGTGTATACACACCTTGAGTAAAGGCCATGACACACTACATGCAACGCAAAGTGTGGCGAAGCGAAGTGAGCAGGAAAAAAATATCGCAACCTGCGCTTTGTGCTGCACCGCGACGCATCCTGTCTATATTGTAGCAGCAGCAGCAATCTTGTAATCTCATCTTGTATAACTCCACTAACATGAATTCAATGTCAGAATCTCCTCCATTTTCCTAGTCTATAAAGCATTCATTTCTATTGGCCGATCACTTCCTTTGCATCTTGACACACCATACCGTACGCACGTGCTGATTGGTCAAAGTTCAATTTTTTCATCTTCTGTCACAGGGCTGTGCCAGCTCACACAAGCAGCCAGATGGGAAAGGTTTGTCCAAGATACACTGTAGGTGTGCATCTGCAAGGAGCTGCTTCCCTGCTCTTCGCTTCGTGTCTCCTGCAGTGTGTCACAGCCTTAAGAACCAGTGAACTCAATGGAACTTACTTTTGAATAGGAATGCATATGATTGCTCTGTTAATTATTTATTCTGGAGGTAAAACAACTGATTCTCAAGGGCCCCCTCCCTAAGTGTTTGCGGGGACGATCCCAGGTATCGCTGCCCCTTCAGAGGGGGCCATCGAGTGGCCCAGGCTGGGAGGGGACAGAGATATCAGCGCTGAGTTGCTCCAGTATCTTGAGCCCCTTCCCAGCCAGGACCGGCCTTACACGGCCTCCCCAGATGCATGCCAGCTAAACAGCTGGTGCATATCCAAGGAGGCCCACTGGTGTCCAAACCACTAACACCGGGGAGGGGCAGGAGACGAACATCCCCCTCCCCCAAGGTGAGCCTGGGCCACGCCGCCATGGCCCACAATGGGCCTAGGATTCAGCGGCCGGCCCTTTAGGCCTGCTGCTGCATCTTATGCAGGATTGTGCTGCCCATCTCAGATAAACACGATGCCCTGCCTTTTAACATTTTTGCATCTGGGGCATATGCCCCACTTGCCCCATGCTAGTTACAGCTCCTACAACGTAACTCCAGCAAAATAATTAGGGCATTGTTTTTAATACGCTGTTTTGCAAGTTAATTTGCATGAAAGTTGATTTGCAAGTTGATTTGCATGAGTACAGATACAGCTCAATACTAGAAGGTGCTTTGGAGTTTTTGTTGCGTAATCATACAGTGATCGCTCAGAACTCAAACTGGTTTGACTATCACTGACACGTGGTTCCTACACCATCTGTTAGAATATGAAGCAGTTCACAGAACTATATTTCAGGGCAATGAACTGACAACACTGGGCTAGAAAGTTTGTACAATTTCTTATTTTGGGTTTGAACTAGCAAAAGAGACCAAAACAATTAAATAAAAACAAAGAAGTTACTATTACAGGGCTAACACGTTTTTCCTTGAGTCAAAATGTAGTACACTATCACCCTGAGTGTTCAGGCCTTTGCGGGGGGGGGGGTCTGCTCTTGGTTGTCAGGTAGTGAGACAAAGGCATGGTCCAAACAAGCAAGATCACTGCCAGCACAGGCAGATCAGGGTGCAAGAGATCAGAGGCAGGAGTGCAGATTATTATTATTAAGACCTTTATTGGCATATACAAATAAACACAAACACAAACAGAACAGAATTAAATACACAGATATATCATCCTCAGACTGATAGTTGAAAAATGGTATGGTTAAGCATTTCTGAATAAGCAGACAGGAGTGCAGATAGAGCTGGGCCAAGGGGTCAAGTTTGAAAAAAGACAGTCGGGTGAGGTGAGGCAAGGCATCAGGACTCATAGTGACATAGTGCTCAAACTGATACGCTAGCCCTGAGACAAAGGCTTTGTATGCAGAGAAGAGTCAAGACTGGTTTGTAAGATCAACAGCCCAATGCAGCTTCACATGCAATGATGCAGCAGCACCAGCGAGGAGGTTTCAGTCTCCAGAAGCCTCCTTGGGGTAAGGGAACATTTGTTCCCTTGCCCCAGGTCCATAGCAGCCCACCGGGTCTACTCAGACTTGCTCCAGCAATATAGCTGGTGCATGTCTGTGTGGACTTGTGAAAGTGGATCAAGCCCAGGAAGGGGGCTTCGATTTGGTGGACATAACTGCCGCCGAACCCACCCCTTTCCCAATCCCAATCCGCCCCCCCTTGCTGTACTGCTCTGCCCTCCCCTGCCTCCCTCCCACCCCCTAGGCTTCCTTACTGGGGTTGGCAGGCATCCGGATGCCGCTGGCACATGAAGCGGGCTGCTTGTCACTTGCGGCAGTGGCCAGCCCTTATACTCTGGTGTGTTGCATTTGCGGCTGCCAGAAAGCACCAAGCACCGCCAACATGCTAGTTCTGACAGCGCTAGTCGCTTTAGGATTGGGCCATAGATATTACTGCTGTCCACAGGGCCCCTTGCACTGCAATATGCAGTCAGCAGGGTTTTCTGGAGAAGCAGAAGTGGTACAAGAGGTAAAGTAGCAAGCTCGGACTGCTGAGTACAGTACTGTACATCAGTTTAAGAAACATACAGTACATATGTAACAAATAATCCACCTGCACACACAAAATTTCCCCAACACAATTTGCTTGGAAAAATAATATATTGTTGCCTTCTCTGCATGTGAACAGTGGAAAGTTTTGCCAACCCATTATTGTGAACCTTGTTTTAAAATTTAGAACCTGTTCTCACTACATTACTGCCAAGTATTAAACAAAGAGACATATTTATAACCCCTATTGAAGGTAACTAAGTGACTTGCTCTACATTTTTGCTGAGTGATCACTCATATTCCCTACTCCATTAGGGTCCCCCCCCCTTTTTAAATTCACTTCACCCTCTCATTTAACTCCAAATTGTATAAACTTCTCAACTTGGAAGTGATGTACATAATTTTCATTTCAGAATAAAAGATGGTGGGTTGTATCCAAGAAAGTTAGCAATGATCGATCCCCATTTAAATTAACAGGAATTAAGTTTGCTGTGACTAACATCTCAGTTATTTGAAAGGCAATTGGTCAGAGCTAAATTTCTTTGGATACAGCTCTGTATAAGCAGGCCTTGGTACTTTGCTGAATGTCTTATGGGACAGGCTCCCTTATTTCTTCTACTTCTACAGTACTTACATCATTATTTTAAAATAGAGTATGAAAAACAGGAGTTCCTGATGTGAAATTAGCATGGTCACATACAACTATGGATTATGTGTGTTGAATCTCTTTTGCATGAAAGCTGAGCATGTACAGAGGTGGTGCCATGACAGAAAAGGCCCTGCTACTGGCAGCACCTGAAGCAGGGGCCCCCTCAGATTATCTTCAGGGGACAAGCCAGAACATATGGAAGCAGATGGCCCCTAAGGTACCCCCGTCCCAGGCTGTAAAGGGCTTGTAAGGTTAACACCAGCTCCCTGAATTATGTAAATCTTATTACCAACCCCTGCCAGCTCCTCCAACCATCTCCATGCATGCAAGGTCAGTGCCTTCCTCCGGGGTTCCTAGATCGGGCTGATCTGGCATTCAGCAGCAGCACTTTCAGGTCAGGGGGGGGGGGGGTCACCACAAGAGCCACCAGCAACGCCAGGGTGAGAGGAAGGGCCAGAAAGAGGGACGGCCTGTCTGTGACTAACCTTCTTTCCCCCATAACAGCTGGCCCAACCTCTACCACCATATCTTCCTTGGCCCATAATACTCTTAAGGTTGGCATCTCTCCAACACATCACCAGGCAGGGGCCTACAAATAATTTGAACCATCTCCCTTACCACCCCCACATTTAACGCCACCTTCCTTCCAATGCCATCCTCTACCACTATACCCCTACACCCCACTCACTAATTGACTCTCACCCCTGCCCTCCCCCCACTGGTTACAACATCAAACACTGAGGGGAAACAAATGGTAAAGGATACCTTAGGCCAGAGGTTCTCAACCTGTGGTACGGGCACCCTTAGGGGTACGCGGACCTCTTGCTGGGGGTACGCCAAGTCCTGCCCCTTATCTGCCCCATCAGCAACTAATTAAGTATTAATTAACATGGATTTTAAGTTTTAATTGTTTTCGGAGCCCTTCTGTCTCTCCGATTTTGGTTTTGGGCTTATTTTTGTACTTTATACATATGTGTGTGTGTCTCACTCACACACACACACACACACACACACACACACACACACACACACACAGAGTTAAGTAAGACATTTTTTTCACATTTAAAATTGTTTTAGTACCTTTTATTTAATGATTAATCACCTAAATAATTGATTGATTAATCCAATTAATTAGCAGTTAATTAGGAGGGGGTACTTCAGAAAATTGGACAATGATAGGGCTACCTGGGCCTCCAAAGGTTGAGAACCCCTGCCTTAGGTTTTTAGGCTTTTGCAAAGTGATCACTCTCACCTAGGCTACCACCCATCAACAGGCATGTACCCAAGAGACCCTCCCCCACCCTCAAACAGGTCATTGCCCTTCTCAAACCAACTCAGGCAGAAAAAGAGGGACCCTCGCCCTCACTGAAGGGGCAAACTAAAGGGACCCTCTCGCCAGGTGACTCAGCTGGCCTTCTGGGCCACTACCACCAATGTTACGCTGCTGCTGCTCTGCAGCCCAATCAGTCTCACTCATTGCTTGCTCTCCTCCTCAGCTAAGGTGTCAAGAAAATAACTCACTTATTCTAGATTGCCTAACTACACTTACCTTGACAAAAAGTTGGGTAAATTTAAACACACCCTGACTGTGATTCAGAAGGAAGCAGAAAAAAGTATTATCTGGCTGCACCTACAACCACTAACACACAAGTATTCATAGGCCTGAAGATAAGATCACAAGTGATACCAGGATGGATTCTGCCTCCTCCCATTCCAATCCCCTGCTCCAATCCCGTAGAGCAGTTTGCAAAACATAATACAGCTGAACTGCTCAGGGTAACTTGCTTCTGCACATAGACTGAGTTCTGTAGATACCAGCAACTGGCTTTTATTTTATTGTAGCCACAAACATCTGTACTGACTATTTTTAAAACACACAGTGGATTTGGGGCCTGTTAGATACAAAAATATATTGATAAACCCATGTTCATAGTTGACCACTGTGCCAGCAAGTTTCTGATTGGCATAAGAGGAATCAGCAGAGTTGCCCCTTTTATTGACAATGCAATTCCCACTTGGGTGAAAAAGAATAAAGCAAAAGCAGATACAATCAATTAGTAAAACATTTAAAATTAGGAAACAACATTTCTCATTAAGACTGAAGTAGAGGTAAGAACATTAGGCTATGGGTGCAGCAATTTCTGTGTACCCATTAACTGAATTACGCAAGTATTCCCGCAACTATTACAGTCTATGAAATGCACTCCTGTCTGTTACAAAGACACCAAAACATTCTAGCTCATTTGCTTGCTTTCCTTAGCAGAATACAAAGACATCCAGAGTAGCTTTAATGGAGCAGTCCCTTTTAACAGTTACTGTCCAGCCTTTACGACTGATCTGAACTAATAGAAAAGGCTTATCAGTTCAGTCCCTGGTTAAGCCCAGCTGCATCCTTTCAGCCCTATGGTACAACTTATCCTGTCTGTTCCACTTTGTACATTATAACTATCAAATGAAGGTCCTTTTCAATTGTTCTATGTAACAACCATCTACATGGCAAACCATTTGTGAACTCAAATCAGTTAGACGATATTCTCCATGCCACTGAAAACAATTTTTTGTAGGTCTGTTGTAATGTAGAAATAATCTCTCAAACCACTGAAGAGATAATGTACATGACCAGCTTGCTGCAGTGCCAACATGAAACAATTTGAAGTGGAACTAAATATCTTCTCAGCAAGATCTCACCTGTTCTTCCAATCAAGGTAAGCCAAGAAATTGCTGGAAGATCTGAGGCAGGAATTATACAACCAGGTGCTCACTTTGTAACAAGGCTTGATCACTAGAGATATCAGGCTATCTTATTCTGTCTCCTCCTACCAGTATTCCCAATTCCCTGCTCCAAACTTGCACAGGTATTCTGCAGACATAATCCAGTTGCTTTGCTCATGACAGTTCACTTCTGCCTGTGGGTTGTGTTTTCTAAAAAAAAAAAAAAAAAAAGGTAAAGGTGACCCCTGACAATTAAGTCCAGTCGTGTCCGACTCTAGGGTGTGGTGCTCATCCCCATTTCAAAGCCGAAGAGCCAGCGTTGTCCGAAGACGCCTCTGTGGTCATGTGGCTAGCTGCAGCAATTGGTTTTACAGATACATTGTTACTCTTTCTTAGCAACCCATTTTGAGTCATGGTTCGGCAGAGGGCTTACCCCAGCCAAAGGAGGACGCACCATCCGCCGCCATGTCAAGCTGAAACGGGCCGAGGTGTGGCCCTCTGAGGGTAGCCCAACACACGCCAATGCTTCCTGGGGCCAAGAGCACCTCAGGTGTGCCGGAAGAGCCCTATCCTCCAGAGTGGGGCTCCATCACAAGTGGAGGAGGCAGCGCCAGGGGTCGGAGGAGGAGTGGGGTTGGGAAAGAGCTGCGCAGGCAAGGCACCAGTGACAAGGACGTCACCCAGGAAAGGGGGAAACTATTATGAGCTGCATGGGTGGTGGGGTGGGCAGGAAGGGGAGGGGTGGTAGCCCATGGAAAGACCTTCTTAAGCCTGATCTAGCTGATGATGAGGGTTCTCGGGTCCCTGAGGGCACGTCAGGTGGACCAGCTCACACCCAATGAGCAAGCCCCGGCCCAAGGAAGTAACCAGCAATAGGAGCCGAGGAGGAGCCAGGGTGAAGCAACTCCCTCCCTGCTCAAAGCTCTGAGGCTAGAGAGAGCATCCAGGACCTCGGGGTGGCCTCCTGTGAAGACCCCCTCCTGCTGACCCAGCACTGCCCAGCAAGGGGCCTTGAGGCCCTCATCCATGGCAAGGCCAGGAGAGTGCAGCCCCTTACAAGTCTATTTAATACAAAGCTATACTGATGATTGAAAACGTTTAGCAACATGCCAGCCACCTTCTGACATACCACACCTATGAAAGATAAAATATCAAACTGCATTTAAACTAACTGCAAGTAAAAAAGAAATGGAATAGAGAGACCTATCTTATGGTCGCTAACTCTAAATTATCAATATGGAAAAAAGTTTCAACATATCACAAGCACTTCAATAACGATCAGAAGCTTTCATGGCCCACTATAATCTTCATAGAATCCAAATTTACAGGTTTAAAAGCCATGTGTAGAATACTAGGTTAAAAATATACACATAAAAAAGGTTTAAAACCGGCAGTAAAAACAGTAAAATGGTTTAAAACCAGCAGTTAAAAACAGTAAAAACATGCAATATTAAAAACAGAGATGACGTTTACAACGTTTCGTCCGCCCCCGTAAGAGTTACCCCCTCAGGTAAGAGTTACATAGTTAATTAATACTCTTTACTTGGGGCAGAAACAGACAACCCATAGGTATGGATGTCTCCTGGCCTCCAAATTTTTTAGTTCCCTGAAGTAGTTATGTACTGTTCTTCAAGAAAAATAATTTGTTCGAAAATGGAGCCAAGAAAAAGAAGGCCAGTGTTTCCTACCAAACAAAATACAACAATTGAAAAGGAGCAAAGGCACAGTGCTTGTCTTTCATTTATTTTCTTAACATACGAAGCATTCAATTTCTGGGGAGAAAATACACTTTAAGATTTGTCTTAACTTCCTGCAATTTCCATGTCATTCTTTCACATAATTTATATTAAATAAAATGTCATTAATTTCACAGTCAGTTTGCTCTCCAACTTGCTCTGCAAAATTAACTGTCAGAATGTGTGTTAACAATCTGAAAATTATGCTTGTGGTGCACAACCAAGGGGCTGGCTTATGAAAGAATGAAAAACGTTAGCTAGAAGATGCAAATGTTACTAGTTTACAAAAAGTCATCATCTGAAAGATTGTCATGTTTTAATAAGTTATACAGTTTAATTAACCACAGAAATATTTATTGCAAACAAATGTGTCCACTAATAGAACACTGAAAATTGATTAACACCCTGCATCTTTAAAGCACACAATCACAGGAACGTCAAAGGCTATGGCTGGGACCCAAGAACTCAGTGCATAAGCAGAAAGCAATTCTGTGTGCATAGGGGGAGTGTCAATTTTGCACCCTAGTTTCATCCTTCCCATATCACATAAGAACATAAGAAGAGCCCTGCTGGATCAGGCCAAAGGCCCATCTAGTCCAGCTTCCTTTAGTCCAGGTCATTTATGAATAAGTTGAAAAGCATCGTTCCCAAGACCGATCCTTGGGGCACACCGCTTTCCACCTCTCGCCATTGTGAAAATTGCCCATTGATTCCCACTTGCTGATGTGCAAATCACATGGCACATCACCCTGGAGTACCATCCTTGCTCAAAGAAGAAGTGTTTTAAAGGAGTGCTAGGAGCTGCAGTGGGAAGGAGAGCAAGAAAAGACCCAGTGCACATACAGAATGCCACACACTGCCCTTCAGACCCCAACCTATTAAAACATATTAGAATGAAGAAAAGCTCACCACAAATACATTGATTTGTCAGGGCAGGATATGATCATTCCAAGTACAGTATTTGAATACATCATCAAATAGATGAGTTTAAAGAAGCTAGAATCATTTTAAGGATTTTTAAAAATGATATTTTTAGTAAAGGAAAATTTTACTTGGCTCCAAGTATGTCTTGCTCTTAAATCATTTACTTCATAGAGGTAATACAAGGGAATAAGAGGAATGGAAACTATGACAAATAAAACTGATAGTTTTAAGTACAAAGTTACAAGTAAACTGCACACACACACAAACGCACACACACACACACGCACAGAGAGAGAGAGAGAGAGAGAGAGATGTCTGATGACATGCATTTACAGGACATTCTCAACTTCTGGGCAGCCCAATCCACAATAAACATACTTAGAAGATCTAATACAGCGTAAGTTGTGAGGGAAGCTGTACAGCCTCAGAATATTTATTTATTTATTTATTTATTTAAGGAATTTCTGGCCCGCCTTTCTCCTGAGGGCACTCAAGGTGGCTTACAACATATTAAAATACATATAAACAACATTAAAATAATTAAATTAAACACATTAAAATAATTAAAACACCCCAATGGGTCACCAGCATTTACATATATTAAAACCATTTGTTAAAAGGTCAGCCCACCATGTCAGACATTAAAAGCAGTCCTGAATAAAAACGTCTTAAGGCCCCGCCGAAAGGCCTCTAAAGAGGGAGTCGTTCTTAATTCCAAGGGGAGGGAATTCCACAATTGGGGCGCCACCGCCGAGAAGGCCCTACTCCGCGCCGCCATCCCCCTCACTTCCGCCAATGGCGGCACGGTCAACAGGGCCCCCCCTGATGACCACAGAGTACGGGTCGGATTATAAGGAAGGAGGCGGTCCCTCAAATACCCTGGACCCGAGCCATTAAGGGCTTTAAAAGTCAAAACTAGCACTTTGAATTGTGCCCGGAAACGAACCGGTAGCCAGTGTAGCCGCCGAAGCAACGGTCCGACTGAGTCGAACCGACAAGCCCCGGCAACCACCCGGGCCGCCGCATTCTGCACTAGTTGCAGTTTCCAAACAGTCTTCAAAGGCAGCCCCACGTAAAGCGCATTGCAGTAATCTAGTCTAGATGTCACTAGGGCATGGGTCACTGTGGCCAGGTCTGCACGATCCAAGTACGGTTGCAGCTGGCGCACCAGCCGAAGCTGGGCAAAAGCCCCCCTGGCCACAGCCGCTACCTGGGAATCCAGGAGCAGCTGCGCATCCAGGAGAACCCCCAAGCTGCGGACCTGCTCCTTCAGAGGGAGTACAACCCCATTCAGAGCAGGACGATGATCCAGTACCTGAGTCGTAGACTTCTGGACCAGAAGAACCTCTGTCTTATCAGGATTTAATTTCAGCTTGTTCGCCCCCATCCAGCTCCCAACTGCCTCCAGACAACGATTCAGGACATCGACCGCCCCCTTGGAGTCAGGTGGAAAGGAGAGAAAGAGCTGGGTGTCATCCGCATACTGATGACACCCTACCCCAAACCCCCGGATGACCTCTCCCAGCGGCTTCATATAGATGTTAAACAGCATGGGGGATAGAATTGACCCTTGTGGCACCCCACACCTCAAGGGCAAGGGTGCCGAACAAGCATCCCCCAGCACCACCTTCTGGGATCTATCAGCCAGGAAGGAGCGGAACCACCTCAGAACAGTGCCTCCAAGCCCCAACCCAGCCAACCGACCCAGGAGGACACCATGGTCAATGGTGTCAAAAGCCGCCGAGAGGTCCAGCAGGACCAACAGGGACGCACTCCCCCTGTCCAGTCCCCGGCGCAGGTCATCCACCAAGGCGACCAAGGCCGTCTCTGTCCCGAACCCCGGCCTGAAGCCAGACTGGAATGGATCCTCTGGAGCTGAGACGCCACTACCCGCTCAATCACCTTGCCCAGAAACGGGATATTCGAGACTGGCCAGAAGTTGTTCAAAATAGTGGGATCCAGGGCGGGTTTTCTTACTGCTCTGGGTTCAGCAACACTCTAAAACACATATATAAATGTTAAGTATTATTACGTATATTTGGCTTTGCAAGTCAGTTCTTTCTAATCCTACCCAAAAACTATTTCAAATATAGCACCTCATGTAAGACTACAGCTACAATCTTAACTATACATACTCAAAAAGCAAGCATCTCTGAAACTGGGCAATGAGACTCACAAAACCAACTCATTGACGAAAACCACTAGTGACAATCTAGTGAATTTAGGTCACATTCAGCCCAATCCTGTGTAATTCTTGCACCAGTATAACAGTAGATCCACCGGTGTAAGTGCACTTATGCCAGTGTAACTTGCCGTACGCCGACAGATGCAGGATGGAGACCGGCGTAACCCCCGCCCCCCACCCCTCAGATGCTGCACATTTGCAGCTGGGACATGGGACGGACGCCAGCGCAACTTCGCCAACGCAGGGAGCATTCCGGGGGCGTCCAAACGCCCCTGCGCTGGCGGAGTTGCAGCAGCGTCCATCCCACGTTCGAACTGTGCATGCACAGCATCTGAGGGGGGGTTACACCAGTCTCCGTCCTGCGTCTGGCAAGTTACACTAGCATAAGTGCACTTACACCAGTGGATCTACTGTTACACCGGTGCAAGAATTACACAGGATTGGGCTGTAATGAAGATCTGCAGCTCTCCAACTGCAAGAGCATATCTTCATTAAAGAGTTCACATAAGGTGGATATGATTGTTTGTTCATTATTACCAGTAGCTATCTTCTGCCCACTGAGTTTCAAGTGTTCTCACCCCATCACCTCTCTGTTGTCTGTTTTACCTCATTATTAAATGTCACTGTAGAGGTTCCTCCCAGTTGTACAATTTTATCTTATGGCCTGATCTCAAATTTTCAAAAGCAGACTTTGAAGAGAGGATTTCCCCTCTGCACATAGCACTATTTCATAATCCTAGTGATAGCCTACACAGTTAAAAGTTTTTCAGACACAAGATAACATAGCTTATAACTGAATACAGTATTCTACTTGCCTCTAATGGCTATACTCTTGCCTACCATGCCCAGCTATAGCTATTAGAAAAAGGTCTCCATACCTACTCCAGCTTTCATCAATCATTTGCAATGCATATGAGAAACCAAGGCATTTTAACAACTGGATTCTTAACAGCAATATGGGCACACTCCTAAAGATGTCAAGGTAATACATGCAAAAGTAGTCACATTTGTCTGGAACTGAACATTTGAAGTTTCATGAATAAGTGTGAAATGAATGGAGAGCACGCTCATATCAATGTTATAGCATTCCTGCATTGTAACAAATTATCACTGCCATCCAACTACCTAATTTACATGTAGTATTTCCTTCAGTACAGTTCAAAATGCTGGGTCTGTGCAGTATAATAAAAGGGATGTGTTGTTGAGACAGTGGTGAGACAAGGGATTTTCCAAGACACAGAGCAGTAACTCTGGTTGCTCTCACTCCCTTTGTCAGAAGCACATTCTGTGAAGAATCCATGCAGAAGCTGATAGCTTCAAGTTGTGATTTGGGGGGGGGCTGTGTGCTTAAAGGCAGCTGTAAGGGCACGTAAGAGGCCACATCCGCAGGTCCCAAACTGCATCACGGCACCACGGGGCGGCCCAGAGATCTCACAGTGGTACCACGGGAATATTTTAAATTTGAGGAAAAAAGGCATTTTTTAGGTATTTCTTTTGGCCTAAGGGCACCGTCAAAAAAATTAATGGGACACTAAGGGCACTGTAAACCAGAAAAGGTTGGGAACGTCTGGGCCATGTATTCGGTGAATTCCTGCGAAGACAGAAGTACTCCACAGCTTTGTAGGACAGCAGGTGACATATGGGGCTCTCTGTATACTTTCATATTTGGTTTGTAGCCGAGGCTTCATCTTTGGAAAACATGGAAATTTGTGATCATTACGGGGAAAACTACACAGCATTTAGAGCTTTAGAGATAGCTCAGAGCACTTAACATACATTATTTCAGTAATCATTACAATTTGTCAGTATTACCACCATCTTGCAGGTAGAAGGAGATGAGGCTGAGGGTTTGGGTGAGGCCACCCAGGAGGTGTAGTATTGAGCTGGGGACATCCTAGCTCACGTTCAAAACCACCACACTACATCACATTTTGAACATTTAATGTAGAAGCAAGTTCTCATTCCACCTTTCATGGTCTTCACTTCGGAATGTAACAAAAATTACTAGATCACAAAGGAAATATTTAATGTTCATTTCCCTTTTAACATCTTTCCCTAATCAAAATTCAAATTTACTGGCTCACAACTCCAACTCTCATACACCACACTATACTAATGTGTATATATGTCCCAGCAAAGCTTCACACTGATAAGATTTACGCAAGGTATAAGCAAATCAACAGCGGAGGAGGAGAAAGAAAACAGTTTCTTAAAAAACAGAACACCAAAAACTTTAGGTGCCACATCAACTCCAAAATTCATCAGCTGCCACTCTCACTTGCCCACTGACAGTATAAAATTACCAGTTCTGTTGCTATTTGTAGAGAAATAAAGTTTATGGGTTTTTCAGCCATGTATATTTTCAAAATTGAAGAAATAAAGGTTTTTCCAGATATATACACAAACTCAAATATAAATGGGATCACGAAGGGTCGGACACGACTTAACGAATGAACAACAACATCATAATTTCAAAATTGAAGAAATAAAGGTTTTTCCAGATATATACACAAACTTGCCTGAAGAAATTCCTTTTTTAAACTGCACACACTATCAAAGCTTAACAGAGTGTACGTTTTAAGGATTAACCAGTTCTGTTTGTTCTGTTGCTCTCATTCAACCACTTAACAAAATCAGTTTCCATGATGTAAAAAAACCGTAACTTTTTGTAACCGTAACACTAATGAGTTAAACAAGGTGGCAGCTAACAAGTAATATTAGTGGCATTAATAGTGCACTGACATACCATTAGATCAGGGGTGACCAACCTTCTACCGTTAGGGCCTCTGCATTCTTAAGAGGTGTGTAGAAGATAGAATCTTGGCAGCTGCAACTGCTGATGGTGCTGCTAAAGCAGCTGCACCTGCTGAAATGCCCTCACCTATACAACCATTAAAGGGCCAGGAGCATTCATGTTGAAAGGTTGGCCACCTCTGCTCCAGCATGTTATACGGCATACCTGGTGCTGATCAAACTACAGACTTTTTCTATTAACACATATATCACCTGTCTTCTTCCAAGAAAAACCCAAGGTAGTTTGCAACCGGAAATAAAAATAATATAGGAGGGGCCACAGCTCACTGGTCTAGCACATAATTTGCACAAAGAAGATCCCAGGTTCAAACCCAAGCACCTCCAGCTAAAAGGATGCCAAATAGAAGAGCTGGAAAACTCCTCAGCCTAAGACCCTGCCAACGTACTGCCTGAACTGACAAGCAGTATAAGCCAGATGGACCATGGCCTGGCTCGATATAAAATGTGTACGTTTTATTGTATTTTATTATCAATCAATCCTTTATTGACATAAATTGTATTTTATTTATACACTGTATGGCTCAGTAAGTATAGCACACCTGAGTCAAAATATGCATCAAATAAAAGATAATGTATGGTGTTTGCACTACTGGCAATTTATGCATATAAAGAACTTAAATTTCCTGTCCCAATATTTAAAATATTTCATTACAAGCACCGTGTTTTGTGCTGATTTTGGCCTTTAAAGCCACAGCTTGGGCCATGGTATCTGGGCCATGGTATCACCGTCTTCTCCCCCATGTGGCAACCTGTCCCCAGAGGTAATCTGGGAGGGCCTTTTCCATAGTGGCACCACAACTTTGGAAGTCCCTCCCTGCCAACAAACTTAAGAATTATCTCCTTTCTGGTGAACTTCCAACAGAAATGGAAGACCTTTTAATTTAAGCTAGCCTTCTTCCTTTAGTGGTTCCTCCCCTCTATAAGCTGTTTCCCCATTTTTATTATGATTCTGCATCCCTGGTTTTTTTTATTGTATTATTTTATTGCATTTTATCTATTGTATTTTATTTATTGTACTGTATTTTATTGTTTGAGAGCCATTTAGGGCATCTCAGTTTTTAAGCGGAACGGAGGCATATAAATCTTTTAAATAAACATTTAATAGAAATGTATGCATACTAAAGTGTTTACTATATTTTACTCCATACAATACACAGATGAAAGGGAGATCAAACCAAAAGTCCAGAATGTATTAATGAAGCCCATGTAGATTATGGAGAGAGAAGAGAGATTAGAGCATTAAAGGCAGCTCAATGAAGAGTGAATCCACTTTTCAGAACACCCACACACAGACAGCATCTCCTGACAAGAAAAATGTTCTCTACAAAAATAAACCACAAAGATTCTTTTCATGAAAAATTAAAGAGTGCTGTAAATGCAGATTACATGACATTTAATTTTAGGAAATTCTACTGAAATGAAACTCTTCTGTGCATGATTCACAGTTCATGAGATACTAATGATTAAACAATACACACCCTTTTGGAGAATTTAATACTGTTTTCTTTGTGACATGCCTAAGTCCTTCTTGAGATATATTTCACACATGCTTTTAATGATTAAGAGAGAAATGGAAGCCCGTCATTAAACTATTGTTACATACCTTGGCACTGAAATCCTTGTTTCCCAAACCCCCTGCAAAGAAAAAAAAAGAAAAAAATACTTAACAGGGATCCATTTTGACATTAAAATAATATCAAACTGTAGTAGGATTACAGTTGTAAACATCACAAGGTTTACTGTGAAAGCAAAAGGTTTTGTCAAGATCTGTTTATTTCTTAGCTGAGACTAGGTATGTTTTTTCAACAATGTCATTTCAGGTTGCAGTAGCCTTCTCTCCAAATCCCTCTTTCATTCTATTTAAATTCAACAAGCAATGCTGAACAACTAATTCGTAGGTATTACAAAATGTTGCAATTTCTTTATGCCATGCACAATATGCTTAACCATTTGTGCAAACACCATAACTCAGATTAGCATATTTTCTGAAATTCTGTTATAGCAGAAGAAATAGATTATATTGGTTTTCACTGCATTTTAGGTTTCCTTGGGTGGATCTCATCAGAAGATTCAACAACACTATTCCATGTTCAATGTCAGTTCACCATTAGTCACTGATAAGAGTGATCTTGGGCCAATTACCACTTCACACAAAACTAACCTACTTCATAAAGTTGTTGTTCATATAAAATGGGGAGGGGAGAGAACTGTGTATGCCACCTTGTGCTTTTGGGAGGAAGGGTGGACAACAAATATAATAAATATTCACAATGCAACGGTGATTACAAGGTTAAAAACACTATTGTTATTAACATTATTTTTATACCATTTGTGAATGAAATCCATCCAGAAACACAACTAATTCAATGATTAAATTATCCAATCACTAAAATATACGATTGTCATGGGAGAACATTACTCACAAGTTAAAATAAAGGTTGGCAATATATGGCTAAATTTGTTAAATTCTCTCCTGAAATTAATAATTCCAAATTTTAACTAACATATTTAATATACACATTTTTAATATACACATTTAATACAACTCTTCTGCAAGATAGCCATTTGCAAATGTCAGATTTAATACAAACAACAACAGTACATATGCATTTAAATCAGTGCTACTGAAGGCAACTATTACATGTTAATAGTTACCTTCAGTAGCACTGATTTAAATGCATATTTATCACAGAGATTATTTTTAACTGTGCATACTGTACTTGACAAAACTAATACTATGAACTGCTTCAGAGCTGCAAACTTCTCACTCAAAATATGTTTGCACATAGCCAATGACTATATCTTCAATAAGTTTTTTTTGAATGTGTTAAAATAAGTGGAACAAATATTTATAAACAAATATTCAGGATGAACTGAAACTTTCAATCTTTAAAAAAATCTATCTGAATTACTGGTAGTATTACTCTCAAGTAAGTCTGTATAGGACTGCAGCCTAAATCTCACAAGTAGCCATTAGTTGAGCAATGTACCCTCTCCTAGATTTCCACCAAATCTGACTACACTAGTGTTTCCCAAACTTTTTCAACCTGCGGCTCCCTTGACCATTGGCCACAGCTCCCCATTACATTATGTTGATGCCTGCCAATTGGCATTGCATTGCTTTCCTAGAGGATTCCGTGGCGCTCCGTGACACCCCTGGCTAGTTTCCGTAGATCCCCTGGGAGCCGCGCCTCCCAGTTTGGGAACCACTGGACACAGTCATAGTTTTTTCACTAGTATTATCGACACTCTGTAATAAAATTGATTTTTTTAAGCTTGGTTTTTGCAAATAAACAAAATCAAGCAAGCAGGAGGATTGTAAAACTTTCTATGTAAAAAGAAAACTATTTTTCTATTTAACTTCTATTTTAAAAAAGCTACTTAGGCCACATAACAAAAAAACAGCACTATCCCAAGAAAAGTCATGTAAGCATTGAATGGAATGCCCTTTTCCTCTATTTCCAAATGCACCATTTCACTTCCCTCTCCTACTGTTTTATGAATGCATGCATCTTCATTTACATATATAATTAAGTTTCTTCTGAAGTTCGCCACATTTTTTATTCAAGACACCTATATTTCATCTATAAAGCAGAAGAGAGGTTCTGAAGGTGATGCATGTTGTATCTGAAGAATATTTAAACACTTCCTAGACTCACTAGCAGGGAAAGACAACATAACACAATTCTTCATGTCACCTGTCAACAGCAGGATATCGTTTCACATTTAAATACATCCTGCAATCAGGTGCCTTTTATCATGGTAGGTTATTTTTTTAATGTATTAGTCATCAATACATTCATGCTGCCATAAACTCCACAGCAGTTTTATACCTGCAAAGCCCTGCCCTTATTTATACCTGCAAAGCCCTGCCCTTCTTTATACTTCAGTAGTTTTCAAATTATTTTCTCCTCTTTTTCTAACATTCAGCAAACTCACATTTTTTTTCTTATTTAACAAACTAACAGCGCAATCTGACTTAACTTTTGTGCCAGTGTAACCAGCGGCGCAGCGAGAATGGGAGGCCCCAGAATGGAAAAGGGATTCAAATCCCCTTTGAATTCCTCTTTTGGAGGAGATTTGAATCCCTTTTCCGTTCTGGGGCCTCTCATTCTTGCTGCGCCGCTGGTTACACTGGCACAAAAGTTAAGTTGGATTGTGCTGTAATAGTGCAATCCCATGCATTTCTACTCAGAGGTAAGTCCCATAAAATTAAATGGTATCTACTCTCAGGTAAGAGGGTATAAGATTGCAGCACAAGTAATCTTAACACCTCATCTTCCCCCCCCCCTCCGTGATTTCCCCGTGCCCATACAGGACACTTCTGCACCGTCAGCAGTTGATTGCTCACTCTCTCAAGAAACACACTGAACTGGAAGAATATAAAGAAGGTAAAGGGACAGAATGCTTCATGAGAATGGTCTATAAAGCCAAGTAAGCCTTGAAAATGGCATTTTATATTCAGGTATGATACTGCAGTACAAAACAGAAACATACCACCTAAGACACAAAGGGCTCACACATGTACAAGTTACAACTTTTCCTCTGATACACATGAAAATGGCAGTGCAATCCTTTTTCAGCTTCTACCGGTCTGTATCGCAGGGGGAAATATTGCACTGTGTCCATTTGTGCCCTTTCTAGCTGATGCAACACATGAATATTTCGTTCTCTGGTAACAGACCCTGAAACAAAATGCCGTACAAGAAGTAGTCCATAGATAGGTACAGTGGACTACTGACAAAAGAAAATATTTCTTTACCCAGTGTGTAATTAGTTTGTGGAACTTCTTGCCACAGGATATGGTGATGGCACCTGGCCTGAATGCCTTTAAAAGGGGATTGGACAGATTTATGGAAGAAAAGTCCATCCATCACAGGTTAAAAGCCATGATGGGGATAAGTAACCTCCTGGTCTTAATAATAGGTTCTCTCTTAATGCCAGATGTAAGTGAGTGGCAACATGATACGGGTATCGTGTCATCTGTGTGCTCCCTGAGGCATCTGGTGGGGCCACTATGAGATACAGGAAACTGGACTAGATAGATGGGCCTATGGCCTGATCCAGCAGGGCTCCTCTTATGTTCTAGTTTTCTCCTCTCACCAGGCCTATGTTTCATACAAAAGCCCTGACAGTCCAACCCCATGCATTTTTACTCAGAAGTCCCACTTTGTTCAATAGGACTTGCTTCCAAACATTCAGTAATGCTCCTTTATAATACAGTTAACAATGGGATTGGCGAGGTGTTCAGTCTATATCCAGGCTTTTAGGCAAACAAGTTATAGCATGCAACATAAAAGCAAGGTATTTCAATGTAAACAATGCCTAATAAGCCAAGCATGTTTTTCCAGTCAGACATGCACATAGAGGATGTGTAAGGTAAGTGTGCACAGCCACTCAGAGTTCACAGGCGAAGGCAGAGCAGGGTGCACCCACACAGACTCTGTGATTGCTCTGTATTTTGCCCAAGAAATTGCACTGCATGGATTAACCACAGTCTGTCGCTTTCTTCCTCTCCCCCGTGGGAAGCCCAGTCCTGGGGAAAATAGTAGCTGCAAGAAGTCCCAATCCAGATAAAAATCATGGCAAAGGGTTAAAGGGTGTCGACCTCCCCCACAATCTTGATCTATGTTGGCCCTCTGACTGATTTTTATCCAATAGGAAAAAAAGCATGCAATGGCCAAACTACACATTAAATGGAATGCATTCTTTTGACCTAACTGAAGTGTACAGAGAAACATATATAGCAGATAAATGAACTCAAAGAGGGAGGAATAATTGACACAGAGGTTAAAGAGAAATTAGCATGCACTCTGAATATTACAGGAGCGTATTACTTTTGAGAGTACAGTTATATTAGGAAACAACTCCCCAAATGAAGCTGATGTAAAACACAAGCTGGTTGTCAGCTGAATAAGTTAGGATCAAAACTATACATGACACAGGAGATCCGTGATCAGCCGCCTTGAGTGCCCTTGCTGGGCGAAAGGTGGGGTATAAATTCTTTAAATAAATAAATCTCTTGACATGTTTATTTTTATCTGATATTATTAAGAATATTTACATACTAAAAATGTAGTATTTAAGACTTGTTGTGGGGTGGGTAGAGGGATTGGGGCAGTGGCAATGGAGAAGGGGAAATAACCCTTACCCCGCCGCATCACACACACCTGAAGCTATTAGTTCATGGGGGGGGGCGCAAAGGATACAGGTGCTTGGATTTTTTTTCAGGGAGGCAAATCGCTTTGGAAAGGAATCTAGACTGAGAAATGGCATAGTGGGTAGAAGGGTTCAACTCCTCCAGCGCCATTGCTCTAATCCAGTTCTGAGCATGAAGACACATGTGTATGCTTCCACCCCCTGCACGGCTGCTTTTAAGTAAAAGCAAGTGGAAAGATCCATTCTCACAGATGGCTTGCATCATGTTCAGCCCTTCTCGGGAGAAAGAAGAAGACATAGGAAAGCAAGTCACGAATGTCTGCAGAACATACTATTAAGGTTACCCTGCTAACTGGGCAAAGAGGCACTTTTTCAAGCAGTGCACCGCTTACATTTAGCAGGTGGAGAGTAACTGTTCCTATTTACCCCAGTGCAATGTGTTTTTTTCTAGTGGTTGTTTGCTGGGGTTTCTTCTGCATCTTTTTAGATTGTGAGCCCTTTGGGGATAGAGAGTCCTGTAGCTATTTGATTTTCTCTGTAAACCACATTGTGAACTTTTTTGTTGAAAAGCAGTATAAACATTCAGACAATACACTGATTACATATTACCAAAAACACACATACCAAGGGATGTTGGATAAGTGTATGCAGTGGGTCCTAACGTGCAGCAAGTGATGGCAAAAAGTTTTTCAATAAAGGAAAATGATAAGGTTGGGTTGGGAGCAGAAAAACAAGTCTCTACAGGAGCTTGGTAAAGCGGCTGAATGGGAAAACAAACAAGATGGGCAGCAGCCCAGAGCTTCAGTACAGAAGTGTTTCATCAGTGAAGTTAAGAAATTTGAAGAGGGGTTCTCTATCACGAAATACCTTAAGAAGCCATACTAGATAAAGCCAGGGTAGTCATTGACTGGAATATGCTATAGGAGTTTCTCTACTGTACAAAGTTAGCAACCTGGTTACATGCAATAAGAAGTAAGAGGACCTCCTATATGGCGATCAAAAGGTCATACAAGCTTTGGTCCTCCTAACCAAAGGAACACTGTGGCTCAGCCAGAGATTGCCTAGAAGGAGGAAGATAACACAAGATATGTGACCGAGGAGGACAAAGTCTTAACTTAAAGTCGGTTCAGTGGCTCTCACAGAAAGATTTTACTTTAGGGCTCTATCAGTACATGATGGGTTGCATAAAGAAGAGAAGAACTTTTGTTTGAGGGCTACCTTGGGGAGTGCCTTGCACATTGGTTCATACAATTGCTTAGAGGAGTTGCATACACTGGTTTTCTGTGGTGCCTAGCAGGATCACTAGGCAGATGCTGAAACATAGAAGTCCTCCTTACATACAGTAGGTAAGGAGGACAGACTAGCACTTCTACCATGATGATAGGGGAGTTGCTCACTAGCCAATGCCAATTTATTGGGTTGTCACGGGTAGGATGACAGAGTGGCAGGATGAAGACTCCTCTCTGTGGGAATTAGAATAGAAGCACTTATCAAAGGATATTGGTGGAACAGCTGAACAGGATGCCCCTATGCACAAGATGACGGGGTTGTTGTACCTTTCCTAATTGTAGAAAAGGGAACGTGCCCACTTCTCACAGTAGGCTGAGCTGAGAAAAGCTGCACCTGCCAAAGTTTGCTCTTCTGTGCAACCAGGAAAGGTGTGGACTGGAGCCCTGTCTTCCTATACATCAGGTCTCTTTATCTGTGGGAAGCAGATTGTAGGAGTGCCTTTTTTGAAAAAAGTCAATGTAGGGAATGAAAGGTTTATAGATACGTATGATACATATATCTGTAGAAAGGAGAAAAAAGCAGTCACATGAAATGGAGCTGGTGAATTGAATGATGTATATGAGAGCTTTTTCATGACGATACTCCTGCTGCAGGTCTCTTACTGTAAGACAAATGCATGGTGGCTGATGAGGAGGGTTCCATTTAAGGGTTTCCCTTTAAGAAAGTCCTGTACAAGGATGACCCTTGAAGGATCCTAGAAATATGAAAACAGCAAAATGAATGGTTTCCTAGGGGAGATGGTCTGTGAAGGGGAATTGTTGCCATATGAAATCCAATGATATGTATTAAGAGCCTTATACAGAGCATATATCAAGTGGCTTAAAAGGCAACTATGTGCATGATTTTGGTGCGTGCACATGAAAACAGGCTACATAAAGAGACTACTTTTCAGATGTAGTCAGCAGAGTGGCTGAAGGGATTGGTGTACAGAGAGGTGTTAGTGATGTCAATAAAATACTGGGGGACAGGGTCTTTCTAGGTGAGGAGGAAACGCCTGCACACAGGGTCTTTCTGACAGGATCTTTCTAGATAAGGAGGGTGTAGTGCAGTGCAGTGCAGTGCAAGAAGGCCAGTCTGTGGGGTTTCGGTGTTAGGAGGACTGCATAAGGAAGTTGGTGAAATGCCTCAAGACTCTCTGACTGCCTGGGATAGCCCTGACTAGGGTGTGCGCAGAGAGGAAATTGCAGCAGCACATGAGCCATGGCACACAGGGAGATATCTCTCTCTCTCTCTCTCTCTCTCTCTCTGAGAGAGAACTAGAGCTCTCCTCCCAGATAACTGGGAGTGGAATGAATCTCTTGGATTAGGAAAGGAGGGCGGTGGGGTGCCTCTCCAGCGGAAGAGGTGAAGGACCTGCCATAAGCCTGCGAGTGCGAGAGAAGGGCTTATTCTTCCCTCTCTAGGAAGTCAACCGAGCGGCTACCTTCCGCCGGAGCGTCCCGCAAAGGCGGGTCTCCCTTTCTGCACTAACCGAGAGAGCGAGCGAAGTCCGGCTGAAGGGAACGAGGATAACCGGGGCGTGGGGGACGCCGCGGAGAGCCTACTGGTCTCTTCGCCCCAGTGCAGGAGCGAGACTAGCGAGGCCGGGAGAAAGGTGACTGGGCTTGGGGGACCCCCGGTGCAACCCCGCAGGAGCAAGCCTCATTCGGCTCGCTGACTCGCCGGCGCTCCTTACCAGATGAAGTCGGTGCAGTGGCTGCAGAAGGTGGGCTGCTTGAAGAAGCGCGCGATGAATTTGTGGTCCCTCACCTCGTGCACGTTCTTCTGCCGGAGGGCCCCTTTGCGGGCGAAACGCTGCGCCGAGTCGGGATCCGAGCCAGGCTCGGGGGCTGGGAAGACGTCGGCCATGGCGCGCGTGGCCCCCTCCGCCTCCTCCTGCTTCCTGCCTTCACTTTTCTTCGCCTAAATCAGGAAGCGTTCTCCTCTAGTGCCCCGTCCGGCAGCCGCCGACTCTCTGGCAGCTGTGGGGATGGGCGCTGCCTCCTGCCCGCTCGGGCTCCTCCTGACGTCTGAGCCACGCGCAGGAGGGAGGCGGGAGGAGGATCCCATCCCCGGGCCAGCCCCGACTGCTCCCCTGCCGCGGGGTGGGAGGAGGCGGCTGAGGAGAGGGAAGGGCTGTGGCCAGACGGAGAGCGCGCACAGCGCGCGCCGGGGAAACCCGTCTCTAGGGCAACAAGCATGCATGCATGCACGCCCCCGGCTCCGAGGGGGGGGAGAAAAAGAGGGGGTGCGCGCGCCGAAGGTAGACTTTTGGCCGCCTCCCACCCCCCCGTTTAAACCTATACAACGATGACGGGGCAGGGAAGCCCACCTGTTTGCATTCCAAGCGCGGGCAGCTACACTATGGTACAACAAGAAGGCACCAGAGCCATGGATTCATTGGAGTTTTCCAAAAGATAAGAGAGACGACATGGTGCGAGCTCTGCCACATGCCCCCACCTTCAACAGCGGGACCTTCAGCGTGTTTACTCAGAGGAAAATCCCAATGAGATAAACGAGATTTACTCCAAAGTATGCATAGGGCTGCAGCAAGCCCAGTATCCAACCCTAATCCTAGGCATGTGTAGCTGTCTGAGAGGCTTCAGCCAGTGCTGTAACAGTACAGTGTATATGTTACTTTCAAGGTACCGTATGTTTAGGAGTGCTTGAAGTAAACTCTGTTAGGAAAATCAATGGGGATATGCAAGCTGGCCTAGTGCTCATGTGGCCCAGGCCCCAAACGACCCACAAGGGTTGACCTGTTGCAGCCGGACGTGACATCTATTCTGTATACATAGTATACAGACCAGGCAGACAGCGTTGGCGCTCACATTGCCTCGCACACACAACAACCAGTGCTCGCGCAGCAGAGTGCCTCCCAGTTCCCGCAGTTGTTGGCTCCTCCTCTGCCCAGCCAGGAGTGTGCAGAAGGGCTCTGTCCTCAGGCGACACCCACAGATTTGCAGTAACCGTTGCCTCACAGTCCCGGCCTGAACCAAATGCAAAAGAACCTGTTGCCGCACAGGCGTGTCCCTCTGCCACGGCGGGGAGTGCGCCCAGACCAGTCCCTTACACAACTTCACAGCTGCTCACGTAGGAGCGGGCAGGCTCCGAAACGGACCCGGGGACTCCGCTGGCAGGGGAGGGGCGCCGGGTGAGAGTCCGGCTGCATTGCTCAAGGAGCACGCCGCCGGGCAGCTCGGCCTCGGTATTAAGCAGCCGGTCGTGGCCTCCCAGCTCCGGGCCTCCTACAGAATATGAATCTGAAGAGCGAGCCCTGCTGTGTGCAAGCCTCCCGAGTCCCGTCCCCCATTCCAAGTAGCTGGAAACTTGATCTCTGGGGCTGCTGCAGAGAGCGGAGCCAGCAGTAGTAAGTAGCCGCTCCTCAAGAAGCGGGCAGGGGCTGGCAACGTTTCTCCGGCTAGCCGGGGCGCTCGCACCTTGCTCCCTACCACCACTCTGTCATCGATGGATGGCCACAGCGAGTGACCCAATCAATCAATCACTGACGGGGACAGGCTGGGAAGGGCAAGCAGTCTGTCGGTCAGTGCGCGCTCGCTCAGCTCGGATTTCTGACCACGCCTGCTTTAATTAGAGCTAGAAGGACAGCAAGTCTCGAAAATCCAGACGACGGCTCGTCTCTGTGGTTCTAGGGCCGGGCAGTCGGGGGTCTTCCTCGTTCCTTGGGGGAGCGTGGTTTCTAGGAATCATCTCGATCGTAGAAGTTTACATCGGACCTTTGTACACGACAGCGAGGAAAATGCACTTTCTGTATAGAGGCAGCAACAAGGCCGCGACGCAGAGGGCGGCTGTCTCTTCATCAGTGGGGCCAGGATTTGTAGAAGTGGGGGCGAGGAGGAGTGCTTTCCCCTCTGCGAATACTTCGTGTTAATTGCTTGCTGCTGTGACATGTTTTGGGGGTTGTGCTGAAGAACATTGCATGGACTGCATTTCTGAGATGGGAGTATACTGTACTTTATCATAGGCGATGAACCATCAAACTTGTTCACTGTAATGTTGGCATGGGGGGGGGGGGGGTTTGCACAGTCTGCTTAGTCCCTGTGCGACTTGGATCATTGCCCTGCACAAAGCAGGTGTTACCCCAACAGAAACGTTTTTGAGATGGGCAGCAGCTGCTTACTGCAGTCTATGCCAGTCCAAGTCGCTGTTGTTGCATCACGCAGTAGCCACTTCATGCATATCCAGAACAGGAAGACCTTTTCCTCAGATAGCACAGTTTCCACATACTCCTAAGTAGAAACTATTGCATCACACAATACACACAGTTACTGTACCATCTGGAAATTTACTGCCATATATGCATACCGACTTGGACAACTGGTTTTCTCCCAAAAGGCAATCCTCTCTGCATACCCACATTTCTTAAGAGGTGCAGATATAGCGGGACGTTACTCTTCACAAATCCACAGTTTACCAAATGGTTATATGTGTGTGCTGTAGTAAGTGGTTGCTCCGTAAATGGTCATCCATAGTCACCTAGAGAGCTTGGTACGAGCTGTTGCCTCACCACTGCAACGAACTATGATTGCCACCCATGTGGCATACAAAGTCAAATTGCAACAGTAGCTATTAGGCAATTTGGTTTGGTATGTTGGCATTTAGTTAGGACACAAGAGAATCAAAATTAAAGTGGATTATTTCAGGCTTTCTTAAGGGATACAACAGGTAACAGTTTATATAGACAGTTATTGTCATTACTGAGTTGTGAGAATAGAAAATGCAAATGAAGCATTGCATCTTCTGCTGCTGTATAGATACTTACAAACAGGCTTGGTCCAAGCCAAACTGGTACCTAAAGAGGTTCCCGAATTCTGCCTTCTATTTTTTGAAGTGTCCATATGCCCCACCCCATCTCATGTACATCCTAAAATGTTTCACAAGTGTGCGTATGTTTCCTTCTTATATAATTGGCAGACTCACTTTGATGGGCTGTATCAAGAATGATTATCATTTGTATAGGCTTTTACACTTCCTCAGATTATTTTATTTCATTCATTTTCCTGTATATTCCCCCTCTCCAGGGGCTCTAAGAAATTGTGACAAGTTCAAATTACATTTTCAGTACGTGTTTTGCATCTGTCATCAATTTTCTTTTCCTGTAGGTGAAACCTCTGTGAACTACACACACACACACACACACACACACACACACATGTGAAAACAGAGCAGAGGCCAGGTAAAACCAGTTTTAAAATACAAGAAAGAGGAATATGTGGTACAAATAAGAATAGATCTAATACACATCATATTTCCTCATTTAGAAGGAATGTATTTATTATACTTACAGAGCAATCCTGTCTGGGACAGGATGGTGGAACTATCATTCTGCCGGCAACGGGTGTCACAAACATGCCATAAGGCATGTTTTTGACACCCAAAGAGTAAGCGGCAGTCGCCTTTGGCAGACATACTGTAGGTAAGGGCACCTGTGCTGGGCGGTGTGGGGAGGGCAGTACAGGGTAGGGTGGGCCCGGGAACGGGGAGAGATCCTTGTCAGCATGCTCCACCGAATCCTATCCCCCTTCCCAGGCCTGGCCGGTGTTACATGCAGTAGCGTTGCCCTGGGGGGGCGGAGCTCTATGTTCCGCCATGCTCCAACCCTCCTTTACTCAGCGGCATGAGGTGGCCCCTCCCCCTCACATTTGGAGCCATTCAAGGCGGTGAATGCAACACACAGGGAGCCTCCTGTGCATTGCTTTTGCCGCCTTGAATGGCTTCGAGGGGGAGGGGCCGCCTCGTGCGGGCGTGTAACGGTGGGTCGGAGCGCGGCGGAACTTAGAGCTCCACCCCACCTAGAGCAACACCACTGGTTACATGGGCCTCCCAGATTTGTGCCAGCCATTTTGCCAACCCACATCCGAAGAGATCTATTGGGGTGGCTGGGCCATTACTTACAGAGCAATCCCTTTGCCCCAAGGAGACCTCCACCTGTGCCAATGCTGGCCCAATCCTGGATAGGATCCGACGCAGCATGCTTTTGCATGCTGCGGCAGTCCTAGACAGGATTGGACTGTTAGTTGCCAAGTTGTTCCAAATCCTGGCCCTAGCTGTGGACTTGGGAATGTTCTTTTGAGTTCTGAGGAAGCAAACACGTGAGACTCCAAGCAGGTATGTAAAGAACTTTATTTCTAAAGTTTCAAGCATAGAGCACTTACTGAGGTATTTTCAAGCAGCACCTCGGACACCTAAGTCCAAGAGGGCAGTCAGGTTAAGCTAAGCATGACTTATATAGGTTTAGCAAAACCTAGCTAAACGTAGGCAGTTGGCAACAATACAGCAGGTATAGCTACTCATAACAATTGACACTGCTTTCCATAACAAGGATCAATCAGTTGGCATGTGTAACATATTCCCATCATTAAAACCCTAATGAACAGGTGCCATTAATTAGGGCAAACATCTGGGGCCATTAAAGAGTAAATATGTTTTGGGAAGAGCACTACAGAATGCACCTTCTCATTGCTTCCTTCTAATAACCACATGCCCACCCTGATAATGCTGGCCAGCTGCAGTTGGTCATTGCCTTTAGCCCATCTTCTCATGGGAACCAGCTCAGCAGGGAAAGCTGACAGGTTCCAGGGTATGAGAGAGACAGAGAAGATGCTAACAACAAGTCTCCCAAGATGACCACCAGGCCCCTTAAATGGCTGCCGGGCTATACACAAGTACAGGCCAGCCCAAGGAAAAAAAAAACATGGTGTCTATATACAAATAGGTGGATTCTTCAAACATGTAATATATTATTAACTTCAGCAGGTGCAGCATCAAGCTCTTACCTTACAAGAATGGACATGATCTGGGGTTCAGTGAATACTTTGGGAACAAGAAATACCCTTGTGTTACTGAAGCCAGGCAGATACAGACCTGAACGTGAGCAGTGATATGGATGGGAGACCACTGGAAGCCCTATATGACTGTGTAAGGTATACAAAAAACATGTTTTTTGAAAAGGTATCATTCAGCAAAATACATGCATTTTTATGTATCAGTGGAAGAGTTAAGCTGCTTCATTTTAGCACACTTAACTAGAGGTAAGCCCCACTGAATACAATGATACTTCTGAGTCAACCTGCTTAGGACTGTGCTGTATAAATTCATAGCTCTCCTATTTAAATCAATGGGAATTAGAAGTGCTTAACTTTTGTTGGACTAGATCCAATCTTCTTAATCACTGCTTCTGTCACTGCCATTTAATATTAAATTCCAATCTGTCCCAAAGGGCAACATAAGGGTTTCATGCCATTTATAACCAATGCTAAAGGATTGTTTGAAAGTGTAGAAGCCATTAATAAATTAATGTTTCTCCAGTCAGTTCTTTAAGAAATTATCCACAAGGATAAATCATAGCCTTCTAAAATAGATTGGGATAAATGCAAACAAAATTAAAAAGTCAGAACATTGTTTCTTTTCACAAGCAACAACTCTCCAGTGAACCACTTGGAGATTATACTTTGAGGGGGCATGTTGTCATTTCATATTGTTTGGATGCTACAATAAAAGGTAACTTTCACAACCATGTATCACTAGCCAATATACGAATAACTATCCGATATACAGTACACAGTTATTACAGACTGAGAAACATTTCTGTTCTCACTAATTTTACTTGTTGGTTTGTTTATTGGGGTGAGTTCTGGGGAATTTTCTTTGGGATGATTCAATAAAGCAAAACTTCCCACTGAGTTGGTATGAAATGTTGGGGACAAGTTCCCATACTTGCATGGGGTATGATCCAGCCCTATCCTTCATGAAAGTACAGTATAGGAAATGCAGTTGTGCTTCTATTGAGACCCTGGAATTGTGGGATGCCATTTCCCCAGAGTATCCTTTTATTTTCCTTGCAGAGCTTCAGGTTCTCTCTTCTGGCCCTGGAATTCCTTGGTGCTCCTCTTGTTGTTGTCCCTAGTATTATTTAGGAAGCAAGTGAAACCACTGGTTTTTTTTCCAACAGGCTTTGGGAAGCTTTTGTTTGTTTTAATATCTTATTGCTGCTTTATCTAATTTTAACTAAATGTTTAAGCCACTTTTGATTGTTGAAGGATATTTTTAATGTTCTGATCATCTAAACCGGGGGAGGGGGCACACGATACTTCTAAGGGACCACATGGAAAAAAATTGAACATTAGGGGGCTACTACAGTATGTTTTTGATGGGGGCACTCAAACTGCCAAGCTTGTCATGACATAATAAGGCTCATAATGGGGCTATGATGAGCAAAAATAGGTTGAGAAACCCTGATCTAAACTACTTTGGAAATGCTTTTGTTGAAAAGTGATCAGTAAATATGAGGAAATCCATAACCGAAACTACCTCAAGTATTACCAAATAGTAATATTGCTTTGCTTGAATTTCAGACTTGAACTAGAATAGATTAATGTATTTTTTTTTAAAAAGGTAATAGTGTATGAAATGAGGAGCACCTGTTGTGTTATATAGGCACATGGTCGCAGATTCTTGGCGATCTTCCTACCCCTTTTCTTCAACCCTAAGTGATAAACAAACAATATGACCATATTCTAACCCATCGATAGAATGAGCAGAAACTAATAATGACTTTGGGCCATTTCCAATCCTAAACTAACAAAATGGTCCTCTAATTCTAAATCATTGATGAACTAACAATGACTCTTGGGGCATTTCCAAATCCTGAATCGGAAAGTGGTTCCTTCTTCAATTGCTTTGTAATGAGAATGCAAAACTGACGTTGGCCAGAGGGCTTATTGCATTACAAATGCCTCACTCTGACTTTCTCTTCCACATGAACCATGATCCAAAATTGACATAAATAGCACAAGAGAGGCTCAATGGCGATTTAAGACTTGTGTATGAAAAAACTCTTTGTAATTTATCCCTTTATATGGGAGCTTGCCATATCAACAATTGTTTTGCAGGAAAATCCTTGACTGCTTAATTATGCCATCATTTTGAGAGCTTAATTTTGAAAAGGGTACGCCCACCAACACTTTACCTACTGCAATCATTGTCAGTCTTAGAATGATCTCTAATTGGAATTTTCTCCTCAATCTTATTTTAAATTTATTGGAGAACAGAAATAAAACAGTTGTTAATAATGAATAAACTATTTATGCCATTTGAATAAATGTTCAGTATTACAGGCTGAACACTAGAATCAGTGGGTTGTATCCAAAGAAATTTACCCATGATTAAGCCCCAGCTGAAATGAATGAGACTTAAGTTAGCCATGACTAAGCCATGGTGCTAAGTCTACTTTAAAGTGGTGTATAATTAGCAGGGGGAGGGGGAGAATAATTGTCCCTCTTCACCTCAGCATGACATCTTTTCCAGTGGCTGTTGCTGGTGGCGTCTGTTTTGGGTCCTTTTTTGATTGGGAGCCCTTTGGGGACAGGGAACCATGTATTTTTTTAACTATATGTAAAGCTCTTTTTGCAAGGAGCAATACTGCTTAGGAACATGGAATGTGAGGTCTATGAATCAAGGCAAACTGGATGTGGTCAAAAATGAGATGATAAGATTGAACATTGACATCTTGGGAATCAGCAAACTAAAATGGACGGGCATGGGCGAATTTAAGTCAGGTGACCATCATATCTACTACTGTGGGCATGAATCCCTTAGAAGAAATGGAGTAGCCCTCATAGTCAATAAAAGAGTGGGAAAGGCAGTACTGGGGTGCAACCTCAAAAATGACAGAATGATTTCAGTTCGAATCCAAGGCAAACCATTCAACATTACAGTAATCCAAGTGTATGCCCCAACCACTGATGCCGAAGAAGATGAAGTTGACCGGTTCTATGAAGACCTACAACACCTTCTAGAACTAGCACCCAAAAAAGATGTCCTTTACATCATAGGAGACTGGAATGCTAAAGTAGGAAATCAAGAAATAAACGGAACAACAGGCAAGTTTGGCTTTGGAGCGCAAAATGAAGCAGGGCAAAGGCTAACGGAGTTCTGTCAAGAGAACACGCTAGTCATAGCAAACACTCTTTTCCAACAACACAAGAGGCGACTCTACACATGGACATCACCAGATGGTCAATACCGAAACCAGATAGATTATGTGCTTTGCAGCCAAAGATGGAGAAGCTCTATACAGTCAGTAAAAACAAGACCTGGAGCTGACTGTGGCTCAGATCATGAGCTTCTTATTGCAAAATTCAGGCTTAAACTGAAGAATGTAGGGAACACCACTAGACCAGTCAGATATGACCTAAACCATATCCCTTATGAGTATACAGTGGAGGTGAAGAATAGATTTAGGGCATTAGACCTGGTAGACAGAGTGCCTGAAGAACTATGGACGGAAGTTCGTAACATTGTACAGGAGGCAGCAACTAAAAACATCCCAAAGAAAAAGAAATGCAAGAAAGCAAAGTGGCTGTCAGATGAGGCTTTACAAATAGTGGTGGAAAGAAGGAATGCGAAAAGCAAGGGTGAAAGAGAAAGATATAAACAACTGAATGCAGATTTCCAGAGAATAGCAAGGAGAGATAAGAAGGCCTTCTTAAATGAACAATGCAAGGAAATCGAGGAAAACAACAGAATGGGGAGGACTAGAGATCTCTTCAAGAAAATTGGAGATATCAAGGGAACGTTTTGTGGAAAGATGGGCATGATAAAGGACAAAAAAGGCAGAGACCTAACAGAAGCAGAAGAGATTAAGAAGAGATGGCAAGAATACACAGAAGAACTATACAATAAAGATCTGAATGTTCCTGATGACCATGCTGGTGTGGTCACTGACCCAGAGTCGGACATCCTAGAGAGTGAAGTCAAGTGGGCCTTAGGTAGCATTACTAACAACAAAGCTAGTGGAGATGATAATATCCCAGCTGAGCTACTTAAAATCCTAAATGATGATGCTGTGAAAGTGCTGCACTCAATATGCCAACAAATTTGGAAAACTCAGCAGTGGCCAAAGGATTGGAAAAGGTCAGTTAACGTTCCAATTCCAAAGAAGGGCAGTGCCAAAGAGTGTTCAAACTACCGTACAATTGCACTCATTTCACATGCTAGCAAGGTTATGCTCAAAATCCTACAAGCTAGGCTTCAGCAGTACGTGGACAGAGAACTACCAGACGTACAAGCTGGGTTTCGAAGAGGCAGAGGAACTAGAGATCAAATTGCCAACATGCGCTGGATCATGGAGAAAGCACGAGAGTTCCAAAAAAACACCTACTTCTGCTTCATTGACTACGCAAAAGCCTTTGATTGTGTGGATCACAACAAACTGTGGCAAATTCTTAAAGAGATGGGGGTACCAGACCACCTTACCTGTCTCCTGAGAAACCTGTATGCGGGTCAAGAAGCAATAGTTCGGACCGGCCATGGAACAACCGATGGGTTCAAAATTGGGAAGGGAGTACGGCAAGGCTGTATATTGTTACCCTGCTTATTTAACTTATATGCAGAGTACATTATGAGAAATGCAGGGCTGAATGAATCGCAAGCCGGAATCAAGATTGCCGGGAGAAACATCAACAACCTCAGATATGCAGACGATACCACCCTAATGGCAGAAAGTGAAGAAGAACTAAAGAGCCTCTTGATGAGGGTGAAAGAGGAGAGTGCAAAAGCTGGCTTTAAACTCAACATTAATAAAACTAAGATCATGGCATCTGGTCCCATCAATTCCTGGCAAATAGAAGGGGCAGAAATGGAAGCAGTAACAGATTTTACTTTTTGGGGTTCCAAGATCACTGCAGACGGAGACAGCAGCCATGAAATTAAAAGACGCTTACTCCTTGGAAGGAAAGGTATGGCAAATTTAGATAGCATAATAAAAAGCAGAGATATCACCATGCCAACAAAAGTTCGTATAGTCAGGGCGATGGTGTTCCCAGTAGCAATGTATGGCTGCGAGAGTTGGACCATAAGGAAGGCTGAGCGCCGAAGAATAGATGCTTTCGAACTGTGGTGCTGGAGAAGACTCCTGAGAGTCCCTTGGACTGCTAGGAGATCAAATCAGTCAATCCTAAAGGAAATCAACCCTGACTGTTCCCTGGAAGGACAGGTACTGAGGCTGAAACTCAAATATTTTGGCCACCTAATGCGAAGAGAGGACTCTCTGGAGAAGACTCTGATGCTGGGAAAGACTGAAGGCAAAAGGAGAAGGGGAAGGCAAAGGATGAGATGGTTAGACAGCATCACCGATGCAACGAACATGAAAATGAGCGAACTCAGGAAGATAGTGGAGGACAGGAAGGCCTGGCGGGATATGGTTCATGGGATCACGAAGGGTCGGACACGACTTAACGACTGAACAACAACAACAAAGCTCTTTTTGAACTACTTTTTGTTGAAAAATGGTATATAAATTGTGGTGGGGAGTAGGCCAGGCCAGAGTGGTTCAAGGGCAACCTTGGCAACAGCTGCACACGCCAAGATCCTACCCCCCCCCTTTCAAGCCCAGACCCGATCCATCGCAGGAGTCTCTTTGGACCTGCACCAGCAAAAGAGCTGCCATAGATCCAAGGAGACACATTGATGGCCAGGTGGCCTACAGTGTTTTTTACTAAAGGTTTTTTACTTACCACTCCTGGGTTGTCTGGTCTTTCCAGACCATACCATGAAATATCCACTCCATCAGTGGTGCTGCACTCTCTGGGCCAGTGGGGGATAGGATTGGCCTGTTAGGAAACCGTAATTACAACTTATCAAAAACTAACAGTGTAAGCCTATGCATATCTACTCAGAAGTATGCCCCATGGATTTCAATGGGACGTATTCCCTGGTAAGTGTGTATAGAATTGCAGCCTGACAATGCAGCCTGACAACCAACTTTCCAGGGCTGGTGCAGCTGCAATGCAGCCCCGAGGTAAGGAAACAAATGTTCCCGCACCTTGAAGAGGCCTCCATGACTGCCCCTGAACTACAAAATGCAATGTGCGCCCTGTTGGCACGGCTACACCGGCACTGGAAAGTTGGTTAGGATTGTGCTGTTAATCATATTGTGGTAAGCTACAGATCCTCTCCCCCACATAAAATGGATTTTTAAATAATGTATTCATAACTTGAGAATTATTTAAGGGATGCTAATGTCTTCTAATGTCTTGAGGTTATGCTCAAAATCCTACAAGCTAGGCTTCAGCAGTACGTGGACCGAGAACTACCGGACGTACAAGCTGGGTTTCGAAGAGGCAGAGGAACTAGAGATCAAATTGCCAACATGCGGTGGATCATGGAGAAAGCACGAGAGTTCCAAAAAAACACCTACTTCTGCTTCATTGACTACGCAAAAGCCTTTGATTGTGTGGATCACAACAAACTGTGGCAAATTCTTAAAGAGATGGGGGTACCAGACCACCTTACCTGTCTCCTGAGAAACCTGTATGCGGGTCAAGAAGCAACAGTTCGGACCGGCCATGGAACAACCGACTGGTTCAAAATTGGGAAGGGAGTACGGCAAGGCTGTATATTGTCACCCTGCTTATTTAACTTATATGCAGAGTACATTATGAGAAATGCAGGGCTGAATGAATCACAAGCCGGAATCAAGATTGCCGGGAGAAATATCAACAACCTCAGATATGCAGACGATACCACCCTAATGGCAGAAAGTGAAGAAGAACTAAAGAGCCTCTTGATGAGAGTGAAAGAGGAGAGTGCAAAAGTTGGCTTGAAACTCAACATTAATAAAACTAAGATCATGGCATCTGGTCCCATCAATTCTTGGCAAATAGAAGGGGCAGAAATGGAAGCAGTAACAGATTTTACTTTTCTGGGTTCCAAGATCACTGCAGACGGAGACAGCAGCCATGAAATTAAAAGACGCTTACTCCTTGGAAGGAAAGCTATGGCAAACTTAGACAGCATAATAAAAAGCAGAGATATCACCATGCCAACAAAAGTTCGTATAGTCAGGGCGATGGTGTTCCCAGTAGCAATGTATGGTTGCGAGAGTTGGACCATAAGGAAGGCTGAGCGCCGAAGAATAGATGCTTTTGAACTGTGGTGCTGGAGAAGACTCCTGAGAGTCCCTTGGACTGCTAGGAGATCAAATCAGTCAATTCTAAATGAAATCAAGCCTGACTGTTCCCTGGAAGGACAGGTACTAAGGCTGAAACTCAAATATTTTGGCCACCTAATGCGAAGAGAGGACTCTCTGGAGAAGACTCTGATGATGGGAAAGATTGAAGGCAAAAGGAGAAGGGGAAGGCCAAGGATGAGATGGTTAGACAGCATCACCGATGCAACAAACATGAAAATGAGCGAACTCAGGAAGATAGTGGAGGACAGGAAGGCCTGGCGGGATATGGTTCATGGGATCACGAAGGGTCGGACACGACTTAACGACTGAACAACAACAATGTCTTCTACTTCTGTTAAGGGATGCTAATGTCTTCTACTTCTGTTAAGAGACACGCATGGAGGATATAGTCACAGGTGCCAATCAATATTCTTCTAAACATATTTTGAAACCTTTCACAATTTATCATCAGAAACCTTTTTCACTGCAATCCACAAGCCAGTTAAGCCGAGGTACCATGAATAATTAACACCTCTTTGTTCATAATTTAACACCTCTTTGTTCAACAGAACAAAATCAGATTCAGTTCAATATTGGGTGGGTTCCGAACAGGTCCACATATTCCCTTTTATGTGTGAAACATACTGCTCAGATTGTCATGTTTGCCACCAAGAGCAACAAAAATCTTCTCGCTGCATTCAACTCCTCCCCCCACATAAAGAAGCCTACAATCACAATGTCTACAAAACAACATCTTGTAGTGCAGGATCAGACTGGCTTCAACCTTGCATAATCTATTTTTTGTCTAAAACCCTTTTGGCCTTCTGATACGTTTTTACATTAGTGTAATTTTGCACATTTAGTGCAAGAGTGTAGACTCGGGGTCTCTTGATAGTCAGTGCATTAGTAAGTAATCTGTGCATATTGATCATGGGTCGGCACTCCTGCTTAAAAACATTAGAAGTGCTTTTTTCTGGATCAGAATGCTCATTCAACATTCTTTGTAAGAAGTACTGCATGTACTCAGTGGTTTGCCACAAATTGACCAGAGATATGTTGGTGGACCATGATTTACCTTCTGCCCACTTCTGCTGAAGTAAATGCACAGTATATTTCTTTCAGCAGAGGCTATGACACAAAGACAGACAGACAGACAGACAGACAGACAGACAGACAGACAGACAGACAGGTTTAAAAAAAAACAGCAAATTTAACTGTCCCAATACAAGGATATAGATCTGTGTTGAAAAACCATATATTTTGTAGCATGTACAAGATGGTGCAAGTGTCTTTCGGTTACAGACATATGGAGCAAGAAACTGATACATGCAGCAGCAGATAGATGTAGATGTGCCTGAAAAGACCCCTCTCCCCCTAACCCTAACCCTCTCCCACTCTGAACACGTTGTGAACTGTGCACTTTTTAATATCCACTTGAGAAAGCACTTCTGCAATATTCCTCAAAGGCATTCATATAGCAATAATAATAATAATAATAATAATAATAATATACAGTACTGTATTTATAATATACAGTACTGTATTTATAATATACAGTACTGTATTTATAATACTGTCTTTCTTGGTCATTAGATTTCTCCTCTGACTTTAATCCAAGGGCACATGGGCAGGCTTTCCTAACCCCCTTAATGTTTGTGTTTTTTTTACAATATATAAATGTCCAATCTTTCATGAACAACTATATTCCAGATGGTATCCTTTTGCAGTCTGGCCTCTCCACTGGCCATCACCTCCCACACTCGACCGACGCAGCTGGCAGCTCTTATCTCTCCTCATAGAGGCTTTCACAGCTTTTTGTCAGCGGTGTGTCTCAAACTTGCCATTCACCGATCTTCGAGCTTGCAGGCGGTGGCTCTACCGACCGAGCCAGACCCCTCTGCCCGAGGGGCGAGGGCCCATCCAAAAGAGACAGTAGGGGACCTTTTTTATTAGGATTAAAACCTGCTAAAAGATTATTAGGGGACCTGCTAAAAGATTACAAAGAAGTGAGGAAGATTTCATCATCAAATGGCCACAGGTATGGAGAACCATGAGTGTTCTCCCTTTGAAAAGCCCCAGTCATTATTTAGTTCTGTTGCTAGAATGCATGGAGCAGAAGCCAAAGATCTTGCCAAGAAGAGTTCATTTAATAAGAGAAGGAACCGTCAGGCAGAAAAATTCTCTCATTAGACTGCTGCTTTGCTGGCATCCAAGTATAAAACCATCTTAGATGGAAATGAAGGCACTCTCTAAACTGCAGAAAAATCCCCATATTATAAATAAATATTACACACCTACAAACTTTATGAAAATGCATGAAGCAAAACAGAAGTCTGATTTTTTTCCATCTGCCTTTGATGTTTGCAACTCTTCAGACTGAAAAATTACATTTGCAAGAATCCTGTAGATTTTTGTGAGTTCTGTCAGCTGCTGGCAAGCTTGACCCAAGCTGGACTGATGCCTAAGGCAACACTCAAATTCCACCCCCTTTTTTTCCAGGAAGTAGCTCCCTCCACCCCCCACCCCCCTTGTCACCACCTCCATCACCATTTCCTTCTAAACTAGCTGCATGGGGGGGGGGATTCTGCTTCCAGGATCCTCCCTGCCCAACCAGTTTAGAATAAGCAGCAAAGGAAGAGAAGAAGCAGTGGCGCTCAGGCAGTGGTACTGGAGACAGTGGGTAAGCACAAGTTGCTTACTCACTGTCCCTTCCTTAGTGTGTTCCTCCTCCTGGTTTGGTTGCTCTGTCTTGAAACAGAGCAGCAGAGTGGGGCCAGAACCAGGTGAAGCAGTGCCATGCCTCCAACAAAGTCCCACCCCCTTTTTTTAGAAGTGGACAAAGTGAGGGGGCTGCAGAGGAGTCTGATAGGTGCAGGGTGCTACCTGAATCCATCCACTGCTCAAAGTACCCCAGTTCATCTCACCTTGTGAGTGGGCTGGGCCTGGCTGCTTGATTTAGAAGGGTGTTCTGTACTGTGTAAGTTACACAATACCTGAGTGCTGAGAATGACTGCTATGAAGTTTTTAAAAATGCTATTTGAGACTGAATGAGAATAGCAGAAAAGTGTTGATCTCCAGTTTTATACAAATGAGACTAGCCAACACAAAATTGTCTTTATTTGAAGTCTCCTGTTGATCCCATCTTCCTTCTAACTAAGAAGTTAGGACTGACTCATACGTTTGTTTCTGACACGATCCAATCATTACAGGGCATCACCTCTGTTTCATATGGGAAACTCTTTGTGCACAAAAGGCTCCTCTACACATTTGTCAGATCAATAAAAGTCTATTCTGTGAACTTAGGAGTGGAAGCATGTGAGATGACGGGACAGGATACAAGCGCAATTGGCACAGATAGATAGAAGAGCTTATACCTAGTTTCATGTAGGGCTAACTGAAGTCTCATTTTAATTAGATAAGAGTTAATCCGCTACAACCTTTTAAGAGCATCATCAAGAGTTCCTGTCATATGTACAACATAATCAGGAAGCAAATATACAGATGGCATATTCATCAAGTCCTAGTTCTTTTGTTTATACAAATGATAAATTAATTACGCCCTGACAATTTACTGTGTAAGAGAAAGTTAAATGTGGGGGTTTTTTTATCGGGTAACAGAAGCCAGCAATTTCATTGCTGTAAGGCTTTTTACTTGCCAGGAATAAACTACCTGCCATCAAATGTAGAGAAATATATCAGAACTGGCCAGTTTGCTTTCCTAATGGAATGTGATTACATTTCCAGTTATTGGGATCAAACTTGACTCAGGAAAAAAATGAAAAAGAAAATTTCTCTTTGTGAAAGAGAACCTTAGCAGTATTCACATTCTGGGATTGTCATTTTAGGAGAGTAGACATTTTCAACATAAAGAAAAATATCAGTAGGTTAGATTAATTTTGAAGAAAGTACACAATTTTTACAGCAGATTATGTATCTTCATTTTCTGTTTTCATTAAGCTGAAGCAGAGTCTTAAGAATCTCATCTTTTATTTGAAAAAAAAAGGAAGAAAACATTTTAATTTCTAGGGTCATTGTCAACAAATTGCCATCTGATGTCCTGCCTTTTTCATCAGGCTTTTGATGCACTTTTATGAGGGGCATATGTCTGGGTTTCTTGTTGCTGGTGTTGCTGTTTTTTATATTGTATTGTTTTATATTATAATGTTTTAATTTCTATTTGTAAGTTGCCCTGAATCCTTGAAGACCGTGTAGGGCAGCGTTTCTCAAAGTGTGGGTCACAACCCACCAAGTGGGTCGTGACTTGACTTTTGTTGGGTCGTGAAACTGGAATGACAAGCTGATAGTTGACAAGGAAAATGTAGTGAGCCCTATGGAAACTGAAACAGAGCAGCACTGTGCATTTACTCATGAGTAGGTGACCGGGTCTTGGTCAGTTTCGAAGGGCAGGCCAAGAGGAACGTCACCACTGGCGTCGCTGCAGGGGGATGGAGCTCTAAGTTCCGCCGTGTCTCCGACCCTCCGTTACACCGGAGCACGAAGCGGCCCCGCCCCCTCGCCTTCGGAACCACTCAAGGCGGTGAAAGCAGCACTTTCACCGCCTTGAGTGGTTCCGAAGGCGAGGGGGCGAGGCCGCTTCGTGCTCCGGTGTAACGGAGGGTCGGAGACACGGCGGAACTTAGAACTCCGCTCCCCCTGCAGCAACGCCAGTGAACGTCACGCCACCAGAACGTTCCCAATTTGATGAACGCAGGCCCTAACATACAAACTCTCAAGAAAGAAGTCGTCATCCCCCCATCTGACAAGGAAAATTCATTGAGTCCTATGGAAAGCGAAACTGAGCTACACGTGCACATTTACTTATGAGTAGGTGACCGTGCCTCAGCTCTTACCTAAGGCCAGGCAAAGGGGAATGCAAGGCCACCAGAATGGTCCTGATCCGATGAACATGGTGCTCAACAAACGATCCAGAAGGTTCCCCCCCTATTGTAAAAACGATATAAAACAGAGGCTTGAGTGCTGGTCTTGTAAAGCTAGGTGGGTCCCGAGTGTCATTTTAGAAAGTGAGTCCCAGTGCTACAAAGTTTGAGAACCACTGGTGTAGGGTATACATCTTAAAAATAAATAAAACATATTAAAGGATTATGGCCACCACCACTGCTACCCTGATGGTCTTGGACTCTGAGGGGAGAGGGGTTGTGGCTTATGCCCTTGCTTTTTCCATATCTTGGCTGGAGCTTGCCTCAGCCCAAGCTGTTAGGTGCAATAGTTTCCTCACTGGTCACTCCCTCCTGTATAAACGAAGTGTGACAAGAAACATGTGTGCTGGATATTCTCCCAGTCTCTCACAAGATCTTCTGTGTGCCAGCAGAACTAGTGTTTGTAGCAAGGCAGTGTAGTGCCTTGGCTGCCAGGGAGACACAATTGCCACCCCCCACTGCTACCTTCTGATCCCACTGGGCCCTGGTAAACTTCCTGTCCCGTGGCCCCACCTGGTTAAGGCCACCCCACTGTTGTTCCAACACCTCCTGCAGGGGGGTCATCATGACAGAATGTTGGTTGATAAATTATTTGCCTTTTTAAACTACTAATGGCACAATCCTGTCTATCTTCAGACTGGTGGAGCAAGCACTCCGCTAGTCTAGGGTGTTGCAAATGTGCAGTAAGGCACATTTGCGGCACCCAGTGAGTAAACTATGCCGGCGGAGAGACTTGTGCCACTCCTCCGGCCCCACAGAACACAGCAGTGCCATTGCAGAGGGGCAGGGGAGGGTGGAACAGGGCATTCCAGGGGGTGGGATTGGAGGATTGGGTCCAGGAAGGGGGAGGGATTGGAGGATTGGGGTGGGATTGGAGGATTGGGCCCAGGAAGGCCTCCTCCACCATATCCTATCCCCATTTCCGGGCCTGTTGGGCCTTACATGGGCCTCACAAATGTACACCAGCAAAATTGCTGGCATGCATTTGAGGAGGCCCATCGGAGTAGCTGGCACATTACTTGGGGTAAAGGGACAAATGTCCCATTACCCCGAGGAGGCTGCTGGTTGCGCCCAGGAAGGCCGAATCCTGCGTAGCATGTGGCAGGTGCCTTTTGTGCACCGCCATGTCCTGCTAGGCCGGATTGAGTTGCCCGTTGATACACAAATCCACTGCCATGTGTAAGAAGGCAGCTTCTCACCAAGCCTCATGAACAGGCCAGGCTAAGTTCCATCCAGGGCATCACTGAGAAAAATGGCTGCTGTGGCTACCAAAAGAAACTCTGCTACTCCTTTTCAACTTCAAATGGTTATACAGTATATGAATGAAAATGACCACAATGGGCCAAATTCCTTTCAGAAGAAGAAATGCGTAACCCTATTATTTATCTTCTGGCATCTTCTTCTGTTAGTACATTATTTGTTTTAAACTAGAAGCCCACGTTGGAATTTGGAAGCTAACGTTGGTGGAAAGGTGGTGGGATACAATTGTTTACAAAAAGTTAATGAATTTTAAATGCCCTCTTTAAAAGCTTGCCCCTTCGCCCTGGCACTTAACTTTTGCACAGCTACCTTATCCCTCCCCTTCCCCGAGAGCCTTCAATTGCTGACCGTGGTACACTGTGTTTAAAGCGCTGTGCAAGTTTATTCCTGCTGTGAACACATTGATTTTGCTGCTAGAGCACATAGTAACTTAAATCAGATAAACCTTCTTAACAGACAAGAATCCAAAGACAATTAAAACCACAACTTCCTCTCGTCAATCTTTAATTTTGAAGTGATATTGCACTGACCTCTGTGTTAAATGCAAGGTTTAGGGCAGGCTAATGATCTCCAAGATCCCTTCCAAATCTAGCACTCTATGATTCTGTGACTATTGTTTTTTTCTCTTTGAATTCATACGCTTTTCAATGACACAGGAAATATGGGTTTAACAGCAGCAATTCATACGCTGTTAACAGCAGTTCATACGCTGTTAACCACTTTGAGTCTGCAATCCTATGCACACTTACATAAGAGTAAGTCCCATTGAATTGAATTGGACTTACTTCTGAGTACACATGCATAGAATTGAGCTGTGAGTCCCTAGTGCTTGAGAGGTTCTCAAGCTTTTCGGTCTCGGGAGCCCTTTACATTCTTAAAAGGAGCCTCAGGGAGCCCCACAGCACCGGTGCAAATTAGGCAGGGGGCAGATGGCGACCACTTATGGTGTGCTCGTGGAACCACTGAAGGGGTTTCAGGGAGACCCAGGGCTCCTAAGAGCACCCTTTGAGAAATACTGCCCTAGTGGAAGAAAAGTGGGATGTTGTTTAAACAAAAAAAAAAGGACACCAATTAAGGTACACAAATGCCTTAATGCAGAAATGCCAAAAGCAGAACTTGATCTATGCTGGAAGAAATGTGGGGAAGCAGGCACATTTTTTCCACATTTGATGGACATGCTTTAAATTTCAGATACTTCTTTGTATCACATAGAAGGTATAACTGAATTAAAGTTCCAATGACTCTCAAAACAATTCTGCTAAAACTGCAAGAAACTAACATTTGGCAATGGAGTGGAAAAGCAGGAAGGTTCCCTTGATATGCTGGTAGTTCAATAGAATGTATGGTCTCCTGGCTATGGGCAAAATTGTTTCACAACCAGGGACATATGAGGAAAGGTTGTAGCAGATCGCTTTTTGGAAAGATAGTTTCTGTTTTATCATGTATTGAGAATAAATGAAGGTACCAATGAAAACACTGAGCCAGTCTTTCATGTCTATTTATTGAATTAGCTCTAATAGCCCAATCCTAACTAACATTCCAGTGCACTTGTGACAATGGGGATTGAGCTGCATCCTGCATGGGGGGGGGTAGTCATGGAAGCTTCCTCAGGGTCAGAGAACGTTTGTTCCCTTACCTCGGGGCTGCATTACGGCTGCATTGGTGCTGGAAAATTGGTTAGAATTGGGCTGTAAGAGTCGGTCCTTGAACAGCTCTGACTCTAATCATGGAATGTGATAAGATTTTTAAGTGCTCCACTTTTGTTTGATGTTTGAGACAAAGTGGCATTCTTGCTTTCCAGTTGGTTTTATTATTTTCCTTTCCTCTATCTGTTGTAATACTGTCGTCTTTTTTCTGAATTGAAAAATAATCAAGGTGGTGTGTTTTTTAATGTTAAATCTTCTTGATCTTGAACTATATCAGTGTAGTCAGGGGAGACATGAAAAGGCAGTCATAAAGTCATTCTGGTTAGAGTGGAAGAATGTCATCGCAGTCAGTCAGAAGATATCCTTGTCCCTTGGTGCATCTTCACTTAGATACATCAAGTGAAAATAGTGCCAGATCTTAAACTGTGCTTTGGAAACCTCATGAATATCAGAGTGAATAGAGGTTATATTTTCATGTCAACTCTTTGCAGCTATGCCCAAAAGGAATCTGACAGATAATATCCAGAGGCTAGTAGAGATCACAGAAGCTAAGACCATATTCTAGATGGCAGCATATGATCTACCTGCTGATAATATTAGAGGAAACTTCTGACTGTGCCAAACAAAGATAATAGTTTTCAGGTGGGTGGTCCAGCTGGAATAAGATGTGGTGCTTCACTGGATGAGGGTTTTCATGGGTGTAAGGAGCACTCCTTCACAATATGTTTGGTCCCTACAAGCAATATAGAACACATGCACAATCTATACCGGCCTGATCTTGATAGCATTCAAAGACCATTGCTGGCAGTGCATGGATCTAACTGTCCACACTGGGAAAGAGTTATCTGGGCGTGCAAAGCCTTCACACCAAATTGAATTTATTTTGCCCAGTGCTCCCATTTTGCATGGAGTGCTGAGCAAAGGGCCTCAAGAGAAATCAAAGGGGTGTTGAGATATTTATTTATTGGAAAAAATAAGAAATTATATTGACGTTTTATGTGGAAAAATCTTTTCCACATAAAGGTGAACAGTGACTCAAATTGGAACTGGCTCTTCTCAGACAATGGTCCCCCTGAGTTTCTCTGGTGCCATTATCACTTGCAGATAGAGGCTTGTTGCCCAGGTGATACTGAGTCATCCTATAAAAGCCAGCCAGAGAGACTGTGCTAGGCCATGAAGTGGTAAAACATAGATGGCATTTAAAGTGCTTTTCTGTACCACCACATGTCCTCAGAGAACTCATGCCCAAATACTGATTGGGCTAATTCAGCTTTTGGAACTCTAACAAGATCACACTAGCAGAATCAGAGCAACCACTAAATGTACTTGAGCAGGTTCCTGGGACAGCACTGGGTGAGAGGCATGACCGAGTCAGTAAGCTGTCACAGCCCCTCCCCAGGTGAGAAGGGAGGGGCAACAGACTGACTACTCATGCAATGAAGGGAGGAGGAGCTATAACCTCATTGGGTACCAGAGACCAAGTGGTGGGAGTGACACAGGATGAATGAGAGAGAGATGATGGACAGATTCCCTAAGACCTACTGCTGGCTGCATTTTTATACTGATGACTTCTACAGAACCCTGCATTCCTGACACTTTTGAGCAAATAAATCACTGTAATTGACTCTCATTACCATGCAATATCCTCTTGGGGACTTTCAAGTTACTTTTTGGAGTTGAGTTAAATTGTTGTGGGAATTAAATGGGCTTAAAACTTGGGAACTTTGCACTGAGATGCTTGCAGAGTTTATTAGGGCAATTGGAGCCACCAGTAAAAAAAAAAAGAGGGGGGGGAAGGGTATTATCTCTTTAAAATCTATCGACTGATTTCTACTGTGTTGCTCTAGGCACCAGAGCAGGCAATAGAAAGTAATCTGAAGGGGAAAAAAACACTATGCTTTATGCAGTGCTAGATTGCAGTCAAGTTTGACCCTTAAAAGCACCCTTAGGCACTCCAGGCAAGACTTGTGCAGAGGGGGAGGAGCAGAAAGAAAAAAAGAAAAGAAAAAGAAGGCTCTTTCTGAGGAAACACTCAAGTTGAGAGAGAGACTGAGAGAACGCAAGCAGAGAGGCTGAGGGGAACACTCAAGCCAGAAAATACTTTGAAATCCCCAAAGCTCATTTATTACGTGCCCTTTCTCAGTTTGTCCATTACATTCCTACCCCATAATTTGAATGGTTCTTGTTTCAATAAACAAATTTCAATAAACAGTTTAAAGGAAAGCATTTGTCCAGTGGTCTTTGAGGGCGCAAAGTGAATTCCTGGAAGGAAGGTTGACTTAAAGAACCCACAGGATACCCCTCTCTTATTAGAGTGCAGCTAGTAATGAGGGGGGCATCCTTGACAGGGACAAAGAATTCCTAAAGTAATTCTACATGCCAATGGGCTTATAGTAGCAGCAACACTGTTTACGTAATAAATAGGCCTAGCACAAAAGAGAGCCACACATCCCTGTAAGGTATGTAAAAGTGATGCCAACATGGTACTTAAATTTGTCGTCAATCTTTTCCCCCCAAACAAATATGTGTGTGATTGTGCAGTTTTGCGTCTTTAAGCCACAGCATTCCCAGGAGGACAAATATTTGCCTATGCAGCCAGTTGTGATCTCTGTGCTAGTCTTTAACTCTAAACCACAGCAAACCTGTAACTGATAGCAACATTCTTGCCCCATTCTGGGAGCAGCTGTACTAGAGCCCTGAAGCTTCCTTTCTGTGGGCTCACTGGAGCAGGCGTGGCACATGGGGCACCATATTTTATGCCATCGTTTGGCTCTATGACATTGTAATTTTGACCTGGAAGAACTGGCTAGAGATCTAGCCACGTCATATTCAGTTCCTCTTGATGAATGGACATTGCTCATGGCGGAAGACACTACTGACACACTCCATTCACACATATGTGGGGCAAAGCACTTGACATGTATTATCCTGATATCATCCTTACAACAACTCTGTAAGATACGCATTATTATCCCCATATTTCAGCTGCAGTGGAGTGGTTTGCCTAAGGCCACTTAGGGAGTTCATGACAGAAGTGAGATTCAAACCATGGAAGTCCTGATTCACTGCTCAGTCTCTCAACACCACCTGTACATCACAGGGAAGATCCTAAAGCTCAGTGACAGACCACTTGCCTTGTCTCAGGTTCAATCCACGGCATCTTGAGGCAGGACTGAGAAAGATCACAGTCTGGTACTCTGGAACACTGCTGCCAGTCATTGTGTAGACAGTACGAAGTCTCACTCAGTATAAAGCAGCTTCATATATTTGTACACCTCACTCTCATACACCAGTCACATGTTCACCCAAATGGCCACTATTGCAAGAGTGCTACCGTTCCACTTCTCTGCACCTTATCCTTTCACACAGCCCCTTCTATACCCAGGCCCTTAGCACTTAGCAGTGTTCCTGGCCCTTTCATGACCCACCATAACTGCTTTATTTATCCCCCCAAAAATTATTTCAACAAAAAGCTTCCACAGTTAAAATCAGTATAACAATCACTAAGATATTCAAGCAAAATCAGAACAAAAATTAAAAGCCAATTAACACCACCACCACCCCAGCAGCAAATAAAGTTTAAAAAATGGGGAAAAATACAGCAAGGGGTAGTGTTAACTGGCCAACAGATTTTCATCAATAGCTGGTAAAGGCAACCTGACATTTTAAAAAGTATTAAGCTCTTGTGGAAAAACAAAAGATGAAGGCCTATGCTGCAGATATCTCTCTATCTCTCTCTCTCTCTCTCTCTCTCACTCACTCACACACACACACACACACACACACACACACACACACACACACACAGATGGGGGGAGAGAGATAAGTGTGTATCAGGGCTGCTACTAAGAAGGCCCTGCTTCTAATGGAGGCCAATCGAGTTTCCGTGTAAGATAAACCTCAGAGCAGGATCTTACCAGAAGGTCTTAAGTGCCAGTAGGGAGATGGCCTCATACAGAAGAGACAACCCCATAGATACACAGGATCCATACCATATAGGGCAGCATTTATCAAAGTTCTCCCCATAAGTAGGAGAGAACTGAGTGCTTGCGAGGGCGGGGCAATAGTGGTGGAAAAAATACAGGGATCTCGCCGCTGCCAGGGACAAAAGGGGTTTCAGGGAAACCAGGAAGTAAAACAGAAGTGAGCCATTCAGAGGCTTGGGGAGGCCTGTTGGAGGGGCTCGGGGCCCCCACACCCTCTGAAGGATGGCCCAACCCCTAGTAAGTCTAAAAATACCCCTTTTGTCCATGGCAGCGGCACGATCCCAAGATTGCTGCTGCCACCATCGCAGGTCGCCACTCCCCCTAAGGGGGTAGTGACCTGCCCTTTCTTCAAGTGGTGGGTCATGACCCACCACTTTAAGAACCCTTGATATAGGGTTTTAAAGGTATGAACCAGCACTTCCACTTGCATCAGGCAATACACTAGTATTCAGGGCAAATTAGGTGACACACAAGAATATCAGTCCAAACCTGTTAATAAGTGGGCTGCTGTGTCCTGCACTTGCTGAAGTTTCCACAGAGGCATCCTCATGGAGAGTTCATTACAGAGAATTTACTGAAGCATGGATGACAGTTACCATCTTTCAGTAACAGGTGTACCCACCCAGTGTATAAGCCAAATATGATAAAATGTACTGTACTCTGGGTCACAGCTGTTACCTGGGAATCAAAGAGTAAAGTTGGGTCCAGTTAAACCTGATCCTTCCAAGGGTAGTGTCAACCCATCAAAAACAGTTTGTATGACCTCAGTCAAGTGGTCCACTGAATCCTCACTATCCTCATTTCTGTCTCATCTGAACTGAGCTTCAACCTCATTCAGTGTACCACTGATCATAAGCACAGGGTCACGGACCTCATCTGGCTCTGATGAGAAGGGAAAATCCTTATACTGTAATCTTATTGATGACCTCTCTCAGAATTGAAACCCATATCCCTTGATGACCTCTCTCAGTGGTTTCATGTAGATATTGGAGAGCATGGGAGACAATTCTGAACCTCGATGAACCCATGATAGGATACTTCCCAGGGAGAGAGCATAACAAAAGTTTTCCAGCATCACTTTGTAGAAACTACTTTCAAGGAAGAGAGGAGCCACCATAAAGCAGAGAATTGGACACCATCCTGTTAAGGCAGTATTGATGGATGCCATGGTTGATGATAATTGAGAGATGCAGGAAAATCAACAGGGTCAAATCCCCCCCCCCCATCTTTCTCCTGGTGAACATTGTCCACCAGTGCAACCAGAGTAGTTTGGGTCCAAAACCAGACCTGAAAACAGATTGAAATAGATGTATAAGAATTCAGCCAATGGCAGGAGTAATCTCAATAAAGCTAAACCAGAGCTCTGAAAGCCAGCTAGGGAACATACAAAGACTGAAGTTTTGTTTACCTCGGTTTTCTTCTGTGGTTTTCATTTATGTATTTATTTATTTCTGCAACCATGGATGTTCTGTCCTGTGATACCTTATTCTTTTTTCATCATCCACAATTCATGTCATAAATGTTTGTTCAAAGGGAGGCTTTAACTTTGTTATTAGAACATAAATGGACTGTGAGCAAGACTTCAAAACTCTGACCTGTTCAACATATTCTTTTGCTGTTGTTTATACAGTGATGGGCAGGTTCACAATCTTCACACATAAGGAGGGCATTTAAGACATATGGTTAGGTTTCATATCCTCTACTCTTATGATATAATATTCTAGTCATTCTCTTCCTAATGCTTGTCAGCTTAATAAAATTTGAAATTTCCCTGTCACTGGGAACATAAGGTCTTGTTCCTCTTTATGCACCTGCCATGTTTCTGCCTAATCTGCTCTCTAAATTCCAATGTTTACATTGAGCTTTTCTATAATAATAATAATAATAATAATAATAATAATAATAATAAACTACCACCAATATACAGGAGTCACAATTTTGTTGGAGTCTTGTTCTATAAGATGCTTAGCATCATGATTCATTCATCTAGACCAGGGGTTCTCAACCTTTGGAGGCTCGAGTACCCCCTATCACAGTCCAATTTTCTGAAGTACCCCCTGCTAATTAACTGCTAATTAATTGGATTAATCAATTAATTAGGTAATTAATCATTAAAGTACTAAAACAATTTTAAATATGAAAAAATGTCTTATTTAACTCTGTGTGTGTGTGTGTGTGTGTGTGTGTGTGTGTGTGTGTGTGTGTGTGTGTGTGGGAGGAGAGACACACATGCAAGGATCTCTTTTTTTCTCCAAGTCACAGTTCCCAAAATCAACTCCTCCCTCCCCCACCTCACCAAAGTACATTTTCCAAAGTACAAAAATAAGCCCAAAACCAAAATCAGAGAGACAGAAGGGCTCCAAAAATAATTACAATTTAAAATCCATGTTAATTAACACTTAATTAGCTGCTGATGGGACAGATAAGGGGCAGGGCTTGGCGTATCTCCAGCAAGAGGTCCGCGTACCCCTAGGGGTACCTGTACCACAGGTTGAGAACCTCTGATCTAGACCAGCACTCAGTGGTGCCCTGTCAGCAGAGGTTGGGCTATGCAAAGAGGGAGGAAGGCTGCAATTCTATGTACACTTACCTGTGAGTAAGCTCCATTGAACTCAGTGGGAATTACTTTTGAGTAGACATGCGTAGGATTGCATTGTAACTGCAGCTTGGCCTGTTTCCTAATGTCTGGCCAATTCCCATTGAGCAAATCAGATGTGAAGGAAGATGGAGGATAGGCTGCATGGCACCCCCTCCCCATCTATTGGATTTGGCCTGTGCCAGTACCTTGATTGAACCCCACAGAAGCAAGTCCAACATGCAGAGAAATTGAGACTCATTGTGACCTTGCTGATAACTTTGGCCACGCTGGGCCTCTGCTGCTGGGCAAGTGTCTCCCAGAGGTCAGGAGGAGCACCACATCAGAAGCTTAAGACAAAAGTAAAAACTTGCTTTTAATATATACTGTGATAAAAGGTAATATACTGGCAGTGGGAGCAATGGCACCATCATATGAGAATGTTGGTAATCAAAAATATCATGGGCAGAGCAGAAGGAAACCATGGCCAAGGAGGTCAAAGGGGTTTCTGGGTAGGATTTTGTTTGTTTGTTTGTTCTTCCCCATCAGAACTGGAGTCCCCAAAATGGTATACAGAGGGAACAACCAGATCCTTTGCTGCTTCCCTCTTTCCAGCTGAGAATGAGTTAATTCCCAAGTGTACTGGGGAGGAGCAGGGAGGTAGTCTCTGGTATTTTGATCCAAAATAGGAGAGCTGGGTCCTCTTCCAACATTAGGACCAGGCAGTATTTCCTTGTGAAGTTCAGATGCGCTTTTAAAAGTCATTTCTACCACATATAGCTGCAGACAATAGTCCACTTCTGATGGAATCATTTATTTTACTCAAAGGAAAATGTGTTTCCAGGAGATTTTACAACCTTATTAACATTCCTGGTAAGTAAGCTATTGAGAACCAGGACGGCAGCCAGAATGGTAGACTACAGAGCATGCTATGTTGCACAACACAGGAATGTGCAGTGTGGTTTCCTTCTGGCTGAGGCTGGCTTTCTGCAGGAAATTAAGCCGTTTGCCCACCTTGTGGGATCTTACACCAGCTAGATTTAACATGTATTTATTGCCAGTAAATGAGAGGTTAGCTTAGTGTATTTCAGTGCTGAGACCAGGAACTCAAAAGCAATTTCCTTTTATCACTTTAGTTGGACTCTAAATAGTATAACATGAGGTCTGAAGTATTAAACAAGTAATAAATTACCGTATTGTCCCGAGTATAAGATGCACCTGATTATAAGACGCACCCTTAAAGTTTGGTGCTATTAAAAAAAAATTAATTAAATCACTGGCATTAAATTGCAACAGCCTGATTATAAGACGCGCCCCTAGTTTAAAAACTTAAATTAGGAGAAAAAAGTGAGTCTTATACTCAGACCAATACGGTATGTGTTCTGTTCATCTCAACAACTGAGATGAAGCAGTGCATGGCCAGGCATCAGACACTGGCCCAGTGACTGAGAAATGGTGTACAAGGGCCCTCTGCAGAACACAGAACTGACACTGATGATCACAGTGACAAAGATCACAACATAGGGGAAGCATTGACCATGGTCTTGACCTGGATTGGGCTCCTCCCCGTGGCTGCTATTTGCCCCAGGAGGGAAGCTACAATTCTTGCAGCTTGCGGGGGGGGGGGGGGTTGTCAGGACTGTGGTGTGGGGTCAAAGGGTCAAACCCTTCTCCTCTGTGCCGCAGTCCTGATCTGGATTGGGGGTATCTGTAACTACTATTTGACAAGGTGGGGCAAAGAGGCAAGAGCCAATCCATGTGTTTATCTTTATGGGTACAGCTGGTTTGCCACTGCGAGTACAATCAATGGGCAGCGACAGTCTTGCAGCTTCCTGACAAGGGTGTTAGTGCAATAATTTATTTGCTGCATTTAAACTTTATAATTTTGGATGAACACACAGTTAAAAACATTGTTGTCTATACCTAAAAATGTCATGTGTGAAGTGGTGCCTTTGGGGTCCATCTAAAAGAACAGGGGAGAATGGTTTGACGAAGTAGATCCCGTCCAAGCTGCTTATGAGATTTTGAGGGGGTGGAAGTTTCAGCTCTCTTTCAGCTCCATTCTGGTGGTTTCAGAGGGTCATGCTGGAGGATTGTTTCTCGGACTCCTAAGACATGCCCTGCGAGTGTAACTGAATCTCTGTAATCCTCCCTACATCTACACAGAGCTGCTGGGAGATTTAGGATTTAAATTTGAAGTGCCACCCATTTGTTGATGGCACCCAGGTCTATTTTTAATATCTGTGCCACATCACATCTTGTCTGACTTGATCCAGAAGCAACCGTCTTGGTCCTTTTTAAGGCCAGTGTCTGGCAGCTGTGTTGGATGCAAGAGGCCTAAAACAGACTGAAACTGAATCCACGCAAGACAGAAGTGAGGCTGGTTAGAAATCTTGTGATGTGGATATTTTTCTGATTATTGACAACAGTTGACTGCTGTTAGTTAATCACATTCCCAGTCTGGACATGTTTTGAATGTTAGGTTGCACTTAGATATATAGTGGCCAAGGACACATTTTGCCATCTCCATTCTCTAGCTGTGGCCTGATCAGGAACACTGGGATTTTGCAACTATCATTCATACTTTTGTGACTTTTAGACTTGACTTTGGGCCCAATCCTATCCAACTTTCCAGAGCCGATGCAGTCGCAATGCAGCCCTGAAGTAAGGGAACAAATGTCCCTTTATCTTGGGGAGGCGTCTGTGACTGCCTCCCCCCCCCAACTGCAGGATGCAATACATGCCCCATTGGCATGGCTGCACCAGTGCTGGAACATTGAATAGGATTGGACCCTTCTGTTATGTAGGGCTGCCCTGCCTTGAAGAGTGTTCAAACGTTTCAGGAGACATTGCTGTATAATGCAGTAGCCAGTATCCTTTCTAATACAAGCAGGTTTCTGACTGCCTGTTGGCTTCTGGACACAATTCAAGGTCCTAGTTTTAGATCCCTAAAGAACCTGAGTTCAGCGTCTTTTAATTATTACCTCTTTCACCCACACACGTCCCCCACCTTTTAAGATATGCTGTAGCAGGCCTAGAGATGTGAAGGCATGGAAACCTCCTTGGAAAAAACAGGGGAAAATGTTTTTTTTTTCTGTTTTGTTTCCAAGTTGTCTTTATTTTTCAATTTTTCCAGTGGAAAAATTGCAACGTTTGGGAAAAATAGAAGGAAGTAATATAAACAAGTTTCTTTTTTAGAATAATGAATGAATGCTTTTTAAGGAAGGGTATTACAATCAATCCTGGTATAATGTAAACATATCAAACTCAAATTCAAGATGCATTTCTGCACCCTGCAGGCAATGTTATCGCCAGAGGAGATTACAGGGCATTCTTGCTTGTGGATTGTTGGCTGCCTTTTGCTTAGCGCCTCCTGTTACAGAAGGAATAACTCTTGCTCACTGTTTACTGCACTCAAACAAACATGCTTCTCTATTGTGGGGCTAATCACAACTCAGCGAGAAACTAAAAGGAACAAAAAGAAAAGTCTAAGGGTGGTGTCTAGCTCCATCCTATAGTAGAAAGTCCTACGGTCTAACTCCTTAGTTGCCATATTACTACACTTCCCCTGCTGGCCTTCTGACCCTGGAGTTTGAGGGAGAAGATACCAGAAGAAATAATTACCTTGAATTTGATATCCGCCTTTGATAACTTCAGCCCATTGCTCAGAGCAGCCTCATGGTTGGGCCAGTCCTGTTCTTGACTTTCCAGCAGTTTTTTTCTTCTTCTGGCAAGCATTTGATTTGTACTCATCCTGAAGTCTTACCTTCTCCCTAATGTCTTTAGCTGGGATTGCTTTTCAATGCTATTGTCTCTCTGTTGGCATTATTTATATTTATGGTATATCAGTTGTTTTATTATATTTTATATTGCAAGTCGCTTTGGGTATTCTTCTGTGGAAACGTGGAGTTAAAAAACCTAAAAAATAAATGAATACATAAATATGTAGGTGTATGAGGGGAGAATTTTTGTGACTGTTTTGTGGAGCGGGACATAACTTCCTTTCACAGGCTATGTTGTGCTTCTCTGCTGCACAATTACAACATAGCAACAACATAGCAATGCTTGTCTAGCATTTTTTTTAAGTGACAAATTCCAGTAATCCTATCCTTGCAATAACAGTGCAGCATTCTGGGAAGTGATGCACTTCTGCTATCCCCTCTTCTGTGTAAAATAGATCTGGTCAGTTTTTCTAAACAGGGCTAAACAGCAGCACAGCAATTCCCCTGCAGTAAAGATGAAGCCCAAAGTCAGCCTACTGGTCCATCCAGCTCAGTATCGCAGCAGCTCTCCAGATCTCAGGCAGATGTTCTTTGCTTGTTATCTGAGATCCTTTTCACTGGAGATTCCAGCAGCGACTGAACCTGGGACCTTGTGGGTGTAAAGCAGATGCGTGACCACTGAGGTATATCTCATCCCAATAGTTTAAAGTGCCTTTACCCTTAGTCATGCATGCAAGAAGGGGTTTGGCCCAATCCTAACAGGGACTTACACTGCTGGAACTAGTGTTTTGGCAGTGTGAAGTTATTTAAGGCTGTCGCAAAACATGACATGTCATACAGCATGGCCTGGCTGCCACCACAAGTGGTAAGCGGCCTCCCGACGAGCCCTGGCACAGGTAAGTCAGTGCAGGGTGTGGATGGGAGGTGAGGTGTGGGCAGAATGGGGCAGAGAGGGAGAGGAACAGCGAGAAGGCCGGGGGGGGGCGAATCAAGGCTGGGAAAGGGTTGGTATCGGCAGGGATCCTATCCCCCTTCCTGGATGCACTCGGATTTGTGCCACCTGTATAGTTGGTGCAGGTCAGAGTAGACCCAGTGGGACAGGGAGGGCTTAGTCTGGGGCAAGGAAACAAATGATCCCTTGAGGAGGCCTTTGCAGCACGAAACTCCCCCACAGGATGCAGCACATGCTCTGTTGGCACTGCTGCATCTGCATGCAGGGAGTTAGGTAGGATCGGGCTGTTTGTCTGGGATATACCCTTACCTACAGTATATAAGATATACAGTGCTATTGTAACTGCACTATTGTAACTGTAATTGTGAAATATTGAACAAAGGCTGAAATGTTGCTGGTGCACTCTACAAAAATGATCATGTGTAAGAGCCCTAAGAATAAGATTGATCCATAAACTATCACACTGTACTTCTGTTTAACAACAACAACAACAACAACAAATAGTCAGCATTTATATAACACTTAAAGCACTTCACACACATTATCTCAGTAATCAATAAGCTTGTAAGGTACGCTAGTGTTGTTGTCTCCCTAGAGCAGATAAGGGCTGAGGCTGAAAGAACAGTAGCTTGCCTACGACCATCTAGGGAGTTCATTGCTGAGGTGATATTTGAGCCTATCATTTCGCAAGTTGCGCTCTCGGTTGCTGCACTACCCCAGCTTTAAGAGCCGCTTCCAGAAAGCAGAAACTGGTTGAATCTGTGCTATGCTATCAGAATAAACTCCAGTCTTTTCAGGTGAGCACTAGTTTCAGAGGATAGCTCTAGCAGAGCAAAACATTGTCACTAAAAAGGTATAATTAGAGCTGTGTGCTTTGATTTTCTTTTGGCCTCACTGCAGTTAGCTGCCAGCTAAATTTAGACTCTTGAGTTGGTATCATGCTACATGGCATGGATTAAATGACCAACTCAGCTATGTTTACAAAATGGGAGCAGCCCCAGCAGGTACAGAAGAACTGAGCAAATTTGCTTTCACAATATCACCCAGCTTGAGAAAAGGGCTTGTTCCCCACACAGCAGACACACTGGAGCAAAGTGACAAGGAAGGACCCTCCAAACAGTCCTCCCTATTCATACCAGGAGTGGTGCTGTTAGTGTATAAGGGTGTTGCAGATGGTACAAATGAAATGAGTAGTCAGGGACTGGAAGCCAGCATGAATCATCCATCTTGATGGCACCAGGTTCTCCCCCTCCATGCTGAACAACGTCTTCCTGGACAGAAAAGGGAAGATGAAGGAAAACAAAAGGCTGAGTCATTTTCATGTCCCTTCCACATGCCCCAGACTGAGCCACTGCACACTATTTCAGGCTCTGATCATCATGCAAGTTAAAAACTATATCTAGACCAAGTTTATGTGTACAGTTGAAGTCATGTGATTACTTCACTGCAGACCCAGACTTTTTTAGCGCATGCCTATATTTTAGCGTAGAATCATCACAAATTATTTCAAAAATTGTTTACTCCTTTGCTGTATGCACAAATGTGGCTTGGGTAGAGCCAGTCTGTGACTTGGCTCCAAAGAGCTGCTTGGTTGCACCCATAGGTTTGGGCATGATGATTTCTTTCTCTTGGCTGGTAGATCCTCGTGCCATTTCACAAACGAGTAGTGGCATGTGCTGCACCTAGTACTCCAAAGGAAGATGTCAAAGATTCTATTGAGCATAAGAACATAAGAAGAGCCTTGCTGGATCAGGCCAAAGGCCCATCTAGACCAGCTTCCTGTATCTCACAGTGGCCCCACCAGATGCCTTCGAGAGCACACAGCCAACAAGATAACCTGTTTTCTGTTGTCACTCCCTTGCACCTGGCACAGAGAAATGCCCAAGCAGCTCTTTGGATCCAAGTCCATGTGTTGCTACGCATCCAGGAGCAAGTGAAATTAATTCTCAGGGCTCGTGAAAAGAACTCAAGAGCAAGCCACTTTGGGGGGCGGGGGGAGAGAATAATCTCAGCTTGACATAGTGCTGTATGAAAACCAGGTTCCTTACCTCCCTTTCCTGGTTGTATCTTATGGCAATGAACACCTTGTACCAACATATCTGAGTTTTTGATGACCTAGAGAATCTATTGGAGGAACCACCATTCCTATAAAATAGGAAATTTCTTGTTACACTGTATTGTTCCCACATACTACTCCAAGTGAAACAGTATCAAAGATACTTTGACCCACATTGTAATCATGAAAATTGCAACATAGATTCACTTGGTAATAGACTGTTGATAGACTGTTGTGTGATTGCTTTGTACTGTACTGTATTTCTTGGTCTACTGCTTGATTGGCCTTCATTGTTATTTTATTGTCCTGTTTTGTTTTGGCCAATTGCTGTATGAGGGTTGGGGCCATTGGGCCTAATAGAGGTGCTCCAGGGTCCTTTTATTCCTGGTGCCTCAGATCTGTGATGCAGGAAGGGGAGGGGGTTTATTTATTTATTTATTTTTCACATTTTTATACCACCCTTCCCCCAAGGAGCTCAGAGTGGTGTACATATTTCCTCCCCTCCTTTTTGTCCTCACAACAACCCTGTAAGGTAGGTGGGGCTGAGAGATAGTGACTGGCCCAAGGTCACCCAGGAAGTTTCGTGGCTGAGCGGGGATTTGAACCTGGATCTTCCAGGTCTAAGTCCGACTCCCAAACCGCTACACCATCCTGGCTCTGTTGTTGGATGTTGACACATCCTTGTTCTGCCTCTTCCCTAGAGCTTGCTTCTCTTGGCCAACTCAGGTTCTTTTGGCACTTCAGTGGCATTCGTTTTGAAAAGTGCCGTGCAAACTGTGCAGTCGTATCTCATGATGAGGAGGGGCACTTCTCACAGGACAAGCTGAGGATCACCTGTTGCCCTGGCAACTGACCCTGTTGACTTGAGCAAGCCGGCAGGCTCAATGTTGGGCCCTAGTCTCAGAAGGTTTCCTACCCTCAAATACTCTTACCTGCCTGCAGAAGACTGCTCTGCTCTCTGTCAGGATCACAAAAACAAATCAGCTGTGATTCCCAGTATGTTGGTATGACAACTCATGAAAATTACCAAGGACAGCGTTAACCATTGGAGGCCAGAATCAGTATTGCCAACTGTCACAGAATCCTAGAATATTAGAGTAGTCAAGTACTGGTGTCACTACAGGGGGGGCGGAGTTGTAAGTTCTTCCGTGATCGGAGCCTCCGTTACACGGAAGAATGAAGTGCCCCACCCCCGCGCCTTCTGACCCATTCAAAGTAGTGAAAACAACGCGCAGGAGACTCCCTGCGCGTTGTTTTCACTGCTTTGAATGGGTCGGAAGGCGCGGGGGTGGGGCACTTCGTTCTTCCGTGTAACGGAGGCTCCGATCACGGAAGAACTTACAACTCCGCCCCCCCCCCCTGTAGTGACACCAGTGTAGTCAAGGACCTTGGAGGTCATAAGAACATAAGAGCCCTGCTGGATCAGGCCAAATGCCCATCTAGTCCAGCTTCCTGTATCACACAGTGGCCCCACCAGATGCCTCAGGGAGCACACAAGACAACAAGATAACCTGTTTCCCGTTGACACTCCCTTGCACCTGGCACAGAGAAAACCCACTTCTAAAACCAGGAGGTTGCTTATGGCTTGTAACCTGTGATGGTCTTTTCCTCCATGAATCTGTCCAAACCCCTTTTAAAGGCATCTAGGCCAGATGCCATCACCACATCCTGTGGCAAGGAGTTCCACAGATGAATGACACACTGGGTAAAGAAATATTTTCTTTTGTCTGTTCTAACTCTCCCTCCACTCAATTTTAGTGCATGTCCCCTGGTTCTGGTGTTGTGCGAGAGGGAGAAGAATTTCCCTCTATCCACTCTCTCCATCCCATGCATAATTTTATAAGTCTCAATCATGTCCCCCCTCAGGCACCTTTTTTCTAGGCTGAAAAGCACCAGACGCTGTAGCCTTTCCTTATAAGGGAGGTGCTCCAGCCCACGAATCATTCTGGTCGCTCTTTTCTGCACCTTTTCCAATTCAACTATATCCTTTTTGAGGTGTGGTGACCAGAACTGGACACAATACTCCAGATGTGGCCTTACCATCAATTTGTACAAAGGCATAATGATATTGGCCGTTTTATTCTCAATCCCTTTTTTAATGATCCCGAGCATGGAACTGGCCTTCTTCACAGCCGCCGCACACTGGGTCGACACTTTCATCGACCTGTCCACCAGCACCCCAAGATCTCTCTCTTGATCCGTCACAGACAACTCAGAACCCATGAGCGTATATGTGAAATGTTGGTTTCTTGCCCCAATGTGCATCACTTTGCACTTACTTACATTGAAGCGCATCTGCCATTTTGCTGCCCATTCTCCCAGTTTGGAGAGATCCTTCTGGAGCTCTTCACAATCCCTGCTGGTCTTCACCACCCGGAAAAGTTTAGTGTCATCCGCAAACATGGCCACCTCACTGCTTATCCCCGACTCCAGGTCATTTATGAAGAAGTTGAAAAGCACCAGTCCCAAGACCGATCCTTGGGGCACACTGCTTTTCACCTCTCACCATCGTGAAAATTGCCCATTGACTCCCACTCGCTGTTTCCTGGTCTTCAACCAGTTCCTAATCCACAAGAGGTCCTTGGGGCACACTGCTTTTCACCTCTCGCCATTGTGAAAATTGCCCATTGACTCCCACTCGCTGTTTCCTGGTCTTCAACCAGTTCCTAATCCACAAGAGGACCTGCCCTCTTATTCCCTGACTGTGGAGTTTTCTCAGGAGCCTTTCATGAGGGACCGTGTCAAACGCCTTCTGAAAATCCAGATATATAATATCCACGGGTTCGCTCGCATCCACATGCCTGTTGACCTTTTCAAAAAATTCTAACAGGTTTGTGAGGCAAGACTTCCCCTTGCAGAAGCCATGCTGACTCTCCCTCAGCAGAGCTTTTTTTCTATGTATTTTAAGATTTTATCCTTAATGAGACTTTCCACCATCTTCCCTGGAACAGATGTTAGGCTGACCGGCCTGTAGTTTCCTAGGTCCCCCCCCCCTTCCTTTTTTAAAGATTGGCGTGACATTAGCTATCCTCTAATCCTCTGGCACAGTGGCCGATTTAAGGGACAAGTTGCATATTTTGGTCAAGAGGTCAGCAACTTCATTCTTGAGTTCCTTCAGAACTCTTGGGTGGATGCCATCCAGGCCTGGTGATTTATTGATCTTTATTTTGTCAATTAAGTCTGAGACGTCTTCTCTTTTAACCTCTATTTGACTTAATTCTTTAGTGCATCCAGAGGCGTATTTTCCTCCGTGGGCGCCCGGAGCAAGGGGGTGGGAGGCGCCCGTATAGTAACATTTCAGCCGTGGCGCGCTCCGGAGGGGGGCGGCGGCGCGCTCCGGGAAGGGGCGGCAGCGGTGGCGCGCTCCAGGCGGTGGCGACCTCCCCCCCCAATCGGGAGAGCCGGCTGGGGTCGTCTTCCCTGGCCGGCTGCCCGGGCCTTCTAAAGTAGGCCCGCTGCGAGAACGGTATTTATACCGTTCTTTTTGCGCATGCTCAGACTGTTACTGAGGGAAAAGGGCTGCCGAGACCGAGTCCGACTCGCGGGCGGGCGGGGCGCCCTTCGGGACATGGCGCCCGGAGCGGGTGCTCCGCCCGCTCCACCCTAGTTTCGCCTCTGAGTGCATCTAGTGCAGGCAACTACATCATCCCTGATGGATGACCATCCAGCCTCTGCTTGAAAACCTCCAATGAAGGAGAGCCTTTGTGGTTGCAACCTAATTAGGTCAGAGTAACCTAATAATTTGCAAATTCAAGGAAAATTAAAGGCAAAGAAACACACATTTTTGAAGCTAGTAACAGGTATCACTTGAATTGTGGGTTTTTCAAACTGCTGCTTATACCCTGGGGGAACATGCATTATGACCTCATGCATTACTTCTGAAGAATCTCCACATGTCTATAATCATGCTGAGGAGCTACCTGCAGTGGAACAGACACATGTAGCTGCTTCCAACATGAGGGCGCACATGCTTAATCTGTACTGTGAGAAATGGCCCTGCAAGAGCTGATAGTGACTCGTTCAGCAGATATCCAACCCAAGCAGTCCAGCAGTCTCTTTCTATGAATGAAGATGAAGGCTGTGGTTTGGCCTACAGTTCTGAAAATACTATACATCAAAATGCTCCCTCTTATACTTATCTTATCATTTCCTTAATTTTATAAGTGTATTGAACTCAGATGTTATCTGCAGTTTAGAGTGAATAGGAATAATCAACAAAAGCTTTTACCCTTACTATATACCTGGGCATTTATTTGAGGAACTCGTTGTGTTGCACTTCTTAGTTGTAAACCTCTTTGATGCAGCAGCTGCCAGTTTCCTGCCTTGTATACCTAAGGCAATGCAATTCTGTCCTGTAACACCTGGTTGGAGCCATTGCAGTAACTAGAAAACATTTACTGAGATAAACAGACTGCCTTATCCTTGGGACAGACTACACAAATATTTTGGGTTTCATACTCACTGAAGCAGTGAATCCTTGGCCTTCTGTATTCAAAGTGAAAGCAAACACAACCCAGACAGAGGGAGGGATAAGGTAAGGAAATATGACTGATGCTCTTGATGAAGATGCTGCCTAGGTAGCCATGGACTATCATGGCTGGTGTAGCAAGAAGTGGATTTAACCCAGTGGTAGTTCAGGCTTTGCCTGTATTACAGAATGGCCCAGGTTTGGCCCCTAGCATCTCCTGTCTGCTGTGCTGCTGCCTATCAGTGTAGAACAGCAGTTCTCAAACTGGTGGGTCATGACCCACCAGGAGAACTGCTGGTTCCCGTTGACCCCTTATGGGGCGAGGACAGTGGGACAGTGGCGTTAGCAATCCCAGGGATTGCGCCACCGCGGGGGGGGGGGAGTGGTCGTCCTTACCTCAGCGGAGGTCCTGATGGCTTCCGGGGGGTGCGGAGAGGCCTATCACCACTCTGCGGTGATTTACAATGACTTCACGAAACCTGGAAGCGGTCATAAATTACTGCAGAGTGGCAATCTGAAGCTCAGAGAGGCCTGCAGAAGGATATGCAGGCCTCCCTGCACCCCCGGAAGCCGTCAGGACCCTCCAGTGAGGTAAGGACGACCATGTTTCTCCCCTGGCGGCGGAGCGTTCCCTGGGATTGCTGCCAGCACTGTCCCCATGCCCGCAAAGACTCAGAGTTTCCCCCTTCTTGGGAGGGGGGACACATTGAGAACCAATGATGTAGAGAATTCTGAGAGTCAAACCAGATGTGTTGGAAGGATTCTCTCTTAAAAAATAGTACGACACAGGGGTCTAGTCAGGATTGATATTGCACTGCTATAGCCCCACTCAAAATAGTCCCCCTCAATGTTGCTAGTAGCCCAGGAGGGAAGCTACTCTCCATTTCTTGCTTTGATCCATGAGCCCAGTGGAGGAAGGGAAAAGATTGTTCTTTCCTCCATATGGCCTCTTTAAACAAAGCAGGGAATGTCGAGTGCAATCGCAGTATGCTCTATATTTCAAGCTTTGATTCAAGGAGGAAGGAGCCAAGAAAGAGGTGTGGGGGCTGGGGCCGCGGCAGTACTGGCAGGGGGGGGCCAACAATGCTATTCTATTCATACCCTTACCCCGAGTAAAACCCCAGCCTGTGCAACAGGGCTACTTGGATCTGCGCAAGCTAAGTAGCTGGTGCAGAACTGAGAAGCCCTTGTCAGACTTTCAAGCCCGGGAGGGGGAATAGAATTCAGTATGTGCCAGCACATCTAGTCCCACCCCCCCTTCCAGGTCTGATCTGCCCCCTCCTTGCCTGCCGCCTGTCCTGTTACACCCTGACCCTCCCCTGACCCTCTGCTGCCCAGCGATAGCTTACCAGCACCATTGGGCACTCCTTCTGTCTGTGGCTCTGGTGGGACAGTGCAGGCCTTCCTGCAGGCACCTCTTACTCCCAGGTCATCACAAGATGCTTTACGGCGCTTTTGCAACAGTCAGCGCCAGCACTGAGGTCACAGCACTGGTGCAGACAAAGCTTAGGATTGTGCTGTCAGTGTAAGGCAGTTGCATCTGTTCATAAGAAGCTCTCAGTGGGGAACCATGGCCTTTGCCCCATTTTTGACTGCACATGTACAATAATCCCTGACTTGGTTGGATAAAGTAGCCTTGGCTACTTTATCCCATCACTTTTATTTTTTGGCATACAGTTTCTGTCTCCAATTAATGGAAAACTCAGTTTCATTTTTTAGCACCATCACCATTGTGCTGAAATATGTTTCAATCAAATACTTGCAAAATTCATACAGGGAAATCACCTGCTATAAAGGGTAAAAGCAATACTGCTTTTCTTGGAAAAGCTTCTTCTCTTTTTAGTGTTGAGGCAGGAATGGGTAGCTCAAGACATGACTTAACATGGATGAAATTAAATGGGCTAAATTTATCTGTACTTTAGATCAGAGATCTAGATGTCATGTATAATTACATGATACCCTCCAAATAATACCATGTGGTGAGAAAAAGAAATACATTTATCTTTAGCTCAGTTGGTTTACAGATGCTGTGCCAAGAGAAGCCATATAATGTGAAACACAGAAGCCTTATCCATTATTCATTCGCATTTACTGGAAAGGAGTCTTGTATGTATCATATACATTTGCACTTTCCCTTTGCAAGAACTGCAGATAGAGAGTTGCCAGTATAATAAACTATTATAATTTGGTAGAGATAATTTGCAATCTCATGAACTGAATATTACGTTTGTTCTGTTAGCCTGCAATCACAAGCACACTAAGGGCCCAATCCTATCCAACTTTCCAGCACCAATGTTCCCTTTCCTTGAGGATGTGCGCCGAGTCCTGCAGCAGGAGGACAGAGTCCTTCCTCAATTACAGAGTCCTTCTCAAGAAAAGGGAATATTGATTCCCTTACCTCAGGCCTGTATTGTGGCAGCATCGGTGCTGGAAAGTTGGATAGGATTGGGCCCTTACTAAGGAGTAAGACCCATTAATCTCAGTGGAACTTACTTCTGAGTAAGCATGCTTAGGAGTCTCCTGCAAATCTCATAGAGGGAAACAGGCTGGTTTACCGAGCAGACAATTCACTTAACTATTTTTGTGCAGTTCTATTCATTTCAGGATCATACCGCCAATATAACAGGTGAATAGTTTTCTGTTAGTCTGTTACAGCGAACATTAAAAGTGAGCTATGTGGCACCAAAAAGACCAACACGTAATATATTTCTCTCCAGTATACCTTGAATGCCAGAGGCGTTGTTAGGGGGGTGGGGGCTACACATGGCAGGGTGTGTGTGTGTGTGTGTGTGTGTGTGTGTGTGTGTGTGTGTGTGCACAAGACACCGATTTGGCAGCAAATTGGTGGCGCAGGGGCGTCTGCTGCAACAAAAATGGCAAGCACCCTCTCTGGGGGTGGATGTAGCTAAGCCTCTGTTGAATGCTGATCATTTGAGTTTTCTGCTCAGAACAAAACAATTTTTTAAAATCATAACCATATTCATAACAATATGACTTATTTTCCTATAATAAAGCTGAGGGGAGGAAGTGGGGTATTAACATATTTTTGTTGTAAGCCGCCTTGGTTGCCCTGGTGGGAGAAAGGCGGGGTAAAAATTCTATAAATAAATAAATAAATAAATAAATAAACATCTAGGGGCCAGCTAATCTGCAACCTAGTCTGAGGCTTTTCTGTATTGAATCTGTAAAAAGAAAGGAAATTATTTCAGTTCCTAGTTTACAGATGTACATGATAGGGTACATTGTGCCCTCTGGTGATCACTACTGGAAGTGTTCTGAGAGTGACCAGGAAAAGACAAGACCACTGGAATTCCTTGTGCTTCCTTTACATATACATACATAACAGAAATCTATGTAAAAGACAAAAACATCTTGATCTTTGGTACTCTAAAGTTCAGCAATTAAATATTAAACACAAGCTGTTTCTTATTCCTCCCTCACCTACATTTTGAGGTTCAAGGGAAGGTGATATTTATTGTGCAGACTTTGAGGTGTAAAAATACAGTTCACTCTTCAACAAACTCTTATTTGGTGGAAACCTTGTATGCTTCCAACAACAAAAACCTCTCTAACATATCCTTATGTACTTTTTCTTACTAATTAGCATACCTGAATTTTTTTGGAAAAGAGAGCGTGTTCTTAAAGACATTTACTTTAAATACATTCTATTCATTTCTGTGCAATTTCCTTCCAAGCAAGTGCTATTACTATCACTTATTAAAATTTTATCCTGACCTTCCCCCAAGGAATGCAGGTTGGCATATGTGGTTTGGTTATACCCTTGTGGGGCAGCACCAGCAGGGTACTGCCAAGGTCCCATGGCTCCAGAAAGGCCCACCACTGGTCCCCACCCCATTGTCAAGCTGGGGGAAAAAAGGAGGAAGTGTCCATAGAAAGACTTATGCAATTGCTTCCTTCTTCCCCTTGTCCTAACTAGTCAATGGGAGCAGGGATGCCTTCTGGGCGAAACATTATCACCCCATTGGCCAGTGGGAAAGAGAACTTCCTTCTCCCCACTGGCCAGTCAGTGTTGCGCCCAGGGGGCGGCCCCTCCATTATCACCACAACTGCTGCTGGTGGGGGGGGGATGGTTTGCCGTAAACCAGGGTGGCCACCGTCTTGTCTGTCTGTCCACCTGCAGACTGGCTCTGAGTCAAGTAAGTAAGTGGGTGAAAAAGCGGAGGGAGGGTTATTTCAAAATAACCTTTTAAAGCAGGGTTCCTCAACCTTTGGGGGCCCGCGTACCCCCCTATGCAGGCCACCAAAGGCTGCATACCCCCAGGCCCCCAAAAAGTGCACCCCAAAACATTTTTATACGGGCTGCGGCATGGCCGGGTCCTCCCGCCCGCGCCGCAACCTGGAGGGTAAAGCTACAGCCCCGCCGAATTGGCAGGGCTGTAGCTTTACCCCAAATGCCCCTGTTTTTTTCCCGGGCTGCGGTGCGGCCGGGCGGGTTCTCCCGCTCGTGCCGCAACCCGGAGGGTATTGCGAATTGGCAGGGCTGTAGCTTTACCCTCCAGGTTGCGGCGCGAGCGGGAGAACCCGTCCGGCCGCGCCACAGCCCAGGAAAACCGGCTAAATTCCCCCCCCCACCCGTAGCTTCCCTTACCTTGTTTCCCGGCCGCCTCCATCTTGAAACTCGCGAAAATCTCACGAGATTCAAGATGGCGGCGGCCAAATCTTGTAAGGGCATATGAGGCATGAGGCAGCCTCATGTGCCCTGACGAGATTTGGCTGCTGCCATCTTGAATCTTGCAAGATTTTCGCAAGTTTCAAGATGGAGTCGGCCCGGAAACAAGGTAAGGGAAGCTACAGGGGGGAAATTTAGCTGATTTTATGCTCGCAGCAGCTGATAATGGGGTGCATCTCGCGTACCCCCAACCTGCGGTCCGCGTACCCCTGGGGTACACATACCACAGGTTGAGAATCTCTGTTTTAAACTTATTTAACAATGGTGCAATCCTAACCAACTTTCCAGCCCCGGTGTAGCCATGCCAACAGGGCGCACGCACACTGCATTTTGCAGTGCAGGGGCAGTCATGCAGGCCTCTTCAAGGTGAGGGAACATTTGTTCCCTTACCTCAAGGCTGCATTGCAGCTGCACCAGCACTGGAAAGTTGGTTGGGATTGCACTGTAAATAAATAACCTACAGTCCAATTCTATGAAGACACCCCATACCATATTTCATATGCTCAGAGGCGTGGAAAGACTGGAGCGAGCGGAGCAGCGGCTCCAGGCGGCACTGCGGCGCCGGGCGGCGCGGCTCCACTCGCTCCAGTCTTTCCATGGAGCGAGCGAGCGCGCCCGCCCGCCCAGTGACGCGGGCGGGCGTTCCGAGGCCTTCTCCGAGGCGTTTACGTAACGTAAACGTTCTGCGCATGTGCAAAAAAGACTAAATAGCGCGCCGCCTTCAGAAAACCCTGTCCACCGGTCGGGGTGGATGCTCCGGGGCTTTCTCTGGCTCCGAGGCCGGGGGAGAAGGCCTCGGAGCGCCCCGGTAAGCGGGGCCGCCCCCCGGAGCGGGGCCGCCCCCCGGAGCGGGGTATCAGGAGCGGTGCTGCAGGCAGCATCCGCTCCTGATACGCCTCTGCATATGCTACATTTCTCTCATTCTCTGAAATGTGTGGACCCAGACCTAGGCAAACGTTTTTCTGTGTAATCCCTCCCAAAACATTATGTGTATTGTGTGCTATAAGTTAAGAGAGCTAACTTGAAGCTGTGCTCCTATATGCACTCGGGACCATAGCACATGTGTTTCATATAAAAAACCCCAACTTCCATCTCTGGCATCTTCAATTAGCAAGTCATCCAGGAGTGTGGGACTGGGAAAGACCTCTGTCCAGGGTTCAGGGGCCCTCAACAATGTCTTCCACAGGCCCCTCCTACCTGGTTGTGCCCCAAGAGAGTTGCTCCCACAACTGCTGCCACAAGGCGGCTGCTGCCACAAGGCGGCTATGGGCTCAGAGGCAACCTCAAGAATTAGCAGTACGCCCTTCCAAGGGTCCTGGGCCCTCAGCAGCTGCCCAACAATAAGGCAGAGGTCCTGCCTCTGTTTGAATCCTTGGAAGCCCTTTGCCAGTCATTGCAGACAAAACTAGGCTACTGTAGATGGGTCAGTGATCCGACTTGGTACAAGGCAGTTTCAAATGTTCTTTCAAAGAGAATCTTGTTGAATTAGGTGGGAGGGACTTACTGAGTAAACAGGCATCGCATCAGGCTGTACGAGGGCTAACCGAAGAACTCTTGCACAATTGATTGGTAACTCTGTCTGCCTATGTATCCCCCAATCTGCTGCACCCATGAATACTCAGTAGGTTCAACAAGATAAGTCCACATGTTTCTCAATACTGTTGTTGTTACAAGGACCTTTAACAAGCATGCTACAGAGCCCGGCTGCTGCTTCTTTCCCTTTTTAAAAATCTTGCTAGAGTCCCAAATTAAAGTCAGCACTATAAGCCAAGCGATCCTGGTTTCAGTTTAACTACTCTTGGCAGAAGCTCAAACTTTTTAGAAATACACTTAAGGAATCTTGGTCTAAAAGCAGTATAGTAGGAATGCTGCAGTATCCTGGACAGGGGTAAGAAGTTGCATAAGATGGGTAAGCATCCAAATGAAAAAGTAGTACAATATATATAATAGGTAAGAAATAATTGATATGGAAAATTGTGTTGGCTTAGGAAATGCACTTTGTTGTCAAAGTCAGCCTTTGCCTACTAGGAAAGACCAAAGTATTGGGGGCTTTAAACTTATTTTTGTTAAAGGTGATTGGAAGGGAATCAGGACAAGATAGAGGTTTATAAAACTATCCCTGGTGCAAATAGAATTTTTTCTCCCTCTTATAATATTGAGAACGCAATCCTCCTCAACTTTCGAACACATGCTCTGCTGTTCGAAAGTGTTGCAAACGTGCTTTGCTTTCGTGTAAGGGCTGATGACGCGGAGGCCGGCAGCCCTCACTCTGGTGCTGGATTGACCACAGCTGCTGCCAGGGAAGGTAAGTCTCCTGCCGGTGGGTGTAGGGGCGGGTGGCAAGGGAGGGCAGTGGTTGGCCGAGCCGGCCCGAGATGGGTGGAGATGGCAGCCGCTGCATCCCTGTCCCGTTCTCAGACTGGCTTGGCCATTACATGGCCGCCTCAGACTTACGCCAGCTCTTGAGCTGGCGGAAATCCGAGGAGGCCCATTGGGCCTCCCAGCGCTACACTGGAGGAAGGGGACGAAACTCTGAGTCGCTCATGCTTGGCCTGGAATGAGGATAGGATCCAATGGGCGACCGTAGGGCCGCCCGCGAATATTTAGGCAGGATTGCACTGTAAAACATGGAGTCGTCCAATGAAATTGAGTGGCAGGAGATTTGGGACAGGAAAAAGAAGTACTTCACACACAGTGTGTAATTAATTTATGGAACTGGCTGCCACAAGATAAGATGTGGTGATGGCTAGCAGCTTAGAGGGCTTCAGAAGGATATTAGACACATTCATGGAAGATGCCTGTCAGTGGCTTCTAGCCATAATGGCTTGATGCTACCTCCAGATTCAAAGGCAGTATGCCTGAATACCAGCTGCAGGGCAGCAATGGCGAGCAAGAACTATTGCCTCTATCTCCTGCTTGTGGGTTTCCTTGAGACATCTGGTTGGCCACTGTGAGAAAGAGGAGCCTGAGAAAAAGGGTCTTTGGCTGAATCCAGCAAACTTTCTTACCTTTTATTTATTATGATTTGATAATCATCTATTGAGCTCTTGGATGCACTTTTATGGCAATTATTTTGTTATATGTGCTCTTGTTATGCATTTTCATATAATTCTGTTTATCAGACTACTGGATAGATTTTATATGTCTTGTTAGTGGAATATATGGGTCTGTATATTTGTCTGAATTCATCCATTAAAAGTAAAAAGACATGCTTTATTCTTTGACTTTGCAAGTTTTGCAAACTTCTTAGGAAATACCTTCAAAAGCAGTTTTGATCAAATACAGGCTAATGAATTACTAGCCTTTTAATATTAAATGAACATTTGTCCTTTAAATGCAAACAAGGAAAGTCCTGAAATCAATATAAAAGCAAAAGCAAGCCAAAACCCCCAGTCCTGCTGGAAGATTTAGCATAACAAAACTACAGCTAGGAATACTTTCCTTTTTCTGGTAAGACTTCTGCAACTTTAGCTGACTTATGGCAATGTGACATGCAGGAAGGTAACAGCTTTTTGCAGCACGGGGATTCAGTGATGGCCTCATCTGTTACCTGTCACACTATTGGTAATGAAAGAGGCACTGCTAGCAAAAATATAGCAATCCTAGGCAGCATCCCCCAAACTAGGTCTCCACCATGGCAATACAATACAATAATATGGCAATACTTATCAGGCCCTTTGCATGTGAGAAGGCCCTCTACATCTCAAGGAGCTGATCAGGCTATACTCTAACACAGTGGTTCTCAAAGTTCTCCCCACGAGACAGGGAGAACTTTGAATTTTTGTGGGGGTGGGGACGGTAGCAGCGATCCTGGGGATTGCCAGCACCGAGAAAAAGAGGTGCTTATTTTACTTACTGGAGGTCCTGAAGCCCTCCGGAGGATTTGGGGAGCGTTCGGGGTGGCCCGTGCTCCCCTCTGCGGGCCTCCCCGAGCTTTAGATCACCGCGAAATGGCAATTACGGCAACTTCCAGTTTTCATCTGAAAACTGGAAGTGGTCATAATTGCCGTTCCACGGCGATCTAAAGCTTGGGGAGGCCCGCAGAGGGTAGTGTGGGCCTCCCCGAACCCTCTGGAGGGCTTCAGGACCCCCACTAACTAAAAATATTGCTTTTTAAACATTTTTTTCCTGCCACTTCCATGCTGTCCCCGCCTCTTAAGGTGGCGGGGGACAGCATCCAGTTCTCCTGGTGGGCTGCAACCCACCAGTTTTAGAACTGCTGCTCTAACAAGCCTGATAGGACCTCCCAGTATTCTAACTTGCCAGCAGATGAAACCTAAGACAAGCAAGAGCCTTGATAGCTAAAAGAAGGCCTGCTATTCTGTGCACACTTTTAAGATGGCACGTACCAGCAAACAGGCACAGAGGTGTTCTGTACAGGGTCTGCCCATAGCAGTAAAAATGTAAGCCAGAGCCCAGATCCACAGAGCTGAAACGAAACCAGAGAGAACTGCCTTTTTGAAGAAAGCTGCTCCTTAATGGTCAAATATTTTAAAAAATCTATCCAATTCCATCAAAATATATTCACAGTGCAAGCCTATCCAACTTACACTACTGGTGTAATCAGCGGTGCAGCGAGAATGGGAGGCCCCAAAATGGAAAGGGGATTCAAATCCCCTCCAAAGGGGGATTCAAATCTCCCATCCCCTCCAAAGCCTTCCGCCCTGCCCTATATATATAAAACAAACACAAGCACAAACAGAAACATAACACTAAATTAAATAAGCAGATCAGAATAAATTAGACAAGCTCAAATTAAATCAACTTCATTCAGAGCATTTAAAATCTACAATCCCCCTCATATTTATATTGAAACTATATATTGTCCTCAGATTAGTCGTTAAAAAACGGCATGGTTAGACGTTTCTAAACGAGCAGACTTCGAAACTTGGCCACCTGCCTAGTACGTGTCTCATTGTTTCCTGTTAATAGGTATTGGATAGCAACATTACCTGACTGACACATTATATCCGACAGCAATGGTTTAAGAAATTGGGCACGCAAATCATGAAACCAGGTACAGTGGAGCAAGATATGGGGTAGGGATTCCAGCCCCCCTCAGTTACAAGTGCAATGGCGTTCCTCAGCAGGCAGGCCTCTAAATCTGCCTAGTAGGACTTTAGAGGGCAGAGCATTACAGTGTGCTAGCGTAAATGCTCGCCTTTCTTGAGAACTGTCTAAAAAGAGCAGATATCTAGGTCTGCTGCCATAGTTGATCAGTAGTTGAAAGTTCAGTGGGGAGCAGATTCTGTGTGCCGCTGCCAGGGTCTCCTGCCTATCTATATCCACCAACCTAGTGATTGTTATCTTCCAAGCTGTGGCCAGAGATCCTGCCCCCAAAAGATTAATGGACAGACCCAGTTTTTGGATTATGCTGTAGTTTTACTTATATGTAAATGCACTATACTTCTTAAATTAAATAACCACCATAATATTAAGTCTGCAATCCTGTGCATGCAGCATATTTACTGGGGGGCGTACATACCATCGGACATAGTGGAAATAATTTCCAAGTAATTTCCTACAGTGTAGGAATGGGCTGCAAAGTCGTAATTATATGCGCTCCTATTTGGGGAATAAGTTCCATTGAACTCAGTGGAATTTACTCCTGAATAATCCATGAGATTGAGCTGCATAAATCTTCCTTCAATGTACTCATTTTGCATTTTTACTTATTTAGTAGCTGTAACCTGCAACATGTAGGCTTTTACAGATTGAAATATATCCAGAGGAAAAAAAAAGAGCATATAGCAGGTTGGAATTTCCCAAATAATGAGGTGGAGTTTTCTCGGGTGCAAGCCTTAAGATTTAAGAATGAAGGAACAACCCTTTCTCCTGAGAGCTCTTAAAATCCAACATGTCACCACCCCGCTGACACTGTACCTAAAATGTTTGGTAAAGATGGGGTAATAAAACATTCAGTCTAGTAACACATACGGTACAAACGTTTCCCCAAACAGAACCTTGAAACTAAGTGTGCTCCCTGAGGCATCTGGTAGGGCCACTGTGTGATATAGGAAGCTGGACTAGATGGGCCTTTGGCCTGATCCAGCAGGGCTTGTCTTATGTTCTTATGTTCTTAAAGCTCTATTTGGACTTTTGTTAAGGATTGCACAATGGCTTCCTTGAATGTCTGGTCAGTCTGTTTACTCAGAAATAACAGAAATCTTTTTTCCTTTGCTTGCTGGAATAAAGAACAAATTAGGTGGAGTTAATATTTAACCTTTCTCTTCTGTGTAGGAGGCAAACTGTTGGGTTTGGGCTCATTTGGGCAGCCACGAATCCAGCAGCAATGTTGCCTGTCCCACTCGTTTTATGGATAGTTGCTTTAGCCCATGCTGTTCTTGCAGGACGTGGTGGTAAGCAGCTCTGCTTTTTTTAATAGGACAAAAAGTGCTGTGGTGTCTTGGGAATTGATGGATGTATTGTGGCATGAAATTTCTTAGGCAATCGGTTATATTATTAGATGCATGAGGAAGACTGTGAATTCCCTTTGATGCAGCTCTGGAGAACATGTCTGCTGTGAATAGATGTCTCCCATCTATTACATGTGGATTGAGTGTCACATGAGCCCTAGCCACATCTTCAAACCTCACTGAATGTGTGGAGGAGGGATGTTGGTCTGCACCCACTGACTTTAGCATGTTCAGAGGCAACTGTGAACAGAGTTATGTGTGTGGACAACTGTACACTCATAGGCTTGCATGATCGGGTACACTGTGTGCTTGGAATCCCAAATTGTTGTACATGCATACAGCTCTATTCATAGCTTCCATTTAATGTGCAGAGATCAGAAGCAGAGCCAGTGAAAAGGATCCTCCTTCCACTCATATATTCATTTAATGCACTTTGAAGGTGTGAATAGGGCTAATGTGATTTGATTGCAGATTTGTGGGAGTAATGAAGAAAAGCTAAAATGTGTCTGTGGCACTCACTTGATTAGCAAATGACTGGAATACTCTTTTGCCCAGGTATCTCCCTATAAAACACACAAGACAAGGTGTCTTGGAATGAAATAAAATGGACAGGCCTTCCATCTTAAACTTTATCAAGGGCACCCCTACATTCTTGCATAATTCTCCAACCCCCTCTAACAGCAGTTGGCAATGTCCGGACTCGGCCAAGCCCATCAGAAGAAAATCATCAAGATAGTGGGTAATCACACTGCAACACTGCAGTGCCCACTCCAACATAGAGCTGAACCTCTCAAATGCAGTACATGATACAGAGCACCCCATAGCTAAAGCCCTGTCCACATAAAATAGGCTGTCAAACAAGAAGCCCAGCAAACAAAATCATCTGCATAAACCACATCGTAACAAGTGAAAGGCCAACTCAATGTCACATTTCGCTATTAGTGCTCTTTTCCCACAGCACTTAAGAATGCCCACCACTTCATCAAAGGACATGTACCTCACCTAGCAAAGCTCTTGCAGAACACTTGGGGTAAGAAAGATGGTGTATACACACCAGGTGCTTTCTTGGGTACCACACTCTGGGGAGATACCCTAATGTTGACCAATGGTAGACATTGGAAAGAGCCTGTCATCCTTATATGTGATACCGCCTTTCTCCCACCTAACTATGGCCTCCATCCTTACTACTGATATTAAGTATGGGGACATTGCCTGCACTCAAGGGGCCCACCAAAGAATCCTGGGAGAAGCCATTCCATATATACAGGGCCACCTCCCAGACAGGATAGGCCAGGACCCAGCAAATAGGCCAAATGATTGAGCCTAATTCGATTGGGCCCTTTTTCCAACAGCTGGGGGGCAGCGGCTCCCCTCCCTTCCATGGACCAGCACTCTGCTCACCAACGCCAGGTCTGAAGCCCCTTGCATGCAGGCAGTTGCAGCTTGGGTGCCAAAGTCCATACAGTCCACAGGCATGCATGAAGTACAGGCACATCATATATGCCTACCTGTACTATTGAATTCCTAGCATACCTTGGGGTTGAACTCCAAGGATACCCTGGGAAACTTGAGCTGCCACAGCCATTAAATGGGCAATGAGATACCAGTTCTGATAGGTCACCCTGATAAGACCTGGCTGGCATGATAATCTGGAGTCACAGCTCCATTTGTTGTTGCCAGTCAAGCACAGGCTCCTACAAGGCACACATGCAGAAGTGTTCATTACAGACCATCCAGGAAGTGCCCATGTACCCCTGTTGTGTCCCAACTGTTGCACCCCAAACTTTACTCCTGGGGGAGCAAACTAGTATTCCCTTTAACTCCAATGTCCACTTTAGGCAAAGTTAGCTTCTTTCCCCTTTAATTGCAATTGTGTGTCAAAGAAAACACTGAACTCCAAGGCAACTATTTACAAGATTTATTACTTTCCCAGCAATAAATGTCCATTAGCACTTCCCGGGCAGATAAGATTCTACTTAGCTAATGAGGGTCCATTTCTGTAGAGAAGTCCAGCTCGTTACTTCACGGCGGTAGAACCTCCTTGTTGCCTTTCTCCTGTCCAGCAAAGAGTCTTGTAGCACAAAGTCCAATCAATCCCGGTCTCTCCAACCTTCCAGTCAGGCAGAGTGTCTCCCAATACCAGTCAATCCAGGTGGGTAGTCCATCCAGGTGAGCAGTCAGTCTGGCAGAGTATCCCCGTCTGGAGCAGAGTCGTCGTCGTCGTCGTCGTCGTCGTCGTCGTCGTCGTCGTCACTCGGCAGTCTGGCAGCATGTGCCCGTGGCGAGCTGGCGAGGCCCCTTCCTGCTCCTACTGCTGCTGCTTTTATACTGTTAGTCCCTATTAACTCTTTACTGGCTACAGCTGTGGGCTTCCAATCACTGCCCTCATTATTGCCCACATCTGTGAGAGTTCCAATCAATGCTAATTGAGTGCAGCTGCAAGCCACACCCACTGCATTCAAAGTCCCAGCTTCATCTCAATTAACAGCAACAACTGTGGGCCACGCCCAATTGCTTGCAGGTGTGCTTCCACCCACGCAGTCCTGGGTGGTAACCCTTTGTGTCCCAGTCCTGTCAAACAGGCAATCCTTTAACCCCTTCCTTCCCGGACCTGTCAAAACAGGGGACCACTGCTAATACCACTAACTCCTCGCCAATCTTCCGTGATTTCCACTACAACCCCCGGAAGACCTGATGAATAATGTCCAGATATTTAAACAATGTGGGTGTGTCAAGGAAGGGAAGTCCCAGGAGAAGACAGGTTGACCAGTGAGAGTAGTGCCTCTGTGGTTAGTGCGCATACAACCCTTCTTGCTTCCCACATTTCCTTTACTGGGCCAGCAGCTGAATGGGGAAAAACCTTGGTAGATTGTATCTGCTGCCACCATCCCACGCTACAGAGACCAGGCAGAGGATGGTCATCTGGGAAAAGCCCCTCCCAGGCGAGCACTGAACCACAGCATTCTAGAGCCACAATCACTACTGGCTCAATCCTGCAAGTGTGTCCAATGCACACTAATAGGCTTCTGTCTGTGAATCACCCTTTTTGGATTGGAGCCAGTGCACATAGTAAACAAAAACAAACACTTCCTATACCTGGGGCTGCAATGGTTGGTGATTCTTGCAGCCTGGGACCATGTTCTTAAGGGGAAGGTACAAAGTATTCAAAGCCTTCTCTTTATCCTTCCCCAAAGGTATTAGATCTATTAAGTGGCAACAATTACCATATATGTATGTAGCAGAGAGATCCTTGTGCAGCTGTTCACACGCAGCCTGATTTATGCACAAGGTTGTGTACGTGTACATCTCTGTACGTGTACATCTCTGTGTACGTACTTTATCTGTTACAGAATTTCTGTGTTCTTGTGTAATAACTGTAAATAACTGTTTGGCATGCAGTTCTAGACCTTGGAGAGTAAGAATTTAAATTATAAGAAAGTACAGTCAGGGAAAGGGACTCCCTGGAGAGGACAGGCTGACCAAGGGGACTAGGGCCTAGTGGTTAGCATGCACATACTCCTTCCTACTTCCCACTTTCCAGCACTGGAACAGCAACTAGATGGGGAAAAGACCTTGGTGATTTGTATCTGCTGCCACCATTCCAGGCTATGGAGACCAGATTGAGGAGGGCTGTCTGGGGAGGGGGGGAGCAAACCTCCCAGTAGAGCACTGAACTTGGGGGTTCTTATTAAAAACCAATCCCACAGTAGTGTCTTCAGAGTGAAGAGACGTGACAATCCATTATAAATGACGTGTGAACAGGGACCAGACAAACCAAGGGTCAAAATATAACTAGTTTATTAAAAATCTAAACAAAAGGGATTAAACAAAATGGGAAAAGAAAGGTGAGTAGTAAAAGTACGCTGAAGGAAAATGCTTGAGTTTGGCTGGAAAGCATAAAGCCTTTCACCAAAAGGATGCAATAACCATTAATGCCCAGCAGATAGAGCTAAGATGCTGATCAGTCGCAAGCATTGGGGTTAGAGAGACGTTTATACAGGGCTGAATTGGCAACCCAAGCAAAATAGCGTAAAAGCCCTTAATGATTCTAGCTAGACAGTCCCTAGCTTACCTACTTACATTGCTCAAGGAATCCCAAGTCCTTTCACTCACGGTTGAGCAAGTGGGTGCTCCTCTCTAAGCACCCAATGAATGGATCACCCAGGCGACTGGTAAAGAATGACCCCCCTTCCTGTGGGCTTGGATATTTAAAACATGGTTATAATGAAGTCATCAGGTTATATGATTGGAGGAGGGGGAAACTATCTGATCACTCTGTCCCACCCCTTGGACCAAGATAAAGAGGTTTGCTACCCATTTGCTAAGCGTATATCAATCTCAGCAAGGTGCCAGCCATCTCAGATAGGAAGGAGAGCTGAATACACAAATGCATGTGCTCCCTTTCTCTTGCTTGCTAGTAATGAAGTTTCACATAGACAAAAGACAAAGCCTGCTGCAAAGTATGTCCCAGCAGCTTCTGGGGAGTTAAAAGCTTCTGGGGAATTAAAACTGTCCAAATACAGTATATAGAAAAATAACAAAAAATAGGGGGGAAATCCCCACACAATGGATTCGTCACAGGGTGTTTTATGAGGCTGCAGCTGTAAGAAGACTCCTGCATATATTCAGAAACCTGCTAGTCATCTTGTGCATCTTGACCATTTCTTGGTCCTGGAGGGGTTCCCCTTTCTTGGGAACTGACTCTGGCTGTGATTGGTGTAAAAACATAAACACATGAACATATTTGCCATGCCAGATCTTTTATTTAATTGTGGGTGCCAAATGCCCTCTCAAAGGCAATGCCACCTCAACATAAGATAACTGCCCCTTTCCAGGAATTACAATCGAGAAGCTCTTATTGACATTGATCGATAATATACTGCTTGGGCTCCTACTGGGATCACTCAAATAAGGGGAAAAGGCAGTAGCTGGCTGCCTCCCCCAAGTAAGGAGTCCACATTAAAGGGGGGATGATGTGTGTGAGGAACTTAGCCATTCAATCATACACCGCAGTGGATCCTATGTGTAACATTTAACAAATTGTGGTCCTATTTCACTCCAAGTACCTTGTCTCATGTAGGGTGGGGGTGTATGCTGACAAAGAGGCCATTGCCTAGGAAAGGACATTTTATAATATTTACCAGGTAGCTTTTACAAAGCCTTATTGTCTTTCATGTTTTTTTGTTCATACAGATGGCTTCTCTTCTACAATCTGTCTCTTAAGTAGAATTAATTCTCCAACAATCAATATACGAGGAGGAAGTGGAAATTTGGGGGCTTTGGAAAAAGTAGATTTGAAATTAATACTGACCTAATTCAATTTCCCTGATTTTACAGTATAGCACATTTGTAAAATTTGCAATCAGATTTGTAAAGGGGATTTCCTTAATCCAGAGTTTATTAGGCTGTACTTCTCTGGCAGTTACCAGCTGCTTAATTTTTGCTAAGAGAGGTAAGTTTAACTATTTTGTTATCATCCCTTTTTTTTTTACAAGGGAAAACAACAACAACACAATGCCCTTTTAAAAACACAATTGAATTGAATGATAGAAGCAAAATCAAACTGAACTAAAGGAATCAAAGTAAGGGCCAAACAACACATTACAAGAAATGTGTCATTTGGCCTGAAGTTTTGTTTTTTCTTTTCTTTTTGAAATAGGCTTGCACAAATTACAGTCTACTCACACAACCTCTTCAACACATGGTAACTATAGAAAGAGCCTTAATTATGGTAACTCCCAGGCACTTCAGCCTATGACAAGCCAGTCCTGTGTTACCTGCTCTCATGCACTGGATTTGGCACACCGTTGGAAATGGCTGAAAAACAACATTTACAAAAGCCAGATTCTGCATGTGCCAGCATATGGACAAGGTTAGCTTGCAACATATTGAATTGGCTGACAGTCAGTAAAAGCAAGCAGGCCTGGCCCAAAGGCAGGTCATGCCTCAGGTGCAAAAAATTTGCCATGATCACTGCTGCCATCCCCTTCTTTTTAATGACAATGACGATGATGCAAGGAAAGTGGACATTTGGCCCCCTACCCCCTGACCTGACCTCACTTATTCCTTGTACAGACCCTTTAAATAAAACAGGAAGTTCAGGATACACAGTGTGGTTGGAACACTCCCACTATGTCCCACATTTTTGCCACTCTGTTTATAGCAGCAGCAGCAGCAGCAGCAGATTTGGGCTTAAAGGCATCCCAAGTCTGTTCTCTGCTCCCCACAACCCACTGCTCAATATGAGCTGCATTGTTTGCATCATCAATGGGCCAGCCCTACAAGCAAGGGCTTTGTTTTTCATGGCCATCACAGGTTGAAGCAGCTGTGTGAGGAAGAGCTCCTTCAGATATTCAATATTGCTCAGATATTCTTATTGGTAAAGACTACACCCAAATAATTGGCTAGTTATTTCAAATCAGTATATGATTCCTTGCCCCTGCAGCTCCTCTATGCCCTAATTTCACTATGTACCACTTTTCCTTTTGGCATCTTATCTTATCTCCCTCCTTCCTCTGGACCACTCTTAAGTTCCAACCCTCCTCTTCTAGCCTCTATGCTGCCATCTCAGGCTCCCAGCCAGCCCCAGGCTTCCTAGCCTATTTGCTTACTCTGCCTCTTTCTAGAATTTGAACTGCTCAGCCAGCAACTGCTCTGCCTATCTGCAAGCCAAACACTAGCAGAGGCTTCACCACCTCCACAAAATCCTTTACAGCCGGGGTTCTCAACCAGTGGTACGCATACCACCAGTGGTACTTTTTGGTACTTCTGGTGGTACTTCTGACTGCGGGCCCCTCTGAATCCCGCCGGGACATCCAAAACCCTTTGGCGTTTTCACTCCAGAAAGGCTCCTGCCTTTGGCTGAGCTGCAATCTCCTATTGCAGATAGGAGACTGATCTGTGAATCAGGTTTTCATAGGTTCACACCTCACCTCTACTATGATCTCACTAGGCAACCTTAGGTAAGCCACTCACTCTCAGCTGCCCTCAGCTGCAATCTGGGGACAATAATACTTACAGCACAATCTTACTACTCAGAAGTATGTCCCATTGAGTTCAATGGGGTTTACTCCCAGGAAACTCACTTTACAGAATCATTGTAAGAATTACAGCAACATGTGGAATTCTTTGTATGCTCCTATAAAGTGCTATGCATATGCTGAGTATCGTAGCACGAACAGTCGATGTGAAAGCATAGCTTCTCATGCATTCCAAGACCTACTGAGGTGTTTTGTGTCTTCTAGACTGTCCAAGAGCTCCTGAAGTATTGTTGGCTACTGTTGACATAGTCAAGGAAGAATACAATCCAGGAGATGTAATTACATACAGCTGTAACCCTGGCTATGTTCCTCAAAGTGGCCAAAGGAGTTATGTATGCCCTAGGTCTGGCAAATGGCCTTTTGTTACATTCAGATGTATACGTAAGTATATTCTTCACCCTTCAATTTGCCTCATTCTTTGTTTGTGGCATTCATACCCTCCCTGTAATTTCAAGAAATTCACAAGGTGACTTTCAATCAAATACAGAATAAAATTATAATTACTTTAAAAATCATTATAAAATGAAGGCTACAACATGGGTAACGTAGCAGAATAAGCAATACAAAAGAGCAATGGAATGGAATGGAATGGAATGGCACCAAGAATCCAGTAGCAGCCATAAAAATCAGCACCACCGTTCATTAAAGCTAAGCCCAGGCAAATGAAAGAGTTTGAATCTGTCATCTGAAATTCCACAGAATAGGTTCCTAGGGACTTCTTCAGGAAGGGTCTTCCACAAGAGCGCCACACCACGGAAAAGGCTACTTCTCTGGTCTCTGTTGTTGTTCCCTGGTCACTATTCACCTACCCTCTGCAGGTGAGGCACCAGATGTTCTTAATGGCTGGGAACATTAGGAAGGGATGGACTTTTAGATACCCAGCTTCCAAGCCATAATAGGCTTTAAAGCCCCAAATCGGCCCTTTGAATTGCGCCCGAAAAGCACAGGGAACCAGTGGAGATGCTCTGTTTTATTTTTCAGTGTCTATCTTGTCTTTCGCCAAGGTCTCAAGGTGGCTAAAAAAAACCAGAATTGAAAAATCACAAGTGAAAAATTCAAATCACATCCTAGAAACCACAATGCAAACATGTAAATAACAGACAATAATGTTAGTATAGACCCGGTATTATTTATTTAATAACACTGGGTCAATACTATTTAAAATATTTATAAACCAGCTTCCCCCTTCCCATCAAAAGGTGCCAAGCCAGTGTACAGTATTTTTTCTTCTATGCACTGGTAGCATACAAAAGGAAAGGGCAAGGGTTTGCTTCTAGAAAGGCAGCTGCTGTTGCTGCTCCTCCTCCTCCTCCTCATAAGGCAGTGAGTTGAGTTTTTTTCCTGTGAGGTGAAAAGTCACCAGCAGGTGGCGGTATTCCCAGTCAACAATTTTGCTGCTGTACTTTTTTTACTCAGCATAACCTACTATTCAAAGTGCTAGTTTTGACTTTTAAAGCCCTTAACGGCTCGGGTCCAGGGTATTTGAGGGACCGCCTCCTTCCTTATAATCCGACCCGCACTCTGAGGTCATCGGGGGGGGGGCCTGTTGACCATGTCACCATTGACGGAGGTGAGGGGGATGGCGGCGCGGAATAGGGCCTTCTTGGCTGTGGCACCCCAATTGTGGAATTCCCTCCCCCTGGAATTAAGAACGGCTCCCTCTTTGGAGACCTTTCGGCGGGGCCTTAAGACATTTTTATTTAGACTAGCATTCGATGTCTGACATGGTGGGCTGACTTTTAACTTAACTTTTAACAAATGGCTTTTAACAAATGTAAATTTAGGTGACTCACTGGGGGTGCTTGTTTTAATTGTTTTAATTATCTGTTAATTATTTTAATGTATGTTATTTAATTATCTGTTAATTATTTTAATGTATGTTATTTTAATGTTGTAAGCCGCCTTGAGTGCCCTTGCCGGCAGAAAGGCGGGATACAAATTCTTTAAATAAATACATAAATCAGGGGTGGCCAACCTTCCACTATTAAGGCCTCTGTGTTTTTAAGAGTTGTGTAGAAGACAGAATCTTCGCAATTGCTGCAAGTGCTGATGGTGCTGCTAAGACAGCTGCACCTGCTGAAATGCCCTCACTTATACACCCGTTAAAGGGCCAGGAGCATTCATGTTGAAAGTTTGGCCACCCTTGTACTAAATTAAGAAATAATTGGTAGGTTTGGAGTATCTCAATTTGGAGTATTGCCGAATATCTCAATTTGGAGTATTGTCGAATATCTCAATTTTTCCCCATTCCTACAGTGGCCCTCTGCACCTCCTCTGATTTGCCAATACTGTATATTAGGGGAATTAGGTTATTGCCATTGCGCGATACCATCTTATTTGAGCACAGATAATAAGCATGTCTTCTCTGTACAGAAAGCATCTGGATATCCATTATAAGTACAATGTTGCCATAGTAAAACCCATATATAATGGGTATATAATGGTTTTAAAACCACATAATGGCTTTAATTTGATCTGCTATAAAATGAAGCATAAATAGAAATCTTAATAATCAGACACAACTATTATCAGCTATTTATTATTACTATTACTATTATCAGCAATTATCATCTATTTATTTAGCAAGTGTGTGTAGGGCTGCACTTGTCACATTTTAATGTCAAAAGGCCTTTTACAGTCTTATAACCGGCAGAAAAAAAAACAGCTAAAGCTTTTCCTGCAACAGTGGGGGAAACCGTACTGTTGATTTCTGCCTGTCATGCATTTGTTAAAAGCATTTTTAAAGGAAATATTTAAAAGCAAGGACAATAGAGGATCACTGTGCAGTGTATCCTGTACAAAGCTGGACTATTCAAATGCCCTTCTTCTTAGGGTTGATAGAAACAAACAGCCACTGTGCCAAGGATGTCAGCTTCTCCCTATGACTGCTGCTTCCATGCTCCAGGGCAGTGGTTCTCAAAGTGGTGGGTCATGAATCACAATGAAAAACGGAAGCAGTCACTACTCCCTTAAGGGGCGTGGCGACGTGCGGTGACAGTACTCTTGGGATCCCGCCACCACAGAACAAGTTTTTTTCATTTACCAGGGGTCTTATCGGCCCTCAGAGGGTGTGAAGGGGCCTGTGGCCCCCTGTGTGGGCCTCTCCGACCCTCAGATAGGTTTTCTGAAGCAATCGAGACCCATTTCCGGTTTACTTACGGTTTTGCCAAAAACAGGAAGTGGGTCTCGATCTGAGAACCTGGAATGTCTCCGCCATCAACCCTCCCCCAGATTTACAGTGTTCCTTACTCCCTAGTAAAAGTTTGAGAACTGCTGCTCCAGGGTATTCTATTGGAGCAACCTGCCATGCAAAGAAGCCTCTCATCAACATGCCAATTGGAACCTACCAAAATGTAGTTTTGCAGTAAATGTAATGACAAGAGGCTTCTCTGCATGGCAAGTTGCTTATCATGAATCATTTATCCATGGTGGAATCCATGGCAGTTATGGTCCAATCCCACCCCCACCCCCTGCTGATGCAGCTGTGCCAAAAAGGCACATGCATGCTGTATGATGCATGCTGATGTACACTGATGCATGCTGTGCCAAAAAGGTACATGTAGGTAGCGGAGGGCAGTGGCGGTGGAGCAGGACGCTTTAGAAGGGAAAGGAATTTAAATCCCCTTTCCCCTCCATAAGCCTCCCTTCCAGCAATGGATCTCCTCCTGCACTAGCTTTTTATCTCTTTAGCTGGTGCAAGTCCAAGGAGAGAAAGGGGGTGGGGAGGCTGTTGCTAGAAGGGATAGGATCTGGCATGAGCCATCACCGCTGGATCCACCCCCTCCTACAGCCTTGCGTGCCCAGTTCCACCCCTCCTCACCCCCATTCTGCCCTTCTGCCACCCCTCCCACCTCCCATGCTGGCTTACCTGCTCCAGTGGGTGGCCAGTGCTCTGATGACGCACATGAGAAGGCTCTGGCCTTCCCTCAGGTGACGGCTGCTTTACAGCAGCCAGTGCTGGTGGAACGTTAGTTCTGCTTTCAGGGCAGCCCAGTAAGATTGAGCTGTCCATGACTGACCATAGCAATTGAATATAGTCTCCAAGTGGCCACTGAAGTGAGCGTTGTTGGCTCCCCAAGTGACCATTGTGATAAAAAAATATGCAGTTGATCTTTTTAAATGACTTGATTATCTCAGCACTGAAATTATTTCATGTTTATATACAATGAAAAACATCACCTTATATTCAAACAGCAAGGAAATGTTCCTACCCTGGACCTTTGTATAATGGACAAATACAAAACACAGACCTCCGTTATGACAGTGTTATCCGGTTTTCATGTAACCCCGGGTAAGTTGTGTGTTTTCATACAATTGAAATGGATAATTGATTTTCCACAAATTTATTTTCTGATATGTGCTTTATGGAATGTAAATATCTACACTCAGTATGAATCCATTGTAATAAATATGGCAGGGACACTTAAGGACAGAAAAGTGATTGTCTCTGATACATTTTTGTTCAGCTTGCTTGTTGTTATACAATTATGACTGTATTGCATTTTAAAGGAGGCAAGCTTCTAGCCCTTATGCTCCTGGATATGATATTAATAGTGTTTAGGAAAACAAATTGTGCTCAACATCCGATTACAACAGATATCCATTTCCAAATGCCAATGGGCTTGGCAAAAGCTGCTGTTTCAAGTCCCAAGGATGAGAAGAGATTACTCTGAGGTAATCTGCTGATACTGGAGTATGTCACTTGACAAAATGAGGGTTTAGAATCCCTTCAAAGACCAACCAGGGCATGCGTCTGAGAGTTGAGAATGTCTGGCAAAAATAGGATACATTCCAGATGTGCAGTTGGATTTCCAACAGCTGGTTTATACATTGGCTTTACCGATATGGCTATACAATGAATCACTACAATGATCAGTTATATTCCACAGCACTCTGGTAGCATAGAAAACGTCTGGTTGGGCTCTGTTGGTTATTCCTTTGCCAACAAACCATGCTAGATTAATCTGATAGAAACTATGCTGCTGGCAGAAGACATAAAATGGCCCTAAACATTTCCATTACCAGAACTGGCCCTGTGCTTCCAGAGAAGACAGCTAAACCTCTGATGCAACACTAACCACTGCTCCCAAGGGAGAAAACTAGTATGTCCATGCAAAAGTATAGAATATGCATGCCTAAAAGAGCGGTTTGGACTGAAGCCAAAACAGAGTGTAGAATGAACAGGAATACAATGCAATTAACCAATAGGAGGATGTAGCCATGTGCAAGGCAAATAGACATCATTTTTAAAATTAATTTAATGTTTAAATTAATACTTTTTAATTTAAAATGTTTAATTTTCATACTATGACACTAGTGTACTTTATGTGTAAAGGCTTCTGTGTGAGAATGCAGGTAGGAAAAGAGCTCTACAGGAGTCAAACAAGCGAAATATTCTTTTTGCTTTCTTCTTTCCTCGCCTTCAACTTTCCTCGCCTTCAACACTGTTGAAGGCAGTGGATGCCTAATCGCCTTCTCCTGAAGTAATAGTAGAAAGGAATCAATAAACAGTAACTCTGACACGGAAAAGTAGTAATGCAAAAAGTGAATGGTGAAAAAGTGAATGGAGTGACTTTTGCTAATAAAAACTTTCCAGGAATGTACAGAGGATATGAAAGAAACAAGATGAGCCGTTTGTCCAGCCCATTTATATCTATGGTCAAAGCTTCAGATGCAGAATGCGTGTAAACTGAGCCAGCTTAAACTCAATGACCCCACAGCTGACCAAATGGCCAGCACTGCCAGTTTAATAATCCTATAGAGAACGACTCCCAAGAAACCATATATAGGGTCATCGAAAATAATCACAACAAACCCATGTTCTTATTTACACCCATCCACAGTATTAATCAATCGTAATAAACGCCACGGTTCCAGTCCAATTCTCAACACAGAAGGTGGAGAAATAAGTAAGCAGCATACTTGAGGAGTGACTTGCTATTGCTGTGTGTCATGGTGGATTTAATTAATACAACGCCCCTTCGGTGCATCCAAAGCTGTGTCCGTGCTACAGTGGTTTGTAGCCACTTTTAAGTACAGCATGCACCTGACGAAAGATATTGATGTCATATCAGAAATATCCATTTGGTCAAAAATGCATTGTGCATCTTACTACTAACATAGGATTCTGTTTTAAATATTAGGCAAGGATTTCTTGGGAGTCTTTTGGATAGAGATCAGAAAGAACTTATATGAACATATGCACCTACCTTTACTGAGTCAGACCATTTGGTCCATCTAGCTCAGCATTGTCACACTGACTGTCAGCAGCTCTTAGGCAGAGAAGAGATTTTCCCAGCTCTACCTGGAGATACCTGGGATTGAACCTTCTACACTGATCTATGTCCCCCAGCTTGAGGACAGTATGGCCATATTCAGCTTTCTGCATTGGACCACCCGAATCTACATTCATCTACACTTCTCATAAAATCTAGGAATTCAGGAGTGAGATACAGTTGTGTAAAGATTTGTGATGAATTTCCACTTTCCCCCAGATATGATCTGATGTTTTACACTCTTAGCAGCCAACAGGTAACTCAACCTGTGAAAAATTCTGAATTTATTTTTAAACAATTATATTACTTTTCTTTTCCAAAAATTCCCAATCAACTTATTTTATCATAGATGTATTGGGCCTATTTATAGCATTTAACACACTCAGACTCGGGACACTCAGACTCGGGAGTAAGGGCGACTGGGCATACTGTGTGCTTTGCCGGCCTAGAGTGTCGCAAATGTGCCATAATGTGCATTGCGCCACTCTAGGACATGAGCAGGCCAGTGCAGAGGTCTGCACTGGCCTTGGGAGGCCAGCAGAAGTTCCTGCACATGCAGGCCAAGTGGCATGGGGGCAGGGGAGAGGGTGGGCAGGGGGTGTAACGGGGCAGGGGGACAGCAACAGTGGTAGATCTGGCCCAGGAGGGGGCAGGATCAACTGCCTCATTGCATGCCATATCTTATTCCCTCTTCCCACACCTTTTTTTTCTTACACGGGGCTTTCTGGTTCTATGCCAGCTGAAGAGCTAGCACAGATATGAGGAGCCCCATTGCACAGGATGGGGCTGGACACAGGGTAAGGAATCGAATGTCCCCTTACCCCGAGGAGACCTCCAGCCTGCTGCAAGGGCAGATAGAATATAGTGTGGGGCACTATGCCAACTGCATGGTGTCCAGATAGGATTGGGCTGTAAATCTGTGTACTAAACTTTTATAGATTTCTGTTTCCATCTGTCTAGATTCTATAATAAGTTTGGTTAACTTTCTAACCCATCCCACTCAAATGACTCAATATTGGGTCCCTTCGGGGAGAAAGGCGGGATAAAAATACTGTAAATAAAAATAAATAAAAAATAAATAAATACAAGTAACCACTAGATCTTTAACAGTAGAAGAACTTAACAACTAATTGAATAGAAACCATAATGAAGTGCTCTCTGTTGAAGGATTTCTGACAAATATTCTCAAATTTGCTATTATATCAATGTTTACTCAGGTTTATTCACAAAGGAGCAAAAACCAGCCAATGCCTGGCAAATGGACAATGGAGTGAACAGCTACCTGAATGCCAACGTATGTGTGAAATGTTATTCGTATGTATGTAAATATGCGTGGGAGTGGGACTGACTGACTTCCTAACAGCGGTATATCTGTTGGGATGTTTACATACTTGTTGGAAAGCTGAAATTCTATAAGCATATAACAGAAAACCCCCTGATTAAGTTAAATGTTGGGCACAGGACATTCATAGTACATCTCTCATTCAAAATGTAGCATTCATATTCCCCCTTCCCCAAAATGGTAAAGCACTTCCATACTAATACTGGAGGATAAAATTTGGTACACATGTAATTCAGGATACTCTGGTTATTAGAGAAGTCTGAACGGACATTTCTCCCTCAAAAGGGGGAACATGAACCATACCCCCAATAGTTGACGTATTTCTATATATTCACTAGGAACCTGAAATTTGACACAAATATAGCAAGTTTCTGGTGTCGAAAGCCGTCGCAAATGTCCATGCGGCTGGCGGCAGAAGGTAGGTTTCCAGCGGCGGCCGCATGGGCGGCCCAAGTGGCGAGGGAAGGAGGCCATTTGCCGAGCCGACTTGGGAGGGGGTGGTGATGGCGTCTGCCATATCTCCGTCCCCGTTGGGCTTTCTCGGCCGTGACACGGCCTCCTTCTACTTCCGCCAGCTATTTAGCTGGCGGAAATCCGAGGAGGCCAATTGGGCCTGCCCCGGTTTACACCCAGGGAAGGGGATGAATGTCCCCTTCCCCGAGTAGACCTCCTGGCCACAGCAACGTGGCCCGTAGCGGGGATAGGATCCGGGGGCGGCCCTGGGCCGCTGGCCGGATCTTTAGTCAGGATTTCGCCCTTAATGCTTTAATGTTCTGAGGCTGCAATCCTAAACACACATACCTGCGAGTAAGCCCCAATTGAACAAAATGGGGTTTAGTTCTGTGTAAGCATGTATAGGATTGTGCTGTAGGTCAGGTGTTCTCAGCTTCTTACCTTCTGCGTACCACCTCCAGCGCCGCTCTCCTGCTGCGTACCACCAGAAGTAAGTGCCAATGATGGCATTGGCGCCTCCGTTTTTTTGCCACGTTGGAGGCCTGCAAAGGTAACCTAAGGTGGGTGGGACGGCCTTTCCCGAGTCTGGAAACTTGAGGCGTCAGTTCCAGAACTCCGGCGTGGGGTGGCACGAGTTCCACAAGGGACAATTTTTTATCTGTAAATGCTTAGCCAAATAGATAGGCATAAGAATACAGTTTTTACATTGTATGAAATAAAGGTGCTCTATTTTTCCAGCTGTGATTTGTCCTCCACCACCAGTTTCTGAATTTGGAGTCCTTTCTTATCGTAGACTTAAGTCTGGAAACATATCTGTCTTCCAAGATGTAATCAAATTTGATTGTTTATTGCCTTTTGCACTGTTTGGAAATGAAACCGCTACATGTCTGGCCAATGGGAACTGGAGTACGCTACCAGAATGCAAATGTAAGTCCAGTGTTGCTGTTTTAAAAGATTGCTTCGAACCAGATTTGGGGGGAGGGATTTGTTTCTGAATCTTTCCCTGAAGGTATTGCTATTTTCTTAATCCTTTGGAATCAGAATGCAGAGCCCTTACTGTAGCATACATTTTGTACCTTAGCATCATAATTTCAAGTAAACTTTTCCCCCCAATACAGCTGTGGAATGCCCACATCCAGAAGAAATTGAAAATGGATTTATAAACTTTGCTCTTCGCAGAACTTATCGCTATGCAGATCGTGTGACCTATGGCTGTAATCCTAGATATGTGCTGGATGGAGCTGTGGAATCCTGGTGTGAAAAAACAGGCCACTGGTCACCAAAACCAACATGCAGAGGTATAACTCAGCATCCTAAACATCTGGTTTGCATTTTTATAAAAAGTACAAGATTTTGAATATCTGTATGGATATTTTTCTTGTTTTAGCCAATCACAAAAGTCACCCAGGTGAAACAATGAGTTTAGAATACATTTTGAATATGAATCTTGGTGTGTGTGTTTTTAAATGTTCATATGCTTTTGACATGCCGCATACAAATCCATCAGGTGTCAGCTCATAATCTTTGAGCAATCTGGTCTACAGATAATACCCAATAATCGCTGCCCATGTATCTTGCTATGTACACTTCCCTTTACTGTAACTGTTTCATGGTACAAAGTAAAAACATTACGGCTTGAAAGCTATTTACAACAAACATACATCCCATTGCTTTCAATGAGATTTACAACCCTATCCCCTGCCAGTCCATAGCATGCAGCACTGCTGATGGAGTACATGCTGAATGCTATAGTGATGGGGGGGGGGGGGAACCAAACGGCCTGGCAGCGCAATCCTAACCAACATTCCAGCGCCGGTGTAGCCAAGCCAACAGGGTGCACACTGCATTTTGCAGTTCAGGGGCAGTCATGGAGGCCTCTTCAAGGTAAGGGAACATTTGTTCCCTTACCTCAGGGCTGCATTGCGGCTGCACCAGTCCTGGAAAGTTGGTTAGGATTGCGCCTCCCGCAATCCTAACCAACTTTCCAAGACTGGTGCAGCCGCTATGGGAGAGGTAAATAAAAATAGTTTTTGCTTACTGCCTGGTAATCCACCTGGCTGCCAAGGGGTCTCCTCAGACCCACACCAGCTATTTTGCTGGCATAAGTCCAAGGAAAAATCATGGGGCATCAGGCAGGGGAAACGGGGATAGCATCCTGGCATGTGCTGCCACTGCTAAGATCCACCCCCTCTCACCCTCGAGCCACCCCTACCACCACTTTACCTGCACCTGTGTGGTGTGGCGGGGCATCCAGCTGTTTGTGCCAGCAGCCCTGAAGTGCATGGCAGTGGCATGCCTTTTACGTAGGCTTACCATATTTTTCAAACTTCAAACCGGGACACACACCCCAGACCCCCCCCCCGAGGTAAATAATTAATTAATGTCAAAGCAACGAAAAAGCAAGGCCAAAGAACCACAACCAATCGTAAAGCACCACGAAAAAGCACTCAGAAACAGCCCAAACCAACCGCAAACTACCCTCCACAATGAAAAAGCAATCTAAACCACAACGAGAAAGCCATCAGAAAGAGCCCAAACCAACCTTAAACTACCCTCCACAACGAAAAAGCAATTCTAAACCACAACGAAAAAGCAGAAAAAAGAAGCATAAATGTCACAATAAAGCATAAATCCCAATAAAAAATCCGTTTAATGAATACAATTTTTGCCGCGAATAGCGCGTCCGGATTTTTTAAAATAATTAATTAATAAAGTAAAGGGGGCGCGAAGTGCGTCCGAAATTTTTAAATAAATAATTAATATTTCTATTAAAAATAATAAAAAATACGCTTACCTGGTCGCTGGTCGGTGGTCACTGCTGCTGTTGCTGCTGGGCAAGAAGCAGGCTGTGCTTCTCCCAGTGCCGCTGCGAGACCAGCGGCACCAGGAGAAGCACAGCCTGCTCGCCCGCATTGCGCGAGCCCAGGAGGTTCGCGCAACACGGGCAAGAAGCAGGCTGTGCTTCTCCCGGTGCCGCTGCGAGACCAGCGGCACGGAGAGAAGCACAGCCTGCTTGCCCGCGTTGTGCGAGCCTGCTAGAGGCTCGCGCTGGCCGGGCAAGCAGGCTGTGCTTCTCCGGTCTCCCAGCGGCACCGCATGGAGCCGCTGGGAGACCAGAGAAGCACAGCCTGCTTGCCCGACCAGCGCGAGCCTCCAGCAGGCTCGCGCAACACGGGCAAGCACTGTGCTTCTCCCGGTGCCGCTGACGACCGGGAGAAGCACCCGCTCGCCGCGCCGCCATCTTCTTTTTTTAAAAATTTTTTTAAACTTACCGGGCAGCATCTTGGGTCACGAAATCTCGCGTGATCCAAGATGTCGGGGCCCAAATCTCGTGGGGCCCAAATCTCGCATCATGCCCTCACGAGATTTGGGCGCCGACATCTTGGATCACGCAAGATTTCGTGACCCAAGATGCTGCCCGATAAGTTTAAAATTAAAAAAAAAGATGGTGGCGCCCATTCGTCCCCCGGGACACGACCGGGAATTGGGTCCGATTTCCGGGACTGTCCCGGCGAAACCGGGACGAATGGTAAGCCTACTTTTATGACACTGCAGCGGTACTTATGGTGGCAGACAGGAAGTTCCACCGCTGTAAGTAGCCCATAGGATTGGGCCATTGGTGATATTAGCTGCCTTTTAAAATAAATGAGTACAGCTCTGGAAATAGACGGGTGTGATTGCACAGTTGTCAGTGGTAAAGAACTGGGTGCTGTCGCTTCATGCATATGGTTCATTGTTTAGGGACAATACAATAAACCTTTATTGGCATTAGAACACAAAACAAGACAACTTACACCACAACTTAATAACACTAATCAGAAACTGCAGGTCTTTCCTTAAACCTCTCGAACACCACTAATAAAAACTGTACAACCTTCTGCATGACAACTGAGGAATAATCGGTAAGTAAATACTTCAGTTTAACAGAGTCAGAAAGACCAGTCTTATTAATCAAAAGAACATACAAGACATGATAGAGGGGCAGAACGCTCTCACAGCACAGATGATACATGAAGAAGAATTTTAGTTAAGAGGCTGGTATGGAAAACTCACACAATGAAAATACATTTGTCCCAGAGTCTTTCTGTATGACCCTCGCAGCACCTAATTAATACCATTTACATCTTTCCCCTTTACAGCACCATGTAACATGCCAGTTAAGAGAGCTACAGTGTTATACAATGAGCAGAAAATAAAGGTGCAAGACCATCTCCAGCAAGGAATACAGCATGCTGAGACCATCTGGTTTTTCTGCAAAAACAAAGAACAGCATTGTAGTTATACTGTACCTGCACAGTGTATAGATGGCAATCTCACAGCCCCTGCCTGTTTCAAAGGTATGATCAAGCTTTTCTACTTTGGTAAACAGAACACATGAAGTGACTTTTTCCCCACATGAAGCTGAAGCCAAACTAGTTGACTATGGCACCAGTCCTATTGGGGCCTTGCACTGCTGGAACCACCAGCATTCCAGACGTACAAGGCCCTTTATGGTGGTGCAAAAGCCAGGCTGCTTTTGTGTGCTCCCGTGCCGCTATCACAAACAGGCAGCAGTGCAGCATGCACAGCAGCAGCTCCAGAGGCCTCCATCAGTGCCAGTAAGTTGGCAGTGAAGGTGTGTGGTGGACAGGGCCGGGGAGGGTAAGGGGTGGATGTTGGCAGCACCAGCATATGCCAGATCCTACCCCCTCTTTCCCAGGTGCCTCGCCCCTTTTCTGTCCTCAGACATATGCCAGCAAAATGTCTGGCATAGGTCCGAGGAGACCCATCGGCGATCAGGCAGCCTACTGGGTGTTAAAAAAAATATTTTTACTTAGCCCCTGCTGGCTGTCTCATCCCCCACCCCACCCAATTACAGTAGATGCATGTTCTGCCAGTGTGGCTGCATCGGTGCCAATGGGGGATAGGTTTGGCAGTAATAATGGATTATTTAGAAGGGAAGGATGTTCCAATGTTGCTACTATGATGTAGGGATTAGTGGAATGTGGGGATGGCTCAGAGAATTCCCAGGATGGTTTGAGAAATGAGAACAAGGCCCCAAACACCCCAGGCTCTGGATAATGCTGGTGTTACAAAGGCCAAGCACATACAACTACAGTCAGCCTCTGCCCAACACTTCTGAGTAAGATCTTATCAGATGTCTCATGAGATGAGACTACAGGGTTTGGGGGACATGCATAGCCCCCTACTACAATGTGATCAAGGCAAACTCTTTTACCTTGCCTCTTCTAAAACAGCCTGGGAGGAGAGCAACATATTTTTTAATGTTGAAGCTGATGATGACGTCAGCATATAGCACTGACCTCTACTATCCATCTTTTTTGTAGTTCTGAAATGAAGCCATTGCATCCAGAAAATGTAAGGAAAAGGAAATAGCTTATTTTGTCTGAGAATGAGGCCCAATCCTATCCAACTGTCTAGCACCAATGCAGCCACAATGCAGCCCCGAGGTAAGGGAACAAACGTTCCTTTACCTTGAGGAGGTCTCCATGACTTCCTCCCCATCACAGAATGCATCACATGCCCTGTTGGCATGGCTTCATCAGTGCTGGAAAGTTGGATAGGATTGGGCCATGAAAGTGGTTTTTATTAAACTTACAGAGCAATCCTACCCAGCTCCTCCACTGGTGCAGCAGTGGTGGAGGGAGAACAGGAAGCTTTGGGATGGAAAGGGGATTTAAATCCCCTTTAAAGGGGGACGTAAAGGGGACTTAAAGTGGAGGAGCTGGGTAGGATTGCGCTGTTAGGCCCACAAATCCAGTGTGCATTTAGTATAGAGATTTCAGTGAAGATAAAGAAGAGGAATGCATGTGTCCTGAGCTGAGGCTGTAACATATAATCCAAGGAAGGGGGCATCTCTGCCCCTTTCAACTATTTGCCATGCTCCAGGGATTAGAGAAGCAGGAACACACACACACACACACACACACACACACACACACACACACACACACACACACACACACACACACACACACACACACACACACACACACACACACACACAAACTCACTCACTCACTCACTCACTGAGATTAGATATAAATTGTTGTTGTTCAGTCGTTAAGTCATGTCCGACCCTTCGTGATCCCATGAACCATATCCCGCCTATATAACTATTTAGATATAAATAGTTAATGATAAAAATGCTTTTGTTTTTTAATATCCATAATTACTATCTAATTAGGAAATTACTATTACATATATTTGAGTCCACCTTTAGGTACAATTTGATATGGAAAACATGTATGTCTAGCTTACTCATGTGAAAATTTCATATTTTTTCATGTTTTCCACAACATAGTTAGTGGCCTGCTGAATTGAATATACTGTATTTACCATCATGCAATGACACATTGGGCAGCATGTGCAGTGGTGTGCCATCAGTGGAAACTCCTTCACTGTGAACAGAGGTGTCGCTACACCCTCAATGGGGGGCCTTCGATGTGACACCCCCACGTGACACCACATGCCCCACCCCCTGGGGGCTTGATGTCACTTTTGCCACACTGCCGCCGAAATTCAGCAGCAGAGCGGCACAAAAGCACCCCCAGCGTTTCTGCCATTTTTAGGCCATTTGCAGCCCTCCCAGGCGGGTGGGCCAATCCTCTCACCGCAAGTGGATGAAAAAATGCCGGGGGATTGCTTTTGTGCCGCCGCCGAATTTGGTGGCAAGTGCAACCCCCACACTTCTTGACACCCCTGCTGCCCAGGGCCCCCCGCCCCCACTAACGACACCTCTGACTGTGAAAGAGCTTCTACCAACCATGTGCTGTTGCATCAAAGTCCTGGATACCACTTACAGTCCAAACCTATTGAGAATTGGGTTGCTGGACAGAGTTTGTTGTGATAGCAGAAGGCACTTCCGCTGTCGCAAAATGACTGCTGACAGAGCGTGGAGTGCTCCTTTGGTGGTAATTTTGCACGCACTGCTGCAACAGGCTGCAGTGCTGCAACGCCGCCACCAGTTCCTGCCGCACCCACCGGAGCAGGTAAGACTGTTGTAGGAGTGGGGAGGTGGCAAAACTGGGCTGGAAGGGGAGAGGAATGGGGTGGGGAGATGGCGTGAGGGGGTAGATTCAGTGACAATGGTGTGCGCCGGATCCTATACTCTCTTTTCCAAGACTCCCTGTCCCTTCTTTTTGGACTTGTGCCAGCTACAGAGCTGGTGCAGGTCCGAGGAGATTGATTGTGGAGCGGGAGGCTTACGGAGGGATAAAAGGAAATCATTCCCCTTTCCCCTCCCAAACCTCCCAATCTGCCCCCCCTCCTGCTGGATACAACGCCCGCCTTTTTGGTCCAGCTGCATCAGCGGGGGGGGGGAGAGAATAGGATTGGGCTGTTATTGTACTAAAATTCCCTTTGCATCACTGTTTATGTGATATGTCTGCGATTGTAACATATTCTGAGAAATTTTACCTAAAACTGTAACTCGTTTTAAACAGAACGTGGGTGGTTTGCTTCCTGGGCGAAGACAGATGTAGCAGACTTGACACCATGTCAGAACTGAGATTAAACCGAAGAGGATACCTCCATGTCCATTGGGTTAAAAAGATAATGCTATTAATGGAGCAGAGTCCCTTATACACCATACCGACTTGCAATGCCACCATTTCCTTACCAGTGCATTTGAAATGGCCTTTTAGTGGCAATCAATCATGTTTGCATTTAAGCTTCTCATAATTTTGCTATCATGTTCCTTTTAAAGATTAATATGCTGTCAGTACTGCTTTACAAGAGATACATGGACAAGCAATAGCACATTGCTGTTTTGATATTGCCAGACTCCTAACAATTTTGTCTGGTATGTCATTATTTGTGCAAATCAGTTTCAGCTTTCTTATAGCTACTTTGGGTGCCCATTTGGAGAAAAGTGGGGTATAAATTGAATACACAAATAACTGCACAATATGTAGAGTTTTACATAAAATTATTTTTCAAAAATATTTGTCATATTTAGATTTGTGTATCTTTAAAAATAAACTTGCTAAACATAAGTAGAAAATTAAAGTGTCCTGGCTGCCAATTTCATAATAAGTTATCTCTCCCTTTTGAATGTTTAAAGCAGTCTGACAATTCAAATGTTAAGGAAAAAGGTTTTTGTTTTGTATTTCTTTTTAAGTAAAGAGATATTAATGAAGTTAGGAACAAATTATCTAACAGGCCAATCGTTTCACCTGATTTATGGCAGCAAGACACTGTCCCACTACCGTAAATTGGCTGCTGACGACACGCAGAGTGCTCAGCCAGCAGCCATTGCTAAGCCGCTGTTGCAAAATGGCGGCAGCATCAGCCGTCCACTGCTGCGGCCAGCGACCTACTCTGGTTCAGGTAAGCCTGCACAGGGGACAGTATGAGGTATATTGGAGGAGGAACCAGGGCGTGTTGGGGAAGGGAGGGTGTATGGCCCCGAGCCCTGGCCGTGGGCTTGGGGGTGGTTCAAATAGATTCTGAGGAAGAAATGTGTCCAGCCCAAAGTCAAGATTCAAAAGGACTTTATTGTTTTTGTCTGAGTCTTAGAGCATACATCACTTACAAAGCAGTATCAGGTGATAAACACCAAGGTTTCCATGGCCACAACATTCAGCAGAATAAGGTCTAAAGCCATGTTCTTGTTTTATTAAAATATAAAAGAGGGCTGATACGCACTTTGGCCACAAGGGCAGTGAGGATTTCAGAACCAGAGCACCTGCCGGCAGAAGTTGATCATCTCATAAATGCCTTCCAGGCCAATGGGTATGCTAGACAGGTGCAGAATGCGATGAAGAGTAGACATCAAGAGGGAAAAGAAGAAAGGCTCACTCCAATAAGTATGGTCTCCCTTCCGTGTGTACATCGGGTTACAGATAGGATTGGAAGACTACTAAGGAAGGTTAACATCAGAACAATTTTCCAACCCACGACAAAAATAAAACAATCAATCCATAAACCTTTATTGACATAACATAACAAAACATAAAAAGAAAGTAATAGTAATAATACATAACACAATAAACAAGCAAAAAACGAAAGCATGACAAAAAAGGGAGGCAAAGCAGAATAAACAGTTGACAATCCTTTTACCAAGGTTCCATAACGTTGGTCACTATAACCACTCTACGCTCCATGGTTAGTTGAAAAAAATTAGCTAACTGGTTGATGGTCTATTTGTTGGTAGATGAAAGTAAAACTAGGACGATATCAGAATCAGACATCCCTTACAAATTTACCAACAGAGTTGAGGATGTTCAGCCAGAAGTCATTGTACCACGTGCAATGTAAAGCACATGTGCTAGAGATTCTATATCTACCTGATTACATATACAATGGCCCTGTGCCTTGGAGGATCGATTGAATCTATATTCCATTAAGCTGGAAGGCAGGGTGTTACATCTGGCCAGGGAGAGGGCATGTCTTGCCTGAGGATTATCAATCGCAAAAAGATACCTAGGGCTTTTGCTGAAAATACATGGAAGCTGCAGGTATAAAGGCGAGCAGGTTTTAGCCGCTGCAGCAAAAACTTCCTGTCTCTCGATGTCAATGAGTCTGTTCAGCGAGATCTTAATAGCAGAGGTCAGAGTGACCAAACCTAAAAGGTCCAATGGGAGGCCAGTAGACTGAATTTTCTTAATGAAAAGAGTATATCCTGAACAATAAGAAAAGTCAGTTAAGATGCCTTTGAAAAAGGGAACACTCTCTGCCAAAGAGCACATACAAAACCAAAATTTAAAAAACCTGATCCATATCAAAAATTGTAAGCGATATTAGCCCACCTCGAGACATAATGCTGCATAGGATACACAATAAGGAAGACCAAAAATTTTATATAGAAAGGCAGTCTGGATTCGCTCCACGTAAATATTAAAGGCAGAGAGCCAAATCTGGGATCCATATAATACTTGGTTTACTACCTTGGCATTAAATACTCACAGAGCTGCCGGAATATAGGCAGCTCTGCGATATACACCCTGGGTATAAAAAACCTAATAGCAGCTTGGGTCGTCATTTTGGCTGTTCTTATTGCTGCTATACGGTGAGCAGACCATTGATGTTTGTAATGGTAAAGGATTGTGTTGTTGTTCAGTCGTTAAGTCGTGTCCGACCCTTCGTGATCCCATAAACCATATCCCAAAAAACCCAAAAAAGTAAAATCTGTTACTGCTTCCATTTCTGCCCCTTCTATTTGCCAGGAATTGATGGGACCAGATGCCATGATCTTAGTTTTATTAATGTTGAGTTTCAAGCCAACTTTTGCACTCTCCTCTTTCACTCTCATCAAGAGGCTCTTTAGTTCTTCAATTTCTGCCATTAGGGTGGTATCGTCTGCATATCTGAGGTTGTTGATGTTTCTCCCGGCAATCTTGATTCCGGCTTGCGATTCATTCAGCCAATGGTCCATTTATCCAATGGTTCATTTATCCAATGGTAAAGGATACCCAGATACTTGAAGGTCTTAACTTGTTGTATGGCTCTTCCACCAAATTGCCATGAGCAAAGCCTCCAAGACTTCCCAAAAACTATTATTTTAGATTTGTCAAAATTAAGCTGCAACTGGTTAGTATATAAATAGCTAATACATCCTTGGATGAGACGTTTCAAGCCTATTCTGGTTCGGGATATTAGAACCATATCGTCTGCATATAAAAGAATTGGAACCAGCAAAGAACCCATCTAAGGGCAATGTGAATCCAAATTAGCCAAAAAAAAAAGGGGGGGGCTAAATCATTAATAAATAGGTTGGGAAGGGTTGCAAGGATAGAGCCTTGCTTTACACCTCTGTTAGTAGGAACGTGTTCAGAAAGTGTACCGTCCCTTTTCAACCTAATACGGCAGAAAGTATTGGAATAAAGTTTTTGGATTAGTTGCAGCAGCCTTTTGTCTATCCCAAGTTTATCCAACTTACTCCAAAGTATATTCCTATTGGCCAAATCAAAGGCAGCTTTGAGATCAAGAAATGCTGGATATAATCAGGTGTGTGGTTGAGATACTTTCTGGATATTAGGTATGATAGAACAATACAGTGGTCCATAGTGGCTCGGCCTGGCCTAAATTCTGCCTGCTCTGGCCCAATAATGTTGTTGCTGTCCAGCCAAGCTGTCAATTTGGTAAGAAGCTGGGAAGCACACAGCTTTCCCACAATGGAAAGGAGACTAATTGGTCTGTAGTTAAATGGAGTAGTTCTGTCTCCTTTTTTATAAATAGGTACTACAATGGATTGGGTCCAGCAGCTAGGTATACGCCCCGTGTTGTTTACTAGGGTAAAAAAGTTTAGCAAGGAAGGGAGCCCACCAAGATGGAGCTACTTTGAACAGATCTGATGGGATCAAATCGTAACCAGTTGCCTTCCCTGCCTTGAGTTGTCGGATTAATTCTATAACTTCAGATGGTTCAACGGGAGGCCACTCTAGTAGTACTACAAAGTTCACAGTACCAGAAGAAGAAATACTTACACTCAGCCAAAGACACAAGACCCCCACTAACACAATCAGGGGTATACAGAGTCCCGTGTACATGTGGACAAGTGTACATTGGCACTACCAAGAGATTTGTGTCCATGAGGATACAAGAACATCAAAGGCACTGCCGCCTATTACAGTCAGAAAAATCGGCCATGGCAGAGCATATGTTAACCACAGGACATCCCATAATTTTTGCTGACACGCAGATATTGGCCGACTCTAAAACGTTCCTGCCTAGGCTCAATTGTGAAGCCATTGAAATCTATAAACATCAGAGTAACAATTTTAACAGGAAGGAAGAACAGAGGACAGTAAATAGCAGTTGGGTACCTGCGTTAGCTAGAACCAGTGTCAAGGCATATAAGATCAGCAAGTCCTCTTTAAATTTGCATGAGAAGATAGAACTTACAAGCGTGAGACTTTCAACCAACTGATATGTAACAGATGCATGGAAGTGCACACTCTCTCTAGACTCTTTGATCCCTGAGGAAGGCAGTTAGAAACAACAGCCGAAACGTTGGATGTTTTATAGTTATATTTTAATAAAACAAGTACATGGCTTTAGACCTCGAAAGCTTTTATTCCACTACAGTATCAGGTGGCTCGACCAGACATACACAGCTTGCAATTGGGAGTCCGGGATGCAAGATATGGGCCAACAAGCAAAGAAATATATACTTTTATTTTTTATTTACTTATTTTTATTTACCATATTTCTATCCCGCCTTTCTCCCCACGGGACCCAAGGCGGCTTTTAGCAAAGCTTATCTTATTGACAACGATAAAGCAAGTGTAACTGCTTCTCATAACAACTGACACTGCTTCCCATAACAAGGATCAATCAGTCGGCATGTGTAATATATTCCCATCATTAAAGATGGCCCTAACGAGCAGGTGTACCAATTAATTAAAAATAAATGTGCTTTAGGAAACGCACTACAAAATGCACCTTCTCATTATTCCATCCTGATAACCACCTTCTCACCCTGATAATGGCCAGCTTCAGGCTGAGGTCATTGGCCTGGACCCATCTTCTCATGGGAAACAGTGAGAGCGGCTCAGCAAAGAAGCTGTCAGTCTTCAGGCCATGGGAGACACAGAGAAGATGCTAACAGGCCTCTTAAAATGGCTGACAGACTGGTGACATGGCTGCCAGGCTATACAGAGGGGGTGGATCAGATGGCAGTCATGCATGTTGGATTTTACCCCATGTTTCTAAAACTTCCCTGCACCTTTTCTCTCCTTGGACATATGCCACCAACATGGCTGGTGTATATCTGAGGAGAACCATAGGCGGCCTGTAGGCATACATGGAGGTAAGTAAACATGGGATGGGGGAGGGCAGAACGGGCCTGGGAGGGGTGGGATCAGCGGCTCCAGCATGTGCCATATCTAAACCCAATTCCTTGGCCTGATCCGCCTGTATGGATCATCACGGATTTACACCAACAATATTGTTGGCACAGGTCCGAGTTGACCCGTTGCGGCTGCTGGGGCTTACCCAAACAAATGTCCCCTTACCCCAAGGAGACCACCTGCAGCCTCCTGTCCAGCATAGGATACAGTGCAGCGTGCTTTTGCACACTGCGGAAGTGCTGGATAGGATTGGGCTGCCTGTAGAACTGATTTCAATAGAATTTAAGCAATGTTAATTGATGAAGAATAGCAGTATAGAAGTTCAAGCAAAATGATAAACAATACAATACCCTAGATCAGGGGTTCTCAACCTTTGGAGGCCCGGGTACCCCCTATCATGGTCCAATTTTCTGAAGTACCCCCTGCTAATTAACTGGATTAATCAATCAATTAATTAGCTAATTAATCGTTAAATAAAAAGGTACTAAAACTATTTTACATGTGAAAACATGTCTTATTTAACTCTCTCTCTCTCTCTCTCTCTCTCTCTCTCTCTCTCTCTCTCTCTCTCTCTCTCTCTGTGTGTGTGTGTAAGAGAGAGAGAGTGTGTGTGTGTCAGATAGACAGACAGACAGACAGATGGGAGGATTGCATTTTCTCAACTACAAAAAACACACTGCACAGATGGGAGAGAAGGAAAAAACACAAAACAAACAGAGAGCTTGATCTCATGTTAGTGCAAAAAGACACATGCCAGGATCTCTTTTTTTTCTCCAAGTCACACTTTCCAAAATCAGCTCCTCCCTCTGCCACCCCACCAAAGTACATTTTCTAAAGTACAAAAATAAGCCCAAAACAAAAACCAGAGAGACGGGGGGGGGGGGGGAATTGCATTTTCTTTACAAAAAAAAAAAACACTGCACAGATGGGAGAGAAGGAAAAAAAAAACCACCAATCAAACAGAGAGCTTGATCTCATGTTAGTGCCTAGATTGTCTACGGACAGGCAGCCCAATCCTCACATAAACTCTGGCGCCGGAACAAGTGTTCCGGCGCCAGAAGTAGTCGCAAACGTGCCGTAAAGCTGTGCTGGCGCAGAGGCCGGCCTCCCCTACTCCGACGACGGAGCCCCTGCCGGACGCTGGACCCAGGTAACACAGGGTCCAGCGGCCGGGGGACGGATCGACGGTGCATGGAATGGGCCCATTGGGGAATGGCTTCGGCCGTATCCTGACCCCCGCTGGGTGCCTGGGCCTTTACACGGCCTCCTCTTATTTCCGCCAGCAGAATTGCTGGTGGAAATCCAAGGAGGCCGATAGGGCCTTCCCCGGGTTACACTCAGAGAAGGAGACAAACTTCTCCTTCTCCGAGGAGACCTCTGCCCCGGTGGCGTATAGATGCTGGTTGACCTGAAAACGTACAGATGCTGGTTGACCTTAAAATGCTTTTTAGTATTTTGCAACTAAGAATATTGCTAAATTGGGTACACACTCAGAAATATGTATGTGAAATGTTCTGCAGTATCACAAAATACTACTTGGCTGATGGAGCGTAACAGCCTTCACTGTCTGTCATATTGATACAACTGATTTTCTAATCAAAATCCTAAGTTCCCTGAATTCTGCTTAGCCTGCCAACTACAGGTCATTCATTCTACTTACTAATTTCAAAGATAGATGTATTAAAGTACTTAAAACACTACTCCCCCCAAGAGTAAAATGTTGATATTTTTGTAATTATTATCCTTTGGCAAGAAGAATAAAAATTATTACCCCAAGCCTTTGAAGCTGTGAAATGAATTTTGTGACTTGCATTTCAAACATGAAAGGTTTGCACAGAAACCCTGAAATATTGTACTGTGTGTAGAAGTGTTTCCAAGAGCTTATTATGATGAATGAAGCCTGTCTTTTTCTTTATAGACAACTGAAAGAGTGCCTCAAGCTGTGCTCATGTTTCTTGTGGCAACCTGCTGAGGCACTCACAAAGATAAGACAGCATGGGAAAATTAGATTTAAAAAAGCAGCAAACTACATTCAATTTAAATGAATACATTTTTTTACAATTCAAATTGTGAGTTGTGTCACATTGGGGGATTTGTATATATTCAACAATTGTACTTTCAGGATAAATTCCTCTGGAGGGTCAGCACACAACGGTTAAGCTGTTTAGTGTAGCTGTTTCTTTTTGAAGCTGGATCATGGTGACTGTACAGACTTCTGGGTTGCTCCCTCTCTTGAATAGAAGTTAGGCAGCTGTCAGATCACATACTTCTGTACAGAAGTCCCTTCTCTGTTAGAAGTTTCTCTCCTCTGCATTAATACTTGCAAACCATGAACACTGGCTAGCAAACGAATCTGTTCCCTTAAAGCTGTATCAGACCGCAAGTGTCTCGCTTTGTCGCGTCCCGGAGTTGATTCTGATTGGCCCGAGGCATTGCGCCATGTCCTGCCCCCACAACACCGAACGTGGCCTCTCATTGGCTGAAGGTCGTTCTGGTGCATTCCAAGTTGAATAAATCGAGCTTCAGCCAATGAGAGGCCGCATTTGGCGCTGTGGGGGCAGGACGCGGAGCAATGCCTCAGGCCAATCAGAATCAACTCCGGGACGCAACCAGTGCCGTAGCCAGCCGATCTGGCAGGGGGGGCGGCATCCTCGACGCCCCCAAAACTAATTAGCATAAATTATGCTAATTAGTTTCCCCCGGTTTGCGACGCTTCTTCCCCCGATTTGCGAGCACAATTTTCGCCGATTTTGGCGAAATATGTATGCTTTTACCTGCACTTTTGTGAATATGTATGCTTTTACCTGCACTTTTGTGATATTGGGACGCTCCCACGATGATTTCTAGCATTCTCCCGGGGGCGCAGCGTCTCCGTGCAGCCGTTTACTTGGTGCGGCACTTGGTGCGCCCCCAGAAGCAATCTCCGTAGTTTGCGCATGCACAAACCCACGGCATCTCCAGGGACGCTCCAGGGAGTAGTTTGCGCATGCCCAGAACGTCCCTGGAGACTCCGTGGGTTTGCGCATGCGCAAACTACGGAGATTGCTTCTGGGGGCGCACCAAGTGCAGCACCAAGTGCAGCACCAAGTAAACGGCTGCACGGAGACGCTGCGCCCCCGGGAGAATGCTAGAAATCGTCGTGGGAGCGTCCCAATATCACAAAAGTGCAGGTAAAAGCATACATATTCTTAAAATCGGGCTTAAAATCGGCAAAAAAAAGCGGGAAAAATTCAAATTTTTCCCGCTTTTTTCCGGAGCCTCCCGCCCCCCCGCACCACCTCCCGCCCTTGCGCCCTGGGGCCCACCGCCCCTAGGCCCCAGGTCAGCTGACGCCCCTGGACGCAACGAAGCACGACGCCTGCGTTGTGAGGCTGGCTTTAGGAAATTAGACCTAGGTGTGATCAGTAGCAATGGTGTCACTATGGTGTGCGTCACCCTAGTGCGGGGGTGTGCGTCACCTCCCTGGTGGGAGGTCAGTGCTTCACCCCACCCTGCTGTTTCCATGTCACCCCCCACTTACACGTCACCCCCCAGTACTCACACCCCCATCCTGGTGCGTCACCCCTGGAGTCGGCAGGCCGAGCCGCGTTTTCTTCGGCGGCTCACCCTCTTCTAAATAGGCCAGGCAAGGCTTTGAGCGGCGCATGCGATTGGAATGAAGACCCGCAAAAACCGAACCTGCAAAAACGGCCTAAAAAGAGGCTTAAAGAAGCCTCTCTTAGGCCTTTTTTGCATCCTCCACGAGCGTGGGGGGTGCACGAGCTTTTTTAATCCAGCTGCCGCCACTTAACCCCAGGCAGGAAAGAGATGGCAGCTTCTTCGTGTACACTCCCCTCCCCCCAGGTACGGCAGCACTGCCGGGGGTGCACCACAAAGGTGGTGACTTAACTTTTACGTCCTCGGTCCTCTTACTTCTTTGGCACGGCAGCCATGAGGGTGAGCAGCGAGATACTAGGTGCCGGGCGGATCCTCTCTAGCACGCACTCACCTAGACTCACTGGCTGTTCCTCCAGAGCCTAGAGAGGACTCTGGAGGACCGACCAATGAGACTAGGTACACGTGCGTGCTAAAGAGGCTCCGTCCGGTACCTAGTCTCTCGCTGCTCGCCCTCATGGCTGCCGTGCTGAAGAAGTAGGAGGACCGAGGACATAAAAATTAAGTCACCACTGCGCTACGCCGAAAATGCCCCCCATGCCTGGGGGGGTGCACACGAAGAAGCTGCTGCCGCTTTCATGCCTAAAACAGACATTTTTGCACTCCCCTCAGCTTGGCGCACCCTGCGCCTGGGGGCCCACAGCCCCCCGCCCCCCTGACACTGCCCAAGACTTATTTCAGCATGTAAAGCCACCAGCTCCTTTTTCATGGGTATTTTAGCAACACTTGGCATTGGGCACCATGATGGAGAGCAACTTGCACATATATGAAGCCTTAGCCCAGAAATGTTGCCAGGGCATCTCACAGGGAGTTCAGATTTGCTGGTTCAGATTTGGTATGGACCACAGCTTATTTTAGAGGTCAAAACAATCTGTTCCTTATTTTTATGCGTCAGTGTGGAGGACATCAAGGTTGACAGCAACTTGCAGAAAAACAAAAGTTGAAGTCAGACGTAATGATTCAGCATCTGGTAGGAGATAGTTACCCAGTAGGAGGTGTGCATGATGTGGGAAGGCCTAAAATTCATTTGGGCTGCATAAGTGTGTAAACTTCAGTTCCTCAGTTAGATTGCTTGCACTGTTCTGTGTTGAACAATGAACTATCCTGCTCTATCTTGCTACAGCAGGCTCTGGCATAGCTTACGCTGCCCCTTGACAGAGTTACAACTCTTCTTTGCAAAAAATCTTGCTACACCACCTACCATATCTTGTCATGTCCACTTGAAAGATCTTCATATATCATCTTCGTATATCATGACCCCTACAGTACTGCCATACCTTATTATGTCCTTTTGAAGAATCTTGTTGGGTTCCTGACCAATTATGGAATTGCTTGCCAGGGGAATTAAGAACTACCCCCTCCCTCATGGCTTTCTGGCAAGGGCTCCAAACATTTTTGTTTCGTCTAGCATTTTGTGATGGGTCTGACTTCTGGGTCTCTCTCATTGTGTTTCGTTCCAGTGCTTCTCTATATTGCTTGCTCTATATTGCCCCCCCAGTGGATTTTATTGTTTTTTTAATTTATATTTATTGTTTTATATATTCTGAACTTTTTTATTTTTTGATCTTTGTAAGCCGCCTTGGGCATTTGCTTTGGCATGGGATAAGGCAGGGTATACATTTTTAGATAGATAGATAAATAAATCTTGCCATACGTCACAATGCCTGCAGAAACACCTTGCATCATAATTCTGTATGCTCCTACCATATTTTACTATCTATGTGATATTGAAAGGTCTTGCTATACCCCTATTGTATCAAGTCACTGCAGAAATATCTTGGTGGTATGATCAGGGGTGAGCCAAGTTTTTATTCTAGGGTGTAAAACCACAAGTTCTCTATTGTAACTATTGATACCAGTTAGCACTGGGATATTATGCTTGGCAGTGACTTGCACCAAAATAAAGCTTTGAACAGACAGACATGTTGCTTGGACATCAAGCAGGGCATATTCCCTGCTGAAAAAGGTGTATAATTTGGGGGGGGGGGTTGGCTTGAGGACATTATAGTTGAGAATAACTTGTACAACAGGAAAACTTCCTAATTCGTGTTGAATAAGGAACCAACTTCATCCTTATATTTTCTCCCCTGCCGTTAAAAATGTACAGGTGGGCCCCCATATCCACTGATTCACTATCCACGGTTTCAGTTATCCACGGATTGTGGGGACCCCCCCAGGCTTTTACTTTTTTCCCAGTAAGCTTCGTTTCTTCCTTAAAGAAACAGGAGAAGCAGCCTCTGGCTGCTTATTACAGGCAAGTAGAATGAGACTAAGTACTAGAGAGGCTCTGCAAGGTTAACAGAAACCTTGCAGAGCCTCTCTAGGACTTAGCCTCGTTCTACTTGCCTGCAATGGAGGCTGTTTCTCTGTTTGTTTTAAGGAAGAAATAAAGCTTGCTGAAAGAAAAATAAGAGCTGGGGGGGGCAAGCATGCCTGCCTGCAGGGGAGGCAGGGTGGGGGGGCCCCTCAGGAAACCATGGAGGGGGGTGTTCGCTCTTATCCACGGTTTCAAGTATCCACGGAGGGGCCTGGAACATATCCCCAGCGGATATGGGGGCCCACCTGTACTGTATATCATAAGCATCTCAGGGCAACATTAGTAACATTGTTATGTTACCAATAAAGCATGTGCACAATACATTCATGGTGGATACATTCAGTGAGACAATCCAGTTTGAAGTGAGGATGAGTAACTTATACTGGTCAATGTGATGAATTTGCTCTGGGCACTGAAGCCTGGAGGTTTGAGCCGGTGCCCTGCCTGAAGAAGCTAAGCAGGGTCGAGCTCGGTTCCCGCTTGGATGGGTGACAGAAGCTGCTGACGAACCTCGCAAAGACACTGAGAAGGCATCGTGAGAGGGTGGAATGCGGAGAAGTCACCTAGAGAGAGAACATCTAAGACAACTGTCCGAGGGTGAACTGCGGTGAACTGTGAAGCTTGGAAGTGCAAAGCACAAGTCAGAAGGAGGGCTGCACTCGGAAGGGAAAACATCTCGAACATGGAAGGTTCTATATAGGAATAGAATAATATTGTAAAGACCCTTATCAGGTCTAAAGATAGCCTGCCTATGTAAACCGCCTTGAATAAATCTGATGAGAAATCTGATGAGTAAGGTGGTATATACAGAAAATAAATGAAATAAATATTGTTGATGACAGACCTTGTTTAATTGCCCAAAATATGATCTTAAATATTTTTATTTCATGAGCACCCCCCCCCAATAAACCCTTAAGCCAAAACCCAAGCTTCATAAAAAGGAAACAAGGTCGTCCTCACGTTTTTATTGGCTGCAAGCCTGCCAACCTGCCTGGGAAAAAGCCCCAATGAACATAATGGGACTTACTTTCAAGAGTAAACACAACAAGCAGGCTGGCCTGGCACTGTAGGAAAATACCAGAGCAGCTGACTCCTGCACCCCCGCCTCCCCCAATTAGTCAACACATTCTTTGTGGTCATGGTGGTGAAGCAGCAGTTGGAAACCTGAACTTCTTGTTCGCGGGAAGCTTAAAAAAAAAGGCCAAAGTGGCCTATCTATCTTTTTACTGTTCCTCACTTGAAATTCGCTTTGTAATGTACAACACAAGAGATTATGTTGTTGTCTTGCAAATGACACCTAGCACTGACTTTTCTTAACAAAACTGTAGCAACTGCAAATGCATACTGTTGAAGGGTGCGAGGAGCCGTTTTCACACACGATACTTCACAAGAAGTATAAGTTGTATAATAACCACATAGAAGACATTTTCAGCGGCTTCCCCAGGAACTGTAATACTTGAATAATCAGATCTTCAGTTTTATATCACAACAAACTGGGTATCTGCTGCACCATGTTTGAGAATTGCTGCTGATTGACTGCCAAGTCTTCATACGTTCAAAAATATTCTACCAAAACGCCAATCTCAGCGCCTCTTACTAGAGAGCAAATTGCACCGAACTGTCAATCGGGAGGAGCAGCAGACCCACAGGCGCCAGCTGAGAAATCCCTCATCAAGCCACACGCTGTGTTTTAATTGCCACGAGCAAAGCTGGACTGCCCCCCCAAAATAACACTCACTGGGGCGACTGACTGTCCAAATAAAGGCTCGCGCCCGAGCCTCCAGGATGAGGAGAAATGACTTCAAGAAGAAGCACTTCTCACCACCCACGAACCTGGGAGTCTTCCCTGCGAACTGAGCGCGCCGCCCAACCACAGACAACTGCCTAGAGTAGACTCTCCACGCTGTAGCCTCCCTCCAGCTTCGTTGCTTAGTAACCCTTCGATACGGCTTTGCTTAGCTTGCCCTACCGGAAAAGGAAGCAGTTTCCGCCTGCTTGCCCCGCCCTCGCTTAGGCCGTCGGGAGCGAAAGGGCGGGGTTGGTTTGAACCGTTGGCTGTGCTTGATCGGGCTCCTAGCAGCAAAAGCAACACCCCCGTCTTCATCTGCCCCGAGGTCTGAGTGCTGTCAGGGAGGTGTTAGCGAGGGGGCGCATTTTCTAGTTCTACTGACAGGGGAGAGGGGAGGAGAAAGCGTGCAAAGGCCCGGGGACGGGACTAGGACTGGAACTGTCCAAGGCAACGCAGTTCCTTACTGCCAGTTCCACCCGTCACTCTTCCAGCACCCCTCGGGGGTGGCGGGGCGGGCCAGTCGTGTAAAACTCGTTCTCAGACAGGTTAGGAACTGTGCCTAAAGCCCCGGGCCCCCGGCGTCGTGGACCGTGCGAGGTAAACGGAGCTGTATTGTCGTGCATGTAGTTACTAGTTAAAGGGACAAAGTTTGCAATTCTCCTTAATGCACGTCGTTGGCAGTAAGTCTCTTAGACTTGCTTCTGAGTAGATATGCTTAGACTCGGGCTTCACAGTTGCCGTCCCGTGCAGTAACACATTTCTTAGCAACATATGTAGGAGGATTGGGATAAAATACAGCAATCCTATGTGCATCTGCATGGGAGTAAGTTCTAGCGAGTTAAGAGGTACTTCAGTCTGAGTAGATCTGCTTAGTACCGCGGTTGCACTGCTCCCAGCGGGATTATAGTCTCTTCCTCCCCTCTTTGTATAAAAAAATCCTCAAATTAAGACATCTGGAGCAACTACAATTTGTGAGAGATAAGACCACGTCGTATATGTGCCACTATTGGGTGAATGGATGGGGGTGAATGGCAAATGTAGTTTGGTTTGGTGATTTGAGAAACTACAAAATGATGAAGACGGGATCATGTTGAACAGAACTATAAGCAGAGAAATGTGAACAGAGGTAGTAAGGGAATTATTCTGTTATTAGGAAGCTTGTCTTTCAAAGCAGGAAATGCAGATTTGTTCATGAATTCCCCCTGGAAGGCAGTTGTAGACTGAGGGCAAACATAATTTCTGTAGATTTCATATCTTGGGTAGTTGTGAACTGACTTTTTGACAGATGAAGCTTTTCCCAGCACAGAGACACAGTGATGGAGAATGCTTCATGTGTCAAATGTATTTTTGTCACCAGAGGCTTTTGAGCCCTCCCAGGAAAAAAAGTTGGAACTCTCACAATGCAATCCTATTCATGTTTACTCAGAAGTAAGACTCTGTGGTTTTGGGAGCTTACTCCCAGGTAAGCATGCATACGATTGCAGCCATAAGCCCCATTGAACTTGGTGTGACTTCTGAGTAACGTAAAGGTGACCCCTGACAATTAAGTCCAGTCGTGTCCGACTCTAGGGTGTGGTGCTCATCCCCATTTCAAAGCCGAAGAGCCAGCGTTGTCCGAAGATGCCTCCGTGGTCATGTGGCCGGCATGACTCTCCTTGCCGCAGCGCGTAGCATGCAGCTGGAACACGGAGTGCTGTTTACCTTCCCGCAAGCGGTACCTATTTATCTACTCGCATTGACATGCTTTGGAACTGCTAGGTTGGCAGGAGCTGGCCAAGCAACGAGAGCTCACCCCGTCGCGGATTCAAACTGCCGACCTTTCGATCGACAGCTCATGGTTCAGCGGTTTATTATGCGCCACCATGCATAGGATTGTGCTATTAGTACAATAAAATCAGGGTGATTGTGGTGAATGGAGAGGAAATAAATTGGTGGGAGGAAGAGAATCTGAGAGAAAGCAACTTAAGGCCCAAACCTGTCCAACTTCCCAGTGCTGATGCAGCAGCAATGTAGCCCCGAAGTAAGGGAACAAATGTTCCCTTACCTTGAGGAGGCCTCCATTGCTCTCCGCCCACCTCAGGATGCAGCACACACTCCATTGGCACAGCTGCATCTGTGCTGGAAAGTTGGATAGTATTGGGCCCTTAAATACAGATGTGTTACTACTTTGATGATGGGCTTAATATTAGGACTGCAATAGAATAACTTGGAATTGAATTTGCGATCTCTCTTGTGATAAGACTAGTGTTAAAAATCATAATTGTATACATAGCTCTCCATATCTACAACTGCTATGCAAAGAGCAAATTCAAGTACTGTACATATGCTTATATGTATGTACTGAATATAGAAATGGAAAATATGTATTCTGGTGGAAAGTTGTATTTAGTTTGAGTATACTAATAATACTGGCTCAGAGATTGCTCTTGAAAGATGTTGGTGTTCTGGAAATAAGAATGAACTTACAAAGATGTATGAATAGGCTTAATGTCACTTCTTGTTGTTCCTTTTGTTAGTCTTTAAGGCGCCCCAGAATTTTCTGTTGATTTTACTTCTATAGACTAAACAAGATGTACGTTTAGCTGTGCTAACTTCAAGAAAAGCAATTCAGGGCGCAATCCAAACCTACTTAGGTCGCCATTGTAATCAGAGGCCCAGCAAAAATGGGAGGCCCCAGAACAGAAAGGGAATTCAAATCCCCTCCAAAGGGGGAATTCAAAGGGGATTTGAATCCCCTTTCCGTTCTGGGGCCTCCCATTTTCGCTGGGCCACTGATTACAATGGCGATCTAAGTAGGTTTGGATTGCACCCTCAGTTAAGCAAGTAAAACAAAAATAGACTAACAACTTCTCAAAGAAACGTTTCTCATGTGTGTTGTTCAACCCTGGTCTATGCACATTTTGTTAGGAGTAAGTCCCATTTTTTTCCCCAGTGGATTTACTTCCAACTAACTGTGCTTAGGGTTGCCCAGCAAAATATTGGTTTTTTTTAATAGATTGAACAGTGCTGCATTTCAAGCGTTGTACAAACTTTGCAAATCTTTGAAAATTCTAATTGTAATGTTGCTGTTTGTATTCTCCAGTTACCAGTATTTTTTTCACATTTTTAAATGTTTCTGATGCTCTTACCTGCCCTTAGTTTACAAGAAAGTTTACCTTCTTGTTCAAAGAAGCCTTCTGAGCCCTTGCCTTTTTAACATCCTGCTGGTACAGGTGGGGTGCTGCTGTTTTTATGTTCTTGTTTTAATTGTAATCTCTTTTAACTGATTTTTAGATACTGTTTTTATTAATTTTCGTTAACTGTTTTTCACTGTTTTAAAATGTGACTATTTTTTGTATTATACGTTTTGCACTGTATTTTCTTTTTGTTGTAAGCCGCCTTGGGCCCCTTTGGGGAGAAAGGTGGGGTAAAAATATTGTAAGTAAATTAAATAAATTAGTTTACCAGATGGATGGGCTGTATATCCCCGTTAGTGACTAGCTTTCTTGGAGGACTTCTATGAGAAAGAAGTGATAGAGGTAGTACCTCAGTTCCCACTTCTCAAATGGTCTGTTGTCAAGTTCAGTTGACCCAAGTACTACTTACTGCCCACCTCTTTAACAGTGCAATCCTACCCAGCTCCTCCACTGGTACAGCAGTGGTGGAGGGCAGAACAGGAGGCTTTGGAAGCCTGTTCTGTTCTGTTCTGTTCTGAACAGGAGGCTTTGGAAGCTGCACCAGTGGAGGAGCTAGGTAGGATTGCGCTGTAAGTGAGGCACTTCCAATGCACTGGATATACCTGGGAGTGGGACCGTATAGTTGCTGATCCCTCCCACACTGGGTGACCAGACACAATGGAGGACAAAGTGCCTATACCTTTAACCATTGTATAGAAGAGGGAAATTTGGCAGGTGCAGCTTTTTGTACCCTTCCATGATGAGCTGCACCTGCCAAAATTCCCTCTTCTATACAATGGTTAAAGGTATAGGCACTTTGTCCTCCATTGTGTCTGGTCACCCTGCTCCCACATATGAAAACAGAATATTTTTGAAGTGTAATTTTGTTAATACTGGTAGCTGGAGGAGGAAAAGGTCTTCATCTTAAACATTGTAATTGCTAAAATACAGGGTGACATAGCTTCTTGTGCTTCCCTTTATGATAAGTGAGTGCATTAGTTTTATAACTGGTGAGGTATGTTTTTGCCTTAGTCAATATTGAATAACTATGTGCACAAAAGTGCGAGTATTAGTTTTTAATGTATGCATTTAGTGCTTGCATCTTGCTGCAGTCTGATTTGATTTCTGTTTTTCTTATATTTTCAGTTATCGTTTTAAATACATCTGTACGTTGACTGCTGAATGAACACAATGAGCAGTGAAGAAGAAACATGGGAAAAACTGGATGCAGAATTCGATCACTTCGTTGTGGATATGAAGCCTTTTGTTTTGAAACTGCCTCATAAATCAGGTAAACTACATTAAGATGTTTGAATTCGAACTAAAATGTATGTTTACTTAGAACCGATATTTCAGATGCTTTTATAAAATTATAGCAACCAAAAATTCTGACTTTGGCAGTTGACAAACTATGTACCTGGTGTTAAACGCCCAGTAAAAATGAAATCAAATAGTGTGACATCTCAGTGGTCCAGAAATATGTGAGACTCATGGCTGTAGTAATCCATATCTAATACAATAAAACAATTGTCATATTTTTCTTTGTCAGAGCTGTCCTATTAAAGAAACACTTTTAGGCTAATCAGTTAACTTTAAATTGGTTTATTGATTGATTAAATGCGGATGGTTATGCATACAGGGGGGCACCGGTATCCACGGATTCCTCAACCGCGGTTTCAATTATCCACGGTTGAGGAATCCCCCCCGCACCCTCCACAGTCCCCTCTGCACTTACTTTTTAGCAGTTCTTTTCTTCAAAAGTTCCGAGTTTCCATCTGTTTTAGGCCTGAGCAACTATACTTAGGTGATAGCTAGAGTCTCAGCAAGGTTGAATTGTGAATTCATCATTGCCGGAGGGAGTGATGCCTAGCATCCTGAAGACTGCAATTGTGCGTCCCCTCCTGAAAAAACCATCTTTGGATTCCTCCAATTTAAATAACTATCGGCCAGTTTCCAATCTGCCTTTTTTGGGTAAGGTGATTGAGCGGGTGGTGGCGTCTCAGCTCCAGGGGATACTAGATGAAACGGAGTATCTGGACCCTTTTCAGTCTGGCTTCGGGCGGGGCTTTGGGACAGAGACAGCCTTGGTCGCCCTGCTGGATGATCTTCACCGAGGACTGGACAGGGGGAGTGCATCCCTGCTGGTCCTTTTGGACCTCTCGGCGGCTTTCGATACCATCGACCATGGTGTCACATGCGAGCCCAATGATTGCGTCAAGCAGTGCTCCCTCAGATAGGTCCATATGCCTGCATGGTCTGGGTCCAGGATATCTGAGGGACCGCCTTCTCCCATACATTCCGGCCCGCTCTCTTAGGTCATCTGAGGGGGCTCTCCTGCGTGTACCACCTCTATTGCAAGTTAGGGGAGTGGCAACACGTGGGCGAGCCTTCTCTGCTGTGGCGCCACAACTGTGGAACTCCCTGCCAGGGGATCTGAGAACCACCCCCTCCCTCATGACTTTTCGGCGAGGGCTCAAAACATTTTTGTTTCGTCTCGCGTTTGGGTGATGGGTTGTAGCCTGCCTCCTGTGTCTCAAGATGCTCTGCCATGCTGCTTTTGTGCTCCCTACTGTTGCCTCCCCAGTGGTTTTTATTGATATTATTGTTTTTATTGTTTTTAAATTATGTATTTAAACTTTCTGTATTTTAAACTGTTTTTAATTTTTGTTGTAAGCCGCCTTGGGCATTTGCCTCGGCATGGGATAAGGCGGGATATAATTTTTTTAAATAAATAAATAAATAAATAAATAGTTGCTCAGGCCTAAAACAGATGGAAACTCAGAACTTTTGAAGAGAAGAACGGAGGTTTCTGCTAAAAGTAAGTGCCTAGGGGGGCTGTGGAGGGCACGGGGGGGGTCAAGCTCGCCCCCGCACTTTTAACGGAGAAAGCTCCATTTTTTTCTTCAAAAGCCTTTGCTGTAGGCCTTACCACCAACAAGTCTTCAGTGCTAGAAAGTCTCAGCAACCTCTCAGCAAGGTTGCTGAGACACTCTAGCACTAGGGACTTGTTGGTAAGAAGGCCTACAGCAAAGGCTTTTGAAGAAAAAAAACACGGAGCTTTCTCCGTTAAAAGTAAGTACTTGGGGGGGTTGTGGAGGGTGTGGGGGGGGTAGCGCAGGCCCGCGGGGGGTCACGCAGGCCCGTGGGGGGGTCGGGGCCCCCCCTGAAAACCACGGAAATGGGCGTTTGCCCATTTCCGCAGTTTCAGGTATCCACGGTGGGGGCTGGAACGTATCCCCGTGGATACCGGAGTCCCCCTGTACTTCTGAAACATCCTTATAGATCTAGGTGTCTTTTTGAAGGAAGTGTGAGGACTACTATTAAGTCTACTACTTATTAGAAAGAGAGGTAATTTTTAACACTTGCTTTTTATTAGATTTTACAGTAGGACATTTGAGCCAAATAAAGTAAACAAATTTGCTTTTTAATTTTCGCCTTAATGATTAATTGATCAATGAAAGAAGCCTATGCATGTGTACTTAAAAGTGTCTCCCACTGAGTTAAGTGGGGCTTACTTTGAAGTATAATTATGCATAGGATTGTTCCTAAATGAAATTAGCCAATTAAATCAACTAATGCTTGCAGTACTAGTTCTTTTTGGAGTCTTGGTGTGTTGTGAATAAGTGTAGAAAGAAATTGAATTTTCATCTTTGAGTTTTGATGCATTGTATCAAAACATTTTAAAGTTGGCTTGCTGTGTACAGTATATGAGGCTTTAACTCTAGAAAGCTAGGACTATTTAAATAAGTTGACAACTTAACATTAAATTTAACTTATCATATTTAAATAGGTTGACAGTCTGCCAGTCTGACCCAAGAGCAATAAATACAATCTATAAATATCACCGCTTGTACACAAAATAAACAAAATGCAGAAAGATGGGCATAGGTGACGTGAAATAGATCATTGTGGAGATTTCTGGCGGTGGTGAATTTTGAGAGCCCAATCCTGCGTTACCGGCAGGATTAGATGCAGCGGCACAGCTTTTCACTGATGTGTGATGGTGGTGGACCTTTTAGGAAGCAGGACATATTGTGGATGGTAGTTCTACCTACCAACCTTTCATTCCCATCCATTGCATAGCTCCTTGCACTGCTGTACCACATAGTACTGCATAAATGTCCTCATGAGGCAGTGCTGATGGCTTGCTCCCAGCCCAGAAGCGATGCTGATGGCTTGCTCCCAGCCCAGAAGCGATAGGGTAATGAGGAAGGCTGGGAGCCTAATGTCCTATTTTTTGCTGTGCAAAAGGAGCAGATCACAGACTCAGGTTGATGGAAAGGTAAAACAGTATTAAGCAGGGATTTGATAATGTGAGGAACTGTTGTGGTTGCAAAAACGGGTTGCAGGCTCTAGTACCAGTGCAGAAGACAAATAGTGGCCTCTGGAGCCAGTCTAAGAAGGGAAAAGAATGAAATATGGAATCATGATGGTAAAGCAAATCAAATACTGTAAAGTACTGTATATGTAGGCTTACCATAGTCCTGGAATAGAGGCGTGCTTTGGCCTCCGAGCTGCTCCCAAGGGTGCACCGCGGCTGCCCAATGTGGGCTGCGACATCCGGTCAACGAGGCAATCGCGTTTGGCTCGGATCCTCTCTAGGCCGAAGCACGCCTCGATTCCAGGACTATGGTAAGGCTATGCATATGTCATAACTTTCAAATTGATTTTTTTTTGGTTTTTAAGCATTTCTGTTCTGATTATCATGCTTCATTTAATGACAAATATAACTTTATATAAAAGTATTAATTTCTGTTATGATTAATCATACAGAGATAATGAAAACTAAAATAATAGGCTTTGTCTAGGATTATAAAATTTTACAAAATTATAAACCTCTTTTGGGAACTCCTTTACATAATGTTGCTTAAAAACAAATCAACACTGTAGCACGTTAACTGATAACATAGGTATTAATGGATGAAAAAGCAGTTTTATGAATCTAAAGATTAAAGTTGAACAGGGCCTTGTTACGTGGATGTAATCTGCAAAGTAAGGGGCTGACACGCATCTGGTTGGTCATTTTGATAGCTTTTAATCTTTAGTGGTACATTTAGTTCCATGGAAAGCACCAACTTAATCCCATGAAGGATTGCTGAATTGATTCTCCCAGTTAAAGTACTTGCACATATGTCATAAGCAGGCTCAGTATTTGACTAACTGGTTGCATTTTTTAGAGAGATAGGTTGGAAAATTGTTTCACTTCCTGTATAATGCATGCAGTAATCTTAATTCTGTGGAGTGTGTGTATATTTAGCCTCTTATGCTCAGAACCTATTCATTTATTGAGTTGGTTCAGGTGATCATCTAAACCGGTGCTACTTTCCATGTACCAGTGGTGGTCCTCAAGCCTCAGCTGCCGGTCCGTGGTGAATTTCAGGAAAGAAAGAAACAATAGTAATAAATGGCACAGATATGGTACCGGTCTCGGGCACAATGGGAAAACATTGCTTGTCCGCCACATTGAATAGTTTGAGAAACACTGATTTAAACTATTGTTTAGATAACTGTAAACAAGCCTTGGGACTCATGAGCTCTCCCACCCCTCTTTCTTTCTATGATCTGATGGATGATAATTTGAAGTAGACACAGCCAAGAAATAAATACATCACCATTATAACTGAGTGGGGCATTATAATTTGGTGAAAAATGTGCTTGGAAAAATGGAATTAAGACTGTGTTGTGAAGTAACACTTCAGTCCTAAGTGCTTTTACATGACAGTCGGTAAGATTTGAGACTGCCGCACACATTATATTTTCTGCAGAAGAATAGGAAAACCTATGTATAACTTATGTGCGCTTGTCATTGTGGCAAAGTGAGCACATGATTTTCACACCTTTGTAGTTTTTCTTTAGGGTACAGAAAAAACGTGCAACAAATTTAAACCTATAATCTGTACTTTCTCTCTCTCTCGCTTTTTTTTTTTTTTAAAAAGAAAAGGCCTTTCAGTTTAAGTAAATGGACTAAGGCAGAGGTTCTCAAATTGGTGTGTTTTATGAATCTAAAGATTAAAGATGAATTATGACCCACAACTTTGAGAAGTTGCTACCCCCTATGGAGAGTGCGAGGGACCCCGCAGCCACCCCAAGCCTCAAATCGGCTCTCGGAGGCAATTGAAGCCCACTTCTATTTTACTTCCTGGTTTTGCTGAACAATACAGAAAGTGGGCTTCAGTCACCACCATGAGCCAATCTGAGGCTTGGGGTGGCCCGCATTGGTGGCCGCAGGCCTCCGGCACCCTGTGGAGGACGCCGCGACCCCTGGTAAGTTTAAAAAAAAAACCCTTTGCCCCGCCAATGGCATAATCCTAGGAGTTCCGCCGCCATCACCCCCGCCCCTGCAAACACTCAAAGTTCTCCCCTACTCTTGGGGAGAACTTTGAAAAACACTGCACTTGGGGGCAAGGTGACATTATTATTTATTTTAAAGATTTATAGACCAACCTTTCAAAAACTCAAAGCAGTGTATGTTAAACATAATAAAACGATAAAATATCTAAATCTAAAGTATATTTAAAATTAAAATAGTTGACAACATAATACAGGATTGGACAAAACCATAAAAACACAGAATAAAACCAATTCACACTGATTAAGATTGAAAAGAGGTCCCTAAGAGCATCTCCCCTCCTCGAAAGGCCCAAGCGAAATACAGTAGATGTGTTTTAAACCCTGGAAACCTTATAGAGGAGGGGGTTGTTCTTGGGTCTTCTAGGAGTTGATTCCACAGACGTGGTGCCACAACAGAAAAGGCCCCTGCAAACCTTGCTGCCACCCCCTTGACTTGGTGGCAGTATCTTAAGCAAGGCCCTATCTGACCATTGTAGAGAACGAGCAGGGTGTCATCCGCATATTGGTGACATCCATCTCCAAGTCCCCCGATTACTTCTTCTTTTGTTAACGTTTTGTTGCATTCCTTGCACTTAAGGTGTGGTGAATGAAAATTTTGTGCAATAATGCTAACTGAAGTAATATACTATAGTTTTATTTTGTAATCTTCTAGTGGTTTCATGTAGATGTGAAATAGTATGGGGGACAGAATGGCACCCCACATCAGTGACCAGAGTGCTGAATAGGTATCCCCCAGCCTCACCGTTTGGGTCTGATCTGCCAGGAAGGAGTGGAACCACAGCGGAAGAATTTCCGTGATCCCTGAATCTTGCTGAGTAACTGCAGGATTCACCTGCTGTTGCAGTCGTCTCTGTTATCTCTGTTGCTGTTCCTGTGCTGCTCCTTTCTCCCCCCAACTAGATGACACAAGGGGGTGGGAGGTCTGGTAAAGTTCTAGTATTATTGAAGCTTGCTGGGAAGGGCGAACATCCCCCAACCACATAGAAACACTTGTCTGTTCTCTGGACATGATCCCTTTGGCTCATACCTCTGGCAAATCCTCATGAGCCAGATGTTCCTAATGTCGAATTAGCCCTTTCCCCTTTCTCGGCAAGCCAAGCACCGGCCAGCCAAGAGACCAGAATCTTAAATACCTGCAGGGGGCAAGTGGACATTATCTTAACGTTTTGTTGCATTCCTTGCACTTAAGGTGAATGAAAATTTGTGCAGTAATGCTAATTGAAGTAATATACTGTAGTTTTATTTTGCAATCTTTATTTTAAAATGCAGCATGTTGACTTCTGTGCAAAATCATGTTATTGATGGAAAAATAAAATGTTTTGGCTACTGAAACATCTGCTTTCAAAATTACTTCTGCCATTCAATTTTTTTTTCTCCCTTAGAACGTCAAAGATGTGCTTTATGGATTAAAAAACTCTGTGAGCCTTCGGGTGCAGGTACAGGGATTGTTGGTAGGAAGAACCGGAACTTACATGCCAAACTTCTGCTGCATATGCTGAAGAGGGGTGTGCTGGAGGGCCCCTTTACACATAAACCAGAAACAGGAATGTTGAAAACGCTTCCTTCATATATGGTAAATATGTAATTTATTGTTGTTGTGGGCAAGTTAGCATTTTTCACGTTCATGGAATACACATAGAGACCCCACTGGGTTTGCCGTGCCATGCTGCATATAATGCCAGATTAAGCAAAATGTTTCGGCATATGACATGAGATTTTAAAAATGGTTAAGATTACCTTAATTTATCACTGGGAAGCCAAGTCAAAATGGTGCCCAGAAACAATACAGTAGTGTTCACTGACTTTGCATAAGTGTTACAGACGTATGTTGCAAAATATTTTTCAGATATTGTACAAGCACTTAATGAGCAGGTGAACTGAAAGGAGATTTGCCTAGTTGCCTTGAGATAATGGAGTTTTATTGGGCAAATACCAATGAAGGGTGAATCATGGTACTATTTAGTATTTATGAATTTTCTTTTGACTGTAATAAAGCTAGAATTTGTGTGTAGACTGATGCGACTCCCCCGGCACCCCGTGACCCCCCCGGCACTTACTTTTACCGATTTAAGCTTCATTCTTTCCTGAGGGTGCAAGGCTCTGGAAGGCCTGCACTTGAGTCCTCCACCATAGAGACGACATGCTAGAGAGGTCAGCAAGGCCTGCAAGGAGGCTGCAACCTTGCAGAGTCTCTCTAGCACATCGTCTCTATGGTGGAAGACTCAAGTGCAGGCCTTGCAGAGCCTTGCACCCTCGGGAAAGAATGAAGCCTTAATCGATCAAAGTAAGTGCTGGGGGGGGGGTCGCGCCACAGGTTGGGAATAAGATATCCCCTGAAAATAAGGCCTACTATGTTTTTTGGAGCCAAAATTAATATAAGACCCGGTCTTATTTTCGGGGAAACATGGAGAGATACCTGAAAACTTGAATCTAGAAAAATCTATTTTTATTCACTGTTTTTAAATTTAGTCTATCTATTTTGATGAACCAAATTCAACAAGAGTACAGAATGACAGCCCTGAAAGTTTACCTGACTGGGTTATGGGAGAACTGGGACAAAGTGGTTCTAAATTGGATGAATCATGGAAAATTTCTTTCAGAGAAGAGTCTTCTTTGCTAACCTCACCACTTGTACACAGGTAAGAACTGGAATTCCCAATTGGATGTGAATGCTTTAATAATATTGACTCTAAGTTATATGTTTATAACATATACTACTTAATATACTGTACTACTTCTTGAAGCATGATAACCATTCATCATGGTACTCCATTTCTTTGCAGGAAAGGAACACAAATTGTTCAGTTTGTTACTGTGTGCTTCCATGGGAGTTTTGTAATGTAATTTGGGTTAGAAAATGCTAAAAAAAAATGATGGCAGATTTAACTGAGCAATCCACAGCCGCGCATGGCCTACTTGGGGCAATGTGAATTCGGGAGGAATCAGTTTGGTAGTGTGGATCCCTCCTCCCCTGCCCCGTGTGTGGATCTGGAATTGGTTAAAAACTGGAAGGCAACTCAATCAAATTGATTGCATCAGGAGAGATCAGACACTTTCCAGTAGACCAGAGCGTTTATTTGGATTGCGCAACTGTTACGCTATTTAAAATAGCTGCCTTGGATATGGTTTTGATTGAAAGGTGGGGCACAGATCTGTAAATAAACAAGTGAATAAAGTGGTTTGGTAGGTCACTGGGTGACTTGCAGTAGATTGCGACAGTGTTCACCCAGCTGAGAGCCTAGACTTTACCTTGAATGAAGTCCTTGCAGTGCCGAACTCACCCAGCTGAGCAGTGGCTGCTCTAGTCTGTTCGTTAAACAAAAAATGTGGAAGTTCGTGACCCAGAAGTTTGGTGGTGATGTGATCACCGCCAAACTTCTGGGTCACCGAGTTCCATGTTCTGTGTCTCCCCAGCTATGGACCTCACTGCACATCTCTGTATGGCATACATTTTGGGTAGGTAGGTAAAAGTTACTGATCTAGAAATGATTCAATACAAGTTAATAAACCTTGCGGTAAAATTGAAACCAAGCTTATACTACTTATAATATTGTATATGTGTGTTTTATAATGAATAATTTATTTATTGCTGCTTAGAACTGAGGTTCAATGCTGCTTCAAATTTTATAGCCCCTTGTACTTTGATAAATATCTTTAATCCCCCCCCCCCCGGGTTTATGTGTGTTTGATCATTTTTATAAAAACAGTTCTTGATTGAAGCCTCCTTGTTTGTGAAGCATTTGTAATGACATTTTAGGTTATGCTGTTTGTATTTCAGCCTGTTTTTTATTATTAATGATGTAGAATCTTTGAAATCCTTTTCTTAAGGATCTGTTAGACAAATGTTGAACACTTCATAAGCAGTTTAAGCTGTCCCAAATCAACAGGACGACCTATGTAACTGTGGTGTCCATTAATAAAGCTTATTTTTACGGTGGTAATGTTCAGATTGTAAGTATACATATACCAAATATGTCTACTTGGTCCATCCTTCGTAGCTCCTGCGAGTGGTTCAGCTTTTTGTAGCTCTTTTCATATTATCCTTCATGTATGCAATACCAAGACTGCAGTTAGTACTATGTAGACAAGAGCAGAGGCTTTTCAGATCAAATCCAGAGTATTATGGAAGTTTTCTTATTTCCTTGCTGAAATGCTGCCTTTTCTCCCATTGTTTTATTTCATTGGCCTGTTAGAGCATACTAGGAGGGTGCAATGAGCTGGAGGAATGCATAAAGGTGGCAAATGTTTTATGCTGTGCAGATTAAAAACCAATAAAAAGCTAATTACTAGTTCTCATAGTTGAATTGAAAATCTGAAACTTTCATTGTGCTTCTGCGCAGTCCTAGTTCCTGAAAAGCCATAATTTGCTAACATAACCTAATTTACTTTGATGTAATATACTGATTTATCATGATTCCATAGTCTAACTTCTTTCCTTGAGCAATTTTTTTCCTAGTGCAGAATTCTTTAGTTAAGCATGGTCATTGTGTGCCTTCAGACCATGCCATGTGCCCTAATGATGATCATAGGGAGAATAAAGGGGTGAGGAAGTATCTGTCACTAACCACCAGCCATTGGACCCTAAAATTTATTGGGTTGTATCTTTATATTATCTTGCATTATGTCTCCATCGTGCAATTCTATTGATTCCGTAGAATGTTGTGACTGATATTACCGGTATTTCTTATTCTTCACTTCTCTGAGCAGTACTGGCTGTACAAATTACAAGTGTAATCTTTGACAGACAATTTCCTTGAGAAAGGAAAATACTGGAAGTGTATTGTGTATATTTGAATAATCTCACTTTTAGCAGACTAAACATATGCAGGCAATGATGTGGCAAGTGCTTGCTCTCTTGTGGAGATTGTAAAAGATTAATTGTTGTTTTTTAAGGGCACAATCCAAACCTACTTAGGCCGCCATTGTAACCAGCGGACCAGCGAAAATGGGAGGCCCCAGAACGGAAAGGGGATTCAAATCCCCAGCAAAAGGGGAATTTAAAGGGGATTTGAATCCCCTTTCCATTCTGGCTCCTCCTGTTTTCGCTGGGCCACTGGTTACAATGGCGGCCTAAGTAGGTTTGGATTGTACCCTTAGACTGTTACAATCAAAGCCCCATTTGCTGTAGTGGTATTTATACAGCAGAATGTTTTGAAGCCTGGGAAACCTAACGGGAAATGTATGCATATTGTTTTTCTTCTGTTGTAACTGTTACATTTGCTGACCTAGGTGACCGATACGTTTATATTGTAAAGTTCTTAATCTGACTACAGGAATGTTCATACTGCTGCTATTTTGGCTTGAAACTCATTTTTGGGAAACTTGATGAGTAGTAGTTACACAAAAATCATTATTTCTTGTAGATTGTGCATGCAGCCACAATGGCAACAAAAGGGGTGCATGATTATGTAGTTTGAGAACAATGGAGAAAACAGAAGACAGTGTATAAGCTCATATATTTTGGCCTGAAAATGAGGCCAAAGCTCAAAGTAGTTAAAAGAATATCACTGTGGCACACTAATTGGGATTTTATTTTAATTTTCATACACTCAAAAAGGTTGAATCTCTGGATGTCATTTTTTAAGAAGGTGCTGTGGTAGACTTTCTAAAAATGTGGGTATTTTAGAGAGGTTTGTTTTTTTATTTGAATAAATATCTAGTAATGATGAGTTAATGGATGGCAAATAGACTATAAACATGTAGATTGGGTCATGAACAAGGGTCTTCTAAAGACACTGATGGCCCAATCCTATAGGCTTTTTACGCCAGTGTATCTCCTGATATGCTATCGTAAAAGGCTTAGCGATGGCACGAACAGTGCACTGTTGCCAGGTCATTTGAAGCTGCTTCTGCAAAGTGGCACACCCATTGCCTCAGAGCCTGGTCTGTGCCAACCCTGGTGAGTTAGCAGTGGGTGTGTGTCTTGGGTGGGGAGGGGGATTTTTGGGGACGGCAGGTGTGGGAGGGGGTGGATCCTGGTGGCAGTGTCTTGCACAGGATGCTATCCCCTCTTCCCCAGTTCGTCCCACCCCTTTCCTCTCCTCGGACTTATGCCAGCTACATAGCTGGCATGGGTCCAAGAGAACCCATAGGCGACCAGGAGGCCTACCATAGAAATGTAAAACAATTTTTTTTTACTTCTTGTTGGCCTTCTGGTCCCCCCCCCCCCAGCATATAGTGCGTGTCCTGTTGGTGCGACTGTATGCTATAACGTGGCGGCAGACAGGATTGGGCTGTTAGACTGCAATCCTATACACCAGTGGTTCCCAAACTCCTGGGAAGGCCCTACACTGCTCTAAGTGGCAGCGGGGCCTTCCCAGGGGTCGAGACGACGCGCCCGGGATCGTGCCACCGACGCGCCAGGGATTGCCCTTTTTACCTGCATTGGTGGGCATTGGGTGTCCGGCGGTGGGAGCCTGCGGACCCCTCCGCAGGCCTGCCCAAGCGTCGGAGCAGTGCTCTGACGCGATCGCAACTCACTTCCGGTTTCACGTAAAACCGGTTCGCAGGTTCACGTCCGCAGGTTCCCCACACACCCCCGCCGGACACCCACTGCCCACCAATGCAGGTAAAAAGGGCGATCCCAGGCGCGGCGGTGGCGGCGGCGCGATCCCGGGCGTGCCGTCGTCGTCACCATGGGTTGCCATGCCCCTTAAGGGCATAGCAACCCTTTGTTCCCGGCTGGGGCGTCGCGACGCCCCAGTTAGGGAACCACTGCTATACAGGCTTATCTGGGAGTAAGTGCCATTAAGCTCAGTGGGACTTTCTTCAGGGTGGATGTGCATAGGATTACACTGTAAGAGCACTCTACTTGTATTTGGACCACCTTTTTAAATGTTAGAAGATGAATAACTTCTGTATTTGGCAATCTGTTGTGATTGTATGCAGCATAAAGATTCCATCTTGCATAGTCTTACAGAGAAGCACAGTGTTTAAAACATCTAAAATATTCAAAGATGAAGGTATAGCCATAGTGACATAATATTTTTAGAAAATGGACTTAAGCGTCTTACATTATCTTATAGTAATTCACCAACTGGTGAATTGGTAAAAGTGCAAAACATTTTCAGGGTAGCTATTTCTTGTTTGTCTGTAAGTCACTGACATAGTCAGCAGATGGTGATATAGTTCTGTAGAATAGGCTCAAGGAGACTCTTTTTCTTTGTAGGTGAGTATTCTGTTAGGGTGGTCTCTAAGTATTTTAGGTTGCTAGCTACTCTATTACCAGTTGAATACTTTACTTGCTTTTTACTACTCTATTACCAGTTGAATACTTTACATTTTTAAGAATTATTCATTCTTAAAAATGAATAATAAATTCAGAGGATATTGGTAAAGGGGCAGCCAAAATTACTGTTCCAGGTCAGAAATTGATAGGTATAGCTACGAAAATAGCTGATAGGTATTGTTTTATAAAAATATTAACCTTTGTCTTGGAGCTCTTTATATTTATTTATACTGGTCTAGTCTGTAAACATGTCTGTTTTAGGTGGAGTCACGCTACCCCTAAGGGAACAGATTCACAGTTTGGGAGTGTTTCTGGATCCAGGTCACCTTGTAGATTTGGAGGTCTAGGAGACAATCTGCAGATTGGTGTGCTTTTTATTTGCCTTGGCTGTTACACCAGTACATAACTGGGATATGGCTACTGATATGCATGGCTTTGGACCCTGTCAGCCATTAGTGTAATGTGCTTGGACATGGGACTCCTCTGGACACAGTTCAGGAACTTTAGCTCACCCAGACTATTGACAGTTTGTCAAATGGCTGTTCCTTGGATGCATGGAACATGCAACACGAGCCCTTTATGACTTAGGACCAGGGCATCTGAGGGACGACCTCCTCCAGTTTGAGACAACCTGTCCCCTGAGGTCATCTAGGGGAACCCTCCTATGTATGCCCCCATTGACTGAGACCGGGTGGGCGGCAATGAGGGGGAGGACCTTCTCTGAGGTGGTGCCACTGCTTTGGGACTCCTTCCCACTTGAATTAAGAGCTGCACCCTACCTGCTAGTTGTTAAATATATTTTTGTTTCACCGGGCTTTCTCCCTTTTAGTTTTTTGCTTAGTTTTTCTTTATTATTTTTGTGCTGCTTTACTTTAACATAGTTTTATGTCATTATTATTATATTGAGATCATTATTAATATGTTGGTTGCTGCCTTGAATGCAAGGGGAAAGCAGGATACAGATGCTTTTGAATAAATAAATGCTGCTGGAGCTCAGTGTCTTCCAGGCTAAAGTCCATATGTTGGATTAAAATTTTAAAGCCCTATATTACCAAAGTCTGTGTTACTTGAGGCAGCACCTTCTCCTATACAGGCCCCCCCTATCTGATGATCCGCTATTGGCTGATTCAGTTATCCGTGGCTAGCAGATGCCCCCCCCCCACGACCTCCCCCAGGCACTCACTTTTAGCATCAGAAGCTTTCGGAACGCAGGCTGCTTATCGCGTTCCTTTTGAAGAAGAAACGAAGCTTCCAATGCTAAAAATAAGTGCCGGGGGGGTGTCACGGGGAGGGGGTGCGTGCGACCCACGGGCGCGCAAGGCCCACGCCGCCCCCATGACCCCCCCCAGGCACTTTTAGCATTGGAAACTTCCTTTTCCTTCCAAAGGAATGTGATGACCAGGCCTCATGCAACTTCCTTGCAGACCCGTTCACGGAGACTAGGTGCCTAGAGACGCTGCAGAGACTCTCTAGGCACCTAGTCTTCGTGGATGGGCCTGCAAGAATCTCAGAAAACCGCGGAGGGGCGTTCGTTCCTTTCTGCGGTTTCAAGTATTCACGGGGGGGGGGGAGACCTGGAACGTATCCCTGTGGATATATGTATATATCCCTCTGTATATACCGTACTTTCCTTTACTCAGCAGTCCAATGGTGTGATCTTCCTGCAGGTGCCAGTGCCACCTCAGAAGTAAGACTGTTTTCTACAGGCAACAACCTTTTTGGTAGCAACATTCCTCTTATGAAACTCTGCTCTCTGCTATATGCCAGATCAGCCTGGCTGGCTGTAGAAATGTTTCTTTTAAAAACAGGTTTTTATTCTAAATGTAAGCTTGTGAGGTGTCCCATGGATTATTGAGCCAACTTAAATTTTAATATTGTTACATTATATTGTCATGTTATCCTTTTGTTACTTGTAGATTTTAAATTGTATACCATGCCTTGACAAAGTTATTGTGTGAAGTACAGCACATTAGTTCTGCCACCACTTACTCTTTTTATGCATGTACTTTCTCTGCAATTGGCCAACGGACTAAGGGGCCTGTGGGTTGTCTTGTATTTTATTGTAAAGAGCCTTGGGGATAATTTTCTTTAAATTGGCTTTTTTGGGTTACCAATTACAAATAAAAAGATCAAGCCAGGAACAAAAAAATTACGATACCAGTTAATCACATCTTCTGTATTTTTTTTTAAAAAAGGGTGGGGGACGCTCACAAGTATAAAATAAAAATGACGCAGGAAGTTCTGACTAATGTTGAAAACGAGCATAATGTGACTTCAGTATCGTTCATAAAGGAGTCTCGTTTTAGGGGGAAAAGGTTCAGAGATTGCCTTCTTCACTGCTAAAGTTGTTTAAATGCTGTGTAATCCTACAGAGAGAAGTCATGTGCCAGGCACATTGCAACCAATTATCTAATCACAGAAGGTGCACAAATTGTTTCTATAATTTACAGACGGACAACTTTGTGTTCTTTCCTCATATATCTATCCATGCAACCAGTATGGGGTGGCATCCTGTCTAGCACTTCTGCCATCCAGAGCTCTCTTCCCAATGAAGTTCCTTGGGAAGAGAATGGAAGAAGTGAATGGAATCATGAATCGTGAATGGAAGAGTGTTCTGTTTGTGCAGGAAGTGATTGCGCAAGCAGAAGAGGCCTTTGCACAAGGGCCTCTTCCTTTAATGTAGGAGGATTCTGTTTGTGGTGGGAGCTAGTCGGGAAGAGCTAATTGGGATGCCACCCTATGTTGACATTACGGGATTTTTCTCTCTCCATATCCTCCCTGCTCCCCTTAAGCTGCCCATCACTCTAGTGTCAGGGTACATATCTTCTATACCAGTGGTTCTCAAACCTTTTAGCACCGGGACCCACTTTTTAAAATGACACTATCGGGACCCACCTAGCTTTACGAGACGCTCAAACATTTATCTCCCTATATTTAAACAAGCTTGCAAACTTCAAGAGCTCAGTTTTTTGAAGGGCAATTAGCAGCTATCTGATTTTTGAATAGCCTCAGGGCTTGTGGCAATTACCTTATCTGATCTTTCCATCACCTGGGAGTCCCAGGCTGCGACCCACCAGAAATCAGGTCGCGACCCACCAAGTGGGTCCCGACCCACAGTTTGAGAAACACTGTTCTATACTATATAGATCGTTGCGGTCAAGGGAATGGTAGCATCCCATAGAATTTATTAGGAAAAAGAATGGCACATATAAGGATGACTCAGGAATGTTAAGAGGGACTGTGGGTGGAAACGTGCCTAAAGGACAGTTCATAAAGCCAGTCATATATTGAGGGGACCGTACAGGGAGTAGCAAAGTTCTGAGAAATGGAAGATTGTCTATTGTTTAAAGTAAAGCAAAGTATGACTGAGCTTTATTTTTTAAAAAGGCTGTAGAAGTGTGATGTTTATGATCCCTAAGACATTCCCAGTTTTCATTAATTTAATAAAAAAGGTAATAAGATCTCTTTCTTAGATGAGTTGCCAGAACTATGCAGCATTTTCTAGTGTTCAAAATACTTGAATGATTAACGGATATAGTTTCTTGACAGGATTATAAGCCATGTTCAAAAATAATTATTTGTTTAAATAAACACGACGTTTCAATCATCATCTGCGATCATCTTCAGGTGAGAAAAGAGCTAACAGGCAGTTCAGGGTGGAGATTAATTACTTGAATGATTAATGACAATATTGTATTTATATAGCACTTTTGAGCACTATAGTGCTCAAAAGTACTTCATATACTATGGTATCGCAGTAATCTTTGCAGTAGACATGGAAGGCAAACCAATATTATTAGCATTCTCTTACAAGTGGGAGGGGAGCTGAGGCTGAGAGAGATTGATTTGCTTACAGCATCTAGTGAACTGACACGTGAGCTGAGATTGAACCCAGAGGTACTAGATACCTAGCTCATGTTCTTAACCAGTAACTTACACCAACTCCAAAAAGCTATAGCCTATGGTCTTAAAATAGAAAATGTTGGTAGAATAGAATTGTCATGTGAATAGGCATGTTGGGTATCACTGGCGAAAAACTTTTGCACTTCTGTTTTTTCTCTTAGTACATTTTTGTTGGTCTAAGACCGGGGTATCCAGCCTAAGGCCTGCGGGCTAGATATATGTAGGCTTAACATCTGTCCTGTAAAAAAGGGACAATCCCAGTTGCCCCTGGGCCTTCCCAGCTGAAGGGAGCCTTCTGGGCCAGACAGGGCTCCTCACGCGCCTGTGTGAGGCTCACGCAGGCGCACAGTGCTTGGGAGAGCTCTCCCAGCAAAAAAGCTCTCCCAGCTCTACACCGTGGTGGCGGGAGGGAGGGGGCAGTCCTGGTCCCCGTAGGCGTGCGAGGAGTCCTGGCCAGCCCGAACACAGCTGGTTAGGAGAGAATGCAGCGAGGAGGTGAGGTGAGGAGGCGCCCAAAAGAGAGAACGCCACTGGCCAGCAGTGTGGCAGCTGTGGCGGCAGCAGCAGCGTAGCGGGAAGGAGGACAGCAAAAATGGTGGGAAATGTGGTGGCAGTAGCAGCAGGCAAGCGAAAAAAGGCAAGCAAAAATGGCAGGGAAACGCGGTGAAAATTATGGGGAAAATGGTGGGGAAAAGCAGCGAAAATGGTGAGGGAAATAATAATTGAAAAGATTTCGGCCACCCTAATGAGCCCGCAAAAAAAGCGAGGCAAAAGCTGAGCAGCTTGAAAAAATAAATTAAAACAAAATTTGGAGGGGGAAAAAGGGGGTGTGTGCCCCGGTTTGGGTAATGCATAGGGGAGCAGAAACCCTCCCCCCCCTTCTACGCTGGATTTGGCAGGCTAGGCTGGATTTGGCAATTGCTATTTCCACTGGATTTGGCAAGCTAGCGCTTCTTCGCCATCAACAATCACGCAGCACTGTAGGATTGCTTCTAAAAAACACTTTTTTATTTGAAGCTTTTTATAAAAATTGAGCTAAGCTCAAACTGGTTAAAACAATTTTTATATTCAACTACACAGTACCCTCTACCAACTCAGCTCTCAGGAAGTTTGCTTTTTGGTTTTGTTCCTCCGATGGTGCTCTTTCAGGGATAGGTTTGATCTTCTCTTCACTCCACAGCATCTGACCCGCCTCAGTGAAGCCCTCTTCTCCTTTCCACCGTGGAGTCCTCCCCCAACATTCCATTTCAACTGCCATTCTCCACTGCTTTTCTCCACCACAGGAAAGTTCTTTTAAACCTATAGTGTCCTTTTCTCATCCCTGTGTCCCTGGTGTGGCATCAACATTCTTCCCCACTGTCCCTTGGCGCCTTAGTGGACAGTGTGGAATAAGCAGCACACAGCCTTTTGTCACAAAACCTCACTGAGCTTCTCCTTCCTCTTTCTAAGTTCAGTTGGGTCACTTAAGTCGAAACAAAGCAAGGTGTCCCCACAGTGCTCCCTCCCCTGTGACCCAACTGTTCCTTCACCTATCTGACATTCAATATCTTGACAACTGGGCATGTGTGACTTCCTTCCCAATCCACCTTAATTCATCTCTGATTAAATAGCCTGATTTTATAGTGTGGCAATTGTACTGTTTAGACCAGGTCACTGTTTACATATGGGCCAAGGACCTATCATTTCAATGTACGTAAAGCACTATATACATTGATGGTGCGATATATCTCCACTAATACCTCCTATAACGCTATGGATAAGTTCCGGGAAAAGAGCGTGCTGGATGAAACAGTTCTTTAGGAGGTAACTATAACACTGTTCTAATGTGTGTTCACAGTATTGTACTCATAGTTTGGAGCCTACTGCATAATAGATTGCTGCTGTCAATTCTGTGTGGCGTTGGTGCAAGATGATGGGAGAAGTGAATCATTTTTGGGAACTACAGGCTTCTTATTGAAGAAGGTATCTTGAGTAGATTGCCTTGCCTGCTGTTTCCTATTACGAGGCATTTCCTGGTAGCATAGGATTGGCCCTGTGCTAGCCAAAATACACTGCTCTCATTGGCACTCTGCTAGTCAGAATATGCAGCTTCTGTTGGCTGAAAACACAGTGTAGACAGCTGTACCTTTTTGCATCGAACTTTTGAATAGTTTTAACATTTTTCTTTTAGTGTAAAATAGTGTAAAAATTACACCCAGGATGGAGAGTGCTGTAACAAAACAGTATTATAGGAGATGTATGTGTGTGTCTTGGCCTTTTTTCCTTTACCTAAAACCCCTTTATGATTGAAACATCACTCCAATTATTACAGATTTATCAGTGTGCCATTTTCCTTTCCCTGCTTTTCTTCTATAGAAGGTCTGACATTTTATTCACTTTAAAGTGTTCTCCTGCTCTTCATAAATTATTAGTCAAATTGCTGATGCTGAGCACTGGTTTTAGTAGGCAAACCTAGCCCCAAAAAGAAACACCTTGAAGTTCTTTTGAGACTGGATGCCAGTCTCCTGATATGTTTGGAATGGAGCTAGAATTGACATGCTAGGGAAGCCTACAGGGAAACCTAGGGAAGCCCTTCCCGTCCAAAGGCATTTGTTTCATAGGTCTCCCCTAATTTGGCACAAGGATATAGTGCATTGTGGGCATGTGTGCTGATGCAAAAGGACAGGGCAGTAGCTAAGTGTGCATAAATTATCTGGATCCATTCTGATTATCTGGATCCATTCCAGTCTGGCTTCAGGCCGGGGTTCGGGACAGAGACGGCCTTGGTCGCCTTGGTGGATGACCTGCGCCGGGGACTGGACAGGGGGAGTGCGTCCCTGTTGGTCCTGCTGGACCTCTCGGCGGCTTTTGACACCATTGACCATGGTGTCCTCCTGGGTCGGTTGGCTGGGTTGGGGCTTGGAGGCACCGTTCTGAGGTGGTTCCGCTCCTTCCTGGCTGATAGATCCCAGAAGGTGGTGCTGGGGGATGCTTGTTCGGCACCCTTGCCCTTGAGGTGTGGGGTGCCACAAGGGTCAATTCTGTCCCCCATGCTGTTTAACATCTATATGAAGCCGCTGGGAGAGGTCATCCGGGGGTTTGGGGTAGGGTGTCATCAGTATGCGGATGACACCCAGCTCTTTCTCTCCATTCCACCTGACTCCAAGGGGGCGGTCGATGTCCTGAATCGTTGTCTGGAGGCAGTTGGGAGCTGGATGGGGGCGAACAAGCTGAAATTAAATCCTGATAAGACAGAGGTTCTTCTGGTCCAGAAGTCTACGACTCGGGTACTGGATCATCGTCCTGTTCTGAATGGGGTTGTACTCCCCCTGAAGGAGCAGGTCCGCAGCTTGGGGGTTCTCCTGGATGCGCAGCTGCTCCTGGACTTCCAGGTGGCGGCTGTGGCCAGGGGGGCTTTTGCCCAGCTTCGGCTGGTGCGCCAGCTGCGACCGTACTTGGATCGTGCAGACCTGGCCACAGTGACCCATGCCCTAGTGACATCTAGACTAGATTACTGCAATGCGCTCTACGTGGGGCTGCCTTTGAAGACTGTTCGGAAACTGCAACTAGTGCAGAATGCGGCGGCCCGGGTGGTTGCCGGGGCTTGTCGGTTCGACTCAGTCGGACCGTTGCTTCGGCAGCTACACTGGCTGCCGGTTCGTTTCCGGGCACAATTCAAAGTGCTAGTTTTGACTTTTAAAGCCCTTAACGGCTCGGGTCCAGGGTATTTGAGGGACCGCCTCCTTCCTTATAATCCGACCCGTACTCTGAGGTCATCAGGGGGGGCCCTGTTAACCGTGCCGCCATTGACAGAAGTGAGGGGGATGGCGGCGCGGAATAGGGCCTTCTCAGCGGTGGCGCCCCAATTGTGGAATTCCCTCCCCTTGGAATTAAGAACGACTCCCTCCTTAGAGGCCTTTCGGCGGGGCCTTAAGACGTTTTTATTCAGGACTGCTTTTAATGTCTGACATGGTGGGCTGACTTTTTAACAATTGGTTTAATATATGTATATGCTGGTGACCCACTGGGGTTGTCTATTTTTAACTTAAGTGTTTTAATTATTTTAATGTGTTTTTAAATTGTTTTAATGCGTTATGTATTTTAATATGTTGTAAGCCGCCTTGAATGCCTTCGGGAGAAAGGCGGGCTACAAATTCCTGAAATAAAATAAATAAATAAATAAATTCGAGTGTGTATAGTGGTTGGTTTTGCTGGCATCTCTGTGTATATGAGCATGTGAGAACAGGAAGTGGTGTTCCTGTTTTGAAATTTCTAATTTGTGGTGGAACTTGATCAAGCTAGATATGTCTGTATGACTTAGATTTGTATGAATGAGAATGTGTTTTGATTTCTGAAGAGATGTTAAAGGAACAGGGAGTTGAGTCAGTAACAGTGCAATACTGTGCCCACCCAAGTCCTCAGCTTTGGGTCTTCGTGTGGGAGTCCATCAGCTGGAAGGAAGGGCCCGGGAGAAGCCACAAGAGGAGCCCTAGGCAAGCCGAGGTACTAGTATCTCACTGCAAAGACACCCAGGCTGGGAACCAGGCAAGACAGGCTTGAGCCCACCATGGGGGCTTGTTATAATCAGAATCACATGCTCTTCTTGTATTACTGGTTAGAAACACCCATAGGAAAGACAAGAGAAGATGTAGCAGTAGGTCTGGAACTCACATTGGCTAGTCCACAAACTGTTCTGTAACCATTCAGCCACAACAAGAAAAATGAAAGGAGCATTTCATGGGGTATTTCGCATCTTGCAGCATCACAAAAAGGCACACCTGGTTGGAAGATTGTAGCATATAGAGCAGTTGGAGAGAGCACTGTGTGGGCCAATCTTCACGCTGGCATGCAGTGGTGTAGCTGGAGGTGGGGCGGAACGCTAAGTTCCGCACTGCCCCGACCTCTGTTACTCACTGGCACGAGGCGGCCCCTCGCCTTCGGTGCCATTCAGTGGGGCGAAGGCAACGTGTCTCCTTCACCCCACTGAATGGCTCCAAAAGCGAGGGGGCGTGGCCGCCTCGTGTCGGTGAGTAATGGAGGACGGGGCAGTGCAGAACTTAGCGTTCCGCCCCACCTCCAGCGACGCCACTGCTGGCATGTAATGCAGGGCCCCTACTGCAGCAGCCCACACACAGACTATGTCCTTTGCACTATTGCTGGCACCTTCTGCACATTAGCCTGGCATGTCAAGGTTGGATTCAAAATGCCGTCATTTTCTGAAGCACAGCCTCATACTCCATTTTGAATTGTTGTTCAATGCCTGATAACTTTTTGTGATGATGCATATGCTTCTGTTATGCTGGTGTTCAGCGTGTATTGATTATAGATTGAATGTTATGACATTCATAAGCAAAGTGTCACCATTTTTGTGAACCCTGATTTTTTTTTAGTTAAATACCAAGGTTTTGTTGTTTTCTCTATTGACCAGTTTTGGTAGAAAGTTACGCAGCAATGTAGCACTGCAAGACACCCATTTGTGAGAGTGAGGATACGTGAGTGTGAAGCTATGTCAGAAATAATTCTAGACCAGGGGTTCGCAACCGGCGGTACATGTACCACTAGTGGTACGCGGACTGAGTGTTGGTGGACACTCACCCGGCAAGATGGTGGCCGGTATTGTGACTACGCCTTGTAGGAGGCTTGAAAACTACGGTAAGTGGCCCTGGGCAGCCGGCAGAGCTCGAGTGCACGGGTTTTCCTTGCTGGGAAATGCTCCCCCCGCCCACCCTGACACCCTTACGGTTGTTTTCAGGGCTCCTTCGTGGCCAAACTCCTGGTGATAAGTAGCGACAATGTCATTGCCACTTCCAGTGGTACGCAGCGGGGCGGCGGCCTCAACGGTGGTACGTGGCCCCGACAGGATTGAGAGTCATTGTTCTAGGCTATAGGGAGAGCCAAAGAGGAAGCGATAAGGAGAAACTGGAAGCAATAAGGAGAGACGTTGCAAAACTCCTTGGAAGCCCAGCATGTGCAAGTTCAGGAGATGGGAGGAAGCGAGGGATGACTGAGAAAGTGGAACCCACAATACCGTGGAAGAAATCCCGTTTAGACCAGTCTGAAAGATCCCTTCCCCAGAGGACCACTGTGCCAAAGTTTTGTACGCCAGAGGTCCCCAACCACCAGGCCGTGGCCTGGGTACTGGTCCGTGGCCCGGTATCAGCCCGTGGCCAGTTTGGGACCGGGCCGCCCGGCCAGAAGCATCTTCGGGGTTGAGGCGGTTGGCCCCAGGGCGGGGGCCGGACATGGCGGCAAAGGGGCGCACTTGCCTACTTGATGTGTTGTCTCCGTTTCAGCAGTCTTGCTGTTTGGCCCTCCTGCCCGCCCTGAAGCTCGAACAGCTCCAAAATAACAACTAAACTGGCAGGGTTTTTTTTTTTATTGGAGCCGTGCTGGGCGCACGCAGCTGACGTCATGCCCGGGTCACGTGGGGGTGTGGCGTTGACCCCCCGATCCGTGAAAAAAATCCTCCGCAATGCCAGTCCCCGACACCACGAAGGTTGGGGCCCGCTGTTGTACACAACACTGTGAAGGCTTCTACCAGGGCCGGCCCTTCCATGAGGCCTACTGAAGTAGTTGCCTCAGGCAGGAGGTTGGCGGCTCATCTCTTTCCCCCAACTCTGTCCTTCACTGCACCTCCTTCGTCTTCCACTCCCTTGACTGGAAAAGGAAAAGGGGGACAGAGAGGAAGAGGAAATGTGGAGTGGAGTGGAGTGCTGAAATAGAACATTGGAGAGTAGGATGAGCAGAAGCTAGCACATCATCAGGGTAAGAGAGGGCAGCATTTAACATGCTACTTCAGGCATTTGAAGATCTTGGGTCAGCCCTGGCTTCCACTACGTAGTGGTGCATCTCAGTACAGGTGTCTCCCACTTAACGACAGGGATACGTTCCCTGAACCCTATCGTTAATCAGGCCCTTCATTAAGTGGTCCTTTCCCTACCTTTTGAAGTTTGTGTCCTCCTGGAGGCATGTTCTTGTTCCTGTTCCTAGCCTCTGCTGGCCTCTGAGGGCCTCAGAATGGCCCACAGAAGCCTCCATAAGGCACATCCGGTTTGCTCCAAAAACCAGAAATGCGTTACCGAGGCCTCTGTGAGCCATTCTGAGCCCTATAGAGGCCAGGAACAGGCCTCAAACTTCAAAAGGTAGGGAAAGTGACCAATGCCGTTCTGCCTAACAACCCCCATTGTATATCCAGGGGGTCATTAGTCGGAACGTTGTTAAGCAGGGGGCACCTGTACATTGATAATTGTGGCTCTATGTATCTTGCTAAACCAGTACATTCCAATATAGCATGCACAAAAATTCTAGCTGGTGTGTACCCATTTCTGTAGAAAGAATTTCTAGTTGAAAGCCTAATTGAACCCCTTTAAAAAAGTGTTCCTTGTAACTAGCACTGCTTGTAACCTATATTCCCTGTAAGGGGTATGTGCCGTTGCGTGGACGTAGTCTCTTCCTGCATGGTGTTGCGATGCTGTCTTCTGACACTTGCCAAGGATGTCATGTGTCATTGCCGAACTTCTAGGTTGCCAAGCTCTGTGCTGCACAGAACTCAGCTTTGAGTTGTGCAGTCGCACAGCTTGCCATGAACCCTGCTTGTACCAAAGGAAGATGAGGATGAAATATACCAAGATGTTATGTAAACTTCTAACAAATGTAACAATGGGAAGAAACCCTATTTAAAAATTAAACATTAATGACATATTAAAGAGGATTTTCTGTTTTGTTTTCATCTGTTATTAAACCAGATAGGAAGTTTGATTAGGATCTGCTGTAAAACTCCTCTGCTGCACATGTTAATACTGTTTTTTTCAGCAAGAATGCTATCATGTAGATTGAATGCTACCGTATCATGTAGACTGCAGTTTCAACTAAATGCATTTTGTAGTACTTTCATTATTAAGGTAAGGTCAGTTACATTTTTTTCCAAGAGCAAATTATTCATGGAATTCTGTGTTTTACCCAGAAAAACTAAAAGTGATGGAGAAAAGAGAAGGAACAACATAGTATATATTAGTTTATTTGTACATATAGTTCTTCATTTGAAATAATAAGTATATTTATAGTACCAGGAAAGTTAATGGGGGAGCTGCTGTATTTACTGCAGTTCTACATTTTATCTATTGTGTTTTGCTGTGTAGAATAAGAAATGTTAACTTGGCTCATAATGTGCCATCTCAGAAATAATCTGCAAAAATATATCTAACAGTGCAATCCTGTCGAGGAAGGTGTCAAGTGTCAAGTGTCGCAAATGTGTGCCGTAGGGTATGTTTGCTACTATTTGGTAGGAGGTGGTGCGCCAAGGCCTGTGCCGCCTCCCTACCAGCTGCCACTGGACACTGCCAGCAGGTAAGTGCTGCTCCTAGCAGCACAGGGCCTAGGTGTGTGTGGGGAGGGCAGGGAGGGGGCTTAACGCGCTTAAGCATCTGAGGCCCTTATAAAGGAAAAACCAATGCCAGTGCAGCTAAGGCCAGACTTCATAAGAACATAAGAAGAGCCTTGCTGGATCAGGCCAAAGGCCCATGTAGTCCAGCTTCCTGTATCACACAGTGGCCCTACCAGATGCCTCAGGGAGCACACAGCCAACAACATAACATGTTTCTTGCTGCCACTCCCCTGCACCTGACACAGAGAAAACCTACTTCTAAAACCAGGAGGTTGCTTATGGCTTGTAACCTGTGATGGTCTTTTCCTCCATGAATCTGTCCAAACCCCTTTTAAAGGCATCTAGGCCAGGTGCCATCACCACATCCTGTAGCAAGGAGTTCCACAGATGAATAACACGCTGGGTAAATAAATATTTTCTTTTGTCCGTTCTAACTCTCCCTCCACTCAATTTTAGTGCATGTCCCGTGGTTCTGGTGTTGTGTGAGAGGGAGAAGAATTTCCCTCTCTCCACTCTCTCTATCCCATTCATAATTTTATACGTCTCAATCATGTCCCCCCTCAGGCGCCTTTTTTCTAGACTGAAAAGCCCCAGACGCTGTAGCCTTTCCTCATAAGGGAGGTGCTCCAGCCCACGTATCATTCTGGTCGCTCTTTTCTGCACCTTTTCCAATTCAACTATATCCTTTTTGAGGTGTGGTGACCAGAACTGGACACAATACTCCAGATGTGGCCTTACCATCAATTTGTACAAAGGCATAATGACATTGGCAGTTTTATTCTCAATCCCTTTTTTAATGATCCCGAGCATGGAATTGGCCTACTTCAGAGCCGCCGCACACTGGGTCGACACTTTCATCGACCTGTCCACCAGCACTCCAAGATCTCTCTCTTGATCCGTCACAGACAACTCAGAACCCATTAGCGTATATGTGAAATTTTGGTTTCTTGCCCTAATGTGCATCACTTTGCACTTACTTACATTGAAGCGCATCTGCCATTTTGCTGCCCATTCTCCCAGTTTGGAGAGATCCTTCTGGAGCTCTTCACAATCCCTGCTGGTCTTCACCACCCAGAAAAGTTTAGTGTCATCCGCAAACTTGGCCACCTCGCTGCTTATCCCCAACTCCAGGTCATTTATGAATAAGTTGAAAAGCATCGGTCCCAAGACCGATCCTTGGGGCACACCGCTTTTCACCTCTCGCCATTGTGAAAATTGCCCATTGACACCCACTCGCTGTTTCCTGGTCTTCAACCAGATCCTAATCCACAAGAGGACCTGCCCTCTTATTCCCTGACTGTGGAGTTTTCTCAGGAGCCTTTCACTCAAGGCTCGAGAGCCCCAATCTCATCGACCACAATCTCGGGGTTGCCCTGGTCACCCTCCTGCCAGGGTCCCCTGAGTGACCCCACGGACATGTGTTATTAAACATGACGGCTTTGATTTTTCATTATACTGTTTTGTGATGCTTTCTCAGTAAATCAGTCCATTTATTCAGATGCACATTTTTTTTTCAACGTTCGTTGAAAGTGCCTTTTTGGAGGGAGCATACCTTTGGCAAACTACATGAGTGATTGCTACTCTCCTCTTCTTGAGTTGAGCAGGAGAAACCCTATTCAATATTATTTTTCAGCCTTGAAGTGAAAACTGTGATGTTTGAGCATTCACTTGGTCACCACAGACACCACAATTCTGGAAGCAAATGTTAAAAACAGTCAGTAATGTGGAAAAGATCTTACTTGAAAAGTTATTGCATATTGTCTGTTGAAGTTCCTTGCACCTGCCATTTTAATTGTTCCTATTGTTTGTTGTTTTTATTAGTGTGTTATGTTTAATGGCTTTATCTTATTGTTATACAGTACTGTATTCGCTATTGTTTTTTGAATTGTACCTGGCGTTGAGTACTCTTGAGGTGGAAAGGCAAAGTAGATATATAGCAAATAAATGGTCCGTTAGATTTTTAAGGCTTCTGTTTATTTAGCATGTTGTGATGTATCTTTTTTTCTTTATAGCAGGGAACAGCATACATACAATGGAAAACTAGTACTTAAATCGCATTCTGTGAGTCCCCCTCATCCATCAAATGACAGTCCTTCAAAGGTGCCTATAAGAATTTTTTTCTATTTGCTGCAAAATGTTGTTACTTTTAATGAATCGTTAATTCTCGTGTTGAGACACATGAACCTTGCATGCAGTAACTTAGAAGTACAATAGAAGGGAAGCAGGCTGGCTAGGTGCTTCTTGGTATAGAGGTAGAACATAATCATATAAGATCATACGTAGGAAGAAAACCACTGTATGTTGCCTTGGGCACCTTCTGATGAGGAGGGGAAAGGTGGGATATAAATGCTTTTTTTGGCTGTACAGCAATAACCTAAATAGTTTGGGTTTTTTTTGTCTGTGTATTAGAAATTGAAGGTGTATATTTCTATGCCAAAATATCCATAGCCAGCATGACTGACCAATGGGATGGGGTGGGGAGAGAAAAGGGTGTGAGACTAAATAATTCATATTGGTAGCCTTTTTGATATCTATATTAGAATAAAATGTTTAGTACCATCAGCAGTGTAGGGACATTCTTGCTCAGGAAGCCGTTGCATGCAATTTTAGTTATTGATGCAAAATATTCATTTATTTATTAAACTTAGGGGAACAAAATTTAGTGTTTACAAACGTTCTATAAACCAACCTGTTAACACAGAAACTATAAAGCGTATTAAATATAGCATTAAACTGCTTGTTCACCTCCAGCCACCGTGTGCTGGCCTGAGCAAGAAGGTTTTGCACTGCCTATTAAAATGTTGGCTTTGTTGAGCTAATGGAAGAGAGTTCCAGTACTTGATACTGAGAAGTTCTTTCATATTTCTTGTATGCAGTCAGAACAGAGATTGCCTTTGTCTAAACATATCTATGTCTTTGTCATCTTACTCTTTGTGATGGGGTATGAAGGAAGAGGGGGCGGGCTATAAGGAATGCAGGGCATAAGACGTTTAGGACTTTATAGCTTAACATGAACATTTTGGATATGTTGTGAAGGCTAAGGGAAGCCATTGCAATCCTGGCTCCTCAGTGTAAAGAATTCAAAGCACACTTTGCTTTGTAAAGCAAAGCAGTGTAAAGCACATGCTGATAGTGTAAAGTGGTATACCGGTGTCAGGAGGTATCGGTACCAGCCACCTGAACAATGTTATGTAGAGTGTGTTGCAGTCATCAATTTCACACACGCATTGGATAGTGGAAAAGTTGGAAAGATTCCTTGTGGGAATTTGCAGGAAATTTTCCAAGTACCTAAGGAGCTGTGACTTTGTGCTAGGGCAGGGATGGGGAACCGGCGATCCGGTCCGGCCTGCGCGAGCCTGGACCCGATTCTATCGGGTCCGGCCTGCGCGCGCTCGGAGCGGAGCCTCTGGAGGCCCCGCGCGCGCTCACATCGCCGGACTTACTCTCAACCCGGCTGTTACAGACATGCGCAGAAACAGCCGGGTTGAGAAGAGGGTCATGCGAGATCGCGCGACCTCTTCTCAACCCGGCTGTTTCTGCGCATGTCTATTACAGCCGGGTTGAGAGTAAGTCCGGCGATGTGAGCGCGCGTGGGGCCGCTGCCGCCGCCGCCAATAGCAGCGGCGGCTGAAGAGAAGGTAAAAGGAGGAGAGCTTGGGGTGGGTGGGGTGCGGGAGGAGGAGAGCTTGGGGGGTGGGGTGCGCGCTTGCGCTTGGGGGGGTGCCTGTTTGCGGTGGAGGGGACACGGCCCGCGACCCATTTCCCCCATGGGGAAATGGCCCTCCACCGTAAATAGGTTCTCCACCCCTGTGCTAGGGTGCCTGCATTAAATGATCAACCATTTGGTCAGCCGCTTAAGTGATAACCAAATGTAACCATACATGAACAAGAAATTAAAATAGGTATATCTGCCTTTGGAATTACTTGAACTGGAGCTAGGAAATAATTTTCAGCACAGGGCATTTGCTGTTTGTATGTTTCCTACTGTAACATTTTATTTGAATGTTTAATATTCCAGGAAGATCGTCTCTCAAAACATTTTTCTTTGGATGACAGTGACCTTGAAGCTCGCCTCAACAGTTGGAATCTTGGGGTAATAGATGCACACACTTTCATTTGCTGACAATTTGTCTCCACCACCAATGTGGTCATCAAGACCTTATATAAGAATCTAGTTTAAACATTTTTTGAGATAAACAGACTTGATGTTGAGCTAGCAAGGGAGGCTGATAGCAGTGAGTCCTGTTCTTTCTGTAGAAATGCTGCCCTGTATTGCTAATATAACATTTCCTTATATCCTAGAAGTATTAAACTGAATGAAAAGAGAACCATAATTTTCTCCTGCTCTTTTCCCTGCAGTATTTAGCTTGCTAATATGCAAAAGAGTCAGTTATTACTGTTTGCCATATACGCTTGAGATCTCTTTTTTTTTTTTTAAGAGCCTACTTTTTTGTCCTTTAAAGGGGCTTGCAGCTCTAGGCCTCCAAACTCCTCTTTATGTTGTAGCTTATTACTCTTGTGGATTCTTATCAAGTTCAACAGTATCTTATTTGCATTTAGGAATGTTCCGTTGGAGCATTGCTTGTAAGACTAAGACCAATATTGAATATAATTCTGCAGTTTACGGTATTATATGTATACAGTGTTTTGAAAATGAAGGATATGTGTGTTCTCTTTATTGTTACTATTTTTCCACTTTTTAGCTTGTTACCAAAAGATTTAGTTCACTAACAACTAGGGGCAGGAGAAAATGGTGATAACAAAATAAAAACACATACCACTGCTTTCTGCCCCCCAAATCTGCAAAAATAAAATAAAACCATGTAATGCGTCATTCTTCATCTGCTGACACTGTACAACCTATACCCACCTACCTAGTACACTTTTAAAGCGGTTAGAATTGGTAACGATGGAAAAATTGGAATAAAAACACGTAACACTGCTTTCTGCTATTTCATTTTTCATCGAAATATGAGAGAAAATAAAACCATTTTCTCCCACCTCTACTAATAACTGTACTCTGTAGGGATTTTGATACTGACTTCAGTGGGAGGTGGCCCATGCCCCAGAGGTCTTGAATCATAGAGGTTCTATTTATTAGAGAGAGATTTTAAAATAACTGTAACAAGTTTGCGTCAGGATCTAAATATGCTTGTGCACATGCCCAAGGTCTTCGGTTTGTGCACTGAGCCTCTTCGATTTCCCTGTACTGAGTGTAACTCCGCACGCAACACCAGCTTATTGAGGAGTGCATGAAGCTGAGGCATGAGTCTTCGGTGCTTGGTACATGGGTACAGGGCCCTCTATACTCTGGCCTTGGAAAAGACAGTGCTGTTTGAAAATAATTGCATAGTGAACACTTTAAAATGTGCTTGTATCTAAGAGACAGATTTGTAGTTATGTGGTTAGGACTTGTGTGTATTTTGTGCTGGGCTTCTGGAGGGGGGAAGAGGTATGAATTACTGTATGACAGGTTGTGTTGAATGCCCTGTTTTTGCTTATTTTTGGATGCTTCTAACTTTCCAGAAGCTCCTGTGCAGGTTCAGCAGTTTAAAAAGCTGACATCTTCCTTCAAAAAGACATCTCCCTACATAGGTTTTTCCCATTTGAAACACCATTAGCAGCCAGTCATATGTGTTTGTGGATTCAAATCATTCTTCCCAGTCTGGAGTAGCTAAGCCTTACTGGTTGGGCAGTAAGGTTGGCATGTTGGTTGGGCAGTAAGGTTGGCAGGTTGGTTGTGGAAGGCACAATCACTTACTCTCCAGTAGGTGCAGATCCCAGGACTCCTGGGACAATGTTAGTAGCTAGTGCTAAGTGTTGAAGTTTGGAAATGAACCTGATGAATTTACAAGCCAGAACAGAGAAGCAATGCAGTTAGAATAGAAAGTGAAACTGCTGTGTCAGGATGACTGCTCAGAAGCTGATGCAGTGTGGATGACGTGATCCACAGGTGGGAGATGAGGTAATGCATAAGCTGATTGGAGGACAGAAGTATAAAAGTCCTACCTTGCCTTACCATAATTTGCATCTGATTCCTATCTGATTGCTATGCTGTTACTCTGCTGCTCAACTTTGTGATTTGGACCTGGAAAGACTGACTACTCTGTGTTTGTATGTTGACTTCAGCAAGGACTGCTGTAAGTAACCTGTAAAGGTAAAGGTGACCCCTGACAATTAAGTCCAGTCATGTCCGACTCTAGGGTGTGGTGCTCATCCCCATTTCAAAGCTGAAGAGCCAGCATTGTCCGAAGACGCCTCCGTGGTCATGTGGCCAGCATGACTCTCCTTGCTGCAGCGCATAGCATGCAGCTGGAACACGGAGCGCAAGCGGTACCTATTTATCTACTCGCATTAACATGCTTTGGAACTGCTAGGTTCCATATCATATCCGTACATATCTGTAAATAGACTCTTATCACCTGATTTATGTGTCTGAGTCGTTTTCCTTCTGCCGGGACTGAGGACTGAATAACTCTGCTGACAAGTGATGCAAGGCAGCTGTGCTAAAATAGAAAAAAAAACCCTGACACTAAGGACTGTAGTCTTAGCTAATTATGTTTAATTTCTTTCACCCAAGCTAGTGCAGATTTCATTCACCCAAGCTAGTGCAGACTTGGTGCAGACTTCACTATTTACATATGCATTGGGGCAGAGGCATCACTTGGGTTTGCATCACACGGGGCAAGAACTCATTGCATCACCCCCTTAATAGACCTCCTCCCATGCAGTGATGTCATTGCCCCACCCCCCACATCATCGCCCTGACCACAGCATCATCAAAATTACACCTTTGAATTACAATATCCCCACCAGAAGTGGAATAAACATGCACATTTTCATCATGCCCCCTTTTCCTCCTGCACATTGCCTTGCTGCTCGGAACGTGACGCCACAGTGGCATTTAATTCAGTTCCAAAGAGGATGAAGAAGCTGGCAGCTGTGGGGGGTGGGGAGCAGGCGCATCACCCCCTCCAGGCGCATCACCCTGGGCAGCCCGTCCCCCCCCCCCCCAGTGACGCCACTGCATTGGGGTTTATGGGCTTTGCTCTTGAGTCTCAACTTCTTATGCCGGGTATTACTGGTTATTGTATCCATTTTGATCAAACTTTGTCTGTTGCCCCAATCCTATCCGGGGCTCATGGTGGCAGATCTTGTGATTCGCTACTGTAAGGCCCAGTCCACCAGCACAAAAGCTGTGCTGCTATTGTGCACTGCTGGTTCAAAGAGCTGGAGGCTGTTTGTGCGGAGGCGGGAGGATCATTGGCAGAATACGGCGGGGAACGGGGAAGTTCAAGGGCGGGAAGGGGTGGATCTCAGCAGCAGCAGATGCTGGGATCCTTTTCCTGTTCCGACACACACCTTGAGGCTACTTGGACTTACACCAGCTAAATAGTTGATGTTAGGTCCAAGGAGACCCATTGTTGACAGTCTGGTGGCCTATGGGGAGGTAAAAAAGATTTTTACTTGTCTCTCCTGGGCCATCTGGTTGTCTGTCCCCCCACTGTAGCATGCAGCCCATGCTCTGTTAGTAGCACTGTGGGCTGGTGGGGGATAGGATTGGGCTGTTACTGCCCATCCAGCCAAGTTCAGGCATTTTTCTTTCACCTTCTTATATTCCCCACCCCATTTCCGATTTGGCTTAATTCTCTTCCTTCTGGATTTTTAATGAACTAGTTCCAAATTCTAAAACCTTTATTAGCATCTTACATAAACAAACACGTACAAACGTCAACACAAACATACATATACATACACACATGGCCCTTAAACAATAGCCTAAGTCAATACATTAAAACTTTAAAACATAATGCCTCACCCCGTTTTTAATTTAATAAAATCTATACAATCTTGACTTTGCTGAGTCCAGGTTCACAGGCGAGGCAATGAGATTATCACGTCTGATTGCTCTCAAATGGTACTGTGTTTTTGATTTTTAATAAGAATTTCTGGGGTTCAGTGCTCCTAGGAGGAGTTTTTTCCCCAGTCAGCCTGGTGTCTGTATCGTTTGATTCACAATCCTGGGATGGTGGCAATGGATAGAAACTACCAGTTTTCCAACATTTATCTCCAGGCTCCGTAAAAGGAGCAGGAAAGAGTGCATGAACACCAACCACTAGGCACTACTTCCTCAGCCAGCCTGCCTTCTCCCAATCTGGTCGCGATGGAGGTAAATAAGACAATCCAATTTTGTTTTGTTTTGTTTACAGTAAAGTAAAAGGAATTGGTTGATACAACTCACTGAATACTAAACAGTTCAGTGTTACCTTGCATGTTTGTGCATGCATACAGGCTTTGGCATTTTTCTGTTAATCTTTAACGATTTATTCTGGTTTTCTAGACTAGAGCAAGTAGACATGCTTCTTTGATTTGCGATGCTTAACATAATCAGAATTTCTGTGAGGATTTCCCACTCTCCTGTATGCTACTTTGATAGTATCTGATGCCTGGTTTTGAATTGATTGGGTTGTTTTTTTTTCATTCAGCAGTTGTTCTGTAGCATTATGGTTCTTGCATTGCAGTTTTTGCAAAATTATAATGAGGATCATGGTTCTCAACAGTATTTCCAAACATTTTGAGCTTTTCCCCGGAACTTTTGCGGCACGCTTCTTATCTGGGAATTGATTGTACAGTATTGTGTGTCAAAATGAAGGGCACACTCTCCTTGTTCACCACGATCTCCTTCTGCTTTTGGTGCTTGGGGAAAACGTTTGTTCTTTGTTTTCTTGATGCACCTTCTCCCAAGAACCTTAAAGCGTGCTGCAGATTGATAGGGCTGTTGGTATACATGCTGGCTGGGGATAGTGAGAGGATGATACAGTATATTGTGAGTTGTGTGATAAATCTGGAAAACCTCTGATCCAGAATAGACCACTTTTTAAAAATGGGAGCAATTTGAATGAAGGGCTTTTCACTTTCCTTACCTTTCCATGTTTGTTTACTTGTATCATGATTATTATTTTTGTCATTACAACAGAACAGGAGTCATTCAGAAACTGAGCATGCTTTAGAGTCACAGGAAGGAATGGGAATCGTTCTTTTAGTGTTTCCACTGGAGGAAGATCTTCCTCTGCCCCCTTCATTGGGGCTCCTTAGGTACCTGTTTTTGGCCCCCTTTTATTATTTTTCCACATGCTGTTTCTGGTTGACTTCATCAGATCCCATAGCTTTCAGTACTGCCTATATGCTGATGACATCCAATTCCACCTCTTTACCCCAGAAGTTTCTTCCTTACACTTCTAATGATATATCTGTCATTTCTTCTGGGATGCTTCATTGCCATTCCAAACTTGTGTCCAAGATGGACCTTCTCATCTTTCCTACTTTTTTCCTTGTACACTCCCCATATCCACTGGCAATGTCACCATCCACCTTGTTGAACAGGTTCAAAGCCTTGCCTGTATCTTTTATTCTTCATATCCAGCCTTTTGCACCGGCCTCTACAACATTCTGTAAGTATATCCCCTCCTTTCTACCACCCTCTTTAGTTCATGCCCTGGTCATTTCTCACCTTGACGTACTACTACAGTCTTTTCCACTCTGGTCTTCGGCTGTCTCGCCTCAGTCCCCGTCCATCAATCTAACCATTCTGCTGTCAAAATCATTTTGTCACTCTGATCTCTTCACACCCCTCCTTAATTTTCCTACATACATTTCCTATCTGCTTGTGGATCTAGAACCTGATTCTTCCCTTCAAAGCACTCTATGGCCTTGCCCTTCCTTACCTTTCCACTCTCATGTTGCATTACAGTTGGGCCAGTGACCTTCACTTTTCCAATACCACCACTGTTACCCATCCAAAGGTCTCCAGCTCCCTCAGATGACTCTGTCCTTTCTCCCTTGTTGACCCTTATGCCTGGTCTTCCTCTCAGATCAACTGTGTGTTGTCTCCATTTCATCTGTTGTTAAGTGTACGTAGATAGCACTATAGAAATAATAGATAAATTAATAATATTTTGATTAAAAAGGAAATGTCTTCACCCCCTCCCTTCAAAAGCACATTTTTCACCTTAAGAATGTTCAAGGTAAAAATGTGTGGTTTTCGGAAAACAGAATATCTTTTTTCTAAGTCATCAAAAAACCAACCAAGTGGGAGCTGTGAATGTGTGTATGTTATAAAGCGGAACACCCAGCTAGTGTCGTAAATTCAAGTTTTCTCTTTACAGTCACGTTTTTCAGAGAATGGATATATTTTTTTAGAGTTCCAATGATCCAGATTAGAATCTCCCCTCAGTAATATACAGTATACCAGGGGTTCTCAACCCCCTTTCCCGGCCGAGTACCACCTCTGGCTTCACTCTCCTGCTGTGTACCACCGGAACTGACTGACGATGACATCATCACCAGTTACTTCTAGGTTTTCAGGTTTTTCGGAGACCAGAAAATGCAGGTAGGGAGGGTCTGGGTGCATGGAGGGCCCTTAGCGTTCCTGAGAGACTTGGCCAAAGGCAGGAACCTCTTGGGAGCGAAAATGTGCTGCCAGAAGTGCTGCATTGGAGCAGACTTCCTGTGGTCCAAGTAATAATAATAATTAATAATAATAATAATTCCAGTATTTATATACCGCCTTTCTTGTCATTAGATTTCTCCTTTGACTTTAATTCAAGGCGGTTTACAATAGGCAGGCAATTCTAAACCGAACAGTTTTTACACTACAGTAAAGGTCCTAATCTTTCAGAGGACTTTTCTTTCCAGGTCTTTCCTTTTACTGTCTGGCCTCTCTCTGGCATTCCCCTCACATGGGTTGACTGACAGGCAACTCCCCCTCACAGAGTGCCAGCTGCCGCTTTCTCTCTCTCTCTCTCTCTCTCTCTCTCTCTCTCTCTCTCTCTCTCTCTCTCTCTCTCACTCTCACTCTCACACACACACACACACACACACACACACACACACACACACACACACACACACACAGGGTTTTTTGCTGCTTTGTCAGCAGCGACAGAGTCTTGAACTGCCGTCCTTGGCCTTGATGTAATGTAAGCATGTAAGGCTGCAGCTCTCCCGACTGAGCCAAACCACCAGCAGTCAGCCGAAGTACCACTGGTTGAGAACCCATGCAGTATACTAATTATCCTCAAAGATGCTTTGGTCATCGTTTTGCTCAGTCTGTCAGTGAGAAGGGATAAAAATGAACTGTTCCAAAATCTCTGAATTTATGTTGGAAAGCATATTTGCAATCCTGCCTGCCTATCTTAACTGGTATTGTTTTCACTCAGTACAGTGGGTTACAGTTGCCCCTTCACTCTTAAAATTACCCTTAATCAGCATGATTGTGGATACTATTTATTTATTATTTATTTAAAGAATTTATATCCCGCCTTTCTCCCAGCGAGGGCACTCAAGGCGGCTTACAAAACATTAAAATACATATACATTAAAAATAAATTAAAAACAAGTAATTAAAAACAATTAAAACAACAACTAAAAAACAAACAACCCCAGTGGGTCAGCCTATATTTACTTTGTTAAAAGCCGTTTGTTAAGAAGCCATTTGTTAAAAAGCCAGCCCACCATGTCAGACATTGAATGCTTCCCTAAATAAAAATGTCTCAAGGCCCCGCTGAAAGGTCTCTAAAGAGGGAGCCGTTCTTAATTCCATGGGGAGGGAATTCCATAATTGGGGCGCCACTGCCGAGAAGGCCCTATTCCGTGCCGCCATCCCCCTCACCTCTGTCAATGGCGGCACGGTTAACAGGGCCCCCCCTGATGACCTCAGAGTATGGGTCGGATTATAAGGAAGGAGGCGGTCTCTCAAATAAACAGCATGGGGGAGAGAGTTGACCCTTTTGGCACCCCACACCTCAAGGGCAAGGGTGCCGAACAAGCATCCCCCAGACCCTCTGGAGCTGAGACGCCACTACCCGCTTGATCACCTTGCCCAGAAACGGGTTATTTGAGACTGGCCAAAAGTTGTTCAAAATAGTGGAATCCAGGGAGGGTTTCTTTAGGAGGGGACGCACCACCGCTTGCTTCAGAGACGGCGGCACCACCCCCTCCCTTAGAGATGAATTTACCACCCTCCCCGTCCACTCGACCAGCCCCGCCCGGGCATCTCCAATCAGCCATGCCGGACAAGGGTCAAGCGGGCAAGCAGACGGTCTCACACTCCAAAGAATTCTGTCCACATCCTCAGGTTCTACTATCTACATACAGAGCACTTACATGTTACAACGTAACTAATAAGTGACACTGCATATTCTGATCTACAGTGTTGGGCAGGTTAGCCTCACTTACATTTAGTGTTTTTTCTCCGCAATGAGAAATGAGCATATTTTTGAATATGTTGGAATTGCCTTTGCTTTCCTGTTCTAATCATAAAATGTGAGAGTTGGAAAGGACCTAAATTTGGACAAAAATAATGAAAAGCCTGTTGATTTTGGTAAACTTTGCTCATCATAATTGGATTTCTAATACAAGTTGATACTTACATACTTTTTGAGAAGTACTGCTTTCTGAGCTTTTATTAACTTTTCTTTAATTGTTATGGGAGTGTCACATATTAGACTTTGTTGGCTAGAATTTGAATTAGTAATGCAGAGTGAATCTGCTGTATTGCTGCTTTTTTGGAAGAAAAATAGTGACTTGTTGGCACATGTGTATGTGCTCAAATAATCAAAAGTGAGGCGGGAACTATTTTGAGTTAATTTTGTCATTAATGTAGTTATTTTCAAATCTCAAAAGCAGTCTAGAAGTCATAGCCCTTCTTGTGGGAGTGATAAGGGTGATCAGACCGTATGTCTGGTGACTGGGATTTGAAAAGCAGCTCCTGGGGCAATTGTTAAGTACGTGTCTTAGGAGGCTTTGGTGGCAGAACATGATGTTATACACGGTGTTTTGAATTAAATACTGACTCAGCTTTTCCATGTTTGTTCCCAACTCACTCAGTGACCACATGCCCACTCTGGGAATGTTGCAGAATGCACCTTTTAAATGTGCTGTGTGAAATATGGAGGGTATTCAAAAAAACATACCTGGGCAGCTCAATCCTATCCTGTGCTCTGCTTACCGATCCAGCTATGCCAGCGCTGGCAATGCTGGATCCTGAGCAGAGTAGTTGGGTTGGAGGTCTCCTCAATATAAGGGAACTTTTGTTCCCTTACCCCGGGTAAAGCCCCAGCCTCCCAAATGGGTCTTCTTGGATCCACCCTATTATTGAGCTGGTGTAAGTCCGGGAGGCCCGTGTCGGGAGAAATGAGCCTGGATACACTTCCAAAACACACAGAAAACAACATCATGAAACTGAGGGATGTTTTGAATGTTTTTTAACATAGCTTTGAGGGCCCTGTTTATATGAATGAATAAAGAAAGAAATCTCACTCGGCACGCACAGTTCTTTGGGTATGTCTAAAGTAGATACTTGGATCCCAGCCAAGTATTGTGTGCTTCTGGCAGTAATTGACTGTCAATCTGTTTCCCTCGCTTTTCTGCGCTTTCCTTTTTAACGCCAACTTTTCCTCCACTTGGGTAATTGCATCTACACAGTCTTTTTCGCTGTGTTTCCTGGACAATGTCCTTAGTGTAGGACGAAACGTCGGACATTTAAGTTTTGATTGTGTGTGTGATGCTTCAATAAGTTTTAGTAGTGTGTAACCTGAATGGGATGCGCTTTTAATACGTGTTGAATCCTCTGCACATTTAAAAAAAAATTCTATAAAGATTTTACAGGGCTTTTAAACCTATAGACTCTACCTCCTTGGACTACATTTCTAGCCATGAGAATATCTTTGCTACATGAACAGGATTGTGCTATTAGTGTAGCTAATCCACTCCCCATTTCTTTTAAAGCTTGTCTTTAGCACACAGAAACCCGGCCTAACCATCATCCTTGGTATTCTTTGTAACTTACGATGGGCTGTTTTTCCAACCCTGGTATAAAGAACTTGTATGTGTCTTCTGGGGAGCTGTTTAACTAATGGAAAGTTTTAAGAAATTCTGAACTTTTGTCTCTGTACTCAGGATAGTTTTACATTATTTTAAATATAGAAATTCTCATTTACTCAACTTGCCAAGTATGCTTTTGCATGTATATATTTTATGTTTGCTTGTGTCTCAAGGCTTTCTTAAATTAAGTGGCATTTTTGTGACAATCTTTTTACTATTGTATTATTTGGGAAACGAGAAATTGTGCGCATGAGTAGCTGGGAAGGAATGGATTTTCAGACACCGAATGTTTACAAATTAGCTTAAGTGAATGTAACCCATGAGACGTTAGAGGGGGAGCATTTAATTTCAAAGCACTGTTTTCTCTAAATTGGAAAATGTAAGATTTTGTGTGGAAGAACGACTCAGCCACATTTTGTCCATTTGTAAACAAGTTATGTTTACCTTTTCTACTTATAGCCTTACTTTATTTGAGAACCCATTTATTGTATTTCATGCCAAATAAAATATGCAAAGTAGTTCTCAATTTTAATTTCCATTAATAGCTGCGTTTTATTTGCATACTTCATTTTGAAAATGAAAACTTTAGAAATTGAGTGCCTTCTTTGTATGCAGAATGGAGATACGAGGCAAACAATTTAGTCCTGAAAGCTTAATTCTGCATTGGTAGTTTCTACAAAACTCCCACTGAAGTTGATTGATGCTTCATGAGGGGAAATTAGAAAGATATATTTCAGATTGTAGATTATATTCAGTATTTATAGATCACCTTCAAGTTAAAGTGCTATACAATAAAACCTCTGACAAGTTCTGCCAGCAGGCTTAATATTTAATAAAATGAAGACCTCTTTCATACCAGTCTCTCCATGCTATGTAAATAGACTTCAGATCATTCTGATGCCGTGGAACAATATATGATTCTGCTACCTGTCTATATGAGATAGAATCAGTGTTGTCCTTTGGTAGTGCCAAACAGTGTTAAGAAGTTGTCACTAAAGTGTTGGCAATGCAGAGCCATGTTAATGTATAATTATGTGCATAATGGGAATACCTCAAGAAATTCTCCATAGCAATGCCCATTTTAAGAATGGGTATATTTATATCCTCTTTTATTGGACTTGAATGTCAAGGAGGACTTGAATGTCAAGGAGAAATTCTGGAGTGAAACGTTAAGACGTTGGTTTTATGAGAGAAGAAATGGTTTGTGTTAACTTGGAGGGAAGCATTTATTGGCTGAAATTTAGATTTCCATTCTACCATGTGTTTTCATGGAGGGTAAAAGTGTTTTGGATATTTCCTGTGCAGTAAATCACATTGGAGAAAAGAGGAAAAGCACCCAAACAAATATACGCAGAGGAAGGCCTCTAAAGTACACAAGAAATGGATTTATTTTGTACAATGCCAATGCATATCTAAAAAGCTTCATCAGCACACTGCAGAAGAAAGCACCCTCACTATAGAGAAGAGAGTGCTTTCTTCTGCAGGGCCCCTTATGAAGAGTTTCAAAATGTGCTGAGCAAAATAAAATGTTTTTCCTGTGTACCTTTTGAGACCTCTCTCTCTCTCCTCTTGTTTAGAATTACATCGATATCCATTTGCATTGCCATATTGTGGCATTGTTCTAAGAATAAAGGAGGGAATTTTGTGTCTGACAGGTTTATCTATTAACTTTACAAAGATCTGTGAAGAGAAAAAAAATACCTTCAAGACTTTTGATGAAAGTCTTTTGATGAAAGTTCATTAATATGTAGATAGTTCGTGGTTGTGAAAATATGTTAGTCTTTTCATCAAGATTTTAATTTTTGTTACATTTGTATCCCATCCTTCTAACCTAGGAGTTCAGACTGGTGTGTGAGCATCACAATAATGTATTTAAAATAATTTTACCCTGCACTTTCCTACTGGAGGAGGGATATCCACTGGAGGAGGGATACCTGAGGGAGAGTTGATTTTGTCAAAGGCCATCCGGTCAGCTTAATGAGTGAGTGGAAGTTTGAACACAGGACATGCAAGACCCCTTAGTCCAGTGGTTCCCGAACTGGGGTGTCGCGATGCCCCAGCCGGGAACAAAGGGTTGCTACACCCTTAAGGGGCGTGGCGACCCACGGTGATGACGACGGTGCATTCGGAATTGCGCCGCCGCGGCTGAAAACGTCCGTTTTACCTGCATTGGTGGGCAGTGGATGTCTGGCGGTGTGTGTGTGGAGCCTGGGGATCCCTCCGCAGGCCTCCCCAAGCGTCGGAGCAGTGCTCCGACACGATCGCAACCCACTTCTGGTTTTATGGTGAAACCGGAAGTGGGTTGCGATTGTGTCGGAGCACTGCTCCGACGCTTGGGGATGCCTGCGGAGGGGTCCCCAGGCTCCCCACACACACCGCCGGACATCCACTGCCCACCAATGCAGGTAAAATAGACGTTTTCGGTGGCGGCGGTGCGATCCCGGACGCGTCATCGCAACCCCTGGGAAGGCCCTGCTGCCACTTAGGGTAGCGAAGGGCCTTCCCAGGAGTTAGAGAACCACTGCCTTAGTCAGACTGTGCATCTTAAAAGTAAGGAACGTAACTATTTACTCTTCTGAATTTTGTCTGTCAGGTGTTAACAATGTTTTGAAGATGTTTGTACAATATAGGGTCAGAAAGGTCAATGTATTAAACCTTTCTTTATATCTGTTTTCCAGCTGGAAAATCCCAGATATCTACGTGAGAAACCTATACCCCTGTCATTGGTAGGTTATGTACTTCAATTTTGGTTTGTGATACTTTATTCTACTCATGAATTACCCTGAAAAATGGTGTTAAGTATGAACCTGATCTTTTTCAATAGATGTCGTCCAAGATAGGTGCGGAGAAAAACAGCACTTCTCGAGATGACCAGACATTTTTCCGTATGCATGAAAAGGAGGTAATGCTTTTGACTTATTCTTTCTGAAGGAAGCAAATTATCTAAATCATCATTATGAATGAATCTTCGTCTGCCTTGCAAGAAAAGCATAGAAAACAGTCTTTGTGAAAGCTATCCTATTGTATTTGTTCAGATTCCCTGTCTGCTATTCATAGAAGCGTCTTCATTGCACATCATATCCTTCCATTTGTTTGTATGGGGATCTTGTGTGAGTAATCTAGTATGGAAAGTATTGATTGTGAACTCTTTCATTTTTTAAAAACAACTCTTGTATTCTTTATATTAAATCAGAACAGAGGCATCGCCTGATATGGGGCGGTGGGCCCCAGGGCGTAGGGGCGGAAAGGCTCCCGGGGGGGGGCGGGAGCCTCCTTAAGTTTCAGGTTTTTTTTTTCGCTTTTTAAAAAAGATATTTAGGGGATTATTAGCGCTAGCGGGGCTTCTAATAGTTTATGTATGCTTTGCGCAACTTATCTTGTGTACTGTGACCCTCCCGCGACGATCTCCAGGGGTCAGACGATCTTCCGGGGCGCAGATCGTTCCTGTGCTCCCGGGCGCGAACTCTAAAGCGCCCAGGAGCGCTTTGCAGAGTTCACGCATGTGCAGATCGGCGATGTTTCCAATCGACGTTCTGCGCATGCGTGAACTCTGCAAAGCGCTCCTGGGCGCTTTACAGAGTTCGCGCCAGGGGCTGCAGAGCAGCAGAGGAGCGATCTGTGCCCCTGGAGATTGTCGCGGGAGGGTCACAGTACACAAGATAAGTTGCGCAAAGCATACATAAACTATTAGAAGCCCCGCTAGCGCTAAAAATCCCCTTTAAAAACAGCAATCTTTAAAACAGCATAATTATGCAAATTAATTATGCTAATTAGCTTGGTGCGTCGGGGTTTTCCGCCCCAGTAGCAGGGGCGCCTGGCTACCCCTCTGAATCAGAATGTTGTGTTTCTTTATGTTTTCAAATGATTCCTGAGAAGCAGCTGCTATTTTCTTAAGGGTCTGTCATCTAATCATGAAAGTGGAATGTTTTGAAATGAAAAAATATTTGAACCAGACTACCTTAGGGCAGTGGTTGTCAGAGTTCTCCCCACGAGGTGGTGGTGCAAACTTTGAATCTTTGTGGGGGCGGGGGCAGTGGCGACAATCCCGGGGATCACTGCTACCAGCAGAAAAAAGGTGCTTGCTTGACTTACCAGGGGTCCTGGAGCCCTCTGGCAGGTTCGGGGAGGCCCGCGCTCCCCTCTGCGGGCCTCCCCAAGCTTTAGATTGCCGTGGAACGGCGATTATGACCACTTCCGTTTTTCATCCGTAAATCAGAAGTGGTCATAATCGCCGTTCCGCGGCAATCTAAAGCTCGGGGAGGCCCGCAGAGGGGAACATGGGCCTCCCTGAACCCTCCGGAGAGCTTCAGGACCCCTGGTAAGTCAAACAATTACTTTTTAAATATTTTTCCCTGGTGGCGGCAGAAATCCCCGGGATTACCACTGCCGCCGCCATGCTGTCCCTGCCCCTTAAGGTGGCAGGGGACAGCATCCAGTTCTGCTGGTGGATCGCAACCCACCAGTTTGAGAACTGTCGCCTTAGGGTATACGCTGTATGTTTGTATTGTAATGGAGTTGTGCGGATAGTTTTCTGGTTTGTCCATTGATGGACTTCCAAAACCAGTGCACGTAACCAAAGCAGTTGAGGAAACACTGTGCTGAGATCTACAGTTGTACTATATGGCAACCTTCTTGGGAAAGGTTTCCTCAAAGGGAGCTAGTGTTGGAAGTTGGTTTTGAAGAGATTAAGTTTATTTCTGTGGCTCTACTCTGGATCATCTTATTAAGCTGTCCTAAAGCAAAGCTTGTGCTACACTCTGTTTCAGAACTTCTTGAATCTAGCAAGTGTGCTATACTGCTATGCAGTATTATTAGGATACATCTTTCAGATCTCATTTTGTTACATGAAGTGATGACTAATATAAAACAAACACTTTAAAAAGAGATTATAGATGTCTGCAGCAGAGATGAAAGGTTAAGAGACTAACCTTAAACATTTTGTAAGTAAAGATCATGGCAATCAGGGGCTCTTTCAAATTGTACGTTAATTATTAAAGTTCAAAATGTACAATAATTGGCCAACTGTACAGCTCCAGTTCTGCATAGCTTTGACTTGTGAGTCTTGAAATGCAGTTAGCTGTCTTCCACTCTGCCCCAAGTGCCAAATGGCAATCAGCTTTTGAACTTGAAAAGCAATTTGTGATATGGCATTGTGATCTGCATTTCAAATGAAAATTAATGAGTTACTATGTGCTGCTTGTAGACGTTTGGGTTTTTAGTTGCTGTAAATAAAATGTACACAAATTTCCAAGGATTTCAAGGATTTCATGTCATAGGTTTATGCTTTTTCTTGCACACACAAACGCATGCACACACACAAATATCCCACCTTATTGCCATGCTTCAAGGCAGTGAACAATAAAGTCCATTGAAACTGATGGGAATTTATTATGTATAACATGGTGTAGGATTGCAGCCAACATCTTCACAGATTAAATCAAGGAATGCAATCTACTTTTTTTTTTTACGGTATAATGGCAGCTTGTGTGCCTTTTTTGAGTCACTTTTGAATCCGTATTATTCTTGGGTTCTTGCTGGTGGCTGCTATTCTTGTACTTTTTCCCTTTTGGAATATGTTATATAGAATAATTAAAAGTGACTGTTGCCTTTTGATGTTTTTGCCATGCATGTAATGAAATCTTTACTTTCTGAGATGACATATTGGTATTGAAATAAACATCCTAGTGCTACCACATGTGTACATTTAAAGAAAGAAACCTCTCCTGAACCTGTTCATATACTGTATCTAAGATTATTCTTAAATTTGTTGTGGTTTTGTGTCTTCTCCACACCCTGAGTTATTTTTTGTTGTCTGTCGATACCTCACATGTGTATTTTTGTGTGTGGTTTCTATAAGAAGCTTGCAAATACAACATGGTTTGGTATGTAGTTTAAAATGTGATTAAATGGCTTCCTAGCTAAAAATGAACAGACACATACGTACTAAGCAGTCCCATGGTGAACTTAGCCTGTGGCTTAGCCTTTGCCTGTCCCACCCCAAAGTGTCAATACTTACTATGCAGAGTTGAGCACAACTGTGCCACTGAAAAGGATTACAGTGTTACTTTGTACATAAGTCTTTTTATGTTCTGAGGTTTTTACATATTGGATGTAGTTTTGGGGGGCTGGGTGGGAATTGGTGGTTAAAATACTGTACATTCATACATTCTTTTGCGAAGTTACCTTGTTTTTGATACGTTTGTGGTGACAGTCTGTTCCCTGCAACTAGAAAGACATAGGGATCATAAATTTTCGGTAACTTAACCGCACCCAGTGGCGTCACAAGCCGGCGCGTCATCCCCCCCCGGCGGGAGGTTGACTGGCTCGGCGCATCCCCCCCCACTGCTGCGTCACCCCCTAATCCCCGCTGCCGCATCACCCCCTGGTACTCGCCGCTCGCACCGGGAGGGGTGACACGCCGGGAGGGGGACGCGCCGGAGGCCAGCTCAGCGAGCCGCGTCTTCTTCGGCGACTTAGCTGCTTCTAACTAGGCCAGGCAAGGCTGAAAGAGGCGCATGTGCAGAACGCCGCTTGAAGCCTTGACCTCAGAAGGGCCGAAGACGCGATTGGGTCTTAGTTTGGCCCTTCTGAGGGCAAGGCTTCAAGTGGCGTTGTGCACATACCGCTTAGAAGCAGCCAAGCCGCCGAAGAAGACGTGGCTCACTGAGCAGGCCTCCGGCGTGTCACCCCTGGTGACTCGCCCCCTGCCACACCCTAGTGACGCCACTGGCCGCACCTAATTAGCTGCACCCAGTTTGTAGAAATGATGATGATGATGATGAATAACAGTATTTATATACCGCTTATATACCGCTTTTTAACAAAATGTTCACAAAGCGGTTTACAGACTTTACAGGCTTACTGGTTTACAGGTAATAATACTTAGCATTTACATAGAGCTCTTTGCAAATGCAAAGTGTTTTAAATATACAGTCAATCCTCGCTACCCCCGGATTCACTTATCAGCAGGGAGCAGCAGTGCCACTTACTTCACTCCATTCATGGTCTGTAATCGGCTATTGGTGGCCATTCGCTGCATCCACGGCCATTCTGAAGGTATTCGCTGCCATTTTCAAGCCATCTACAGGGCCATTCTGTACCTGTGGTGGCCATTTTTAAGCTATCCACAGCCATTCTGAACCTATCCACAGCCATTCTGAAGCTATTCTGCAGCCAGTCAAGTACTGGCAGCACCCCAGAATGCCTTGCAGCAGCCAGTAGCACCCCAGAATGTTTTGCGGTGCCTCAGGCTGCAACTTTTGGAACTGTTGAAACTTCAAAGGTGCGCTTTTTTAAACGATAAATTGTTTTATTCTTTATACTCTTGTTAGCTCCCTTGCGGCCATCCAGCAAAAGGGAGTACAGAAATGAATATGACAGTAGGCAGTCCTTTTTATATCTTATAAAGTGTATACCATAGAGGGTCTGCTGAACCTAACTCCATTAATCCCATAGGATTAATGATTCATTAACCCTGGTTTCCGTATCTGCTTTCAGAAACCTAACCCCAGTGGATAATGTAAATTGACTATATTATCTTGATGTAGTTCTTTCAATAACCTGTAAGGGGAGTAAGTAGTAGTATCTCCATATTGCAGCTGAGGCTGAAAGGAAGTGGCTTGCCTAAAATCACCTAATTGGGAAATCATGGCAGAGATGAGTCAAACTGGGGCAGTTTTGATTTGAACCTTAGTCTTGCTTCTCTGGGCATGACATTAATTATGATGCTTTCCTACATGACATGGCCCAGAACAAATTCTCTGTTGTACCAAACCAGGAGCTCTTTATTTCATATGCACACAGAGAGAAATCTTGAATTTAGTACTGTATCAGTATTTGGCATATTTGCATATTATGCATGCAGAGGCTTGAGGGAACTGAGGGTGCAATCCAAACCTACTTAGGTCGCCATTGTAACCAGCGGCCCAGCGAAAACGGGAGGCCCCAGAACGGAAAGGGGATTCAAATCCCCTCCAAAAGGGGAATTCAAAGGGGATTTGAATCCCCTTTCTGTTCTGGGGCCTCCCGTTTTCGCTGGGCCGCTGGTTACAATGGGTGATTAAGTAGGTTTGGATTGCGCCCTGAGTCTTTGGTTGAAATAAATGGGGCAGCTTTTGCAGTTGGGTAAGTGATGTGTGTACACTGGTGTCCCCAAACCTGCAAGATATCACTAGATTGGAGTGCTTAGTTTGTATATCTAATTTAGGACATACCTGGGCCCTCTGAACCTGTTTAATTGATGTTTTATTTATTGATCAAAATTGTGTTGACTCCGCTAGCATTGATCCCAGCAGCTGGTCATATTTTGGCTCAACCCCTTTTCCTTGGGCCTTTGAAAGCCAGTGTAATCCAGGAAGCAGGATTGAGGGGCCTGGAGTAGGATCCTTGAATTCAGTGTACCGTATTTCTTCGAGTCTAAGGCGCCATCGATTCTAAGGCGCACCTTTACTTTTAGTACCACCAGCAGGGGGGAAAAAATCAATTGATTGTAAGACTCACCTCCCTTTGTTGAATCTACCCGCTCAGCACCAACTCTCCCCAGCATGTCTCCTGCAGCTGAGGATGACTGAGTGCACTGCCTTTGCATAGCATTTCTGGCCCTGCCAGAAAGTGCCATTTCCTTCGTTACCTGGGCTTGGGGGAGCTTCAGGGAGGCCTGTGCAACCCTCTACAGGCCTCCCTGATCTTCAGTTCGGCGAAAAACAGCGATTTTTGGCAATTTCTGGTTTTCGCGAAAACCGGAAATGGCTGAAAATCATCGGGTTTTGCTGAACTGAAGATCGGGGAGGCCTGCAGAGGGTTGCGCAGGTCTCCCTGAAGCTCCCCCAAGCCCCAGTAAGTAAGAAGATAACATTTTGGGGTGCTTTTTGGAGACCTTCGATTCTAAGACGCACCCCATTTTTTGAAATGCTTAATTGGGGAAAAAACATGCGTCTTAGAATTGAAGAAATACAGTATTGCTTAGGTCTAGATTTTATTAGGTCACCTTAGGAAAACCATTAAAATTCAGCCAGTTTCACTGGTCTAATGGGAATATTACTTACTTACTTCATAGTGGCTCCCTTCCTCTCCCCAGAACACGAATTATCAGGTAAGAAATTCCCTTTTTTCATAGTGTGATTATGAGCATAATGTGATTGTAAAGCATTTTGCCAAGCAGAAGCACTATAGAACATGCAGTAAATAATAGTTTCCATAATTTTAAATTTATCTCACTCTCTATTTGTGTTTGCTCTTAATAGTTTTGTCTGGTACAGCTTAAAGCTTTTATGTTCAGAGAACAAAAGGAGCACTTGGCTCACTTAGACAGTCCTGCAGGTATTCATTCTTCTTGTCACACCTGCCTAAATTTAACTTGATTATCATAACAATAGTCATTCTACCTCTAAGTTCTTAAATGTTATACCCATGAAGAGTAAGTGGAAGATGTAAATTCTGTATCTAAAAAATTATCTTTAAAACTCAGGCATATGAATGTCATGTATTTATGCCCTAGTTTAGTAGAGTCTCATGGAATCAAGATGGGAATACCCCAGTGATCTAAATTGTGTGAACATGTGTGTGCATAAATAACTGAAGATCTTGAGATTTACATTTTTCATCCCATTTGTGATCTCCTGATGGATTTGTTGACTAGCCTCTGCCTACAATTTCATAGATTTTAAACATTGACGAAATAATGAGCAATATTTACATTTGTTGTTGTACAGTCGTTAAGTCGTGTCCGACCCTTCGTGATCCCATGAACCATAGCCCGCCAGGCCTTCCTGTCCTCCACTATCTTCCTGAGTTCGCTCATTTTCATGTTCGTTGCATCGGTGATGCTGTCTAACCATCTCATCCTTTGCCTTCCCCTTCTCCTTTTGCCTTCAATCGTTCCCAGCATCAGAGTCTTCTCCAGAGAGTCCTCTCTTCGCATTAGGTGGCCAAAATATTTGAGTTTCAGCCTCAGTACCTGTCCTTCCAGGGAACAGTCAGGGTTGATTTCCTTTAGGATTGACTGATTTGATCTCCTAGCAGTCCAAGGGACTCTCAGGAGTCTTCTCCAGCACCACAGTTCGAAAGCATCTATTCTTCGGCGCTCAGCCTTCCTTATGGTCCAACTCTCGCAACCATACATTGCTACTGGGAACACCATCGCCCTGACTATACGAACTTTTGTTGGCATGGTGATATCTCTGCTTTTTATTATGCTATTTAAGTTTGCCATAGCTTTCCTTCCAAGGAGTAAACGTCTTTTAATTTCATGGCTGCTGTCTCCGTCTGCAGTGATCTTGGAACCCCAAAAAGTAAAATCTGTTACTGCTTCCATTTCCGCCCCTTCTATTTGCCAGGAATTGATGGGCCCAGATGCCATGATCTTAGTTTTATTAATGTTGAGTTTCAAGCCAACTTTTGCACTCTCCTCTTTCACTCTCATCAAGAGGCTCTTTAGTTCTTCTTCACTTTCTGCCATTAGGGTGGTATTGTCTGCATATCTGAGGTTGTTGACGTTTCTCCCGGCAATCTTGATTCCGGCTTGCGATTCATTCAGCCCTGCATTTCTCATAATGTAGTCTGCATATAAGTTAAATAAGCAGGGTGACAATATACAGCCTTGCCGTACTCCCTTCCCAATTTTGAACCAATCGGTTGTTCCATGGCCGGTTCGAACTGTTGCTTCTTGACCCGCATATAGGTTTCTCAGGAGACAGGTAAGGTGGTCTGGTACCCCCATCTCTTTAAGAATTTGCCACAGTTTGTTGTGATCCACACAATCAAAGGCTTTTGCGTAGTCAATGAAGCAGAAGTAGGTGTTTTTTTTGGAACTCTCGTGCTTTCTCCATGATCCAGCGCATGTTGGCAATTTGATCTCTAGTTCCTCTATATTTACATAGGGCTTCAAATATACTATAATAGCAAAAATTACAAATTGTGCCATAACTTCATTGGAAGAAACACCAGGCAGAGTGAAATGTACTTGGGTAGCCCATGTGTAAGCTGCAGTGAAGTAGTAGCTGAAACACAATCCTAATCCTTGTAAGTAAACAAGAGGAAAATTTTCATCTTTGTCTTTACTATTCACACAGTTAAAATTAATATATGATAGCATCTGTGACTGCTATGGAACCCACATGACTGCCACGTACAGCAACAGTAAAGCTTTGTAAGCTTGGTTGTGGGACACAGGTACAGTATTTGCCCTTCTGGAGTCTTGTGCAGGAGTGGGGTGTGTGTGTGTGTGGGGGGGCACTGATGCAGCAAAGCTAATTACAACTGTTGCAGTAGGGGCTGATTCCCCAGGTCCGGTACAAATTTCACTCCCACCCTGGACTGCTGCTTGAATCCTTATGCTTAATCATATACTGTACAGTATGGTGCTGTTTCAGTATTGGAAAATCATAGGGTCAGGTAGTAAATCGGTGTGGCTAGCTGGATTCATAGCAAACAGGTTTCTGGCATTTATGCTTCATATAACTCAACAGACCATAGTGTCTAAACAGATGCTTTTCTAAAAAAAATATGTTACTGGATGTTAAAGTATTTAGGCTTCTAAACTTGAAAAACTATAGGAAATGTTAACCTTTGTTGCAATGTCAATCAGGAAATAAATGTGATGTTGCCTTATGTGAGCTCAGTTTTGACCAAGACCTTTAGCTCTCTAGCTCAAAAATGTACTAGCAGACGAAACTTTAGACATATGGAAGATTTCTAAATATGGGGCTTTTTTAAAAGAGAAGATTAGAAACTACTTGGCAACAGAATGGGTTAGTTTAAATGGGATAACTGGCTCTTTGCTTTTAACCTCTTACCCTTTATTCATAAACCATTCCTGCACCTGTTTTGGCTCCCTAACAATAAACACATGGTCATTTTCAGTGATAACCACATCATAGATCTGTGCAAATATGGACATTATCAGCTTGCAATTTTTAGTAGCTTCTCTGTGTGTGCTTCTGACATCAATTAAACTGTTTGGAAACTGTCATTGCTGAAAACCTGTGGGTTCGAATGAGGAAGAAGCAACAAAACAAGGGCATATTGGTTTTCAGCAGTTCCAAAGCAACTAAGAACAGATGGTAGAAATGGTTCATTTTGAGAAATAGGAAAGTTCCCTTTGAACTCCACCCATCCTGAATGCCACCCACCCGTAAAATGAAAAAGGGAGTGAAGTTCTTTATTTACATTTTGAGCAACATAAAACCAAACATGTGAGGACTTACTTTTGAACTTTTGAATGGAATAGAAAACAAGTCTGGCTTATAAGGCCAGTATTATTTTCATGGTTATTATAAACATCTTTCACTCGACTGATATACTTGAGATAAATGGTGGGGATCTAGGAGCTTTTGTATTTTTATTTAATTTTGGAGCTTCCATTTTACGGAGCTTGTCATATTTTCATCTTTTTCCCATTGCCTTTTTAAAGTGAAGAATACCTAAATTCTAAATGAAACTTTCACAAATCAAGGGCAAATATATTTTGGATTGGTTTCTGATTTTTCTTATTACCTCATTTTTTTTTTTTGCACTGAGAATAATAAAGCAATTCTCTTTCTTTTTGAAAGAAAAAAATCAGACTTTTCTAGCAATGTGAATACAAACGTAAGAGTGAATGATTTTCATACTCTGAACACTTTATTCTAGTTTTTATGTACAGTATAATGCCATCTTGTGGTTGAATAAGTGCATATTAGGCAGAGTTACTGAGGCTTAGGCTAAATATTACTGTTATATTATCAAGGTTGGTTTAGTTTAGTTTTTATGGTGCTCTTAAGCTTTGATCCACTGAATGTTCTTGATGAGTGATGGACCATGCTGTTGTCTTGTGCAACTTAAGTAGAACATGCTTGTGTGAAAATCTTTAGGTATCCTTTTGATTTAAAAATAGATCCCTAGAGTGTCAAAGTAGTGTTTGTAGTTGAAATGTTTTACAAATTTGAGGAAAAGGTTGGGAGAAGCAGGGGGATGTCTGTGTCTTAGTAGCTGGTATGACTTGGTAGATATTGCAAGTTTCTTATTCATCTCAGTATGCTGCTTACTGGGTAATTGCCCCCAGATCCCAGAAGAAAGGCACAGAGCACCTGGTTTGGATTTAAGTAAGGCCACAACTTTTATTAAAGTACTGCTGTGTGAAAACAATTTTATAATGTTAACTGTGAAAATCCCACAATTGCAAGAACCATTTCTGCATTGAACATTGTTCATCATGCCTCCAACTGACCCTGCTATAGCTTTCCAGCAAATTGGTCCCTCAGATGGGTGCCCTGTTCCTTCCCTGGGTCTTCAGTATCTCTGTTCCATTATCCTTGAGGGGCCAACTGCAACTACCCCAAGCAGGTGGGCAGCCTGGAGTTACCAATTGGCTTTGACATGCCTGGTTCTCAGGGGAGCATTCTCAATAAACCTTGAACTCTGAATCAAGCTCATATCTTACTTACTTTGTCCTCCCAAATTTGAAAGGAAGACTACCAAAGTGTTACGAAACAGCGGGAGTCGAGTCTCACTAAAACGCCCTCTGGTATTGATCCCTCCCAAGATGGGATTTCTCAAGATGGGCTTGAGCCCATAACCCATTAGACCTTGTGTAACTTAATGCATCATCTTGACAGTTTTGCCCTGGCTACTGGGAACCATTACCACCTTGACCTCATTGCTATGAGCCTTTACCGGCAACTCCGCATCTTAAGGTATAAGGCTAATGCTGTTGCCAGAGCAACTTGGGTGGATGAAATTGAACAGTTGTGTTTTTGAACAATTCCAGTTCATTGAAACAGAATGCAATATGATCTTGTTTGTCCCACAACCTTGACATGTCAGAGCAGTGCATTCGGATGATAGCTGCACCATGCACTACATTGAAATGCCCAGTTGGGGAGTATAGAACCCAGCCCTTAATTGTCTGGACAGCTGCTGAAAAAGCCTGTGCTCACCTTCAATGGGAAGGGGTGGGGGGAGCATTTTTTTCTTTTCGCAGGATTGATATGGAGGGGCAGGTATTCTGATAGATCAGTTAGTGATGATGTGGGATAAAGGCTAGAGAAACCCAAGGGCAACGTAAAGCCATTATTATTGGGTCATTCCGTGTCAAATCAACCAATAAAAAATACATTTTGGAACTTGATGTCACGGATTTTGCTCATTTTCAGTACATTTGTAGCTTACCATGAGATGTTCAAAAATTATTTTTTTCAGATTTTTTGTCCATCCGTTTTTGAGATATTGAATGTTCAAAATTGCCAAAGAAGGCCAAAAACCACTTGTCACCATACATTCAAACGCCAGTTACAGGATAACGATGAACGCTACAGACATGGGACAGGTGTCATTTTAACGCTTATGAATAGGGCTTTCATTTGATATACAACATGACAAAATTGTAAATTTTCAAGAAATTCAAAAATATTCAAATAATATTAATTTTGAAATTTTGAAAAATTGAACTTTTAATTTTTTTTCAAAAACATCACACTTAAAGGTATATGTCTTATAGTCAATCATTCAAAATTTCAAGATGGTATCTCAATGGTATCATACAAAAATTAAATTTTCTTGTTGGCAGTGACCAGGAATTAAACCCCTCACGTCCATTTTTCTACAGTTTACATTGATAAAATTAGGTGGTAAACTGAAATGAATCCAAAAATTTATAACAGGACTTATAGAAATAGATTTATAGAGCATGAATTCACTTTCTATTCTTTTACAGGATCAGCTTTTTGGTAAAACTATCAAAATCATGAGCTTTTTACTTCTGTTCGTAGTTTTAAAATTTTCCTTTAGTTGCTGAATAACTTCTGAATCAGCACAGTGACATTTTTCCTTAAACTTAATAAAGACTAATAAAGCAGCTTCACAACAAAAATGTCCTAGAAAGCTTCACTAAAAACACACTGTCCAAACCCACTTAAATGCCTCTTTGACCTCCCTTGGTGAGTCTCCGGTGTGCAAGAAGAAAGTATCTAAAGTGCAAAGAAAAGATGGGGAAGATTAAAAGGACCTACAAATAATTATTATTTTTTACTTCTGAAGATGATTTAGATGAGGAAAAATATCACTGTGCTGATTCAGAAATTATTCAGCAACTAAAGGAAAATTTTAAAACTATGAACAGAAGTAAAAAGCTCATGATTTTGATATGTATGGTGACAAGTGGATTTTGGCCTTTTTTGGCAATTTTGAACATTCAATATCTCAAAAACGGATGGACAAAAAAATCTGAAAAAAATAATTTTTAAACATCTCATGGTAAGCTACAAATGTACCGAAAATGAACAAAATCCATGACGTCAAGGATTTTTCATTGGTTGATTTGACACGGAATGACCCTATTATAATAGAAAAGGAGGAATTCATGTGTATCTCTTGGGGAGTGGAAATTTTGTAAGACAGTGAAGAGAAGGTTTGTTTAGGGAAGTACAGCCTGTTAAAATGTAAAGCTGTGTGGTAGTTCACGTTTGCTGCACTTAATGAGGACGCTTGAGCTATAGTGGTTGCAGAGGCTTTCCCCAGGGCAAGGAGACAAATGTCCCCTTACCCAGAGGAGGCTTTCTGCTTGCTAAACTCCCCTGTGGAATGCAGCGTAGTCCGTGCCTGCCACTGCTGCATTGGCATGGGGAAGTTTAGGTAGGATTGGGCTGTAAGTCATCTATAATATTGGTTTGGGATGTATGGTAATATCTGACTGAAGTGAGTGGGCAAGTTATTCCATTTCTCTTTTTTATCCTAATTTTGCCCCCCCCTTCCCCACATCCAGTGAGTTTTCATCTCTATGGTGCTTCTACACTATACCGCCAAATCTCATATTGTTTCATAAGTCTCTTAAGGCTTTCCTATTACCTGTCTGCCTTGTGAGATATTCCATTCTCCCAGCTGTTTGCCTGGTCTATAGTCCTAAGAGTCTAAGTGAGAATATTACTATTCAGGACGGATGTCTGGCTCAGTTAGTAGAGCGATCGTCTCATAAATGCCTGAAGATCTGAAGGAGAGCAGTTTGAGGCTGCCAGAAGTGTCTGTCAGAGAGCTGCCGGCACGCCGAGGTGATAAGCAGAGTCTCTGTGGGGGAATGGAACTGCAGCTGCAGCACTTGAGTGGCAGCCAAGGTTGCCTGTCAGCTGAAGCGTGGTGAGGCGAACGCCAGAGAGAGAGCTGGACTGTGAAAGCAACATCTCGAATGAAGGGTTCTACGAAAGATTAGAAGGTTATTATATTGTAAAAACCCCTTGGGGTTTAGAAAGCCTGCCCATGTGCACTGCCTTGAATTAAAGTCGGAGGAGAAATCCAATGACTAAGAAATGCGGTATATAAATACTGTATAATAAATTATTATTATTTATTATTATATACTCTCAACATATATAATAAATTCTTATGTTATTTCCAAACATAGAGATTAGTTTAAATTCTCCATATTTGTCCTTCAAATCTATAACCTAAGTGTTGCTTCTATAAAATACTAGGATATAGGATTTTCATATATAAGTAGGATTTTCATCTTCGGAAGCTCTCTCTGTGAACATAAACATTCCTTTTGTGCAAAGGGGGCTCAAGCAGAAGGACCCCTTGCATGTGAGGAATGCTCCTTCCATTCGTGGAGGAAGCAGTTCAGTGGAAGCGCTAATTTGGGATGCTACTCATATATATTAAAGGAACTGTGTTGTTATGGAAAAGGATTGGGGTCAGAACACTGCTCGGTTCAGAATTGCTTGTAGACACACTTTGTTTCATTCTGAATGTGTTTAGATAACTGTTTATGTTGCAATGTCATGATTCCAGAAGAAAGCTTCTACTTGCATTACTAGACTATTTAATCTGACAGTGCTGGAAATTAATACTTGCTTTGGAACTTCTGATATTACTGCTCATAGGGTTTTTGTACAAACTTTGTGTGCATATGACTCACTTATGTCTTTAATTATTGTACATGTGCATTGGAGTCTCTTGCGATAGATCAAAGACTTGGTTTAGCAGTTCAGGCCAATGTGTTTAACTAGTACAATGTCCAGATAATTGCCAAACAGCCTGGGAATCAGTCGTTTACTCCTTTATTACTCTTGAGTTAAACTTGCTTTTAACATAGATTTTGACACTTACAATATATATATATTTAATTGTGAATATAAGTGGTTTCCTCAGAAATTGCCACTCCTGAAACAGTGTCCAGCCAAGTAATTGATCTTTTTGGGTGCTTTTGTAGATCTTGATGTAGCATAGAATTGTGTGTACCTGTCTCCAGGTTGGTGTTGCTAACCCATACTGGTATATTTAGAATTCAATTATAGTTATTTTTCTAATGATTGGAAATTAGTGTTTTCGGTAGAGAAGTGTTAAGTTACAAAGCAGATGCATCATGGAAAACATAATGGTACTCTGGTAACAATTGATACACAACCCTTACTGAGTGGGTAATTGAAACAGATTGTTTATCAATAAGCTATATAGCTATTGTCTAGAAGGGGCTAGCAGGTTTTGTGCTGACTTTACACAGTGTCATACAACATTCAATGTAATTTGCAGCCGATGTTCTGCATGTATGCTATGAAAATGATAAAGTTGGTGTAGATGCTGCACCACAATGAAAATGGCAGTGATGTAGACTTGAGTCTATTGACTTGGACTCGAGTCGAACTGAAGTCACGTCAGTGACATGACTCGTACTTGGCAATTGCAAAAGACTCGAAAGACTCTACTCTAGACTTGGAGCCTTTTAGAACAAGTCGAATTTTATTCAGGTTTAAGCCCGTTTTCCCCATTAAATAGATAAGGACTCCAAGACTCGGGACTTGAGGGGACTTGACTTGAGACTTGACTCGAGACTTGGAGTCAGAGACTTGATCCACATCCCTGGAAAATGGGAAAAAGGTAAGACACAAGTCTTACATTGCTCCTATGAGTGGCCACTGCAATGCAATGCACTTCCTTTTCCTTTCCCTTCAATTACCCTTGTCTATTTCGCATGTGGCACAAAAGGTGTTTATATATCCAGATTGGATCTTTTTTGCCTCTGTTTGTATTGCTGTGTGTCCAGTTGTGTTGGCTATTATGGAAATAAACTACTAGTCATTTTCCCATGAGTTCTCAAAAAGAGAACTTAAAATAGACTTTCCTTTGAGGATATGTAAGGATGTAAACTTGTGTGTGCAGAGTGTAAGAAGAATACAGTGGGTAGTATCCTAGGCTTAGTCACTCATGATTGTTACCAAAATTAATGGAGCTTAGTCATGACTAATTGAACTTGAGATACAACTCACTTGCAAAGCTTGAACATAGTCTACTGCTGTTATAAATGAGTAGTGAGGAGCGGGACTTGGGGAGAATTTAAACAGCCCCCGCCATGCACTACAGCTTCTTTGCATGCGCTTTGCTGCATGCGTCTTTGGTAACCCACCCACCCTTGTTGCAGCAGTCTGGGCATTGCTGGTCACTGTTTGGGGCCGGTTAGGAATTTTTCTGGCCACCAAATTGGCTGGTGGCCGCCAGGTTTTTTTTGCCTACCTCAGACAGTTGGTAGGGTTAGCGTTTGTTCTTTTACTTTTTCTACTATCTTCTTGATCACTTTGTCTTTACAGGATAGTGCAGGCTCGAGGCACAAGAATGGCTATAGGTGTGCACCCTGGGGCAGCAAGGGCAGGGCAGAACCCACTTGCCCACTCCTCAATTGCTCACTGGTGGGAGGAGGTAGCTGGGTGGTCCTTGGTGTGGATTGCAGAGGCTGCCTCAAAAACTCTCTGGCTTTGGGTGGCTCTACACGGTCTGGTTGCCTCCACCCCCCCACCTTTTCGGTGGGGAGGACTGTGACAAGCCTGTGTGGCCCTAGCTTGGGACGCGGGCATTGAGTTGGGTGGTATCGCCCTGCCGGGGGTCAGGCTGCTGTCTGGCACTCCTTGAAGTGTAGCAGCCTCCCACATTTCCTGAAGTGGCCCATTCTTTCATATCATATTTGTCTCATGTGTTCATTGGGGAGTACACAGGCAAATGGGCAATTTTCACAATCGAGAGAGTTGAAAAGTGGTGTGCCCCAAGGATTGGTCTTGGGGCTGGTGCTTTTCAACTTGTTCATAAATGATCTGGAGTTGTGGATGGTGGCCAAGGTGGCCAAGTTTGCGGATGACACTAAAATTTTCCGGGTGGTGAAGTCCAGAAGGGATTGTGGAGAGCTCCAAAAGAATCTCTCTAAACTGGGGGAATGGGCAGCAAAATGGAGAGAGATCCTGGGGTGGTGGTGGACAGCTTGAAGAAAGTGTCAACCCAGTGTGCGGTGGCGGTGAAGAAGGCCAATTCCATGCTCAGGATAATTTAAAAAAGGGATTATGCAATTGTGCAAATCACCGGTAAGGGCACATCTGGAATATTGTGTCCAATTCTGGTTGTCACATCTCCAAAAGAATACAGAGGAACTGGAAAAGGTGCAGAAGAGAGCTACCAAAATGATTAGTGGGCTGAGGCACCTTCCTTATGAGGAAAGGCTGCAGCATTTGGGGCTCTTCAGTCTAGAAAGAACTGAAGGCACCTGAGGGAGGACATGACTGAGATATACAGTATAACATTATGCATGGGATGCATAGAGTGGGTAGAGGGAGGTTCTTTTCCCTCTTGTACACCACCAGAACCAGGGGAGATCCACTAAAATTGAGTGACAGGAGAGTTAGAACAGACAAAAGAAAATATTTCCTTACCCAGTGAAAAATTAATTTGTGGAACTCCTTACCACAGTCCATCACAGGTTACAAACTATGATGACTACCGTATTTATCGGCGTACAAGACGCACCGGCGTATAAGACGCACCTTCCTTTTGGCCCTGGGTTTCAAGAAAAAAGATTTAAAGCATTTTTGGGCCACTTACCGCTTGGCCGCTTAATTAGCTAATTTACATAAATTGCACAAAAATACCAGGATCTCTTTTAAAACACATGAACAAAATGCACAAGAACATATACCCCAAGTACAAAAAAAATCCCTGACTCAACTCTTTCCCCCCCAACCCACCCATGCAGTTTCCAAAGTAAACAACATAAATCCCAAGTACAAGAAAAACCTCAGACTCAACTTTTACCCCACCCCACCTATGCACAGTTTCCAAAGTCTCCCCAACTAGGCCCAGTTCAGAAGCTTACCCAAGCTGCATTCATTCACCATCGGAGCAGAGCTGGAAGGACCACGCCCTCTGCAGCTCAACTGAACTGAGGAGCACAGCGCCCTCTGCTGGCTGCTGAGAAGCTCAACTCATGCACATACATAAATTAACCCCGACAATCAGCTGTAGATCGGATAGATTAGTCAGGGAATAAAGCACAAGGGAGCTCTCCGGCTCCAGAAAAAACGCGGTAAAAACGGGCGGGGGGGGAAAGGGATTTTTAGTATCGGCGTATAAGACGCACCCTACTATTTTGGGTCACAAATTTAAACAAAAAAGTGCGTCTTATACGCCAATAAATACGGTATATGCGACCTCTGGGTTTTAGAGGTAACCTACCTCTGAATGCCAGATGCAAGGGAGTGGCTACAGATGGGCCCTTGGCCTCATCTAGCAGGGCTCTTATGTTCTTATGCTGGCAACTGAACGTTCACACTGGATCGACATAGACATTTTATAGTATTTCGAATATTTATATACTGCTTTTCAACAAATAGTTCTCTGAATTGGGAATTATCTTGTTTGTTGGCATGTCAGTGATAAATCTTGTCGTGTTTTCAATGAAAAAGTAACCTGAAGAGAAGCATCTTGAAAAGATATTGAAACAGAACATTGTGCAGAATTCGTCCTTTCTTCATCCTGCATTGAAGGTTTGGTTCCAGCATGAAAACTAAAGTGCTCTGTGTAAGTCCCTCTCTAAAGTTACTTTGTATAATATAGTTATACTGATCACAGTGCCTTCAGTTTTTATATGAAGCACTTTGCTGCTACAGCGTTGTCTCATCTGTGATTGACTGATAATGACATATGAGACTCTGAAGACAAGAGCAGCAGAGTCTTCTATACCGATAGGGAGGGATATGGCTTTGTGAGCAACAGACGTTCAGAGTTGGTATTGGTGGTTGGGTATGGGGGCATCATGTTTATTTTGACTCAATCTTCAGGACCTGGAAGAGATAGCTGGAAGAGAAGCAATCTTATGAAGGGGAATTATGGCTTATATTTGTTGCTGATGAACAGCAACATGATGTTATATGATGTTGCTGATGATAGAAATCAAGTCATTGCAGAAATAGGACTGGAGAGTTATGGGGTGTGGGGGAGAGGCCTGGGATGTGTGCCTGATTAGATGTGACTATGAGGGTGGCATTTAATGTGTTAAAGAACTCTTTGAGTTTGGGCAATCAGTTTGAAGAGTGATTCTGCCAAGACTTTATGGAAGTTGAGCCTACAGTTAAGACTTATACATACCTCTCGAATACAACTTCCTAGTTTTTAAATGTTTTTCCTGCTGAGTTGACATCCATAAAAACGTTAGAAGTCAGCACAAAATCTTAGGTGGCTTTTCTTTTTGAAAAGTATCCAAACAGACATTTATCTAAATAATGAATAGGTAATAGTCTAAATGTTTAATTCCAAGGTACAAAAAGATGCAGATTTTTAAGTTTTCAAAACCAATGCCCATAGGAATTTAAATTGTTGCTTCTTTGTAGAAATTAAATGGCGAATGTAAAGGAAGACTGATTTTTTTCCAAGCAGACTGCTTCTGTTTAAAGAGCAGTAAAGCAGTAAACTTGGAATGAAAGAAACTATGCTGAAGAATTGTAAGGCAAGGAATCAAGAAATTCACCACTTTTTTAATGATAGAGATTGTAAAATAAAAATTTTATACACAGTATTGACAACTGTTTTAGCTTCAATAATATTGCAGCATCAGCTGCTGGATTGTGCCTTTCATTTGTAGTTTCATACAGGTGTCCATTATTATTATTTTTTTAAAGTGTTTCTTAAACTAATCGGTTGTGTTCATTTGGTTACTGAACACTCATCTTACTGCAGGTTGTTAGGTGAGAGGTTGCTACAACTTAACAGACAACGACCTAGAACATCACTGGAAGCCACACACACTGTTCAGCTAGTATATTATGGCAATTTTCCTTCATGTCTGATCTTCTGTCTTACTATTTCACATTACAAATATTCTGTTTGATTAACTACTGTTGAACAGTCTCCCTTGGTAGTTCAAGACAGTGACTCTGTGCCTGAAGTATTTATTAATGGTGAAAATGCTATTTAGTGGCTTGTAAAGCATGGTAACCTAGAGTCCTTGCATCAGGTATCACATTATACCAGATGTTCCCAAACTCCAGGGTAGAGCTTACCTTGCTGTAAGCTGTTGCGGGGCCCCCCGACAGCAGCTACAGCACACCTGGGATCGCGCCATTACTGCTGCAGGAAAAAGTGCTTTTAAAAATCTTCCTGAGGGGGTGTGCAGGGAACTACAGGTTCCTTTGCAGGCCTCCCCACACCCCAGAACGGTGCTCTGACACTATTGCAACACACTTCCGGTTTTCCAGTGAAACTGGAAGTCGGTCACGTTTGTGTCGGACAGCCATTCTGAGGCGCGGGGAGGCCTGCAGAGGAGTCCTTAGGCTCCCCTCCCTGAGAACCAGCACACCCCTCAGGAAGGTTGAAAAAAGCACTTTCTCCCACGGTAGCAGTGTGATCTCAGACGCGCCATCAATGTCACCGCAGGTTGCCACTCCCCTTAAGGATGTAGCGACCTATTGTTTCCGGCTGGGGCATTGCAGTGGCCCAGTTTGGTAACCTCTGCATTATACTATATTTTGTATTGTCTTCCTTAAAAAATATCCCACATAGCTGGGTGTTGAGCCGGTGAGAAACACTGAAATGTAGAATTGTCCTCTGTGTTCATATAGACTTTTATTCTGATATCTTAATGTTCAAGGCAAATCTTAATCTTCAAGACACACGCACACGCACACGCACACATAGTACTTGTTGATTTTTTAAAAAGAAGAAAGGAAAGTGAGTAAGAGAGCACATAAAATCTGTTTCATTGGTATCACTCTCAATAGCTTTAATTATAGGGACTGAACAGATGTTTGACATCAGTAGTGTTCACATGCCCGTAAGGCTTAATTGCTTCATAGTTCTCAGTAAAGAGCATAAACAATGACAGGAACACAAAACTGAGTTGTGGCAGTGGTAAAAATGTTGCACTTGCTAACATTTCAGCCCTGGGTAAACACAAAATCATTTTCAAATATCTTCATTTTATGCATAATTTTCAGTTTTATCAGGAACAATTGCTTCTTTTATGATGATTAATCATCCGAAGATGTCTAAATAGTTTCACTGTCTTTCATTTTGAAGTACAGTATATTAAAGGGGTATTATTTACATTGTATTAAACTATTTTGCAGTTCTGTTTGGCAATATATGGTACCTTTTAATCAAGAGTGCCTACCAAACTTACTTTCTACTAGCTGTTAATCAGGAATTTCAGTGTGCAATCATAAAATGTGATTACTTTTCTAACAAATCTAACAGTTCGTCAGCTTAATGTGAAAATAATGGATAGCATCCAGAGTTGCTTGCTCCAGAGGAAGCGTGACTCAATGATTAAATTACAGGCTATTGATTGCAGTAGAGGGTACAAGTATACAGAAATGGAATCTAGAGTTTAGGTTTATTTTCCCATTGAACTACTGTACAGGTATACCCTAGGTCTGAGTGAACCCTATATTACAAAAACACAGGCTTAGAATATAATACTGTATATTGCAGTACAAACATTAAGAGGTAACAAATTAAAAAGTAAATTATAGCAGGTAGATACAGGTTGATTACCCCTTATCCAGACATCTGAAATACAGACTATTCCAAAATTCAAACATTTTGTGGGCAATGACTTTTTTTTTAAAACTTTTTCCAGCACCTGGCTGGCATAGCGCAAGGCATGCTTGGGCACAAAATTATTAAAATATTGTATAAAATTACCTCCAGGCTATTTGTATAAAGTGAATATGAGACATAGACGATTTTTTTTGTTTAGACTTGGGTCCCATCCCCAAGATACTTCATTATATTTATGCAAATATTCCAAAATCCAGACAACTTCCTATCCCAAGCAGTCCGGATAAGGGATACTCAACCTGTATAAGTAAAACAATGTCGCACTTCCTTGGAGTTGTGAATTCCCTCACCTTCTGTTTGGTTACTCTCCTGGAGGCAAGAGTTTCTTTTGGACATACTTTTCTAAACTTTGTGATATTTCTGACCCATTGTTCTCATCAGATAGTATAAAGCACCCACACTGTTAAACACGGGCAGCCCAATCCTCAAGTAAATACCAATGCCAGAACAAGCGTTCTAGTGCCGGGAGTAGTCGCAAACGTGCCGTAAAGAATGTTTGCGACTACTCTAGAACAGGGAAGGCTGGCGCAGAGGCCAACCTCCTCTGCTCCGATGACGGAGCTCCTGCTGGCCACTGGACCCAGTAAGTCCGGATCCTGTGGGCGGAGGGGGGGTGTTCGCTGGGCGGGGGAGGGTGGCCATTGGTCCAGGTGGACCGGGAGGGGGTGGCGGACGGCCTTCGGCCATATCGTGACCCCCGCCAGGCACCGGGGCCTTTACACAGCCTCCTCTTACTTCCGCCAGCAAAATAGCTGGCGGAAATCTGAGGAGGCTCATCCGGGCAGCCTCCGTTTACACTCGGGCGTTTACACTCAATTAAACCTCCCGCCATGCTGGCTGCCAGTGCACAAGATCTAGCCGGCGGCCATGGGATGGGCAGTCAGGATTGCGCTGTGAATATGATAATTCAAAATGGTTAATAGAAAATGACATTAAAATAACAATTAAACAACTCATCAGTCTTAAAGTGCACATTTTTCACAGCCCGAGAAGAATGTCTGCACCAACGTTCTAGAAGGCGTTCTAGAAGCCTAGAAGGAATTGATCTGCTGATAGCCCAAAAGCCTTGCTCCATATATATAATACATTTACCATCAGAGGTTATCTGGAGAAGGTCTCTGTAGAGCATTTAAAGTTATGGGGAAGTCCTTATGGAGGAAGTGCTGCTTTGGAGCCTGGAATGTGAGAGACTCAAAAGGTTCAAATCAACCCCATGTTAGATGGGGTTTATCAATGACTATTAACTATGATAATGAAAATGTAGCCTCCGTGGTCAGAAGCAATATCTGGCTGTGTACCAGGTGTTGGGAACACAATGGATGACTGTCAACATTTTATTCTCACTGTGATCTTGTTGGAAGAATTCATCGGACCTCTTCTGAGGATAAAATGCTGGGCTAGGTTAATGTTGGTGTGATCTAGCAAAGCAATTCTTATGTTTCTGCATTGTTTAAGTAATTAAACAGTTCAGTTAAATTTATTCAATATATTTAGTTCTAATATTGCTCAAGTTTTAAGCTGTTGTGAACTTTTTCAGCCAAAACATTTAGTCACAAGTCTACCTACAATTGACAAATTACCTTAAAAAGTGAAGAAGGTAACAATCTTGTTACCATAGCTCTGTAGTAATGGTAGGATAATGAATTTAATCAAGCCAGAACGGATTGATTGAAGTTGGAACATTCTTTTGAACCGTGTGTGTTTGGTTATTCCAAATATCCATCATAAAATATTTAAAAAATATTTTTCCAGCCTGCTAGGCATCAGATCCCAGTTGAAAACATTTTGTTAAAATTGTGTTTTCCATTTATAGCATGGGATGGACTGTGTTACAGTAAGTTTTCATTGCTCCTGGGATGATTGTTGTTGTTCAGTCGTTAAGTTGTGTCCGACCCTTCATGATCCCATGAACCATATCCCGCCAGGCCTTCCTGTCCTCCACTATCTTCCTGAGTTCGCTCATTTTCATGTTCGTTGCATCGGTGATGCTGGATATTCTGTTTAAAAAAAAGGTTCCACATTTATTTTTATAGGGTAAATCAACAGTTTTTCGCACTTGTATAGTGTTGAACATTGTGGATGATGGTAGGTTTTGCTCTTTTTACGAGAATATCTTTACCTTTTTCTTGTGGGTAGTGAAGATTCATATGTTCCCAGTTCTAAAACTTCAGAAATGATCTACATACTCTTCTAATATACATTTCCTTTTGACAGAGTAAAGTTAAAAATAGATAGTAAGTTTTCCTCAACACTTCAAATCTCTCCTTTTATATGCAATATTCCCCCTATATCCACGGATTTGGTTTCTGCGGTTTCAGTTATCTGCGGTTCCCTGCGGCCTGAAAATATTAAATGGAATATTCCAATAATAAACTATTCATAAGATGGATGAGTAATGAGAGATGACAGAGGATGTGTCATAAGTGCAACGGGCCGGGGAAGTTTCAAATTGTGCGCCATTCTGAGTAACATGGTGAAACCTTCCCGCCACACTCGTGACTCATCTATCTTTGTCCTCTGTATCCATGCTAGTCCACTTTACTCGCATCTAGTTAGCCTGTAGCATTCTCACTGTCTGCATTCTCACTGTCTGCATTTGTTGCTGCATTATCACAGTGTTGTTGTGAAATAACCCTTAATTTTGCTTAATAAGGGTCCCAAAGCACAAAAGTAGTGGTGTTCTTCAAAGCCTAAGAGAAGCCATGAAGTGCTTCCCATCAGTGAAAAAAAGCTAGTTCTTGACTTGATACAAGAAAAAAAATGTTGTTGTTGTCTTATTGTGCGTAATTTATTAAGTAATGTAAACAAAATGTAAACATATGTAAACAAAAATGACTTGTATATAAGGTTCAATATAATCTGCGGTTTCGTGTATCCACGGTAGGTCTTGGAACGTATCACCCGTGGATTTGGGGATTACTGTACTTTCATGAAAACTTAAACTAGTCATACCAAAGGCAAGCGTGTAAGTTTCTTTAATTCTTTTCTTAGCTTGCAGTGCAGCTTTAACAAATACATTATTGTAATTTCATTTTTTTCCTGTATCTTGGCTTTATCCACAAATGTTGTTCCAAATTGATCTTTTATACTGTACATTAGCTATAAGCCAATAACTTAATAATGATAGGGATGTGGATGATGATGTTTCAGAGGCTTTATGATAAATGAAACAGGGATGCTTGACAACACATCAGCTTCTGTTTGGTTTAACCAGATACTTTCAGCTATCTCAAGATCAATATGTAGTCATAGCAACCCTGAATGAAGTGCTTCTGGTTTTTGCATGATAACAGTCATGAAAAAATTTGAGTATAAGAAGCTTTTGGGCTTACGAAGATTTGTATCTGAATCCTTGGCATAAGTGTAAATTTATTATAAAAGTTAGACAAGACAAAATCCTTGAATTCTTGACAAAACCTCCTGAGATGGCATATAAACTAATAACTGCCGACCTTCAAAATTTTGAAATGAAATATTTGGCCCTGTCTCTATTTCCTTGCCTCTTCTTGGGTTTATAGTAAACAGCTGCACTTAGTTGAACTGAATAAACCATTAAAAACACTGGTTTCAGTAATGTTTTCTCGTAAGATGGAATATTTGTGTCAAAATGTAAACACGTTCACCAACTTTAAGTAAAAAAATGAGTAGCTGAATCCATTTAATGCAAATGATTTTTTGTGTGTATCAAGAGCTGTAAAGTGTTTCTCAAGTCTTTTAAAATGTACTTCAGAACAATATTTTTTAATCTTACAAGAAGGTGGAATTTTTACTCACAATGATAGAAAACTGATTGATTGCAATTGAGAATTTGTAGGGCTAGTGGTGGACAGGATCTTTGGTAGTATAAGGTCAGCCACTTGTGTTTACGGCTCTTGCCCTGGAGCGAAAAAGTAAGAACTGTGTAAGTATAGAATTTCCGCTACCCACTTATTTGCGAGCTGCAGAATTAACACTACCTTGCCATTCATGAGGTATGTCTCACCTACTGCGATCCCTGCTGCCTCCGGAAAGTCTCTGCTGGCTTCCTGAAGCTTCAGAAGCTTCCCTTGACCACTTCAAAAGGCTCTGCGCTTATCACGGGCACCATTTTGAAGGTCCCTGCTGCACTCAGGAAGTCATCAGAGACCTTCGGGAGGCAGCAGGGACCTTCAAAATGGTGCTCGTGGCCAGCGCGGAGTCCAGCGAAGACTGGAAAGCTGAAAGTACCCCCTAAAACTCTGCATCTAACCCCATTGATCCCATAGGATCAATGGTTTATTATGTGTGAATTTGCTACCCGTGGGGGTTTTCAGGAACCTAACCCCCATGGATACCAAAAACTGACTGTACCTTGAAGCTCTCGGAGATGGCAGGCTATATTGGACCAATACTTGCTTTTGACAGAGCTGTGGAGGAGTCAGTGAGATTGCACGCACGCACGCACGCACGGGTAGCGTTGTAGAATATTATAGGAGGAACACCTTAGTCTTATACACAATTTGATTGCTCCAGAGAAGCCTGCATGCAAGTCTTTTAAAGAACTAGTGCAAATTCTCCAACAACATCTATCACTAAAACCCCTGATCACAGCAGAAAGATTCAGATTTCACAAGAGGCACCAGTATGAAGCCAAATTTGTTTCTTCATTTGCAGCCAAGTTGAAAAGGCTTTCAGGAACGGTGACTTCAAGGAAGGCTTTAATGATGCTTTAAGACACAAGTTTGTATGTGGATTGCACAGTGAGTGTATTCAAAAGAGACATTTAACTGAGGAAAATCCTACTTTCAAACTTGTTGTAGAAACTGGAGTGGCAATGGAAACAGTAGCTAGAGATGCAGTTCTTGGAAACCCCTTCCCCCTCCACGGATGCTGAAAACCGCAGATAGTGAAATCCGCTTTAAAAAGACCATCCCTTTAAATTTCTGAGGTTCTTTCTTTCCAAACCGTGTCTAATTTCATAAACTTCTCTCTACCCCATTCTTAGTTCCCAGCCTCAACCTCTCACCCTTCCCCACCCCCAAACTAAAAAGCCCCTGATCACTTTGGTAGCCTATCGTTCTACCTTCTTCCATGATGTCTCTTTCAAAATGGCACAAATATAACTGTGCCATGTTCAGCATGCACCACCAGGCTGCTCTCCTTCAGTGGGTGAAGATAGAAGCCAATAGAGGCATCGGTTTATCAGTGATCCGTGCTCAGGTATAAGGCACTCTTTCAGCAATCTGCACTCAATGCCTGGTTCTCCTTTGGCAGGCTCTACAGAGGGAAAGCAATAAGGGAACAAAGGGAAAAGATAAGTGCATGACAACTTATAAGAATGCAAGCACAAAAGTTTCCATTTCATATCCCACCCCTCTTTCTGACCATTTGACTTGGAAGGAAACAAAAAAATAAAGGCAAGATGGAGGAAAGCAACACACTCACACTCACACTCACAAGAATGTTGTTCTCCAAAACAAAAAGTTTTGAAAAAGGCTATCTCTGAGGGGGGAAGGGGAGGAACAGACATAGAAAAGAAATGAAAGGGGGAAGGAAAGAAAGTTGGTAAGGAAACAAACACACAAAGTGAGATTTTTGTTCTCCGGGAAAATACAGCCAGCTGAGGTGAGTAAGAATCTGTTGAAGGAAATAAAGTAGGCAAGAAAGTAAATGCAATGTCTGGACAGGGCTGCCCCAACTTCATCTGCCCTGTAAAGTTGAACCTCCTGCAGCAGACACCCAGGCTAGCATAGATGGGAGGCAGGGGAAAGAAGCCCCAAGAAGTGGAGAGTCAAGGTGGGAGTGGGAGGATCTGCTTGCTCTGTGAGATGAGCTCGTGCCTGCCTAGCTGCTCTGGTGGGGGAGGCGGAAAATAAATACTGGAAGTTGCCTGGATTGAAGGACAACTTAGCCAAGCACTTATTGCTCCAGCAGCCTCTCTCCTGCACTGCTTCTTGTCCCACTGGCACTCAGCTGACATGCTCATACATGTGCAGAGCTGCCAGCAGGACAGGCATGCAGTGGGAGCAGGGCAGCAGAAGAGTTTCTACTACAGGAGGAAGGGAGATTTGGCTGCTCCACGTGACAGTTCCCACTTGTGTCGTCGTAAGGCTGTCCCTGGACCAGTGGACACTAGGGTGCACGTCACCCCAGGGATGGGGGGGTGTCGCCCTGCGGGCGGGGAGTCGCCGCGTCGCCCTCCGAGGTTGCCGGCGGCTCCGCATCACCCCCTGAGGCCGCCCAGTACAAGCTGGGGCCTGGGAGAGGGTCTTGACGGGTCTTGTGTCTTTGGCCCGTGGCTCGGCCTCTTCTGACTAGGTTCTCAGTGGCGTTTTCGCACATGCGCACGCCGCTGAGGGCAAGAGGAAGCATGTGCGAAAATGCCGCTGAGGGCCTAGTCAGAAGAGGCCGAGCCGCCGGCCGAAGAGGACGCGTCAAGACCCTCTCCCGGACCCCAGCTCGTACCAGGCCGCCTCCGAAGGGTGACACGCGGAAGCCTCCAGAGGGTGACACGCGGAGGCCTCTGGTGGCCCGCCCCCCGCCACAGCCCAACGACGCCACTGCCCTGGACCTTGTAATACAACTTGTTCGGTGTGCATGTTGAGGCCAGTATTTGGTTATCTGCAGGTTAAAACAATTGAGTGATTGACAAAAGCTGCTGTCACCTGGCTAACTTCAAATGAAACAGTTTTCAGTACTGTACATTCAATTTTCTTGATTAAGGTGTACAAAAAGTGACCCTCAGTAACTTTTAGATTTTAGTCCGTTTGTTTAAACTATTTGCTGAACTACTCTCCGTGTTACTGGAAAATAGTTATTTTGTGAATATAGTTGTGGGACAGCACGTCTTCATAGTGTCTTGAAATCTGTTGCTCAGGCGGAGACAGTTTACAAAATCCAAGGGAATACTTTGTGGGGCCTTTGGAGCTCTTTGTCCGCGAGATCCCTGTTTGCCCTTTGTTTTGTCATACCAGATAAAGATAAACACGTAACTACTGTCAGGAAGGCATCTGGGCAACAGGTAGTTAGTCTTCAGTTTTTTATTTTTAATTCTGATTTCATCCTGGATGCACTTTGGGAGGTAGTGAGAAATTAGTATATGCTTATCTTCTAAACTGATAAATATATTGAACCTTTCAATTTACAGCTGGAGATGAAAACAAAACTTATGGAAGCTAGAATTCATGAAGAGAAGCTGAAATTACAGCAGAAGCATGATTCGGATGTTCAGAAGGTATCGCATGTTAGGAATTCTGAAAAATGGTAGCATGTATCATTTGTATTGCACAAGGAAATAAGTGCAACGCTTAACCTTATGAGTTCATCCAGGACAATCTTTTTTTTTTTTTGGCATTGAAATAACATGTTATTGGTTACTGAAGCATTTGAAAACTGATATGAATGATACAGTAGAACAGCACAAATAGTTACAGTTACAATATAGTTACAGAAATGAAAAAAATGTACTTTGCTACAGTACAGTGTGCTCTGTAGTTTGCATTGATCTTAATAGGATTGCAAACTGGCCTTGGTGAGGAATCAGAGTGCAAAAACATGCATATGTGTTGGCACACAGACATAAAAAGAACTTATTATTGGTGCAATTGTATTTTGCTGAGGGTACTTACGGTGTTGTCAGGGGTGGAGGTCTTTCTAATGGCCGTAAGTGTGCCATGCTAGAGATTTTAAGCAGGTATTGAGGCAGCAGGTTCTGTGGTTATTGTTGGAGTAGCATCAGAGCAGACCTAGGTCCTGGTGTCTGTGCAAGTGGTCAAATTGTCTCCCTTGGCACTAAATAAATACCATATTCCAGGGTGTGCACAAACTGTGGGCGTGACCCACTTGATGGGTTGTGACCCGATTCTGAGGTAGGTTGCCAGTTGGGCCCGCCCTTACCCTTTCTGGTTCCAAATTGGAGCCAAACAGCAGCAACTGGAAAGTCATAAAAACATAACATAAGAAGAGCCCTGCTGGATCAGGCCAAAAGTCCATCTAGTCCAGCTTCCTGTGTCACACAGTGGCCCCACCAGATGCCTCAGGGAGCACACAAAACAACAAGATACCTGTGTCCAGTCGCCACTCCCTTGCACCTGGCACAGAGAAAACCCACTTCTAAAACCAGGAGGTTGCTTATGGCTTGTAACCTGTGATGGTCTTTTCCTCCATGAATCTGTCCAAACGCCTTTTAAAGGCATCTAGGCCAGATGCCATCACCACATCCTGTGGCAAGGAGTTCCACAGATGAGTTACACGCTGGGTAAAGAAATATTTTCTTTTGTCTGTTCTAACTCTCCCTCCACTCAATTTTAGTGCATGTCCCCTGGTTCTGGTGTTGTGCGAGAGGGAGAAGAATTTCCCTCTATCCACTCTCTCCATCCCATGCATAATTTTATAAGTCTCAATCATGTCCCCCCTCAGGTGCCTTTTTTCTAGGCTGAAAAGCCCCAGACGCTGTAGCCTTTCCTCATAAGGAGGTGCTCCAGCCCACGAATCATTCTGGTCGCTCTTTTCTGCACCTTTTCCAATTCAACTATATCCTTTTTGAGGTGTGGTGACCAGAACTGTACACAATACTCCAGATGTGGCCTTACCATCGATTTGTACAAGGGCAGAATGATATTGGCCGTTTTATTCTCAATCCCTTTTTTAATGATCCCGAGCATGGAATTGGCCTTCTTCACAGCCGCCGCACACTGGGTCGACACTTTCATCGACCTGTCCACCAGCACCCCAAGATCTCTCTCTTGATCCGTCACAGACAACTCAGAACCCATTAGCGTATATGTGAAATTTTGGTTTCACTTCTGGGTTGCAGCTCACCTTGTATGGCCACTCCCCTGTCACGCTGGGCCTGGGACGGCCTTCTGAGGCCTCCAGAAGTGACTTCCGGATCAGTTCTAATGTTGCCAATGTGACTTCCGGTCACGTTGACAGGCCTTTCTGAGGCCTGTAGAGGTCTCTAGAGGCCATCTGAGGCCTGTAGAGGTCTCTAGAGGCCATCCCCGGGGCGGCACTAAGCAGGAACAGCCAGACAAGGTGGGTTGCGAGGTGGGAGCGGCCGGAGGAGTTGGGTCCCAGGGCTACAAAGTTTAAGTGCCCCTGCCATATTCTGTAATACACTGGAGCATAGTGGTCATGCTTAGAAATGCTTCCCATTCAGTTAATTGTTAATCTGTTCTATTGGGGCTATGAAATTCTCTTAATACCAAAGGATCTCACATTTATTTCTCCGTTTGCATCACAAGGCTTGGGAGAATCATTATTTTTTTAAATTAAAAACTGTTTGCAGTTTGTTTACTAATAAACAAGGAGGTACCAGGATTGAAACATCTTCACCGGGATTATGGTCATAAAAAGAACAAAAAGCTTTTAAAAAAATGTTTAAAACATGTATCTTCAGGAACAGCTTTATAAGTCTCTTAAAATGCACTATGTGCAATAATATACTTTAAAAGTCTTCTTTAAAATACAATAAAAACACTTTAAAACATATCTGGCATGATGTTTCATTCATTACGCTATGAATTTCATCAGATGCAGAAAGCCTAAGCAAGCAGGAAGATGGTTCACCCACTTGGCTAAATTCTCCAGCCACAATTTAACCTTTGTTAACCTTATAACGTTATAAAGGGCAGAAAATGTTGTGTTTAACAAAGGTTAAATTGTGGCTGGAGAATACGTTGGGAGGAAGAATCCATTATTGTAGGATTTGGGGAATCCATCGAAAAACTGGTTAGCAATCATAAATATATACAGTTCTGTATTCTGGGGAGGTACTCTCGAAAGAGAGGTTTAGAATGAAAAATATTGCCATTGCTTTTCCTTTCAAATGAGTAGTTTTATTTTGACTGACATGGGTCTCCAGATGAGATGTCCTATGGTATTCTAAAGTAAAGAAGCATCCTTTTAATTTTTGTTTGCAGACTGAATACCTAGTTTTTAGTCCTTTTGTAAAGAAAACATTTCATTTTGAATGTTTTCTTCATTGTGTTCATGAACACTCTTTTCTTTTCTTGCCGGGATCCCAAAGGGTTTAACAGAGCATTTAGCAATAATACTTACACTTGCATTTTAGGGTTGTCTTTCAGAATTTGTTAGACTTCAAAATTCTTTATATTATTGTGAAGGAATGTTGATGCCTTGGGGAAAATAAATCTTCTCAGAATCAGTCCTTTGTGTAACGTTTTCTCTACTTTCCAGTTTTTCTTTCACAAAGGACATTTACATTAAACTGCACCTCAATTTTTTTAAGTATATAGTACCGGTACTGACGTTTTGTGATACTTTTGGCTAGTTGAATTCATTCTCTGTTTATGATGCGTTCAGCTGTTCTAAGGAGCATTCCGAATTCACAAAAGGTTTATTAATTGTGTGAGACGTATAGACTTTGCGGAGCCTTCTTTAATATACAAAATTCAGCCTGGTTCTTGTTCATGCTGTGCTATTGTGTTGTGGTGTTTCCCATACTTTTCATAGATTTAGTAAGTAATTATATTTTGGTGCAGATCTTGGACAGAAAAAATAATGAAACTGAGGTACTGAAGGCCATGTACAAGACTAAACTGAGTGAAGCTGAAGATACAATTCGAAAGCTTGAAAAAAAAGGTGATGCGGCACTCAGAACTTGTTGGTAAAATATGTTCATCTCAACGTGAACTAGGGGTATACATTCAGGTTTTTGTTGAAAATTGCTCCTCTGCCCTGCCGTAGATTTCAAGCACATATGAGGTCACTTGAGCTTTTCTTGTAGAAGGAAGCAGGAAGTGACTGCTGGCATGATAGTCTGTCTACAGCTAATGTTTGTTGCTCCTTACCTTTGAACCTGTTTGCTTGTTCCTGCGATTCCTTTTCTGGCTCTGCTGTGCCCCTTCCTGAATCTATATTTGCCCTAAATCATGGCCAGTCTTTTCACTTGTTTCTTGCTCTTGGCCCTTTGGGTTTTCTGACTTTTCCCTAATTGAACCTGGCCTCTGAAACAGTTACTGACTTCAAATAGAACTAGTATGAATGCATTTGAAGATACTTATTTTTTCTTGAATGGCAGTCATATTATATGGCAAGCCATAATTGAAACAGAGAGAAGGAGAGTGATGTCGAAGGGTGGTCTATTCAGAGGGGGAAAGCATTCAACTGGGCATGTGCCTTGGAAGCTCCTAGAGTAGTTTATTTGGATCCTGGCTATTGTATTCAAAATATTAGTTTATTATGTGTTCACACTTGGGGAAAGAAGTTATCCTGAAATATATTGAAGAATAACACAAAGGAAACATAATTGTTTTTTTCCCTCTCAGATTCCCCCCCCCCATACGATTGTGGGTGGTTTTTGCACATTATTTCATTTTAATGCTTTCAAATAAAATGAAGTCAGCTGGAACACTGATCTCATTATATCTCTTGCCAATGGAATAGCCCTAAGGTCATCTCATGTATTGTTTTTTTCTTTAAAAAATTTTTTTCTGACAGTTCAGACGCTTGTCCGTGAGTCACAAGTCGTCAGAGAAGCTAAGGAAAAACAGATTGTGGAGCTAAAGAAGCTGTGTGAACAAAGTACAGATTCCCTGAACAATGAGTGGGAGAAAAGGGTAATTTATATTTATTTTACTTTTATATTTATTCTTACAGCCTCTGGTAATAGCAAATCATTTCACTGCTATTTCAAGTAATACAAAAGAACACAACAATTGCCTTGCTGAATAATTTGCTTTAAAATAACTTTAAATAATTTCTATAAGCGTTTTCCACACAAGAAAGATTTTGACTTTTTGTAATTTTGGCTAATTGCAAAACTTATATATCTCTTGGATTTTGGGATTGGACACAATTCACTGCTCAAATACCATATATGTGTAACATATGAAACATATATATTATAAATCTATATCTGATCTGTTGAGAATTATATTTCCTGAAATTTATTTTCTCACCTGTATTTTTTGATACTGTACAAGACTGTGGTTTCTTGTCCCTCGAATGTGAGAGAGAAAAGATCATAGCAAAAATATTTATTGCTTAGAACAGGGGTTCTCAACCCCTTCCTGGCTGAGTACCGCCTCTGGCGCCATTCTCCTGCTGCGTACCACCAGAAGTGACTGGCGATGATATCATCGCCAGTTACTCCTGTGTTTTCAGGATTTTGGAGGCCAGAAAACGCAGGTAAGAGGCTCTGGGCAGGTGGCAGGGCCTTTCTCAGCATTCCTGAGAGGCTTGGCCAAAAGCAGGAGCCTCTCAAGAGCAAAAACGCATTGCCGAAAGCGCCACATTGGAGTGGGGTTCTGTGGCCCGAGTACCACCAGTAGTCAGGGAGGTGCTAAAGGCAACTAACAGCACAAAACAACAGTATGGTTTACAGTATTGAAAACAATAAAATCTCTGAAAATATTATCCCCCCCCCCCCAAGAAATCAATACAGTACTACCAAAGGCAGATCAGAAGTAGCCAACAGAAGCACTAAACCAGTACCACAATCAAGAGAAGGCCATGTGAAATGTTTTCAGCTGGTTCTCTGACCAACAGGTTGCCCATAAACCCAGAATGACCATATGCTGTGTTCCCTCTAGTTTTTCCCTTGAGTGTGAGGAGCCCTACTATTGCTGCACAGGGGTGGCTGTGGAGCGCTTGGTGACAACATCATCATCACTGAGCTTCAGAGCCCCGAGAGAGAAGCTACGTGGGGCTTCCATTGATTAGACTCTAATCATTAGAGCATAGCTTACAGGGAAGGCTGCCACATTCTGCACCAGTTGAAGCTTCCAAACCATCTTCAAGGGCAGCCTCAAGTGAAGTATGTTACTGTAACTTATGAGATGTAGTTAGGTCATGTATCACCGTAGCCAGATTTATCTTCTTTAGGAAGGGCTGCAGTTGGCACATCAGCTAAAGCTGAACAAAAGCTCCTGGCAGTGGACATAGTCTTCGCCTGTCTTTCAAGATGCAAATCCAGATCAATAAGGCAATAATAATATCCAGTGAAAATAGGACCTGTTTCCCCTATTCAGCAGTGGTTGAATAGTTCTAGTGCTTGCTTTCTTATTTAGTCCGGGGAAAATCGTAAAATATAGGGGATCAACAGATAGGTTCTCTTTGATGTTTGGGCCCTCTGACTACCATAGAGATGAGTTGTGATTATCTGCACCGGCCTCAAAACAAAAGCTAGCAAATTTGGTTGTCTAATGACTTGCATGAGTGTTCATAAATCTCTGATAGGGAATTGGTATGCCTAGCTCGAGGGTGCCCCACTGATTTGCTTGATGGAGGAACTGGAGGATTTCATGGTACTTTGGTCACACTACTGCCCTTTATAGTCCTCTTCCCTTAAAGAATATTTGACTAGAATACCTAAGAACATAAGACCAGCCTTGCTGGATCAGGCCAAAGGCCCATCTAGTCCAGCTTCCTGTATCTCACAGTGGCCCCACCAGATGCCTCTGAGAGCACACAGCCAACAAGATAACCTGCTTCCTGTTGTCACTCCCTTGCATCTGGCACAGAGAAAACCTACTTCTAAAGCCAGGGGTTGCTTTTGGCTTGTAACCTGTGATGGTCTTTTCCTCCATGAATCTATCGAAACCCCTTTTAAAGGCATCTAGGCCAGGTGGCATCCTGTGGCAAGGAGTTCTACAGATGAATAACACGCTGGGTGAAGAAATAGCTTCTTTTGTCCATTCTAACTCTCCCTCCACTCAATTTTAGTGCATGTCCCCTGGTTCTGGTGTTGTGCAAGAGGGAGAAGAATTTCCCTCTATCCACTCTCTCCATCCCATGCATAATTTTATACGTCTCAATCATGTCCCCCCTCAGGCGCCTTTTTTCTAGACTGAAAAGCCCCAAACGCTGTAGCCTTTCCTCATAAGGGAGGTGTTCCAGCCCACGAATCATTCTGGTTGCTCTTTTCTGCACCTTTTTCAATTCAACTATATCCTTTTTGAGGTGTGGTGACCAGAACTGGACACTATACTCCAGATGTGGCCTTACCGTCGATTTGTAGAAGGGCATAATGATATCGGCCGTTTTATTCTCAATCTCTTTTTTAATGATCCCGAGCATGGAATTGGCCTTCTTCACAGCCGCCGCACACTGGGTCGACACTTCTATCGACCTGTCCACCAGCAACCCAAGATCTGATCCGTCACAGACAACTCAGAACCCATTAGCGTATATGTGAAGTTTTGATTTCTTGCCCCAATGTGCATCACTTTACACTTACTTACATTGAAGCACATCTGCCATTTTGCTGCCCATTCTCCCAGTTTGGAGAGATCCTTCTGGAGCTCTTCACAATCCCTGCTGGTCTTCACCACCCAGAAAAGTTTAGTCTTGTCTGCAAACTTGGCCAGATCAAGTAAATATCATAAATGATCTCCAGGTCATTTATGAACAAGTTGAAAAGCACCGGTCCCAAGACCTTAGGACCTTGGTCAGGGAAAGGAGAAGATTTTTTTCTCAGACTCCTCATTTATAACCCTTCTTTCGCTCTCCCCCCCCATCAGCTATATCTGTGATAAATGTGTCTTGGATTGTCCAGATAGAATAATATATTAAGAAATGTCATAGGTATCTGTGGAAATTGACTAATAAGTGTTAAGATTTTATTCTGTACATCATTAGAATCAATTTTTGCAGCTGCTGAATGCTGTCCTAATGAATTGTGGTTTGTTTTTTTATGTGTGTGTATGTGTGGGTAGCTTCATAATGCTGTTGCTGAAATGGAAAAGGAAAAGTTTGATCTTCAGAAGAAACACACGGAAAATATCCAAGAATTGCTGGAAGATACAAATGCACGTCTAAGTAAAATGGAAGCAGAATATTTGGCGCAAACCAAGGCAACTGTAAGTGTATTTGCTTTTTATATCTATTCAATTTGTACATTTGAAAAGCAATTGATGCCACTCAGTAATTTTTGGGTAGTTTGTAATCAGCTTCAGATTTTCCTTGCACCTGAAGTCCTAAAATAGTATCTCAGTTAGTGATATTTCTGTAAAGAACATCTGTTTAGACATCAATAAATGGTGTTAAATCATCAGGGGATCAATTGAGTTGAGGTGAAGTATTTCTTCTCTTTGCAAAAGTGTGCATACCTAGTGCTTACCTGAAAGTTATGACATAGTTTTACTAAAGGGACAGTTGAAGGGAATAGGGTTGTTTACTAAGCATTCCCCCCTTTTCTTGGGTCTCACAAGTTTTCACTTTGCTTCTGTTTCAAACACAATTCTTTGTGTTTTCATTTTCAGTCATGTAAAAAGTTCATTCATATCATGATTCAAAACTTGTATCCCAATGTAGTCCTTGACTTTTATGCTAACATGGCTTATTGGCAACTGTTTGCTCTCTAGGACTGAATGCAGCTACTTCATTGAAATAGTCATAAAGAGAGTTTCCTTGTTCTATACTGTGGATTACTTTTCTCATCATGAATATGTCTTCTGAAGATCTATAGCTGACTGAACACTTGATCTTATTTCAAGTTTTTGTTAGTCTAGAACGTTTAAACCCATGATAAACTTTGAGCTATGATAAATCTGCTCAGATGTTGCCTCCTGTTTGTTTCCTGGTGACCATTTTATGAGCGCATTTCACTGTTTCATCAAGGACATTTGTTATATGTGATGCCAAGGGACCTTTTCAAAAGAGTTGCTCAGTGAGGTCAATCAACGTTACACTTACACTGAATCAGACCATTGGTCCATCTAGTCAGTATGGTCTACTCTGACAGGGGCTCTTCTGGGTCTTGGATAAACATCTTTCCTAGTCCTCTTATTTGAAGCTCTTTAATAGGATTGAACCTGGGATGCAGAGATTGAACCTCTGTATGCCAAGTACAGGGTTATTCAAAAAGGATGGTGCAAAAGTAAAGCTGATATATTCTTAATGAACTGACATAACACAACCATCATGACATGAAAACACAGAAAAACTGTCCAGGTTTCACATGCACATTACAAATGCGTCCCAGCATATCCTCGGATATCTATGACTCCCTTCTGGGACGTTGGATTGGCTGTGCTGGAAGTGAGGATTTGCCACTGTGCCACTGCACTCCATTGCACTGTATGCAAGCACTGTCTATATGGGAGGTCACTCTGTTCATCCTGTGTAGACCTCTATCATTTCCTTTCTTAATTCCACCCTGACAGCCGCTAATGCCACTGCAGAAATATCTGTCTGTTCTTCACCTAGGTGGTTGTGTTGGTGAATGTAATAAAAGTTGGGTGTTCCTCCTAACCTTTTATGTTGTCTCCATTCTAGGTATTTTGTGAGGTGAATTCTGCCCTTATAGTTTGCAAAGCAAATATTTGTGTGACAGAAATCAGCAAGTTTGATGCTTTTTTTCATCAAGGTGGCACATTTAGAGAAGTGATCATTTGTTTGATTTTGCCCTTAAAGCTCAGTCGAACTTTTAGATTCTGGTGTTAATGAAAATCAAATGGAAAAAAAATTAGCATTCAAACCTTGTCATAGGCAACGATAAATATGGTGAGAAATGGACACAGTCTGTCAGCAGAATTGAATTTAAGAACCATCAAAAGCAGACAGATCTTGCGCAGCAGTTTCTGATTTAATAATTAAACAAGGTAGAGTTCAAGGCATGGCTTAAGATGAAAGACTAGACTGTCACTGAAAATTAGTTTCTCATTATTTCAGACATTCCCCCCCCCTTCTTTTTTTGTGGAGTTTTATATTGTCAAAAGTGCCAGTTGTTGTACACAAGTGAATTTTGCTGAGTGATGAGACTTGCAAATTCTTGGCAAGATATTGATTGCTGGGGGGGCGGAATTTTTTAACACGTTTTTAGTACATTTACATATAGTAATCAATGAGGTTTTGTTAGCTTTTGAGTTTGCAAAAGTTTATATCTTTAGATTTTGGATATTTGTCTTAATTAAAGAGGTACCCAGTTTTTCATGTGTGTACCCCGTGTTCTGGTTTTTTTTTTTTTTAATCTTTTCCGGTTTTGAAGCAGGACAGTTGCTATGATTTGGCAAATAAGTCTGACGGCCCAATCCTAAAGTCGCCTAGCACAGTGCTTGGCACTTTCCAGCTGTCACAAAATGCAACATGCCCGAGCAGGTGGCCTGGCTGCTGCTGCAAGTAGTGAGCGGCTGGCTCCGTGGGTCTGCATCCACTTGATGCCCACTGCACAAGGTGAGGGGTGGGTGGAATGGGGCAGGGGTGGTGGTGGAACAGAGTGGCAATAGGGGTGGGGAGGAAGGGACAGATCAGGACTGGGAAGGGAGCGAGTTCAGTGGCAGTGGCGTCCACCAAATCTCTAACCCCCTTCCCAACCTCAGTTTCCTGACCCAGGTCCACACAATATCATTGGCGCTGGTCCAAGTACACCCCCGCTGGTGCAGGTCTTAGACCCCGCGGCCTAAATGAAACTAAAAAGCAAAGCAAAAAACCTGTATTTGGGAGGTGTTTGTCAGTGTTTCAGTGTAGAACAGTTGAAGACTGACAGCCTTTTCAACAGACATGAGAGGTTTTGAAAAATAATGCTTCTCAAGGCATTCAGCAAGTAACATCTAACTTAGGGAATGATTTTCAGGCTCACGTGTATTTGTACCTCATACACTTGCCTGCTCTCCCAGAGTAGTGTCTCTTTAGTGATCTAACCGATCTAACTCTCCCGGCGGCGGCTGTGTGGGCGGTCCGGCGGGTGAGGGAAGGGGGGCCATTGGTCTAGCCGGCCCAGGAGGGGGCAGGGGATGGTGCCTGCTACCTTGCCGGGCGGCTAGGCTGTTACACGGCCTCCTCCGACTTCCGCTAGCTATTTAGCTGGCGGAAATCCGAGTAGGCCTATTGGGCCGGCCCCAGTTTACACCCGGGGAAGGGGATGAAGTCCCCTTCCCTGAGTAGACCTCTGGTCCGCAAGTGCAATGGCAGCTTGGGCTCAGGATCCAGTGGGATCTGTAATTAGGATTGCATGCCATCCTAATTTCGTCTGCATGAGTGCAATGGTATGAATTCACCATTTTGAAAAAAAGAGTCTTATAATGGATGTGGAGTGATGCCAAAATGAGGAGCAAGACCAATTTGTTTTCATCTGTTTATCTTAATTTTTAATTAATTTCATTTATATTCCGTCTTCCATTGTAGAAGACAGGTGGTATACATAGGGTTCTCAGGTGGTCTTCCATCCAGACATTGACTAGACCTAGACCTTGTTAGCTTCCACAAGGTGGCTGTATCATGTTTCCTTAGATCATGCCCTGGAATCATTCATTCATGCAAAAGTGTGTACAGTTGGCCCTTCACATCTGCGGGGGTTCCATTCCCAGAACCCCCGCAGATGCGAAAATCTGCGGAAACTCATGTCTGCGTTTGGGGGCAGGGGACCGGTGCCACAGTACCTTATTTAAGAGCCATGTGGGCCCGCCGCCTGCTTCTTGCCTTTTGCGCCGCTTTGTACAAGTCGCTTCCGGTTGCATTCTTTTTTCTTTTTACAGGCATTTTATAAGTTTACAAAGTGGCGCGAGAGGTGGTGGTCCTGTGCGGTTCTTAAAGTACTGTGGCTCCTCCTTCTGCAGATGAGGGCCACTGTACTGTTACGTGAACATTGACAGAGCTATGTTATGACCTTGTCTGTTTCTTATGAGTATAACAGTAGAGTGCTATGAATAACTGCTAGTGTAGCCTCAGTGGCCCAGGAGGAGCTAGTTTCGACTGCATGAAACTCTTGTAATTGTCACAAGTATTGATAACTATAAACTTCAAAACTGCACAGATGTGGCCATTTAAACCTTTTAATGGTCACTGTTTTTATTAGCGATACCATGTTTTGAACCTATAGCATTGTGCTTTGTAATATACAGTCAGCATGCCTCTTAAACTTATTTTACTTGTGCAGATTCAAGTATATGCGCTTGGCAAAAAAGACCACAGAAAACTGTGTGCAATTATAATATTAAAATATTGTGGGCAATTCCGCCCGCCATTCTGTTCACTAAGTGTATGCCCTGAAGTGATCCTGAGATGGGAGAATGAATTTGCTGTTCCCTCAATTGTCTGAGTTACCATGTCTCTCTTGTAGCGTGATTTTTGTTTTTAAAGAGAGAGTTGGATTTAAGAGTAATTTTGACTGATTTTTGCTTTATGTGCTGACCTACCCTTCGCGTAAGATGCTCGGTTCACTGTATTCTGCATTCTCTCCATGTTCACTGTCATATTTCATTGTTTTCTTTCTCTCTTTAAAAGTTGGATTGCTGCTTTAATGTTTTAGAAAAAAGTACATTGTTAGGCAATCTTTATTTCTCTCACATTGTTGCTTCACATTTTTATTTGCTTTGAGGCAAAGGGTCTCAAATGTCAAAGTGACTCTGTGCCTAACAGCCATATTGTTTTCTCTTTCAATTACATATGTTTACATTTCATCATAATGGGGATTAAATATCTTCCTATTCCCTATATACTTTTGGAATTAAATATCTTCCTATTTCCTGTGATTGCTAGATACCAGAAAATAAATAATTCATATGGTCAAATTCGGCTTTAATAATTCATGGTCTCCCCCCTCCCCCTCAGTTGTGGATTCCCTTTGAATAACTTAGGGCTAGTTTTGTTCATAAGTTAGGCCCTAGCTTTTTGTCCAGCCATAACCACCATTTAAAAGTGTGCCTTTTTTAAAAAACAAACAGACCCGACATGCCTATTTTAAAAATGGGAGGCTTATTCTCTTCCTTGTAAGATGGAGCTTCAGTCTCCCATTTCAAGTGGCAATTGTGCAGGGACTAGGTTCTGCACAGTCTCCGTCCAAACTTCATGACAGTCATTGTGGGGAAATCAGTAGCTCTTTCATTGAATTATAGGCCTCCTTGTAACATATGGGGCCAAGCTTGGATTTCATCACCTGTTTTCATGTGTCCTGGGACATATTCAAAATAGCTGTTGTGGACATAGTCTTGATCAATGTGACATTACTTAGATTGCTCTTTATATTAATTATTTTAAATTAATGATCAAATAGCTAATCCCAGTTTATTTGCTGTGGGCAACAATTTTTTTGGGGGGCATATTCTCAAGTATACTTACATAAGCCAGCGCTCATCCTATGCAGCAACCATCCTGGGGTGATGATCTAGCACAGGAGTTCTCAACCCCTTCCTGGCTGGGTATTATCTCCGGCGCCACTCTCTTGCTGCGTACCACTGGAAGTGACTGGTGATGACATCATCACCAGTTACTTCTGGGTTTTCAGGGTTTGGAGACCAGAAAACACAGATAGGAGGCTCTGGGTAGGTTGAAGGGCCCTTTTCAGCATTCCCAAGAGGCTCTGCCAAAGGAAGAAGCCTCTTGGGAGCCAAAATGCACCACCAAAAGTGCTGTATCGTAGCGGGGTTCTAGTGGTCTGGCGGCCTGAGTACTACCAGCAGTCGGCCGAAGTACCACTGGTGGTACTACTACCACTGATTGAGAACCCCTAACCCCTAGTTCATTTCCTGGCATCTCCAGTTAGGGCTGATAAAGACTTCTGTTTGAAATCCTGGAAAACTGCTGTCAGTCTGTGAAGACTAGCCTTACCAGAGTCCTGGAAATGACCGTGACTTTCATGGTATCCAGGAAAATCCCGGCCATCCCGGCAGCTGTCAGAATCCCGGCTGCCGCGCGACTTCCCAGCACTTCAAACAGCTCTGAGGAGTGAAAAGAAACCTGATTCTCAGCAGTTTTCAGTTTCGCATTGTAACCAGAAGTCGCTGTGAATCGGATTTTTTTTTAACTCTATAGAGCTCGCGCGGCTTCCCGGGGCTTCAAACTGCACTAGAGAGTAAAAAAACACACCCGGATTCACAGCAACTTCCGATTTTGCATTGTAACCAGAAGTCGCTGTGAATTGGTGTTTTGACTCTTTGGAGCCGTTTGAAGCACCGGGCTCCAGCTCTGCATTCCAATGTTAATTGAGGCGTTTTAGCAAAAAAAAAAAAAAAAAAAGGACTCTGGCAGTGGCATGTTTTTTTTTACTACAACACTTCTAGCCTTGCTGGGACAAAGTTAAGCTGGTGAGAAATAAGCATTAAAAAAACTACACTCTATCAGGACCCACCTAGTTTTACAAGACTAAAAAAAAAATCTAGAGAGCAGTGGCAGCACTTACGTTTACAGCACCTGGGGTGAAGAGCCGCCGCGTCACCCCCCGAGCGCTGAGGCGGAAGTTATTGGCAGCGACCTGATATCATGTCACCGCCAATTCTGAGTGCCTTTGCTCAGCAGCCTTTGGCCTGCTTCTGGCCAAATCGCCTCAATTTGTGTTCTCGTGATTGTCTCTCGTGAGAATACAAAGTGAGACGACTTGACCTGAAATGGACAGAAGGCGATCAAGGCCCCAGCAGGGAAAGGTGAGTGGCCAGGGCCTTTCATCAGCCACAGTAAGGCGACTTGGCCCAAGGTGGGCCGAATGTGAACACTGCATCTGAGGAAAGGCGCCGGGCTGGTGGGCAGGGAAGGGTGAGTCTTGGCCGGCTTTGGCTCGAAGCCACAGAAGCCAGCCAAGCTACCATGAAGGAGAGCCTCTGAGAGACACCCCCAAATTGTGGCACCCCCCAAATTGTGTCACCTGGTGCGGCCACACACCCCTAGTGATGCCAGTGCTAGAAAGAAATAATAATAAGCTCATGTATTAAAGTTTTGCCTATAACAAGAGTTCTCAGTTTCTTTAATGGCAATTCATCAAAAATTCAAGATATTATCTTAGCAATATCACCATCAAAGCAGTGTTTAATCACATTGTTTGCATATTTTAAGTTCTTTAAGTATTTCTAGATGACTGTTGAGATATTAAAAAATAAAATTCAAGTTACCTTTGTACGCAACCTCTTCCCCCATCTAAAAGCCTGTAAAGCTGCTGCTGCAAGTAACCTCTGCAGCCATGTACAGGCAGGGATATCAAAGGGAAGCTGCAACAGATTGGACTAAGAGCTGGAGAACCTTGGAGTGCAGGACTACTTTCTGGGAAACTGATGCAACCTAATGTTGCTTGTAAGCAGTGCTCTGTTACATCCATCGGGGCAAGTTCTAAGCCTCTGTTTTATTCTTTTTACTATGGTGTGGGGGGACCACCTTCTGGAGTGTTTGTTGAGCTCTGTGGTCATCAGATCAGGAACATTCTAGGGCCTTGCGTTCCCTTCACCTGGCTAAGAGCCGATGCATGGTAACCTGTTCATGAGTAAACGCACACATGTGGCTCATTTTGCTTTCCATAGGGCTCAATACATTGTCAGTTTGGAGGGGGAACTCCTTCTTGACAGATTTTTTGGGGGGCCTGCATTCATCAGATCGGGGTCCACTCTGGTGGCGTTGCATTCCCCTTGGCCTGCCCTTCAAAGTGAACAGAGGCAAGCTTACCTACTCATGAGTAAGCATACACATGTTGCCAGGGGTGTAACAATGGAGGGGCCCGAGGGGTACCTACTCCAGGTGCTCCACCAAAGGGGGCACAATTTCTCTCCAGCATGAGCTTCCAAATAACGACAGGAGGCTCGGTGCAGTGAGGAGAGCTGCAACATGCAAAAAACACGCGCCAGGGAAAGCCCTCCTGGCTGCCCCAGGTTTCTTACTGTTACATTGAGGCTTGTATCGGGTCTCCAAACCTGAAAGTGAGTGGGCAGTGATGTCATCCCCACTCCCGAATTCAGGAGTGCTGGGGCGCGCACGCCACATGCTGCCTTGCCCCTGGCACCCTTTTGCTGCGTTCTGCTTCTGCCTGCGTGTTGCTCCGTATTGGTTTTCATAGGGCTGAATACATTTTCCTTGTCAAGTGGGGGGTGTTTGTGACATATCAAAAATCAGGTTGCGACCAACAGTTTTGGATCCGTTGGTGTAGATAATACTGACCTAAATGGAACTGAGTTGATATGTCCAATTCCTATGTTCATTTGATGCCACCATGTTCCTATGGTTTTTACAACCACTTTACCTACTTAGAAGATGATGGGATATATGCTGGATTCAGGCATTGTAGCAAATCCTGGCTTATTCTAAACTATCGTATATACTCACATATAAGACAATCTTACTGATAAGACAAGGGCAAGTTCTGAGCCAAAAATCCTGGAATTTGCTATGACCCTTTGATAAGACGAAGGTAAAACTTAAGGACTTGTGGGGTAAAAACTTAAGGACTTGTCATTAAAACTCAAATGAGTTTACCAGTAATCGTTACCTAAGAACTCTAAATTCAAATGTATTGAATAGTAAAAGAGTGGGGAATGTTTGGTAGAAGTTGAGTGATGTCATTTTACTACTGTAAATAAATTACTGTTTTTAGGAAATTATAGGTTTTATTAAATAAATAAATAAATAAATAAATTCGGGGAGGTGATGCTAACATTGCAACTCATATCTGGGATGAGGCACAGTAGCCATAAAAGCAAACAACCCCCAACAGACCATATTAACAGAGATGCATTGAGGTGGATTGAACATTGCAACTGCAGACCATTTGAAGAGACATTGTTAACATGGCGAGTATCTATGGTACAATCAGAACTAGAAACCTTGTTCTTTAAGATCTGCTGGAGTGTCCTTGCTCCAGATTTTTTCTCTAGCTGAACTGCTGAAGTAAAATCTTGTGGGGGTTGAGGCAGGGTATTCTCTGAGGTGTGGCACCACAGTTTTGAAAGTGGCTTCCTTGAAACTTCTGCCAGGCACAGACTAAGGACTTAATTTTCATTAGCTTTCATTGTCTTTGTACCTTTACATTTTTTTACTGTTTTATTATTTTTTACTGTTTTATTTTATGTGTGAACTATTTTCTGTTTACCGTAACATAACACTCTGGGTACTTTTATAGTGGAAAGGTGATTAATAAATTTGATAGAAAATGAGTATATTTTTAGAAATCTACTGGCAGGTAAGTTTTTTTAGCCAGTGAGTTTGTAGCATTATGTGTTTAAAATGACCATTTGGGCCTGTACAATTTGCTGTGTGTACTTTTTATGAATGATGGACAGTTTGGTTTGGTTTTGTTTTAATAAGAAAAGGTTCTCTTAACACTTTTCGATCATTTGATTTTGTCTGTAAACCGCTTTGTGAACTCTTTGTTGAAAATACTGTTTAATAATAATAATAATAATAATAATAATAATAATAATAATTTGACGGCGTTTTTTGGGGGGCGGCGGCAAATTCTCTCCAACTGGCAAAGTGGGATATCCTCTTGATCTTATCATATGGTCAAATCTGCTGGATACAGGATGTCTGAAAGCTGCTGTTTATCAAGAGCAGGATAGTAATCTCCACTGGCTACGCAACAAATCCTATAATTGAAAAGAAAAATGTGCTTGACTTTTTGTCTAAACAAATATAGTCCTTACAGCTGTTTTAAAACCAATTCAAAAGGACAAGTTTTAAGAATGCATTGCAAATGTGATACTGGTGTTTCAGAAATTATAGTGCAAGTGACTTTTAAAAATATGAGTAAAATAAAAAAAAACTTCAGTTTACCCTAACGCTAGAAGCGACTAAAAATATTGATCATCTTCACACTCTTCTATCATCCAAACCTTTGTTAACATGTACATTGTAGTTTGTGTATCTTGTTTCACAATTCTGAACTCTAATCAGAGGAATTCCACTCTTAGTTTCTGGCTAATAGCGAATTCAGGCAGTTGGGTGCCTTATTGGTTTGTACCCAAAATGGGACAACCCACAAAAAGGTAGTGGATTCTACATTCTTGGGGGTCTCCCTCAGCACACAGAAGTAGTTAAGTTTGTCAGTTTAAAATAAGTTAAAAAAAGCCAAAAACAGCCTGATGCAAAATGAGCACACTCAGTGGTCCCTAGGACCCACTGAATGTTGACGAGTCAATTAGCAACACAGAGAGGAAGGAAAATAAGGAGAGAGGATTGTCCTACTTGAGTCAATTGAGCATTAGCGTTGGAGAGATGCAACATTTTGTTGCAGGTCCCTCTTTGATGTTGCATAGTCTTATGATAGTACCTCATGGATCTGGGTTTTTGACAATATCCATCAGTGAAGAAGCAGTTAAGATAGGGTGCACTGGCTGTTTGAATACTCTCAGGAACTCCAGGGTTTCTAGTAGGAACTTTATGGTCTGAGGCTTGGACCTGTCTTGTGAGATGTCTATAACTGTGTGTGCTTCGGTCTGGAAGTCGTCTTCAAGCACAGAAGGAAATGGAGATGTGCAATTTCAGCAGCTGTGATTGGCATGCAGTATTGAAACCTCTGGATTGGCTAGGTCTGGTATAGATGCCAGGTCTGCCATCTGTCCTAATGTGGTCAATAAAGATATTAGAACAAATTATAAAACATGAAGTCTGCACATATCTGTATAACAACTTGTTGATTGATAGAAGCCAGCATGGCTTTGTCAAAAATAATCTTGCCAGACAAATCTCATCTCCTTTTTGATTGGGTTACTAGCTTACTGGACAGCGGAAATGCTGTGGATGTGATTTATCTCTACTTCAGTAAAACATTTGACAAGGTTCCCCACAACATCTTAATCAGGAAGTTGGAAAAATGTATGCTAAATCAGGATTTCTCAAACTGGTGGGTCATGACCCACCAGGAGAACCGGATGCTGTCCCCTGCCACCTTAAGGGGCATGGACAGCATGGCTGCAGCGGTGATCCCGGGGATCACCGCCACTGCTGGGAAAAAAATTGGGACTTACCAGGGGTCCTGATGGCTTCCAGAGGGTGCAGGGAGGTCTGTGGACCTCTCTGTGGGCCTCCCCGAGCTTTAGATCGCCGATTACAACCACTTCTGGGGTTCGTCTGAAAGATCTAAAGCTTGGGGAGACCTGCGGAGGGGTCCACAGGCCTCCCCGCACCCTCCAGAGGCCCGTCGAGACCCCTGGTAAGTAAAACAAAAGTATTTCGTGAACATTCCCCCCCTCCGGCAGTGGCGATCCCTGGGATCGCCGCCACCGCTGTCCCCACCCCCGCAACATTCAACTTTGGGAAACACTGGGCTAGATGATACAATCATTAGGTTGATACGCAACTGGTTGGACAACCTACACAAAGGTTGCACGTCAATGGCTTCGCATCAACCTGGAGGACCATTTCGAGTGGAGTGCCCCAGGGTCCTGGGCCCAGTTCTCTTTAACATCATCAATGACTTGGATTAAGGGGATACAAGGAGGCTTCATCAAATTTGCGGATGACACCAAACTGGGAGGAGTAGCAAACACAATAGAAGACAGTAGAAGCATTCAGGAAGACCTTGACAGATTGGAATACTGGACTGAAATGAACAAGATGAAGTTCAACATTTAATTTTTATTAATAAACTACAAAACAAAACAATAAAACAAAACAATACAACATACTACGAAAGATTACAGCAAGCGCGAAGCAGTAAATCCTACTTGTATACTATTATATATTTTCTACTTATAATATCTAACTAAGCCTATATCTCTAATATACTATTCATTAAATTCACACTTCATCACTCCTCTCTCTCTCTCTCTCTCTCTTAAAGAATCTATAAGTGGTATCCAAATATTCATAAAAAGATTAACTAACTTTTCCTTTATCATCTAAAAATCTTAATTCCCACTTCAAATATTTTAATATATAAAGCCACCCCATTTTTCTCCAAATGTATTAAAATAAAAACCTTCCAAATGTTTCTGTTTTTTTAAAAAAAATCTATATCCCCTTTTTATATAAGATTCTTAAAAACAAATCACATCTTACTTAAGTCTTTTCAAATAATAAAACATTATTTTTCTTTTATTCACAAAAGGGTTAACTAACTTTTCCTTTATCATCTAAAAGTCTTAACTTCCATTTGTTTTTTAATAATAAAACATTTTCTTCTTTTTATATAACATTAACTCCAATAATGTTGTTGTTGTTGTTCAGTCGTTAAGTCGTGTCCGACCCTTCGTGATCCCATGAACCATATCCCACCAGGCCTTCCTATCCTCCACAGTCTTCCTGAGTTTGCTTATTTTCATGTTCGTTGCATCGGTGATGCTGTCTAACCATCTCATCCTTTGCCTTCCCCTTCTCCTTTTGCCTTCAATTTTTCCCAGCATCAGAGTCTTCTCCAGAGAGTCCTCTCTTCGCATTAGGTGGCCAAAATATTTGAGTTTCAGCCTCAGTACCTGTCCTTCCAGGGAACAGTCAGGGTTGATTTCCTTTAGGATTGACTGATTTGATCTCCTAGCAGTCCAAGGGACTCTCGGGAGTCTTCTCCAGCACCACAGTTCGAAAGCATCTATTCTTCGGCGCTCAGCCTTCCTTATGGTCCAACTCTCGCAACCATACATTGCTACTGGGAACACCATCGCCCTGACTATACGAACTATTGTTGGCATGGTGATATCTCTACTTTTTATTATGCTGTCTAACTTTGCCATAGCTTTCCTTCCAAGGAGTAAGCGTCTTTTAATTTCATGGCTGCTGTCTCCGTCTGCAGTGATCTTGGAACCCCAAAAAGTAAAATCTGTTACTGCTTCCATTTCTGCCCCTTCTATTTGCCAGGAATTGATGGGCCCAGATGCCATGATCTTAGTTTTATTAATGTTGAGTTTCAAGCCAACTTTTGCACTCTCCTCTTTCACTCTCATCAAGAGGCTCTTTAGTTCTTCACTTTCTGCCATTAGGGTGGTATCGTCTGCATATCTGAGGTTGTTGATGTTTCTCCCGGCAATCTTGATTCCGGCTTGCGATACATTCAGCCCTGCATTTCTCATAATGTACTCTGCATATAAGTTAAATAGGCAGGGTGACAATATACAGCCTTGCCGTACTCCCCAATTTTGAACCAATCGGTTGTTCCATGGCCGGTCCGAACTGTTGCTTCTTGACCCGCATACAGGTTTCTCAGGAGACAGGTAAGGTGGTCTGGTACCCCCATCTCTTTAAGAATTTGCCACAGTTTGTTGTGATCCACACAATCAAAGGCTTTTGCGTAGTCAATGAAGCAGAAGTAGGTGTTTTTTTGGAACTCTCGGGCTTTCTCCATGATCCAGCGCATGTTGGCAATTTGATCTCTAGTTCCTCTGCCTCTTCGAAACCCAGCTTGTACTTCCGGTAGTTCTCGGTCCACGTACTGCTGAAGCCTAGCTTGTAGGATTTTGAGCATAACCTTGCTAGCATGTGAAATGAGTGCAATTGTGCGATAGTTTGAACACTCTTTGGCACTGCCCTTCTTTGGAATTGGAACGTAAACTGACCTTTTCCAATCCTTTGGCCACTGCTGAGTTTTCCAAATTTGTTGGCATATTGAGTGCAGCACTTTCACAGCATCATCATTTAGGATTTTAAGTAGCTCAGCTGGAATATTATCATCTCCACTAGCTTTGTTGTTAGTAATGCTACCTAAGGCCCACTTGACTTCACTCTCTTGGATGTCCGGCTCCAATAATACTCCCCACAAAAAAAAAAAAAAAAATTATAATCCCTTTTTACTTTTGACAGTTTGCTATTACCCCTTCCATCCCTCCCCTTCCTCCTCCTCCTCCTCCTCCTCCTCCTCCTCCTCCTCCTCCTTCTTCTTCTTCTTCTTCTTCTTCTTCTTCTTCTTCTTCCTCTTCTTCATCTTTAAATCTTTCCCAAAAGTCCCTTGTTTTTTGAATTGTATCCACTTTGCAATTTTTTCCACAGAATCATTCATGTCTTCTATATTGCTCTCCCGAAAGACAATCTTCAGTACCTTTTTTAGTAAAGTACTCTGCTTCTCTATCTCAAGTCTTGGTTTAACTCTTGGTACTTCCTCTACTACAGTCTCTTCCACTAAATCTTTCTCTTTATTGTTGTCTTTTTCTTTATCTTCGTGTACTTCCATCGTAACCTTTATTCCTTGTAATTCTTCCTTTTCATCCTTTTCCTTCACTGCTTGTTTCAGTTCTGCATTCATATTCTGAAGATTTCCCTGCAAAATTGTCATTTTTGCATCAAATCTCTGTTCCCATTTTTTAAAACAATACAATAGTGTATTCATGTTGCAAATTTTTCACCAGGTGCCAAACTCTCTTCTCTTAAAAAAAAAAAGAAAAAAAAAGAGGTAATATAAAAAACTTCTGCGGTCGACAATGTGAAACAGAAAGATTAATTGCCAAGATCCATGAACTCTAACACGGAAGGGCTCATATTCTTTTAGCAAAAATGTCAGGAATGTCAACAACAAAAATCCCAAACAATTTTCTCTTGCCAGAATAGTCTATTTAAAAAAACCTTCTTACTGTTTTAATCTTCCATAAGTACAGAAAAAAATCAATAAAACTCACCACTGTTAAAACTTTAACTTCGTCTTTCCAACTTTCACTTTCGAATGTTCAGTTCGCCTTATCGCAACGTATTATTTTTAACATTAACTCTTATCTCGGCTAATTTCTTCAACTCATAAATCATTTCTACGCCTCTTGCTTAAGTAAAGCATGTCGGAGGTGGCTTGACTTGGTTTTCATCTGCGGTTTGAGCTCGATGGTAATCCAGCTTTCTCACCGAGAATCCAAAACTTCAAAGCCTTTGCCTTGAAGTGTCAGAAAGGGGACGATTGAAAGCAATGTGGTTTATCTCTTCGTACTCCCTTTTAATCCAGGGGTAGAGTAATTAAGTACATCAGATGTACTCCGTCAATACAGAGCGATCGGCGGAGTTGTCAGCCAGCCATGTCCTCCTCGCCGGAAGGGTTTTTTAAAAGTTTTTTAAGGGTTTGGTGGCGCTAACGGGGCTTCTAACCGTGTGTCACGGTGTGTGTATGCTTTGCGCCCACTTATCTTGTTTCTAGGAGCCTCCAGCGACTATCTCCAGCGACGATCTCTTCCGGGGGCGCAGATCGTTCCTCTGCTCTGCCGCCCCTGGCGCGAACTCTGTAAACCGCCCAGCAGCGCTTTAGAGTTCACGCATGCGCAGAACTTCGATTGGAAACATCGTCGTCCTGCGCATGCGTGAACTCTGTAAAGCGCTGCTGGGCGCTTTACAGAGTTCGCGCCCGGAGCAGAGGAACAATCTGCGCCCCTGGAAGAGATCGTCGCTGGAGGAGTTCGTCGCTGGAGGCTCCTAGAAACAAGATAAGTTGGCGCAAAGCATACACATACGGTTAGAAGCCCCGTTAGCGCTACAAAACCCCTAAAAACCTTTAAAAAACCCCAAAAAATTAAAATCAAAACCGAAACTTAAGGAGGCCCGCGCCCCCCGCAGAGCCTCTGCGCCCCTACGCCCTGGGGCCCACCGCCCTGCCGCCCCATATCAGCCGACGTCCCTGGAACAGATGCCGAGGAAGGTGATCTACTCTTCCTCACTGGCGATCTTTGAGCAGAGTCTTGACAGGCACCTGTTGGAGATGCTCTAGGACAGTGGTCCCCAAACTCTTCCTGGCCACGACCCATGTCATTCTCCTGTGTTAGGTCACAACCCAGTGCTCTAGGCTGTGGCATCTAGGAACCTCTGGAGGCCACTCCCAGGCCACACCAGGCCCTGGATGTACTCCAGCGGCCTCCGTGGACCTCAGAACACCTTCTGGGAGCGACGAACATGAAATCAGAAGTGAACTGGAAGTCGTTTCCGTCATTCCTGGGGGTGTTCTGAGGCCCACAAAGGCCTCTGGGGTACCTATTTTCCAGTGATTCTATGAATTTCTACTCTCTGCACTTCAGGCTTCCAGCCGCTTCACTGATTAACTTCAGGAAATTTCAAACTGGAGAACCCTCGCTTTTAAATTCTGGTGTCTGGGGTTTCCCGGCCTTACCCCACAGGATGTTGCCTGGGACATTGCCAACCCGGCCCGCGGTTCCACGAACTCCTTCCCATGCTGTTCTGCCGCTCCACCAGGCCCCAGAAGGGCATGTAAACTCCGAGAACAGAGGAGTCCCAGGGGGTCTGGCTGCATAAAAGAATAGTTGGCCGAATAGGAAGGGTTAGAATGGCAGGCTCTCTGACCTGCTAGTCAGAAGCCAGTGATCCTCCAACCAGGCCAAGGAGAAGGATACTGGGTGAAGCAACCCCCTTCCCCCGGCTACATCTGAGGTCCATCAAAAGGTCACCTTGCGAGACTTATGCCCTGGGACTCCCTCATAGACAGACTTTAGCTCGAAGACCTGGCCCTCGGCGCCCAGTGCCTCGGGATTGCCCTGACCACACCCTTACCCAGGTCACCCGAAAGGACAAGCGGACATCTGGATTTAGGTATGACCATCCATCGTCCTGAAATTAGTAAAGGGTTAACATTGCAGTTCTACAAGTCAACTTGGGGTACTATACTTGTGAGACAGAATAGATTTTTCTACAACGAACAGGCATGAGCTAATATGTAGTACAAAATTCTGTTTACTGATTTCTATGTATTTAACAGCAGCTTCAGGTGAGAGGTGGAAATATCTCATAGCAAAAAATATGCTTATTGTTTTTGAATTGCATTACTGGTACAGTTACTAAAATGTTATGACTGGTGAAGTATTCTCCAAATTCATTTTCTTTTGAATGAGCATTAAAATGTGTCTTATATGCTTTGAACATCTGGAACACCATTTTTGTGCAGGTGCAGCATCCATCTATGGAAAGATTCTTAGAGGGCATAACAGAGAAGCATTGTTCCACTCCCTTTTGATGTGCAGAGCTGTGTGCATTGGTACCAAACCAATCTATTATGAGGAATGTGAAATATGCTTCCCATATCCTTGTCTTTCCCTTTCTACTCTGATTGGTCAAAGAACATGAGTTTGGACCTCATGCTTCTTGACTGAGTGGAATGGGGGTGGTTGAATGGAGGCATATCAGACGGTGCACACAAATCTCTTATTCTCTGGAACAGTCTGCTGCGCTGAGTGTCTGTGTGCATGTGCTAAAAGGAGAAAAAAGGAAAGTCATAGATGATCCTCTATCCTTTCATACACAAATATAGTCCCTATGTTATGAAGTACAGCCCCCCCCCCCCATGATTTGGCATCTGTGGATTCATTTATTCATTGTGGATGCACAATCCCCTCACGCTTGCGTGATCCACACACACCCCGGCTATTACCTTTTGATTTTGTAATTTTGGTGTCTTGCTTAAACAAACACGATAAGCAGCCTCCTGTTGCTTATTGCACTGAAGTAGACAGGCTAACTGCTAGAGAGGCTCATCAAGGTTAACAGGAAACTGCTTCCTGTTAACCTTGCTAAGCCTCTAGCACTTAGTCTCAGTCTACTTCAGTGTGATAAGCAGCAGGAGGCTGCTTATCGCGTTTGTTTAAGCAAGTCACCAACGTTGCAAAATCAAAGGTAATAGCCCGGGGAGGGGGGGCGTGCATGGAGTGGGTGGGCCCCCTGCAGAAAATCATGGATAGGGCGTTTGCCCCATCCACGGTTTTCACATATCCACAGGGGCGGGCCCTAGAATGTATCCCCCGCGGATATGGGGGCCCAACTGTATTATACTTCTGTATGTTAGATTATGCCAATCAACTGTCTATGATGTTAGGGGTGTATTAGAGTTCTGTATAGAGCTCTGTATTGTTTTAAATTCAATAATATACTGCCTTTTTCATCTATATAGCTTTGTGAGCAGAACTGTATTGCTCTGAAGTAATTTTCTATATGGGGGTTTCTTTCCATTTCATTGAATTGTATGGTTTTAACTCTCTTTTTTTGTTGCATGTGATTTGACAATCTTGCTTTCTCAACCTTTTAGTATTTAATGAATCATTCATTGAGAGGGGATTAAATGGCAACCAGTGTATATTATTCTTACTAGATTTTTAATTATGTTGTTTCTTTAGAACCATATGGTCAAAGAGTTAGAGGCCCGTGTGCATCAGTTGACTGTTGAAGCTGAAACCAGTAATTTGCAGCGTCAGAAGTTGTCTCAAGAAAAGACCAGTCTGGAACACAGCTACCAAGCTATATGCATAGAATTTGAAGAAGTCAAGGCAAGGTACTTACAAACGTCTGCCTTACACCGGTTGTCCAGAGATGTATGATATCACTTCTTTTAAAAAACAATGGTTTACAGCAATTACTAACTGGAAAATGGTTACAGAAGTTGCATTTTGACTTTTATTTCAGGATTTTCCCCTGCCCTTTGGTCTCCAAGGTGCTTAAAAATCAAACACAACTTAATACAATGAAATGTTAAGACTGAAAGCAACAGGAACAAAAACTCAACAAAGGGGGAAAGACAGAATCTACAGTAGCTCAGACACCTGGCAGAACAAAAATGTCGTAACCAAGCACCAAACACTTACCGTATTTTTCGCTCCATAACACGCACTGGATCTTAAGATGCACATGTATTTTGGAGCTAATAAAAAGGGGAAAAATCTTGCTTTTACCTGTTTTCGCAGCGCTTGGCCGCTTACCGCGTTCTTGCTGTCTATCTTTCTCTTCGTCCCGGGGGCCGGCTGCATTGCGGCCCTGCTGAGACTGCCCCTGTTCCAGCCACAAGCCTCATAGATGCTGTACCCAGCTGCAAGCACTCTGGAAGCGTCCGAGTAACTTGGACGCTTCCAGAGAGCTTTGCAGCCGGGTACAGCGTCTGTGAGGTTCACGCAGACGCTGTACAAAGCTGCAAGCTCTCTGGAAACATCCGAGTTAATCAGATGTTTCCGGAGAGCTTGCTGCTTAGTACAGCGTCTGTGCGGACCTCACAGACACTGTACCCGGCTGCAAAGCTCTCCGGAAGCGTCCAAGTTAATTGGATGTTTCCGGAGAGCTTTGCAGCCGCATACAGCGTCTATGAGGCTCGCGGCTGGAACGGGGGCAGTCCCGGCGGGGCCGCGATGCAGCCGGCCTCTGGGACGAAGAGAAAGGTGGACAGCAAGAACGAGGTAAGCGGCCAAGCGCCGCGAAAACGGGAAGAGGACCCCATTTTTACAGTGTTAGCTCCATAAGACGCACAGACATTCCCCCCTATTGTTTTTTGGGGGGAGTATGTCTTATGGAGCGAAAAATACAGTATAATGAAAGAACCAAGTAAGCCTCAGAAGTTGGGCTGGTAGGAAGTTTCACAACCTGTGGACTGTGTCTGGAAAGGCCCCATCATGGATCCCTGCCAATGGACTTCTGAAGGTGGAAGAAACATGCTATAGGACAGCGGTGGGGAACCTCAGGCCCCAGGGCCGGATCAGGCCCCCGAGGCCATCCGGTCCGGCCCCTGGAGAGATTGCCGGGAGGCCGCCCAACCAGCCCCTGGAGGCTCCGCTGGGTCCGCGCGTCACCTCCGGAGGCTGGGAGAGGGCCTTTGCATGTCCTCCCCGGCCGCCGCCTCGACCCCTTCTCACCGTTGACCATTTTGCACATGCATACCACGCCAATGAGGGCAAGCTCTTGCCCTCTTCCCCTCATCGGCATGGTACGCCAGAGGTGACGCGCGGACCCGGCAGCAGCTTTGGATGGTGAGCACAGATCCTCCAGAGGCCGATGGGGGGCGGGGGCAAAAATTAATTAAATAAATAAAAATGGCGGCCGGCCTTATGGCTGGCCCTCAAGCAAATTTCTAATATTTAAAACGGCCCTCGCCAGGGAAAAGGTTCCCCGCCCCTGCTATAAGACCTTGTCTAATGAACAAAGTGGGCAAGTAGGCTTATATGGGGAGAGGCGGTCCTTCAAATATCCTGATCCCAAACCATTAAGAACTTGAAAGGTGTGTGTGGGGGGGTCACCTTTAATTATTGTCCAATATTTTTTTACTTGTCTATTTCCTTAAGTTTTAAGAGAGAATTTCCCCAGTTTGCTTTCATCTTCTGATTTGTTCACATGCTTATGATAGGTATCAAAGGTGAGTTGAAAGTTAGTCAGCTGCAAACAAAATCAGGTCTCTTGACCCACCGCTTTATCTTTGATTGGACCATGGTGAGCCCTGTTGACTATTGGAATTGGTGTATGTAACCATTTTGTGTATTTCTATATGGTATTATAATAAAAATCAATCCAATGTTTGTACTTACTAATTTATTATGAAATGTGAAAATATAAAGATATAATCTTGTAACACGTGTAAAGGAAGGAGTCATGCTACTTAACATATCTCCACCATGTTGTTGTTGTTGTTGTTTGCAATATTTGTAGGTGCAACTCACTTCAAAAAGAGAAGGAGCGTATTGTACAAGATTATGAGCAGAACATTCAAGAGCTACAAAGCAAATATGATGCTGACCTAAATTTGATGAAACAAGAACATGCTTTTTCTGCAGCTAAGGTAAATTTACATGTATACAAACACTGATGAATATGAAATGATAGTTAACAGCAACATGTATAAAGCAAAAACCTTTCAGTATTAATCTCTGAGGTTTTAATCTTGCAGACTATGTATGAATGAGTGAATTTAGACTCAGTTGAGTCTTCTCATCTGCCTACATTTACTTATATGCAAGGATGTTGACAAGGCTGAAGCCTAAGCTTGCCGTATTACATTTTTTTGAATAATATCTCTAGTGTGTACGTGCAATTTTTAATCAGGTGCCGATGACTATTTCAAAACTGATTGAATTTCTATCAGTGACTATAATGCTATTAGAAATTTAAGGACGAATTAAATGTGTAGGGCTTGAGTTTAAAAGTTTGTATCTTTTCCAAATAGCTCATCCTTCTCTCTCTCTCTCTCTCTCTCTTTTGTTTAAAGCAAAACTTTGAAAAAGGGGGGAATCGGTTATTCTGTCAGAGCTAATACAAGACTAACATTCTCTTTCTATTAAATCCCTACAGGCATCTGATGTGATCGAAGAATTAGAACAGTGTGTGTCTCAATTAAAACAACAGTTACTAGAATCAGAACATCAAAGGCAGCTCCAGCTGAGGGTGAGCCCTGAATTTGTTACTCAAGAAAAATGATGAGGCCTTTTTTTACTTCTTCCTATGATTTTATATGAATTGAATACTGAAGTGAGAGAGGTTTTGGCATTCTTGGAAATGCTGTGAGCCAGTCACTCAGCACCAGAAATAATAGAATATGTTCTTATTTCTGCCTAAACCTTTTAAAGAAACTTTGGGGCTATTTGTCTTATTTCCTTTCTTGTTGAACTGATGTGAAAAGCATATATATCAGTGGATTATAAGAAAGCACACAGTGAAGTTGAAAGTAATCCCTGTGTCTGTTTTACATAGAGATAGCTACATTTGTATAAATTAGTACATTAGCATAAACTTGTCATATTGCTGCTACATTTCAAACAAATCAGTATTTGCCGCCTTCTCCTTGCTGTCCAAATTATGCTTGGCTCTTATTCGCTCTCATTCTTCATAATAAGTTCACTGTGTTTCCTTTAGACCTTCCAGGATCCTATTTTCCTTTCTTTTTCCATTAACTGCCCCTGACTGTGGGCAGTGTAATTCTGTAGTTTAGGAAGGTTGCCGATTAAGATGTTCTTCGGAGCACTTCAGAAGAGAGACAATTAAGTCAATTGCCCCTAGACTTCCTCAGTACTTTCCAGTGGAGCATACAGGTAGAAGCGTATTCACTGTAGTTTTGTTAAAACATACACATTTCTTCTGCAAATTTAGCTGGAGGAGGGGGACTACATCTGTGTGTTTCCGCAGAGGCAACTAGTTGACCACTCTGGGACACAGGGTGCAGGACTGATCCAGCAAAGTCCTGATTTGAAACTGTAATTGCTGACAACGTGCGTCCAGCTTCCTACCCACCTCTTCCCTGGAGGAGTTTTTCATCTAGTTTTAAAATTGGTTTGGCTACCTCACTAAAGTCACTTCTTTAGATTTCACTCAGATTTCACACTGATCATACCTGGCTCTTAAACATGCTTTATAGAATGCTTTTAGCTGATGCGAAGAATACTTTTATGAACTCATAATCACTTTATTAATCACCTCAATTTTTCAGGACCAAGAGCAGACATTTCTTCAGGAGAAACTTCATTCAGAAAGAACTCATGAGAAAAAGGTAATGCAGGAAAGTGCCATTTTCTTTGTGTGAAATATCACTTATAGCCATTAAATCCACATATCATAAGTTACAAATGCAGTGGTAATAACTGTTGAAATCTCTGAAGATTGGTTACCAATAAGCAGCTTGCCAGTAGTAATACAGGGTTATTCAAAAAGGATGTTGCAGAAGTAAAGCTGATTTATTCTTAAATGAACTGACATACTACAACCGTCATGACGTGAAAAGACTGGAAAACTGTCCAAGTTTCATATGCACGTTACAAATGTTTGATGTGAGCACTTGTATAACTACAATGGGACAAGGGGGGGATACTCACGGCTGTCACCTGGGGCATTCCCCCCCATTGTAGCTATGCAAGTGGATTCATTTAAAAATAAATCAGCTTTATGTTTGCACCATCCTTTTTGAATAATCTAGTAGGAGTAATATATTATTTCAGGGTAAGAATACTTGCTTTCTCAGTTCCCTTGGGTAGAATGAGCCCTTATGTAGGGAGCATAGAGAGTGACCTGCCTAGTTGTAGTTAACTTTTCCTCTAACGTCCATGTTTCTGGTTGCTATGATGACAATATTTAAAAAGTTTAATTTACAGATTTGTAAATTTCCCCACAGTTAATCATTGGGGCAGGGACTGAAGGAAACAGACTGCAGCTTGTTCCAATGAGATGCACCAATTCCCTGTGCCAGATTTGATGAAGTCTTTCCTTCAAGTGTCAATCCATCACAACTCCTCTTGCTAACGAACCTGTTACCATGCCTTGGGGCACATGCATTAATACTCACATGTGTACCCCAAGACACTTGTCTTAAGGGACCACTAGCCATTAGCAATGGTGCACCCACCACCCAGGCTGGTACAACAAAATGGGAGTAAAATATAGAGACTCAGAGGTGGGAGTAATGAAGCAAAATAATTTTATTTAAGGGGATTAGCTACAGAAAAAGGAGGAAATGGCAATAATGAAATTATTTCCATGTATGCATGTATGTATGCTGTTAGCCAGTTGGTACTACCTGAGGCTTATGTGAGACAGGGAGTTGAGGAAGAATGAGACATTTAGAAGTATGCAAAATGAGACTTTCTCCCAAGAAAACATGGATTTCTAAGTGGTTTCAGACTTTAGGGTGAGCAAGAATGATAGAGGAATATCCTAAGGGAGGTGGAAAGAAATGGAGAGCGTGTCCAGGATCTCAGGGTGAGAACTCAGCAGATTAGCTGTGATAGATTGGACAGCAAGGTGGTGTAGTTTGGGTCAGTTGAGGAGTAGCTAGCCAAGCTTGCTGTTTCAGTCAAGGAAATTTATTCTTCCTTGACTCGCTTCTGCCAAGGTGTCACTTCGCAGCTCAGCGGGTGAGAGGTGCTCTGCGAAGTGATGCCCTGGCAGAAGCAGCACTGCTGAAAAGGCAGCCTGCATCATAATTAGGCTCTTCCAGGACCTCGGCAGCATCCCTCTCTCACCATGCTTGCTCTGCCCCTTCCCCCATAGTATTCCTTGCCTTCTGAGGCCTCTTTCCATCTCTCCCTCCCAGAACCTCAGCAGCAGTAGCGCTGCTGAAAGGGTGGCACTGGGAGAGCTCAATAATCATGTGGGCCAGATAAAGAGCTTCTGCAGGCCATATCCATCCTATGGGCCTTATGTTTGACACCCTGGTGTAGAGCATCACATTTAGACTTTTCATTGTATCAAGTGGTTTGAGAGCCACATTTTGCAGTTTTGATGTATGCTAATGTGATAACATGAAGTTCAGCACTGCTTTTTGGAAGTATGGTAAATTTTGCCTTAGATTCTAATCATAGTTTGATGTGTCCTAAGTAATTTATTGCCTAAATCAGAGGTTCCCAACCTTTGTCGCCAGGTGTACCACCTGTCACAGTCAAATTTTCTGAAGTACCACCTGTGCCAATAAATAAATAAATGTATTCTTAATATTTAAGTAAATATGTGCACTAGATAGGTGATGGTGTCAGCAAATGTAGCAATTAAGCCACTGTGGTTTTCTTTTCCCCAAACAGTAGTATTCACAGAGCCTCTTTCTGCTTAGCGTATCCAAAAGAGCAGATATATAGACTTCAGTTCTGGAGTAGAATATCATCAGTTTTCAGTCTCTGTGTTTTGGCCTATCTTTCCCCAGGACAGTTGTGTTTCATTGCACCTCCCCCCCATCCCCTATTCACGTGCTTATTGATTTGAATCTCTACAGATATGAGCAGAAGCTTGCGCAGCTTGCTCAAATATAGCAATAAAATAGAAATAAAAGAGAAGAAACAGGAAATAAGACTTGCCTAGCTCCTTCTTACCTATGCCACCTAGTGGTTCAGTGCTGTATATACAGGAAGCAATACAGAACAGTACAGATCGGAGATAAGGAGCAGAAGCTGCTGAGAGAGAGATCTGAATGGCAGATAAGAGACCTCCTAGCAGCTGATTACTGCTGTTGCAGATAAGAGGCTTTGGGAGATTAGGTTCCACAGCCAAGACAGGAGCAACACTGAATTGCAAGGCAGAGGGGAGATCAGAAAACCAGATAAGGACCAGCCTGTCGTGTACCACCGGCAGTCGCTCAAAGTACCATCAGTGGTACACATGCCATAGGTTGGGAACCTCTGGGCTAAATGTTATACTGTAAGCTGTAATACCTAAGCCCTATATGGTTCAGGGCCAGGCTATTTGAGAGACTGCTTATTTCCATACAATCTGCCCCGACCTCTCAGGTCATCAGAGAAGGCCCTTCAAAATGTGCTGTCGCCTGCAGAGGTGGGAGGGGCAGCGGCAAGAAATAGGGCCTACTCAGTAGTGACACCAACCTTATGGAATTCCCTCCCTCTAAACTTACGAACTGCTCCCTCCTTAGAGGCCTTTCGGCGGGACTTGAAAACATTTCTTTTTACACAAGCTCTCTGAAGTTACCCCCCAGCCTAACATTTTAGAGGTCCAGCCCTCTCTCATAAGAGCTTTTTACTGTTGCTTTTATTTCTCTCTGTTTTATTTCTGTTTTTTAGATTGTATTAATGTTTTTTAAAGAGTTTTTATATTATATATTCACTGTTTTTATGATCTCTATGTATTAAGTTTGTATTTTATGATTTGTTTTTATTGTAAGCCGCTTTGGTTCCCCCTATGGGGGGAAAAAGTGGGGTATACATTTAATAAATAAATAAATAAATACACATATGTGATATATACATGCATTTAAAACTTTGCTTCCTGTTCTTGACAGAACAGCTTCTGCTGCTTGAAAAGGCAAGTGACTGTTCCATTTTAAAAATGGCTTATCTGTTCAGCACCAAGAACCACTGTACCAAAAACAGTAAGCAAAGCTATGAGTGTGTATATATGGTTCTCTCTATGGTTGTACATTTGCTTACTTGGATTTCCTGTATGAATTCTGGTTATGGGTAACGTCAGTGAGACTAAGGAAACAGCATCTTCCCTAAATCAGCTTTTTAAACTCCCAAGTTACCGGTAGTTCTTGTTTCTCATGCTATGTAGTGGTTAGAATGTAACTTTCTCCCCCTTTTAAAAATACTAGATTAATGGATTACAGAATGACTTTGAAAAAGAAAGAGTGGATTTTCATAAGAGGATCCGGAAACTTGAAGATGTTCTGAAGTAAGTAAAACATCTGTAATGAGGAGTTCTTGGAATGCCTCTAAGCCAGGAAATATTACATTTCAGTGTTATTGACACTGGGGTTTCTCCAGTGTTCAAATTACAAGGATGTGTGTGTTTATAGGTGAGATCTGTGTTGTGTGCTGTTCTTTCTGCAAAAACAAACAACACGTGGTTGATCCTAAGAATTAGACATGAGGGTCTTTGGTGAGTGGAAGCCCTTCACCCTTTGGGATAGCCTTTGCCTTTTTCAAAATGGAGCTGGCCTGGCTTAATTGTATCTGCGTTCAGCCACCATTATGGTTTCTTTGTCTCATATTTGCATACTCAGGCTAGAAAGTCCTGATAGCCCCTGCTAACAGGGCAAAGAGGCACCTTTTAAAGTGATGTCCTCTTACATTTAGCACAGGAAATGCAACTGTCCCTTTTCACCCCAGCATGGCGACTTTTCCAGTGATTGTTGCTGGTGTCACCTCTGCATCTCTTTTTATACTGTGAGCCCTCTGGTGACAGGGAACCATTTATTGATTGATTTTGCTGTGTAAACTGCTTTTTGTTGAAAAGCGGTACATAAATATTCATGATGATGATAAATATAGATTGCCCATCAGGAAAATGGGCAGTGAAATAACTAAACTGTCTAGCACCTGTATCCTTGTGAACAATGGACAATGAATGTTCCAGTGGTACCCTATCCCCTGGGTTCTGGTGACACGCCTATTGATTATAGGCACCCATCTGACAAGGGCTAGAGAAAAGCCCAGGGGATGGACTAGGCTTTTCTGTCTCTGAACTACTCAATGAAAAAGTACCCCCAACATCCCATAAAAAAGAACATTAAGAGATTGTGCGCTTCCCTTGGAAAAATGCAAGGTCATCTGCTTAAGTCAAACCAGTGGCGTCACTGCAGCGTGGCGGGGGGCGGAGCACATGGGGTGATGTGCCGGGAGGCGCCCGGAGGGGGTGATGCGCCGGGAATCCCAGCGTGTCGACCCCCCCAGTACACTCACCCCCCATCCCAGCGCGTCACCTCTGGAGCCGGCAGGCCGAGCTGCGTCTTCCTCGACGGCTCAGCCGCTTCTGAATAGGTCGGGCAAGGCTTCGAGTGGCATGCGCACAACGCCGCTCAAAGCCTTGCCCTCAGAAAGGCTGAACGAAGACCCAATCGGGTCTGAATCTTCAGTTTGTCTAATAGTAACCTTAGAACAGGGGATGTGTAGTTAGAACCTGTTTTTTGTTTCCTTTTTACTGCCTCTGGCCATAACTCTCTGTTTTCCCTATGTTGTGCTTTTTTCTTCAATAAATCCTTTCTATATTTTAAAAGTATCCTGCCTGTCTGTTAAAAAAATATAAACTAAGTGCTATTTCCCCCCTTGCTCTTTGCTAAAGCATAAACTACAGGGGTTTGCAGTGTGAATATGTGTGCATGCATGCAAGTGTGTGGGCAGAAGTGCAAGGGGCCATTGGGTCAGTTGGCACCTCTTGCAACAGGATTCAGTGCTGAGGGATGCCTAGGTCAATGGGACATTCAGACTGGAGGAAAGCCCTGAAAGGGAGCCTGGTGGCAGCGAATCTTTCACTTGCAAGGGTCAGGTTGGGATGTAGCAATGACAGCCAGGATGAGTTGCTGTGGTGTGCCTGGGTCTTTCCCATGAGGAACTCAGGAGTGCATGGGAAGTGTGATACACTGGGTGTGTGCTTGTCTCCCTGTATAACACAGTCATGCTAAGAAGCAATACTATGGCTAGTGCAGTACAAATATGCTGGTTAACGTGTATATGATGGTTTTGTGTAAACTCAGCTAAGCAAAGCATTAACTTTTGCTCTGTGATAAAGCATTTACAGTGTTTGTTTTCCATAAGACTTTTCAAATTTTTGGTGAGATTTGAAAACTGAATGGCAATAGCTATTCATCTGTTTTGGAGTGACAGGTCCAAAAGAATTGCCTTTAATCTTATGAAATATTCTTTACAGTTTATTTTATGCTTCAGTTCATTTTTTGGGGAGGGTATCTTTTCCATTAAGGTCGATGAAATGACTGTTAAAAATGAGGGAACAATATTTTAAAAATCTAATGTTCTGGGTTTTTAATTACTTTTTTGGTACCTTAAGGCAGCGGTCCCCAACCTTTTTGGTGCCAGGGACCGGTTTCCTTGTGGAATTTTTTTCCACAGACCGGGGGGGGGGATCAGCAGTGTACTGGGGGGGCGCAGCGCAAAATGACACCCTTGGGGAGTCGTCCCCCCGGAGCGGTGGCAGAAGCGCGGAAAACTACCGGGGGGCTGTGAGAGAACCTTTTGTAGGGGCTTGCTCTGCATGTCTGCCGCTCGTGATATCAGCTCTCTACCGCAATTTGTTCCAGAGTCGACTGTGCCCCTGGCAGGCAGAGTGGCCAAGGCTTTTGCTCCCGGCGGGGCCGCCTGGTAAGCCTGCCCCTTTCTTCGCCGCCATTGCAGTTGAATGGGCTGGACCCTGCGCAGTCTGGCTGCCTGCTGCTGCCAGCACCGCAGCAGCTCCACCCACGGGCCCAGGACTGCACAGGGCCCAGTCCATCCGGCCACGACGGCAGTGAAGAAAGGGGCGGGCTTACCAGGCGGCCCCCGCCGGGAGCAAAAGGCTTGGCCTCTCTGCCTGCTGGGGCAGCTTCAGCCACACTTGACTCTGGAACAAACCGCGACAAGCCCCCCAGCGGAGGCTTGGCGGGCAGCCCGCGGATCGGTTCCTAATGGGCCACGGTCCAGGCCCGGGCCACGGACCGGGGGTTGGGAACTCCTGCCTTAAGGCATTGGCCCTATTATGCCAACCCCCTGCCTTAAGGCGTTTGCCTCATTATGCCAAGCATGATGGAAACCAAACATAAGTACTTGCAGACCATGTTACCAATGATCTTTGTGGCTCAGTATCCTGTGTATGCCAAGAGTCTGTCTCTGCACTATTGTTGGAAGCACAGAGGATATTGAGCAATTTTGTGTTTCTCCATTCTCTGACATTTACTTAAATCTTATGACAATAATGATGAGAATTAATACCATGTCTTATTGCCCGGTAAACCCTGGGAAAAAAAACAGAAGACAGGGAGAAGATATTGTCCTGCTAGATGAGAAGAACTAAAGCATCTTCTCCAGTGGCTGCACAGTAACAATAAACAGGGGGGGGGGTATCTCCCAGGGTATGGCGTTCCACAAGCTGGGAGCTGTCATGGAGAAAACGTACTCCCACTTACCTGTTAATTGCACTTCTGAAATTAGGGCAGTCCTTTTAAGCCCTAAAGCAGTGTTTCTCAAACTGTGGGTTGCCACCCACACCAAGTGCATCCTGTCCTGATTTTTGGTGGGTCAAACTGAAACTGACAAGGTGATACCTGACAAGGAAAATGTATTGAGCCCTATGGAAAACAAAATAGAGCAGCAATGTGTGTTTACTCGTAAGTAGGCGACTGTGCCTTAGTCCATTTTGAAGGGCAGGCTGAAAGGAATGCCACACCACCAGAATGGTCCCAATTTGATGAACACAGGCACCAACAAACTCTCAAGAAGGAAGTCCTGCCCCTCCAAGCTGACAAGGAAAATACAAGTATATTGAGGCCTATGGAAAGCAAAACTGAGCCACACGTGTGCATTTACTTGCGAGTAGGCGACCATACCTCAGCTCTTCTTAAAGGCCAGGCAAAGGGGAACTTAAAGCCACCCTTATGATCCCGATCCGATGACCGTGGAGCTCAACAAACGCTCCAGAAGTTTTGTGTCGTTTCCCCCCCCATAGTAAAAAAGATAAAAACAGGCTTAAGTGTTGGTAAAGTAAATTTTTTTTTAAAAAGTCTCGTAAACCTAGGTGGGTGACACCCATAGAGTGTCATTTTAAAAAGTGGTTCCTCATGGTACAAAGTTTGGGAACCAGTGGTCTAGAGTGGATCAAAGGGTATAGTGCAGTGGTTCCCAAACTTTTTTGACTCGCGGCTCCCTTGACCTCCCTCGCCGTTAGCCGTGACTCCCCATTACAGTGCATGGAAGAAACAGGCACTCTTTACATGCTCAGAGGCACCCTTTCTTATATGTATGTGTATATTCCCAAAACGAGCCCTAAAGTGGATTTTCCATGCTTATGCTGAGCAGCAGCTAAGCCAGGAGTGCGCAGGGTGAGGTTGGGATGCTGCCCTCCCTCCATTGGCAGGCCTGGGTAGAGGGCACTGATGTTGTCTGTGTTAGTCCTATTCATGGCAAGAGAAACATCAAAGCATGGGAGGGAAGCCCCAGTTGCACAAGAGAGAAAGAGAGAGAAAGCTAGCTCCTTTTGGTGTAGCATCTTTGCAAGATGAAAAACAGATTCTTATACTGCCTGGCAGTTTCCGGGGGGTGGGGGGTGGGGTTGTCCCAGCAACTAGAGTGGGGAACTAACTTAGAGGTGGGTCAGAAAGGAAGAAGGAGAGAAATCCTAATAATTAATCAACCAAACTAAACATAGAAATCAAAGACTGTATGTAAAGCAGAACCTGCTCTGCACCATTTTCAATTGCAGTTCTTGCATTTGTTTTGTGTTTATTAAAAACATTCAACAGAAAGAAAATACTTTACTTGCAAACCTGCAATGTCTCAGGATTTGGAGAGAAACGCTCCAAAGTACCGGTACTCAGCTTATCAATAGAGTTGTAAATCGTTCTTTAACATAAGATAAGGGCTTTGCTCACGCTGTGGTTAAAAACAAGATGTGGAAACTGCCGTTGAGTGACCCGATGTGAAGAGGGAAAAGATCTTTTCCGGATCTTTGTTTTTGCTCTCTCTCTCTTGCAAGCAAGAATAGGTGTTAATTAAAAGATTAACGCGAAGCCCCTGGCTGCTTTTGATGACGCACTTGGGAGTCCCGCCTCACACTTAGAGAACCTCTGGTATAGTGTCTTGTGACCCTCTTTATATGTCTCTCCAGCCTGTTTCCTTTAAGAAGATAGTGACCTGAAGTGCAGCAAGCAGGTCAGGCAGAAAATGACACCCAAAACAATGTGCTGTGTGACCTGATATGGTTCCTTACAGAGGAACCCCCAGTGTGTTTGGGGGTGGGAGGAGTTTCTCAGAACATCTGACTGATTGCTATTGTGATGTTGTACTAAATGCACCATTGTCAAGATTCAGCAAGGTGGTTCTTATGCTGTTTAGTTAGTAGCCATGACAGTAAGCAGAAGAACTTCCATGTGCAGAAGAGGTATTCCTCTAAATACCAAATGCTGAAGATAAATATGCTATTATGGTAATCACAGCTTAGTCTTTTCTTTATAGGTGATCTTGGAGAGTAGAGAAATATATTATGATGTGTGCTTACTCAATTTATGACTGTTCCATATAGATCCTTGTTTTATTCACATGCAAATTTCATGGAAAGTTAATCAATTAATCAACTAACAGAGTAAATCCTATGCATGTGTACTTGAAAATAAGTCCCTCTATGATAAATGGAGCTTATTCCCAGATATAAATGCACATAGGATGGCAGCCTACAATTTCTTTAGTTGATCGACAGTCCTACTTTTAATTGGTGAGTCCCAACTACTTATTAGAAATAGTCCAGTGGCCCCTTGAGGAGGGGAAAATGTAATCTTCAACAGAAATGATGTCCTCATGTAGCTGCAGCTCAGAACAGAGTAGGTTTGTCGGTAGTTCCTCAAGGAATCCTTTGATCTGGCTGCACTTTGATTTTGAAATGGCCACAGGATTGTATCTTAAGCATGGAAAGGGAAATGCTGTCTTTCTGGAATCTTTTTTTGTGATTTGACAGCAAGCAATTGATTTAGAATGCATGCATGATTACGGAGTTGAGAATGTATAGTGATTGGCAGCAAATGTTAAATTAATAGTATACTACAAATAATACGTAACATGTTTTTAATGCAGCTTCTACATCATGTGTTAGATTTTCAATAGAAACATATCAAAAAAATCTTCTGTGCTTTGCAGTGCTTGTAATTGCTGCCAATTTACTGCTGATCTATATTTAATGCTGGTACACTAGTGACTACTATGTTCTCACTGGAAATGACTTTCATATAAGTTATTGGTGTTTCTTTAGGAGGTAATTTTAAAATGTTTACACACCATCACAGAAGACATACTGGTTGCATAATTATTTAAAGCAAGGGGTTGTTTCTTCCTGATCACTGCATATTAGTTGAATCATAACAACATGTGATGTGAGACAGATCACTTGTTGGACTGAACCTTTTTAGATATAATCTAATTTGCAATGAATACAGAAAATGCCAATGAGAGAAAATTGCATTGCTATTTATGTGGCAAGCTATCAGCTAAGTTTATACATCAGATGCATGAAAGCAAGGTTTTAAAAGGTGCGTAATGTGGAAAAATTAGAAGAAATGTGAAAGTTGTAAAAGCTGGGTGAAAGAAAATATGTTGATGAACAAAATAATGCAGACACATCAAGATACATCTGGACATAACATGCAATGAGACGTTAACATGCAATGAGATTAAAAGTGTTAGAGCAGCGGTTGCCAGCTGGTGGTCTGCGGACCACTGATGGCCCGCGAGAAAAGTTCGGTGGTCCGTGGAGAAATATGGACATCACCCCGGGGTGTGTGTGTCAGAGGGATGTCTGGCTGCCCAAATCGGCAGTAATTCAGCGGCAGCACTGGCAGTGAGGCTTTTCCAGCTGCTTCGGAGGTGCTTTGCGAAGCAGTTGCAGCGGCAGTGAGCTTTGAAACACTACCGTGGAGGCTTTCGGAGGGCAGAAAGGTTGGTCCCTGCCCCCCTTCCCGCCCCTGGACCTGATTTTGGCTACTGGCGAGCCGCTGACGTCACTTCAGGGGGCAGGGCTTCCGACCGATGACGTCACGGACCGTGGCATTCAAAATTGTGAGTTTAATGGCCCGTGAGGTCCGAAGGTTTGGCGACCACTGGTCTAGAGCATATTCTGGAGTAGTCTGACACAAATTTTCTCTTCAAGCACATCTGTACCTGACGAGCACTTGGATGGGATATGGCTAGGAGCCCCATGTATAGTGTGCTCGAAGTTTTTTTGGAAGAATTGTGGGATAGAAATTAGCTTTAGAAGAACAACATTGCTCCACATAGTTTGCCTTGCTGTCAGACTTGGAGTGTTAGATACAATTTAATTGTTCTTAGATGTGATAGTAGGCACAGCTGTCTGCTTGCACTTGGATATAGTTTTCTGAAGCGTGCATACTGATATATGAGTAATAGAATGCACTACTACCAGTAATTCAATGATACCTGTTCCATTCTTTGCAGAGGATGATTCTGCTGGCCTTAAACGGCAGTATGACCCAGTGGGTGGTTGGGTGGGTAGATATGGGTTAGGGAGACATGGACTCAAGCCCCATGTTTCCTATAGGTAAAAACGTGAAACTGCCTCATACTGAGTCAGAACTTTGGTCCATCTAGCCTAGTACTTTCTTTTCTGAATTACAGTGCCACTTCAGACACTTTCCCAGCCCTGTGACCCAGAGTTCTTGCACTGGAAATGCTGGGGGCTAAACCTTTACAAGGAAAGCATATAAGGTAAAACTGGGTTCTGCGTTATGGCACGTACTCTATGGTCCTGACCTTATGAGTTTAATGGGAACTTACTCCCAGGTAAGAGTATATAAGATTGCAGCCCAACTCTCATTAATGTCCATTTAAACAAGTGCTTAATTCTTCCACTGAAATTAATAGGACTTGAAAGTACTTTATTTTGATTGGATCATGCCCTTACTGTATAAGTCTGATAAACGTGGCACCCTATTCCCGAAAAAACTCCACTACTGCAGTAGTAAACATTGTTTTAATGAGAGAAGAGTCATTTATGGGAATTAAAGCCATGATAAGTCAAATACCTTTTATTGGTTAAAACACGGTTTTAACACACGTATTAAAGGCCAAATAAAAGTGACTAGAATTAAAACAACATTACTACGTTTCATTTTGTATCTTCCAAACTTCTTCAGGCAAAGCAGGCAGGTTGTTATGTGCCCTGCAGATCTTCAAATAAAGCAACCGACAATCAGCTGGAGCCAGTCAACTGGAACGGAATCCTCGAAACATTCTATTAAGCTGGCAGGGAACTATGCAAGAGGCAGAGATTAAAAGACCACCCCGGATGACCCTAGAAAGTAATAAACTCAGCGGAGACAGGACGATAGGATGATACCTCCGTCAAATGTCTAACCATCACCTTTCCCAAAAGAACTCTTTGATTAACAGCGCAATCCTGTGTAACTCTTGCACCAGTGTAAGTGCACTTATGACAGTGTAACTTGCTGTATGCAGGATGAACACAAGCATACCCCCCCTCGGCTGCTGCACATGCGCAGTTCAGACTCAGGATGGTCCAGCGCAACTCTGCTGGCGCAGGGGGCATTACGGGGGTGTCTGAACGCCCCCGGAATGCCCCATACACTGGCGGAGTTGCACCTGCGTCTGAACTGCTCATGTGCAGCGGTCGAGGGGAGTTTCCCTCTTTGGAAAAACCTTTCCCAGAGAACACATTCAGCTGCTGCTGCTGTTTGTTTTTCTTTATATAGTGCTATCAATGTACATGCCAGTGTACAGAAAGTGGAAAAAAACACAAATCTCTGCCCCTGGGGCTTTACAGTCTAGATCATAGGTGCCAAACCTGCTGTACGCGTGCCACTTAGTGGCACACCGAGCCAGAGGAGTCACAAAGAGTGGTGCGGTGGGCCCCAGGACGTAGGGCGCTGAGGCTTGGGAAGGGGTGTAGGCCTCCTTAGGTTTCGTTTTAGTTTTTGTGTTTTCATCGTTTTTTAAACAATTTTTTACTATTTCGCGGGCAGCTGCCGCCTGCGTCGTGTGCCCCCCCAGGGTGTGTGTGTGTGTGTGTTTGCGGGTACTTAACTTGTGTTTTCAGGGCACAGGGCAGGCAGCATTTTTTGTTCCGGCTGCTCCGGCATCCATCTTGAATGTGCGATACTCTCTAGGACTTTCTCTCCAGTCTTGCTGGTCCGTCAGTCCTCTACGCCTCTCTAGGGCTCTGGAGGACCGACCAGCGAGACCAATGAGATGTTCGCCCTAGAGAGGGCGTGCGATCAACGATACTAGTCCTACAGAGTCCCGCCCATTCAAAATGGTTGCTGGAGCAGCCGGAACGAAAAATGCTACCTGCCCTGCGCCCCGAAAACACAAGTTAAGTACCTGCAAACACACACACACACACACACACACACACACACACACACACACACACACACACACACACACACACACCCTGGGGGGGCACACGAGGCATTATTAAATTAAACCTAAAATTAAAAACGAAACCTAAAATTAAAAACGAAACCTAACTACGTCACAGGGGGGCATATAGCATCGCCACTGCACCGAGCCATTTGAAGTTGCACACACCAGCATTCTTGCCTGAGATGCGAAAGTACTTGGAGTCAAGCCAGACGCTGTAGAAAGGTTGCTCCGGAAGGGTTGTTGCACAGATTGGCTATGTGATCGGTTGTGCGGGCCTTCCGGCTTCTCCAAGAGCCTGGATGGGCCAAATTTCATAAAGGCGCCAGGGCCACAATGTAGAAGTATGGAGCAGCCCATGAAGGCTCAAAAAGAGCCAAACAGTGACTTAGCGCCTAGCTGGAGGTGTGAAGAGAGACCACAGAGGGAAAGCAGTGAGGGAGCACAGCAGCCCGACAAGACTCGAACGCTCAGAGAGCCGGGATTGGCTGTGTGGGACAGCTCTTCAAAAATGAGAATAACCTTTTAAGCCAGGAAAGCAGAGGGAGAAAGGAAGAACTTGTTTTAAAAGCAAAGCCCTCTTCTCCTTGGCTCCCTATCCCACTGGAGGGAAGAAGTGAGGTTGCACACTGCACTGGAGGCTGTGGGACTGGTGGTGCTGGGGCTAGTATCACTGTGCTTTAAATATTTTCATTGCCTAAAACTTTTTATTTTAGTGGCACGCTCAAGATTATCTACACAAAAAGTGGCACGTGGCGTGCTGCGGGTTGGCCACCACTGGTCTAGATACTGACTTCAGGGAGACACTGGGGGTGGGAGAAAGGGGGTGGAGGCAGGGTAAATGTGGGAAACATGATTGTTACATGTATTAAGCTTACAGTAGAGAATGGGGATATGTTGGCTATAGTAAGAAGCATCTTGAGTTATTCAACTTGAATATTTGCTGCATTGTTAAATCATTTGAAAAAGCTGGCAATCAACGTAGCTGAATCTGCATTTTGAGGCTCTGTTGCTGTGGTGACTTATGAACTTTGAGAACCTTCAGAAGATAGAGTGAAATAGTAATTTTAAGATAAAATAAAGATCTGATTTTTAATGCTGATAATACGATATATATAAACAAGAGCAAAACATTGCCCAAGTTTACCCCCTAAACTAGACTTTAATTTTGCTTGAGTCTTGTTAGCTGCCAATAGCTTTGGGAATGACATGGGCTGACACAAATACATCTCTGTGAATGAAATGGATGAAGGGTGATGTTGCAATATAGACTGTAGATGTGAAGTATTTTCAACCACACATTTAACTGTCAGAAGCATAAGAGCATGTTTTCATGGTTGGATGTACCATTATAATATAATATATGCCTGCCCTCATAGCCAAGTCTAAGCGTTTTAGAAGTGCTGATGATACAGAGCAAATGGTCAACAGCTGGCTGTTTAAAATTCTCGCTTTGTTTACCTTAGAAAGAAACGACACCTCTTTTTTCCCCAGTGTATATGCCTGATCAGATCTTGTTTAATTCTAAAGGTTGATCTACATCTACCCCTGGTAAATGCTGGGATCAGGCCAAAGGCCCACCTAGTCCAGCTTCCTGTATATCTCAGTAGCCCACCAGATGCCTCAGGGAGCACATGAAAACAAGATATTTGTACCCAGTTGCCTCTTCCTTGCATCTGGCATTCAGAGATAAGTCAAGAGTCTATTTTGGCATAATTGCTTGAGTTTTGAAGAAGCTGTACCAATTTGGAGGAAAGGTCATGTATGAATTGTCCTCAGCGTTTTTTAACACTAAACTATGTGGCAAGGCTCATATTGTATCCTGTTGTGACTTGGTAACCAGATGGAGGCATGGCAACACCTTGTATTAATTACTACAGGGGATAGATGCTTCATCCAAGATTTGTTGCAAAGGGTTATATGGGTATGTAAAATCTGCCATTGTTTAATCATTCAGTAGCATAATAAAGAAGTTCATAAGAGTTAATACAGATTAAATATCCCTTATCCAGACTGCTTGGGACAGGAATTTGTCTGGATTTCAGAATATTTGCATAAATATAGATATCTTGTGGATGGGACCCAAGTCGAAACACAAAATTCATTTATGTCCAATATACACCTTATACACATAGGCTAAAAGTACTTTTATATAATATTTTTAATATTGTGCCCGAGCATACCCTGCACTATGCCAGTCAGGTGCTGGAAAAAGTTTTTTTAAAAAGTCATAGCCCCTCAAATGTCTGGATTTTGGAATAGTCTGGATTTCTGAAGTAAGGCTAAGGGGTAATCAACCTGTATTTTGTTCAATAGAACAGTTACGTACTCCTTTGTGTATTAGTATGCTTCAGTAGTATTGAAAAGTGCTTGGTTTTTCTTGCATTTTTCTTTAAAACAAAATTCATACGTTGCAGGACAATTTTCTACAGGGTGGACTCAAAGTCCCTATGCATGACATTGTGTGGAACTGAAACCATTTAAGCCTGCATAGGGACTTTGTGACCATTCTGTACATGGGGCAAAGTATTACTGTATATATAAAAGCAGGGAATAAATACAAGATGGCATTGTCCAACTGCGTGTACACACAACAGCAGACTGCTGATAGCGTTAGTCATCTGTTTGAGTAGAAGAGGAGCAGGAAAGGGAATCTCATCTCTGCTTTTTTTTTCCACCCTCAGGTACATGATCCTTGCTATGGCCAAAGATCTGACTAGGGCTGTGCATGTGCTCTTCATTACTTACTGTTCAACCCATGGATTCCCCAGCCTGGAATTGGGGGGGGGGGGCACAGCGGATGCCAGGATTGCCCATGGTGTCATTTTTCTGCAAATGGGTTAACTCAGCTTTCAAAGACAGGAACAAAGTGTTTGAATTGTTTTAATAGGAGGCCGGGAAGTTGCTGTTGTGGTATAGATACTCAGTACTGTGTTCATTAAAACATTTTATCATACTGAGAACAGTAATCTTTGTGATTTAAAAGCTATGATAAATGTAAGGCTGAGGAGTTGGATCACTTTTTCCTTTTAGATTCTCCCCCCACCTAACACCAAATCAGTGGGAAAAAGCAGCTGTTCTCCACTCCGTACTGTAAGCATCTGAAACCATTTAGAGCAAGAAACGGTCAAAGTTTCCATCATATTGTAAACATTCCTTTAGTTCTAGTGAACATGCTGACATAACCCTCACTCTAGGGGGCACAATGTTAAGTATGAACAGAGGATAGAAAATATGTGGAAACCTTATTTTATAGTCTCCATTTAAAAGAAAAAGTATCCCATTAACTATTTCCAGCCTAATTCCCCCCCCCCCCCCCGGATTTCTCCAGAGGCCTTAATGCTAGTGAGAGGCTTGTATCTTAAAACTCCCCTCTGTATTAGCAATTTTTGTTTGCTTTTTTCCAATCAATTATTTAAACACCCATGCCTGCATCTTCAATAGCATAGCTACTGTAGGTGATGGAATCATCACTATTTTATAAGCAACAGGATGGTTACAAAATGCAGTTCTCCATAGATTCCCAGAGAGCATTCCAGCAGTATTAACCTGGCACCCCCTCCTGGACAAGTAGGTAAGTTACATTCAACAGAGTCTCTTCCAGGGGTAGACTGCCTAGTGACCAGATCAGTAGGGTGGTTCTGAGCTACTCAGTATTCAGTCATTGTTGGAGCTTTTCCTCCCACCACCCAATGTGTCCTAGCCAGGGACAAGGGACTTTTCACAGGGAAATCTGGCTTCTGACCCCTTTGGCAGCAGGCGGCTGCTGTGGAGAGTAACAGATAGGTGTGGTAGCAAGAAGGATGCTGGTTTGAGAGATGCAGTTTTCTTCACCACCATCACCCGACCAAAACAGCCACATCAACCCAGCTGACAGTTCCCTGAGTTGCGACTGCACCCCCCCCCCCCATAAATGAAACACTAAGCAAACAGTGGCATCACACTAAGGAATGGAAGGGGAAGGTGGCACCGGCCTGGGAGGGGGGGGATATCTCCAGCAGCCTACCTGACAGGAGGAACTTTTTTGGCACTAAATGCAGGTCATTACCAGCACCTTGAATTGGGCTCAGAAATGAATGGGCAGCCAGTGCAGCCGCTGAAGCAGCCGTTCAACAGAGTCAAACCGCCTAGCTTCAGTGACCACCCGGGCCGCCACATTATGCACTAGTTGCAGCTTCCGAACCATCTTCAAGGGCAGCCCCACGTAGAGTACGTTACTGTAATCCAGTCTGGAAGTCACTAAGGCATGAACCACCGTGGTCAGGTCCGATCGACTCAAGTACGGCCGCAGCTGGCGCACTAGCCGAAGCTGGGCAAACGCATCCCTGGCCACAGCCGCCACCTGGCTTTCCAGGGAGAGCTGTGAATACAGAAGTACTTCCAAACTGTGCACCAGTTGCTGCAGGGGGAGTGCAACCCCATTCAGAGTGGGCAGATAACTCAGTACTTGTATAGAGGCTTTCCTGACCAGTAGGACCTCTGTCTTTTCTGGATTCAATCTCAGCCTGTTAGCCCTCATCCAGACCCCAACCGCCTCAAGACAGCACTCCAGGACTTCCACAGCCTACCCGGATCGAGATGGCAAGGAGAGATAGAGCTGGGTGTCATTGGCATATTGGTGACACCCGACTCCAAATCCCCGGATGATCTCCCCCCAAAGGTTTCATGTAGATGTTAAAAAACATGGGAGACAGATTAGAACCCTGTGACACCCCACACTGTAAAGGGCAGGGCACAGAACAGGCGTCTCCCAGCATCAGCATCTGGGACCTGTCAGCTAAGTAGAAATGGAACCACTGCAAAGCAGTGCCTGCTATGTCCCAACTCAGCCAGCCGACCCAGAAGGATACCATGGTTGATGGTATCGAAAGCTGCCGAGAGGTCCAAAAGGACCAGCAGGGATGCACTCACCCTGTCCAGTCCTCGGCGAAGATGGTTCCAGCAGGGCGACCAAGGCTGTCTCCATCCCAAAGCTCAGCCTGAAGCCATATTTATTGAGATATGATGTGTTTAGACTGATGTGTCCAGAGATGTATTTTTTTCTGTAGTAGAGTTGAGGACTATGAATGTTTAGTTTATCTGCATTTTCTTTTTTTACGGATTAGATTTTAGTTTTGTACAAGGAATTAATGGAACCTACTTGCTACTGGCAAGAGAACTTGCATGACTTTTGCAGTAATCCACACCATTGTGTTCCAAGTTCTCTTAAATAGTTAAAACGCAACTGGTGTTTAGTCTAAAGATTTACACGACAGAAATGTTTTAAAAGTTTACCCTAAAATGATACTTAATTTACAAAAAGGTTGACTAAAATTAGCCATGTAAATTTTTGTCAGTGAAAATGAGGTTTGCCCAATGTGAATTACTTTCGCTGCTGGAAGGCATGTTACAGGAAACAAATAGTTTGGAATTTGGCAGTTGACATTGGGTTGTGTTCTGAGGAATGCATGCAGAAAAAAGAGCATTTCGCACTGTTCCACCATGTGGTTACAAAAGCACATGTAGAAGATATTAACTATTACACAACAATGAATGTAACATTTTACGCCCACCTTACTGTGCAATGTGTTGTACACACCCAAAATCTAGTTTGGACTCTGTTTGAATTTCTGGGGGCAGCAAACTTGCACTATCACTTCTGTGCATCCAAGCCCCCATTTGCAAGTGGAAGGATAACTTAGAATGCAAACTCCTATTATGGGATAAGGCCTACTTTTTGAATCCTTTGGTGGTGGTGTTAGATTATATGAAATTTAATTTTGGAGTTCGATCTAACTTATCACGAATATTCTCACAATAATAAACATTGAAATTTCTTCACAATGGAACTTAGCAATTATCCTCACAGAAATGGAACATTTTTAATAGTCTTTTACAGGGAGAGTTATTCTCAGATGTATTGAGAATGGTGAAATGTTTAAGCAAATGAGTACACTTTTGCTTAATTACTGGTAACTACTGGAACAGGCTGGATCAGCTTTATCAGGTTATTAGTTGTCCCATTTGTGGTCCATGATGTTGCTTAGCAATTGTTGATTGTGTCTTCCCCTGATTATTGATTTTGGTTGTTTTTAAATGTACCTCTGTAATATTATTTTTAGATGTGTTTGTAGATTTCCTTATGATAAGTATGGAAGGATAATTATTGTGAATACAGATTGAGCATCCCTTATCCAGAATGTTTAGGACCAGAAGTGTTCTAGATTTTGGTTGTTTCTGGATTTTGGAATATTTGCCTAAACATAATGAGATATCTTGGGGATAGGACCTGTGTCTAAACATGAAATTCATTTGTTTCATATACACTTAGTCTGAAGGTAATTTATGTATCTTCAGTGTGAAGCAGCATAATCAAAGACCAAAGGTGCCTTTAAACGTGTGCAGAGTACCATTTGAAAAAATGTAAAAAAGGGCATGAATTAATTCCCCCTACCCTTCTACAAGCCTCTTCCTCCAGTTTGGTTATGGAATGATTCCAAACCTCCCACTTTTGCCATGGGAAGAGGGACATCTTCCCGCCCCACACACCCACATCTGTTTGCTGCCCCTCAATCTGTTTCACAGGAACACATCCAGAAGTGATTGCAAATATTTAATACACACAAATGCTGAGAGCCCAAAATACACCGCGCTGCCTTCTGCGCCTGTTGCTGAGAGAACCCGGAATACACCGCACCAAACTGCCAAGGGTTGCAGCCAGCTTCCTCGGCTGGGTAACGGCCCAGCACGCCTTGCGTTATGCTGCCAGCACTAGCCGGTGCGCAATATTATTATTTTTTTAAGTAGTGGCGCACGAAAAGTTCCAGATTTCGGAGCATTCCAGATACAGGGTAATGAACCTGTATTTTATAATTGCATTTTAATTCATAATTTTCATATCCATATTAAAAAAAAAAAAGACATTCCAAACTATACAAACTGTAAACGGTTGTTCAGGTAAATATTTGCTTCTCTCTATCCTACACAAGAAATGCCATATTATATTCGGAACCAGTGAATAACAAAGAAGACTTTGTCTCCTTTAATTGTTGGTTCATTTGTCTGCAGTGATGAATACAACTCTGAATGCTCTCTAACAACTTTGCAATATTAAAGTACCCAGGGACAGGACAGGATGATGTTCTGAAGGCAATAAATATTTCAGCTTCACATTTCTGCCTTTCTTCTTTATTCCTTTGATCTGGGTTTGGTTTAGTTATCATTCCACTTGAATGACTTCATACTGACTTCCTGCCCACCCCCACATAAAGTAGCAGTTCTATACATATTCCATATTTGTAGAGTTTTTATTCTAAAAGATGGTCATAGTTATTCCTAATTCTTTGCTAGTGAGATTTGTGTCTCAGTTAAGGTCGCTATTTACAGTACATCATACTTCCAATGTTAGAGCAATATGATTTTTAATTATGTAATGGGCAACCCAATTCTGTGAAAAGATCCTACGCTCTTCCCAGGCTGCTCTGGTACGGCCCGGGGTCTCCTCTGTCCCCTTCCCCCAGTGTAGGGCTGAAAGGCCCTGATGGGTCTCCTTGGATGTCTGCTGGATCGAGAGCCAGCGAATATCCGAGGCAGCGGTGTAAGGGCCGCCAAGCAAGGGAACGGGGACAGGGATATTGCGGCAGACATCCCCACCCGGGCCAGCTCAGCCAACAGCTGCCCTCTTTCACCACCCGCCCCTGCTCTCTCTGGAGGAACACTTACCTCGCTCTGGTGGCTGCAGCAGGTTTCTGCCGCAGAGTGAGGCCTGCCGGCCTGCGCGCCAGTGGGCCTTACTCCCTGGGTGCCGAAAATGTGCTTTACGGCACATTTACGGCACCCTTCTCCTGTGGAGCACGTGTTCCGCAGGCGGATAGTTACTCAGGATTGCACCGTTTGTCATAGTTTATGGAGCATAGAGGAGCATTAAATATAGAGTACAACCCTTTCCCACATGGTCATCAGTGCCTGTGGGTTGCAGGATCTCCACAGGGCTCAATTGAACCCTATTTCTAAATCTTCTCATGGTCAGGTGGGTGGGTGAGTGAGTGAATTTGACCAGCTAAAAAGGAAGCTGGGAGTCTGTGTGAACCATCTTTCCAGCCAGCAATGCTGGTCAAGATATCTGAACCTACTATAATTTGGTTGAGTGGGGATATGGGAGGTATGAATCAACCTTCCATGGAATGCACTGCTGCATTATAACTGTTTGTGTACACTGTGAAGGGGAAAAGTAGTGCTTCAGTATGCAAGCATAGATCGTACATAAAATGTGCTTGTGGTTTACCTTTACCTGGGAGTAACTCCAGTTGAACTTGGTAATACTTCTAAGTAGTCATGTGCTGCAATGATAGGTACCTGTAGTTTGATGGCTGCTTCTCATGTTATCATGTATATCTAGTTAGGTTTCATTTTTATTTGAGTTTTGAAACATGAGAATAGCCATGCTAGTGCGTCTTTGGGGAGAGGGCGGGGGGAGAATTTCCATGCACATCTCAAGAACTGGAAGCAAGGATCTGTTTTCAGACAAGTGTGTATACTTTTTCTCTGAAGTAATATGACAACTGTTAGAACTACCAAAACTGTTAACATTTTAATTTTTACTACTACTACTACTACTACTACTACTACTACTACTACTACTACTACTACTAATAATAATAATAATAATAATAATAATAATAATAATAATGTTTCCAGAGGAGTCACTCTTTTAGTCTGAAACATAGTCTTTCGGCACCTTCAAGATTTATGTGCAAGTTTAAGGTGCACAAGTCTGTTGTTGATAATTGTGGAGTCTGTTAGCTGCAGAATCGTCTTCTGATGATGCCGAAGTTCAGTGTACAGGAAGATATTGGCTTCCCATGTGGCATGTTGCCATGGTGGTAAAGATTATATAGCTCTTGGGTCTTTCATAATCCTTGATTTGAGACCTCTCTCAGGATTTCATACTAATTCATAAGCAAGACTTTATGCTGTAGATTTTAAAGTATTTTCCCGAGTCAAATATGTAAAGATCAGCAGTTACTTCTGTGCCTCAAGTGTCTCTATGTTTGTTTCAGTGGTGATGACAGAGTCATGCTCACCTATTTAAAGAAAAAAAATCATGGATGAATTGGAATTTATAAAAGTAGCTGGGCTGAGTGGGGACCCTCAGTTAACACACAGTTTGTGTTAAAATAGAGATGGCATGACAGTTTGCACTGATCTGCTGTGATGATTCCCTGTAAGCCTTACATTCTCTGGAAGGCTTAATTTAAGATGTGTTTTGTCTGACACCTGACCATGGTAAGACAATGGGCCGGGAAGAATGCACTCCCACCTCACTGTGGAATGCACCTCATCTCCTCACTGAGTTTTGTTAGCCTCTGTGCATTGATCAAGTTCATTCACCTAACCATGGACAAGGGAGAAGGTCCAAGGGTCCAAGGGGCTAGGTTAGGTTTTCTAGCTGTTGGGCTAGCTAATGGAAAAGATAGATTCTTGATCCCCCTAAATCTCCATAAAAAGGGTCAGAGGCAGCATGCAGGTTGTTCCTTGAGCTTGTGGAGTTAACTGTACCTTGCTACCACATTCCTCTAGACCAGGAGGTGAACAATGGAACTGCAACTGGATCAAGGAGTTTTCTAGAGAGGGTCTGTCTAGATAGCCTTTGAGTCAGGATTTTATTTGATTTAATCTAATTTCAAATGCCAATTTCTGTCTTTTTTTAAAGAACAATATACCATTTCAATTTTTAAGTCTTTCTTGCTTGTCTTGTTCAGACAAGAGAGAATGCCTCCTCCCTTCCAGGCAGATTGTTCATGACTAACACTATCAGGGCTTGTGGGGCATGCAGAGGAATGAGAAAAACTTGTTTTTTTGGCACTCCATTCTCTCCTGGAGTCGCTCACTTTCTGTATGTCTCAGTCTCCCCATGAGGAACCTGGGAGTACTTGGAGAAAAGTCTGATGCACAGGCTGCGTGTCTGCCCCCCCCCCCATTGCTACATTAGCTTACAAAACCTTTGGATTGATCAAGATGGCACTTTGAACATGCAAATCAGCCTGAAAGATGAGAAACTAAGATGCATAATATTTTTAGATGCGTTATTCTATCAGGCTGCCTGACAGGGCTTCCCATTTATTTACATATGCTTATATGAGGGATGTTTTCTATACTCTCATTTGTATGAATTTTATCAATGCCTTCTTTTGATTATTTTTCCACTTCTATCCACTTTGTTAGAAACATCAAGCCACAATTCTTGATACATATAATTTCATAAACCGCAGAAAAATGGATAATTGGATGCTTTTCAAGAGTTTCACATCCATTTGTAAATAACTTCAAAATGTCCAAATTTAACCTGTTGTCTTGCCACACTGATTTACAGCCTATCCAGAGGTACCATAGTTGTAGCGGCTTGCATGTGGTCTTCTGATTGTTGGGATTCCCTGGTTTGGGACACAAGTGCTTTCAAAATGGCCCCATGCAATTGTAATGCTGGCTTCCTGCAAATCAAGAGCCAGCCTAGTGAATATGCACTTCCTTCCCCCTCCTTCCCCCTATAGTTTTGCTACACTCCTATGACCTTTGTTGCTCCTACTCCAGCACCCTCAACTGTCCCAAGGTCTCCAGCCTCCTCAAGTGGCTTGGCCCTTTCTCTCTTGCTGCCCTTCATGCGTAGAGCCACCTTCTGAAATGCACATGTGATGAGTGGCCAGTAGCTCCCAGGAATTAGTGCCTTCCATTGCATGAGCTACTGTGGCACAGACAGCAAGGAAGCAAAAGAGCAGAAGTGCCAGGAACCGCAGCATCCTGAGTTCAAGTCTCCTTATGCCATGCAAGCTATCACATACTGTACTTAGGAGAAATACTTCTGATTGCAGCAGATCCAGGGAAGGAAGAAAGCTCTTCCTTTTAGAAGGGCAGCCATGTGAAATAAAAGCACACAAGCCTTCCCAGGACAAGGGTTTGAGTTCCTGAAGAGGACATTACCAGCTGGAAGGAACCCTTTTGCTGAGGTACTGGGATGAACCACAAGAGGAAGCCCCCGCAGGGCTCAGGTATGCCGAGGTGCTGGTATCTTTGCTTGTGCGGAGCCAGGCAAAACAGTCTTGAGCCCAGCCATGGGGCTTGATATAACCGGCATTGCACTCATCTTCTGCGTGACTGGCCAGAAACACCCGTGGCAGGGACAAAAAGAGGAGGAGGTGGTAGTAAGTCTTGAAACTATACTGGCTAATCTACAGAGCTGTTCTCTAATAACTCAACCACAACAGAAGACATGCAAAGGGCATTTAGCAACCCACAGCACCACAAACAGGCACATCTGCCTGGTAGGCTATAGCACAACAGACAAGCAGGTTGGAGGTGTGCGTGAGGTCTGGCTACACTGGTTAGTTCACTATCTGGCATAGAGTTAAGCATAGCAACAAGGGCCTGTCTGGAATAAGTAGGTCAGCAATCCCACAGAAGAATGTCTGGGATCACACAGGTATACACATGGCATAGACTTCCCTTGTGGCCTGCACAACTAGGCTTGTATAGGGTCTTGTGTCCTCTTACCCTGCTGGATAACTGCCTGTGGAAAGCAAAGAGAAGCACTGTAGGACGGCAGCATCAGCACCACATGATAAGTATAGTATACTATACCTATATACTATAGGTGTTACTATAGGTGTTTTAATGGTGAGTGTTAACAGGATACCTGCACTGGTTGCTCACTTGTGATTCCTCGTTTACAGATGGATTCCTTCATTATCTCCCTGGTCACCTGGGTTAATTTCCCAGGTTGATTCTGAGACTGTTCCTGCCTTTATGTATCGTGGCTTCACTGCCTTGGGTAACATCTTCCCACTGCATAGGGGTGTTTGCTTGAAAATGCTCGATGAAATTTGAGCAAAACGTAGCATTTTAGATTTTGGTTTTAATTTTAAAACGTTTGTAGTGTGGATGTTTTTGTTCGAAGTTTTTAAGGTTTTTAATCTGTTTTTAGCGTTTAAAGCTGCACTAATACAATCTCCACGTTTTTGACTATCTACCTCTGTTTATCATTTTACTTATCTAATATTTTTGGCCATGGCTGTTTACCCGTGTATTGAACCTGTGGGATGCATTTTCCTTGCTCCTCCTGCTGGGGTGATATAGTGGAGGTTTTGGTTGGGTGTGTGTTTGTGAAGTCCTCCTGGGGCAAAGTACCTGCAGTAAGAATTCTGGGAAGACAAGTGTTAACAAATTAGCTTCCCATATATATTTGTGAGGGCAGAAGCCTGTTTGTGCAGAGTGCCCTTTCCCTATAGTTCCCATCACCAAAGTTCCCATGTTCATGTTTTAAGTGTGCACAAATGAAGCAGAAAGTTATAGCTCACCCTGTCATCTCAGTTCTGGTCCCCTTGGCAAGGGCTCTAGTACTGAAGTTGGTATCCTGTGATTGACTGCAGAGTGTAGTCTATATCCTATGCTCTATCTTGGGAAAGTGGATGGAGCATAAGCGGTGGTGCGAGTTGAGATTTTTTTTCCTCCTCCCTATTTTCTTCTATGGACAGTTTGGTTTCTGCGCCAGTTGCAATGGTGGCATAGCATTGCGTCGCCATTTGAGGCATATCCATCATCTGGAGAGGGTTTAGGATATGGTGTGAGTTAATTTCTTCCCATTTTCCCACATTACCCTGTTTTTTGGGGGGAGGGGGTTGCCGGCTACGGTTGTGCCAGTGTTGGAGGTATGTTGGCATAGCATTGCACCCATTTGATCTGGTGCTACAATGAAGGGGCTGTGTCGCTGCTGGAAGAGCTATACTTGCTGTAATGGAACTGTCATTGTGCTGGCATGCAAAGATATGCATCAAGGCCTGTACTGCAAATTGGAGTTCCTGAGGTATAGAATTGGGCTCTTAGTCCTCTTTTCCTACTGTAACTATGCTTAAGTATATGTAAGCGTCAGACTGGGCATGGGCACAAGCATGTGCTTTTGACCCTTTATTTCGTCTTTCATGAGATAGTGTGGGGAGGCGATGTGAAATGGCAGCAAGCCATCATGGGAGGTAATAATTCCATGCATGTAATTCATCTGGGGAACTCCTTGCCACAGGATGTGGTGATGGCACCTGGCCCTGATGCCTTTAAAAGCAGTTTGGATAGATTCATGGAGGAGAAGACCATCACAGGTTACAAGCCATAAGCAACCTCCTGGCTTTAGAACTAGGTTTTCTCTGTGCCAGGTGCAAGGGAGTGACAACAGGAAACAGGTTGTCTTGTTGGCTGTGTGCTCCCCGAGGCATCTGGTGGGGCCACTGTGAGATACAGGAAGCTGGACTAGATGGGCCTTTGGCCTGATCCAGCAGGGCTCTTCTTATGTTCTTAAGCCTTCAGCACTTACCTCGTGCAAGAGAACCAGGTGAGTCGCGGAGGAGTAGAGATTGGGTACCAATACTATATGGTCAAATTTTGCTCAGTTTTCAGAATTAAAAACATAATTATGGTTAGTGGGTGTACATAATGGCTACCCTAGATGTGTATGAGTGACAGGGAAGGGTGTGTGTGAAAGGGAGAACGAGACCACATTTAATCTACCATTGGTCTAGTTTGGATCATGCTTCTAAGGTGAATGGCTGTGCTGCTGCAGACGTATATTTTACACACAAGCAAAGATTTCCACATTGACGTCAGTATTGATGCCAGATGCATATTCTCTCTGACACAGTCAGAAACCTGCCCTTGATAGTATGCTGATGTGGAAGCCTGCTTGCTCAAGAGCAACTTGTGCACGTTGGAATACTTGTGGACTGCTGGATGAGAGTCAACGTTCATAATTTTAGACTAAGCAGAATTTGTGGATGTTACTTCCAGTTACTTCAAATGTAATGTAACATTACAAAAAGTTGAATTATTTCATGTAAACATCTTAACTCCATTGTTTGATTTTCATGAATTGGACTTGGATGAGAAATTTCTAGAAAACACTGAGATTAATGAAAAATGGATTCTACGCTTGACTGTCTTGACAATAAGATATATTAAACTTTACATAGAGTTTTGTATGCAAGATGTGATATGTTTTTAATAATGTCAACAGTGAGATTTTTGTTTTAATGAAAATTCAAATTTGATGGGAGAACCGTGGTTAGCATATTTTCACGAGAACAATGATAATGTACACTCAGAGACAGTCCTAAGTGGTGCTTTGGGAATTCAAACATTGCTTTAAGAGGCTTAATGGCTGAATTTGTAATGTAATATTAGTTCCATATTCAATACTTGTATAGCCTACTGAGATTACAAAGAAGACTGATTTGCTATTTACATCGTACTTACTGCTACAGAAAATTTCACCTTGGTAATCAGAACTAGGACAACCTTCTAAATAACTTGACCGAAAACTTGCCATTGGTTTGTCTTTACTGTGTAATACTGTATAGCAGTGGTTCTCAAACATTTTAGCACCGGGACCCACTTTTTAAAATGACATTCTATTGGGACCCACCTAGTTTTATGAGAAGTGCAAACATTTATCTCCCTATATTTACACAAGCTTGCAAACTGCAGGAGCTCAGCTCCTTGCAAACTGAAGGAGCTCAGCTCTTTGAAGGGCAATTAGCAGCTATCTGATTTTTTAATAGTCTCAGGGCTTGTGGCAATTACCATACTTATCTGATCTTTCCATCACCTGGGACCCACCAGAAATCAGGTTGCGACCCACCAAGTGGGTCCCGACCCACAGTTTGAGAAACACTGCTGTATAGTAATAAGTGTGGGAGCGCCACCACAATGTGTGTTAAGCAGACACAACCAAAATGAAAATACTGTTACCTCCCTTTCTGAAACTATAAGTATAAAAACCAGAATATGGAAAAATAAAATCTTAAAGTGCACACAGAGAAAATTAAATCTGCTCCACATCTATATTCATTCTTCACCTAGAAAGTAACAGAAAAACTAAACAAGTTACCCAGCAGCCATGCAAAATGGGGAAAACTCCAAAACTTAAAAAATTAGCTTTTTTGAACAGAAATTCTCAACTTCCCATCTAGAACTCCAGACAGGTCTGCTGGAATTTTAACTGAAATACTAATTTGTTTAACACTAAAATAATTAATCTATCCTTGTACGGCAACCAGTTCAAGTAGCTTGTTGTTAACCCATAATGCTAATGATTCATCATGAGAGAGAGGTTCAGGAAAAGCATATAACCAGAATCTTCTTTATTCAGTTGGACTTTCTACCACAGTTACATCTACCACAGTACCACAGTTGCAAGGTGTGGCAGAAGGAGTGGGGGTCCGTCTACAATTATAAAGCCACTAGGCTGAGCAGGCCGCTCAAAGGGTGTGGGTTAACTGGGTGTGGCTCACAGGCTGTAGTTGGGGCCCTGTCCTAAGACCTCTTTTAGTTCTGTTTGTCTAAAGTACTGGTGGGGAACCGGCGGCCCGCGGGCCGCATCCGGCCCCCAGAGCGATCCGGCCCAGTCCGGCCCGCGTGAGCCTGGATGTGATTCCATCCCGTCTGGCCTGCGAGCGCTCAGACCGGAGGCCCGGCGCGCGCTCACCTTGCCTGACTCCTTACTCCTTCTCAATCCAGCTGTTATTGACATGCACAGAAACAGCCAGGTTGAGGAGTCGCGTGAGGTGAGCGCACGCCCAATCCCCCATCGCGCGACTCCTGAACCCGGCTGTTTCTGTGCATGTCCATAACAGCCGGGTTGAGAAGGAGTCTGGCGAGGTGATTGCACGTGGGGCTGCCGCCGCCGGCCCGGAAGCTGAAGAAGGTAAGGAGGAGAGCGATGGGGGGAGGAGAGCGATGGGGTTGGGTGCGTGCGCCGGGGGGCGGGCACACGCACCGGGGGCACCCGTTTGCGGTGGAGGGGCTCACGGCCCGCGACACATTTCCCCCATGGGGAAATGGCCCTCCACCGCAAATAGGTTCCCCACCCCTTGTCTAAAGGCTGATCTACACCGCACAAATTCCAGTGCATTCTGTGCGCGTGCGGAGCAGTGTGCCTTCCGTTTTAACAGAATGGAACGCGGGAGTGCTCTGCTCTCCCAAGTTCCATTGTGTCTGGACATGGAGCATGCTGTTTGGCTGCGTCCGGTCAATCGGAAGAAAGTGGGGGGCAGAACATAGAGCAACATGTTTCGCCAATGGGATGAGTGGGTGGGGCTTTCAACCAATCGGAGCACATTTATTTGGAGCACACCTAAATCGGAGTGAAGCACACACAATCGGAGCACACGGGCCAGCAAGCGACCAATCAGGAGGGACACGCAGGGACAGTACAAGGGAAAAAAATCTGGTGGAGCCAGGGAATTGTCTCGGGGCGGGGCATCCCCTCCCCTATGCTTGCAATGCCCCGAACACGAATGGGTTCAGTGTAGTCCTGGCCTCAGAGGAATAAATACACTTACTGTATTTAAAAAAACGTATAGGTGAAGAGAACATGTTCCTTAGTTGAGTAAGGATTTACAACGATTTTCATTGTATTACAGATTTATTGTTTGGCCTCAGTAAAGAAAGTATGTTACTGATGTTATGCAAAGTGCGATGTTATGCAAAGTGCATTTCTCTTTGTGGTGTGCAATTCGTCTACCTGAGAGATTTCTAATTCATATCCTATTTGGGGAGCCTATGAGAGATCACTCAGATAATGAAGTGTTGTAGGGCATGTGTACGGTTGGTACCAGACAGACTTCAGGCTGGTGTGATTGCCTTTGTTTTTTAACAGGGCCCTGTGGTTCATCAACTGGAGCAAGTTACAAAATGGCTATCTGGCTCTAGTTCCTTGTGGTGTTCTGAATATGAAATATGGGGTGAAAAATGACAAGTTGCTCTTGGGAATATTTTATGTGCTGGAAACATTGGGCTATTACCTTATACGGTTCCTTTTGAACTATCTATTAAAATTAATTTGCTATGTTTTAACATGCACTGGACTTTGGCTATAAGGATACTACAGTAAACTGCATCTTTGAAAAATGTTGATATAATTTGTGTACATCTTAATATAAACCAGCCTGGGTTTCAGTTGATCTCATTTCTGATATATTAGTATTGTAGTTTTATTATTATTATTATTTTATTATTATTATTATTATTTTATTATCCTGGGCAGTGTAAGGAAAATTGATTTAATACTTAAGTATACATGTTCTAACCTTATTTGTATAGTTCTTACTTTCTGAAATTAATATTCAGACTTCATAGTTGCTTTTAACTGGAGACAATTTATGTAAGTGTGCAATCCTGAAAGAAAAGCCAGCGATGGAACGAGCGTTTCAAGCATTATGTAACGAGCGTTCCGTCGCCGGATGACGTCGCAAACGTTCCATAAAGCACATTCACGGCGCCTCGGGAGTAAGGGAGGCCGGTGCAAGGCCGGCCTCCCTCGCTCCAGCACCGGACCAGGACGCGGACAACGGCGGAAGGTAAGAGCTCCGTCGCCGGCCGCATGGGCGGTCCGGCCGGGTGAGGGAGGGGGACCATTGACCTAGCCGGCCTGGGAGGGGGCAGGGGATGGCATCGGTCATATCCCCATCCCCGCCGGGCCGGCCACGCCATTACACGGCCTCCTCTACTTCCGCTAGCTATTTAGCTGGTGGGAATCTGAAGAGGCCAATCTGGTTGACCTGGATTAACACCTGGGGAAGGCGAAGGCGCCAGGCAGCCCATGCACAGGATCCAGCGGGCGGCCCTGGGCCGCCAACCGGATAGTTACGGTGGATTGCGCTGTCATACTGTTAATTCTGTAACCATATCCTTTATACACAGACATGAGAGAAATTTGTTGCTTTTTATAAATAAATTGGGGCCAAAGAGTAAATTCATCCTTTTAATATTTATGCTGGCTCCGCTTTAGGGGATTTGAGTGATGTAAGTGTATTATTGTACTGGGCCCCACAACTAGTGATACAGGGGAAAAAAGAAATCTTCAAAGTGAATATTTTAATGCTTCATGAAAACCACGCTTCTTGGTATCTTTGGAGGAAAAAAGTTAAGCTGATATTATATTTGTGGAACACAATCTAATGCTTTAAATGCTTAAATGCACATAGAGCAGGCAGAGTTGGTTCCTACAGTCTTGGAAATAAATGAAAACTGATTTCTGGTTATAATGACCATCTGTTTGAGGAATTAATGCTTGAAAAAATGTGCATCAAATGTGTATCAAATCAGTTTCTTGAATATCAAGTGAATTTCATTGCATTTGCTTTTTAATAAATCATTAAAACACCTTTCAAGTAAGAATGTGCATAAAAAGAAATTTCTCAGTACATCTTCACTTTCTTTTAGTTTCATTTTCATGATCATGTGACTAGCATTTTATTTCAGTAGTTCCATCTTACAATTGTTGCTGAAAGCACACTGGAGTTACTTTGTGTGTGTGTGTGTGTGTGTGTGTGTGTGTGTGTGTGTGTGTGTGTGTGTGTGTGTGTGTGTGTGTGTGTCTGCTGCTATTAAGCATCTAGACCAGCAGTTCTCAAACTGGTGGGTCACAACCCACCAGGAGAACTGAATGCTGTTCCTTTAAATCAAGCTGAGTTTTGGATGGTTTTTTTCAGAAGGGTGTGGGCAGTAAAAACTGTAATTCTATATCAATATAATAGTTTTTCAGTTTGAAAATTCTGCAGAAATATTAATATTAATAATTTAGTATTAAGAATTTTGCTATATATAAAGGCATAAATAGAAAAAGAATGTATTTGAGTGAATGCAAATTGGAGAAAATAAAAAGGAGTCTATATTGCTAGACTTGCATTGGTCCATTAAAGTGATAATTAATGCAACTCAAGTATGAGTGACAAAATATTTAGTAAAAGTTTGAATTTAGTTTTGTCATTGGTTCAAAATACGAAACTGCAGCATTTTTTTCTATTAAAGCTCACTTTAGAAAGATGTGTTTTTAAAAGAGAAGCTCAGTGGGCGTGAAATAAATACCCAGGCCATGTGGTATTCTGTTGTTTTTAATAAAAGATAAGTTGGAAGTAGAAGTGCATGTGAGTGTGAGTGTGTGTTTCTTTGTGGGGCGTTGTTGTTGTTGTTGTTGTTGTTTGATTAAGAACAGATTAACTGGATGTTGCACATCTAGAGTCTAAAGTTGTTTTGAAAATGGAGACCTATACAGAATTTTGAAAACGTTGTGGACGCTTGTGATAATTGGTTTCTGATGGTTCATATACTTGCATTTGGTCTTTTAAAATTAGTTGTTCACTGTTTTGACATTAAGATATAGTGACTTGGGATAATCACACACTTTTGAAATGCAAGTCGTGTCATCTATGCAAACATTAAATTGATGTCATAATGGCGCATTAAGGGTTTTCACTAAATTGACTTGAGAAGATCCCAATGTGTATAATGTTTTCAGTACTTAATAATCTGACGTATACCAGGCAGCAAGTAATCCTCTTTCTATCTTAGAAGAGATGGTAGAAAGGATATGCTTCTCTTGATGTATTAATGTTGCAATATAGTCATATTCCGCAAAACACTTCCATGATGAAATATCCTTAGCTGAAGTGTTAACCTTATTTAAGGGGAGATTAAAGAAAAGGGTTCTATGTGGCACAATAAAGCTCTACTCTTTAAGCTGACTTGCCTTAGCTGAGGACTTTGAAGATGGGGTAACTTTCATGAGATTCCAGTCCCATGGTTAGGATCTCTCAATTTAGTGATAGAAAGTGAAAATAATCTCTGGTTTACCATCCAACTGGTTATTCTCTTTTTCAAAGTGTTACTAAGGAAGTTTGGCATAACTGTAGACAGGAAATTGTAACCTGAATGGTATTTTAAATAGATGGGTTAAAGGCTTTTCTTTTATACCAGCACACATGTTCTTTTATTTAATACTTGAACTATGAAAATTTTCTCTGACTTTCTAGGGAGAAGGAGGAGCAGCTGACTCGGGTGACGGAGGTACAGAGGCTGCAGGCCCAGCAGGCTGACGCTGCCCTGGAGGAGATTAAGCGGCAGGTGGAGCTGAACTCAGAAAAAGTCTATGCTGAAATGAAAGAGCAGGTGAGGAGGTCACAATGCCAGCCTTTCTGCAACTATCTGTCTCAGTGGGATAGCGTATTCTCATTTTACAATGCCAGAAACATACTTCACTGGATAGTGGTACATCAAACTCTTTCACAATGTAGTGGCTTTGCCAGCAAGTCAGAAAAAAGGATGTTAGGAGCTAATTCATCTTTATAACAAAGCCAGAATTGTCATTGCTATAAAACTGTCCATAGTTGTTTTACAGATTAGGGCCTTTCCCAGGATTATTAGTTAACAAGTATTAGTTTATACACTGTTTTAGACTGTACTTTATCCCTCACTTTTTCCATTTTTAAATAAAAAATTACCTGTTGGATTCATCCATCTAATCTAATGGGGGCTTCTCATGTGATTTTTGGCAAGACAAACCATTTCTCCCTTTTTAGTTACTAAACACAGAGCATGTAAAGCACCATATTTCCTTTAAAATGGTTGTAAGTATCTCTCAGAGTGATACCTGTAATGCAATAGCTTTAGGACAGATGAAAAGAAATGGAAGAAGGGTATACCATGGATGGTAAATAGTCTTGGATCTATCAATTTTTTTTAAGTAATGAGTCTGATAAGATATAACAAAGTAATGCAAAGTTAATATAAATATAATACACATGATAAATTAAGCAGTATAAAATTACCATTGGATTATAAATTATAGAGAGAGAAAAAAGAGTTGAACTTGATCTGAAAATCTATACTTCGAAAAGACCACAAATAAAATGGAATGGAAGCGGTGAAAGCTCTTGCTGTTTTTCCAGTTAGATGATATACCGGGGGGGGGGGGTTGTATCCGCTGATCCATGGATAGCGGATGGCCCCCTCCCCCGCAACCCCCCACGCACTTACTTTTAGCGTTGGAAGCTTTGTTTCTTCTTCAAAAGGAACGTGCCTTTGAAGAAGAAACAAAGCTTCCGACGCTAAAAGTGCCTGAGGGAGTTGTGGGGGAAGGGGGTGCGTGTAACCCCCACGACTCCCCCAGGCACTTTTAACTTTGGTTGCTTCAAACGCGAATGCGATGAATGGGCCTCATGCAACTTCCTGCAGGCCCGTCCACGGAGACTAGGTACTAGAAAAGATGCAGAGACTCTCTAGGCACCTAGTCTCCGTGGACGGACCTGCAGGAAGTTGCATGAAGCCCATTCATTGCGTTCATGTTGAAGCCTCCAAAGTTAAAAGTAAGTGCTGGGTGGGGTCATGGGGGTTGTATGTGCCCGCGGGGGGTTGCACCCGCCCACGGGGGCCTCAGAAAACCGCGAAGGGGGCATTCGCCTCTTTCCACGGTTTCAAATATCCACCGGAGGGCCTGGGATGTATCCCCCGCGGATACGGCGCCCCCCCCTGTACATAAAGCTTAGCTGCAGTTAACAAGTTCATAGAATCATAGACCTGGAAGTAATGTCAAGGCCATCTAGTCCAACCCTGTTTGAAACAGGATGTTCCTCTCTAGAGCAGTAGTTCTCAAAATGGTGGGTTGCGACCCACCATTGAGAACAAAGCTGTCCTGGTGGCTGAAAAAATGCCCGAAACTGCAGTTTTTTTGCCTTTCCGGGGCTTGGGGAGGCTTCGGGGAGGCTTTCGTGACCCTCTGCAGGCCTTCCCGATCTTCGGATCACCGAAAAACGGTGATTTTCGGGCACTTCTGTTTTTTGTGAAAATCAGAAGTGCCTGAAAATCGCCGTTTTTCCATGATCCGAAGATCGGGGAGGCCTGCAGAGGGTCACGCAAGCCTCCCCAAAGCCTTACCAACCCCCGGTAAGGCAAAAACCAGTGGTTTCGGTGGTGTTTTGGATCGCCGCTACTAGCCCTCGCAGACATTTATAGCTCGCCGCCTTGCGGGGAGAACTTTGAGAACCACTGCTCTAGAGCATCTCCAAAAAGTGCCTTTCAGGCCTCTGCTTGAAGACCTCCAGCAAGGGAGAACCCTCCTCTTCCCTCAAATAATATTAGTCGTAGTAATAATAATATGCAGTGATTGTGTTCTGGGTAGAATGTATCATGAGCTAGTAGCTGTGTGTGTGTGTGTGTGAGAGAGAGAGAGAGAGAGAGAGAGAGAGAGAGAGAGAGAGAGATTTAGGTCCAGTTACCCAAGGCGGCATCAGGAAGCTAGACTAATTTCTAATTTACACACACTTCCAAAATGAACTTCCTTCCTGTCCCAACTCAACTTCACAGTCTTCCTCCCCTTTTTAATATCTTTAGGATTGCCAAGACTGACTGATGCTATTCCTGGAGATTTTTATTTTTCTGACGTGGTATAAAGTTTGGTAACTTTTGGAGGACTTGTTAAAATCTCCAGGATTGCTTTCATAGTCGAGATGGAGCTGATTCCTGGAGACTCCAGGCTCATCCTCAAGGGTTGGCTGCTCTGTCTCTCTTACCCGCAATTTCTCAGTACTCCATCTTCTGTTTCAAAAGCCTCTGCAAACTTAGGGAAGAAGAAAATGGCAGCTTTTAATTGTTAATGTTTTTATTTGTTTTGTTATTGTAATTTATTTTATGTTGTCAAACACTTTGAGCATCAGAAAATCAGTTTAAAAATCTATTATTATTATTTTTTAAAGATAAGCTGCCCTGTTTAGGATGAATGGTAGAATGGCAGTAACTGCTGTGGGACCCGCAGATTTTAACAGCAGTAACTGCAGTGTTCAGAAAAGAAGTTTACAGCCTCAGTTCAAGAATTCTCTCAACTGACACCTTGCCCCCCAACAACCTGTGTGTGAGAAGTTTCTACTTGAGCCCCAGCCCCCAGGGGACTACCAGTCCAAGGCCCTGCTTGTTCAGTTCTCTTGCTCCTCACGTTATTTTCAGTTGACTCACTGGAAATGTAGTTTCTCCAAATGCAGTTGTAACAGAGAGTAGGCCTCAAAAGAGTTTTCTGATTGCCTATCTGCTTGCTAGTGAACCTGTATTGAACTGGTTACCAAATTTTGTGTTGATTCAGTTCCTGTTCAAGGCAACCAAAGCCCTTAGGTTTGGGCCTAGTTCTGGTTCCCTCAAAATATTTCCTTGAACCCGTTTTTTGGTTCAGGCTTGGTTAGACTTTCCTCCAGTTACTAATAATAGGGCCTAGTGTGGGATTAAGGCCAGCGGGTGGCACAGCGGGTTAAACTGCTGAACCATACGCTGTCGATCGAAAGGTCGGCAGTTCGATTCCCGCAACGGGGTGAGCGCTCGTTGCTTGGCCAGCTCCTGCCAACCTAGCAGTTCCAAAGCATGACAATGCGAGTAGATAAATAGGTACTGCTTGCGGGAAGGTAAACAGTGCTCCGTGTTCCAGCTGCATGCTACGTGCTGCGGCAAGGAGAGTCATGCCGGCCACATGACCACGGAGGCGTCTTCGGACAACGCTGGCTCTTCGGCTTTGAAATGGAGATGAGCACCACACCCTAGAGTCGGACACGACTGGACTTAATTGTCAGGGGATACCTTTACCTTAATGTGTGATTGCACTTTTACTTTGTATGTCCTTGGTTGTGAAGAGAATAAATTGTCTTAAGCCAGGGACACACCGTCCGTGCTACGGTTGTTGCGTAGAGCGCACATGGCTGGAAAAACTTGGTGTGTCTTCTCTTTTACAAGCTTGTACCGCAACGCAGGAGAGCTGCAAAGTTGGAAAAATTTAACTTTGGCCTCTTTAGGGAGGGCCCTTCCACTCCCATCTCCAGAGTGATCTTCCCATCACCCAAAATTTCACTTTTAGTTTAGTTTATTGACCTGTATGTTTTGGTGTTGGATGCGATGTTTTGAATTAATGGCTGTTCTGTTGAGATGCTTTGAAAAGTGATGGCCTTTCATACATGATACCTCAGAACTATCTGTTCCTCACTTTGATGCTCCATAATTCATCTCGGCTGGCTATCCAGCTTCTTTTTCCCTCTTTAAACTCCCATATCCTTTTGGGATTTCACCTTTTTCAGCATTCGTTTATTTAGCCTCTGACCACTCATGCAAATTAAATTCTCACTTTTCTAGGCACACAATGTTACCTATGTGTTTGGTAGGGCCTTATAGTGTGTCTCCTTCAATTTGTCTAGTTTTATTGAAGCAAAGAAAGCTAGTAAAGAACATCCTGTAATCTTGAAGTCTTTGCTGGTGAGAATAAGAGGTTCCCAGCCTTTTCTAGCTGCCTGTGTTTACAGGTACAGGGGAATAATTCTGGGTATAGATGCTGGATCCCTAAAATCTCATCAGACTCAACTGCACCTGTAAATACTGCTGCAGTGCTTGTCAAAAAGACAAAAGAGTTGAAGTGGGACTGAGATAGTAAAATATTGCTGGATTGAGCTGGAGTCTCTGATGCCCACACACATACCCTTGCTCTTCATCGAGGCATCCTGGGGAAAGGGTGCCCTTTTGAGGGTCATTTGACTGGATGCAGTTCACCTAACTCTGTCTGAATGTGGTCAGCCAACACCCCGCTCCCCGCCTTGCCTCCAAGCTAGTCCAACACTCTGTACAACAATGAAACAGACTTCCCCATGTTGCTTTGCCTTGCCTTGCCTTGGGCATGCTGTTGGTCTGATTACCCTGTACTCCATCCCAGTCTAGATCTCAGTCTGACTTTTTCCTCTGATCCTTTGTCAAATGTACAGACAGGCAGCTTGAGCAAAGGGTTGGCCTTGGTGACAGCATGGAAAATATTTGTGACAAATACTTGTGTGTGTTAGAATTTCTGATGCGCTGATGAGCTGGCAAATGGAATGCCGAATATATTCCCTTCCACACCACTGGTTGTTGATGACTGTTTAGATTCCAACCCGCTTGTGGTTAAGTCTGGCAGCTGGTTGCCCAAAGGACTTTGTGGTTAGGGAGCTGCAATATGGGTCCTGAGGTCATGATTTTGACCTGCCAGTACTTGTTTAGAAAGCCATGGAAGCAATTGTAGTTGAGACCAAGGACAATAAGAAAGTATTACCCACTACAGTATTAAGAACAAACAATGCAAATCCAAGCTCTAGGGTGCTTTTCAAGTACGGAAGACATCATGTAGACCCTGATAATCCAGATATTCAGCCGACATTGATACAAGACTCCAGATAGAATAGCTGTTAGCAGCATCTTTTCCTTCCGGGGGGGGGGGGGAGATAGTGTGTGAGAGATAAGGTGTGAGAACTTCCTTATATTATGCTATCATCCCTTTCCCTCAGTTCCAGTAGGGAGCTACTTTGTGCAGTTTTATTAAACTGTTGATAAGAGCATACCAAGAAATTATTCAGATGCCTAGTTTATTCAGAAAGTGGGTGTTGCAGAGCATACTCTGAATGCTTGCTGAATATAGGGACAATCAAGCCAGGTCCAGTGAGACTTCTGATCTGGAGGATTCTGCAGAAGCTTAGCTCTGCATCCTGACCCTATGAGAAGTGCATCGCATTTGGTTGAGAACACTTTCCTGACACCGGCAAGAACAAGAATTCACAGAAAACAAATACTGTACCACTTTGTTACTTACTTTAGCTAAATCTCAGACGAGATGCACATACCGTATTTATAAATATGCCACAGTGTTAACTCAGTTTTAGATAAATATTTCCTTCTAATGTAGACAGAATATGCATTTTCCGTTGATATAAAGAAGAATTTTATCAGCTGTCATAGCACCATACCTGCATTTCATTTTTTAAAAAGTGTTTAAAAATCCTTTCTACATCTGTAAACTTAAATTGATAAAATAAGAGTGGACTACACTCAGGCTTTCATCAGTTACTATACAACCAATATTTTATTTATTAGCCAATATAATTTGTCTTTTTAATATTGTTCCCATCTGCTTTTTATTTTTCCAAAGTTCATGGCTGTTGAAGTCATCCAATGTCTGTTAAAGTGACTCCTGATAGAATTTTAAATGTAGAGGTGTGTATTTTTCCCCCTCCTATCTTTGCCATTTCCTGTGGTTGAGTATTTTTGTGCACTGATAATTTGACACACACTTTTTTTGCCCAGTGATTCTTTTCACTGTTCTAGATTACAGTGAAATGCCCAGCCTTCTTTTCACTGTTCTAGATTACACCAGTGTAATTGAATGATGCTGCTGCCATAAAAATATCTTAAAAATTCTGCATACTTATCACAAAATAGGATTGTTTTGTCTTGTTCACTGTTGGAACTGCTGTGGGCAAACACTTCAAAGAAAGCTCCAATTGTGTGCACAGAAGACAACATGCATGCAAACAGATCGCTTAGCAATTCTTGATTTTGTACAAAAGTGGGATAGTATGATATGGCTTTCATCTTTGGGTTGTTTGCATGGGTCAGGTGCAATTAATAGTTTATTTCTGCATTTTCTTGCTGTAAATAGAAGTCAGTTACCACTGTAAGAGAGATGAGAGATGATTATTTTTTTCTCTTTCTCCTCCCCCCCCCCCTTATAGTGTGTGACTATAGTCTTCAGTGTCCATGAGCTATTCCTCTAGTATTTGTTCCCTGTTTTTGCTATGAGTAAAGATCCAGCTGCAGGGAATCCCAGTAGATTAGCAATTATAAAGAAATGGCAGCCTGACCCAGTCTGTTCTGCTTTTTGTAGTATAGCATCAACAAGCATATTCAGGTTAGCAGTTCCCAAAAAATACACAGGTATTCTTTAAAATAGATATTTTTTGCTATTTATATTTTTTACTGTTGATTTAAAATATAATTATGAAAAAGATTCCCAATGTACGCAACCAAGCAATGATAAAACTTAAGGTGTATGAAATGCAGCCCCTCTGCTTAATCTCTAGCTTGTTCCATATGATATTAAATAGAAGAGGGGGGGGCATGACTAGCAGAGCTTCTGCTTTGCATGCAGAAGTTCTCAGGCTCAGTTCCTGGCATCTCCAGAGAAAGGGCTTGGAAAGGACCCTGAATAAAACTCAAGAGAGGTGATGTTAGTCAGTGAGCTAGATGGACCAATGGTCTGACTCAATACAAGGCAGCTTCTTATGTTCGTATAGACCAGGCACCATTTCCTTCAGTTACTCCTTCAGATGGTGTCTATGAGTTGGATCTGGGGGAGGGGGGTACCTGAGCATCTCTTTACAAAAGACTTCTTCCTTTTGTCTAACTTTTACCTGACCTCCACCTATTTTGCACTCTCTGAAATCATAGTATTTTCCCATACGGTAGATTCTGTCCTGGAGGCTTCTGGAGGTGTTTATAGCATACAGGGCCCCCCCCATTCACTGGGGATACGTTCCAGGCCCCACCGTGGATACTTGAAACTGCAGATAGGGGCATATGCCCCCTCCATGGTTTTCTGAGCCCCCCCCCCCCCGGCACTTACTTTTAGCCTTGGAAGCTTAGTTTCTTCTTCAAAAGGAACGGATGAGCAGTCTCCTTGCAGGCCCGTCCAGAGAGACTAGGTGCTAGAGAGGCTCTGCAAGCTTGTATAGACTCTCTAGCAGCACCTAGTCTCGCTGGTGGGGCCTGCAAGGAGGCTGCTCATCGTGTTCCTTTTGAAGAAAAAATGGTTTCTTCGCTAAAAGTAAGTGCCTGGGGGATCAGGCGGGGGGCCATCCGCTATCCGTGGATAACTGAATCAGCGGATCAGCAGATGCTGGGGGCCCCCATACATGTTTATACCTGTTTACTATCCACCAGAAAAATTTCCCAGAACACCTCTGGGGTAAAATGCATTTTACCATGCTTGTCATTTGCTTGTCATGGTATCCGTTTTAATATCATATTAAAAGAGGTATAGGTTAATATTCTGGTTCTACTTGTGGGAATTTAGTTCTAAAAGGAATTGAATACTGAGGATGTGTATATGGGCATCTCTGAAAGCAATATGTGACTTGGACCCAATCATTTTATTGGTGATATAAATAAAGCAAATTAGACAATGGAATTGTTGCTATCTGCTTATCTCATAGAATAATAGACCTGTAAGGAGATTCCAATATCAATTGATCTACACCTAGTGTGTTAATGAAGAACTCTTCATGTATTAAACTATATACCATATATAGTTTAATACATATAACTGTATATATCGTATGTTCATTTTATACAGATTAACTTGTCTCATCTTGATCTGTATTGTCACATTCAGAAAGCAAGGGAATGAGAGATGTTTTATTCCTCTCCTTAAAAAAAAAATCTGGATTATTCTACCGCACTATATCTGCCAAGCAAGTCGAGCCACATATTACAAAGAAAAAGATGGGAAGCCATTGTTTTGAGAGACTACAAATATGATGATCTTATTGATAACTGTCGTCAGAGAAATTGTGTTCCTTTTGACCTGCCACAACCAAATGCATTTACAGTCAATTCTCATTATCTGCTGGGGTTCCATTCATGGAATACAGAATTTTTGATTCAGTGGATACTGACTCATTGATCCTATTGGGAAAATTGGGTTAGGTTCTCGCGAACCCTCTTTGCTATACACTATATAAACATTATGAAACTGAATCTTACCTTAAACTCTATGAGCTGAGTGATGATAGCGAGGGCAGCTCAACATCTCCAACATTTTAATCTTTGTTTCTGTTGTGTATCAAGTCCAGAGTTATTTAAAACAGATGGCAGTGGGGACAACTAAGGATTTACAGCCCAGACCAATGCATGTCTACTCAGAAGTATGACAATGTTCAAAGTGTTCAATGGGGCTTATTCCCAGGAAAGTGTGTATAGGATTGCAGCCTTAGTCTATCCTGGGATTTATACCAAACACTCAGCAAGCAGACTACTTCTGCAAGGTTTGTTTGTTTTTTTAAGAGATATCCACCACAGGCATATTGCTTAACCAAACTCAGAATCGGCTGCTTGCAATCACAGCCCATTCCTTCTTCCCCAGGAGCTGGAACACCAGTCCTTAGCTGGCTTACTGAAAGTCTAAAATCTCATCTTAGTTCCCACTGATTGAAGCATAGCTTCTTCTTTTTTCTCCATTCATTGGCTGTTAACCTGCAGTTAATATGTAAACTTGGTTCATGCTGTTATTCTTTAGAACTTCTGTTAACAAAAACCTTATCAGGCAGTCATATAAGATGTGAAATTCTCACGTCTGTTAAGCTGGTGAGAACAAACGGCCTTATCAGGCAGTCATTTAAGAGTCATTCTTGCCCACAAATGGCCCCGAAGAGACCGCAAATGGGGTGACATAAATTAGTTTTGTTCCCTCAGATAAGCGAATCTGGGAGAACAGAGTAAGCTTAAAATGAGGATTGGCTGTATAAGGAAACCTGTGGATACTTTAATAATACTTTATTTTAGCCCTTGAAATTAGAGTTATGATGATCCTCAACACAGAACATTTTAAAGTTGCAAATTAATGTGTATATGAAAGAGAAATTTTGAAATAAAATTGAGATGCAATCCAGCCAAAGTTCAGCTCTCAGTTGGTTTCAATTGGACAGAGTTCAGCACATACTTAAATTTCATTGAAGTCAGTGAGATTTAAAATTACTAAATATAGACTGAGATGTGCTGATATCTTTTTACAGGTATGCTGTACATGAATCATATTTACCAACATTCCCTAATGCTGCAAAATAATTTGCATACATTTGATGGGAAGCAAACTACTATCAGCAGTGTCTGGATATTTTTGAGAGGACAGATTTAATATATTAAATATTCTCTTTTACTTTCTAGAAGGAAAAGGTAGAAGCAGATCTAAGCAGATCAAAAACTCTCCGTGAAAAGCAGTCCAAAGAATTCTCTTGGCAGTTGGAAGAACTCAAGCAACGATATGAACAGCAGGTCAGCTTATGCTTAAAAAATTTACTTTCCTGACATTTACCTTTTTAATACAGGTTGGTCCAATTTGCTTTAATATCTTCCTTCTTTAGCAATAACATTTGAAGCTATTGACTTCTGTTTTGAAAGCAGTTCATTAAAATACAAACGTTATTTTCACTCTTCCCCACTGAGTGCACATAGCACATGTGTGGAAGTGTAAGCAAGAATGTGCCCATTGGCCCTGCCCTTTGTTGTTGTTGTTGTTGTTAATCTAGTGCCGTCAACGTACATGATGCTTTCTGCAGAGCAAAAAGACAGGTCCTTACCCACAAGGGCTTACAATCTAGAGCAGGGATTCTCAACCTGTGGTACAAGTACCCCTAGGGATACGCGGACCAATGACAGGGGGTACGCCAGAGCCTGCCCCTTATCAGCATCAATCAGTAGTTAATTACTCGTTAATTAGAACATAAATGCAATCCCTCTCTCTCTCACTCACACACACACACACACACACACACACACACACACACACAGAGTTAAGTAAGACATTTTTTCACATTTAAAATTGTTTTAGTACTTTATTTACGATTAATAAGCTAATTAATTGATTGATTAATCCAATTAACTAGCAATTAGCAGGGGGTACTTCAGAAAATTGGACCGTGATAGGGGATACCCAGGCCTCCAAAGGTTGAGAACCCCTGGTCTAGAGATATTGACTCGAGTCCTTCACCATGGAGACGACGTGCTAGAGAGACTCTGCAAGGTTGCAGCCTCCTTGCAGGCTTTGCTGGCCTCTCTAGCACGTCGTCTCTATGGTGGAGGACTCGAGTGCAGGTCTTGCAGAGCCTTGCACCCTCTGGAAAGAATGAAGCTTAAAAGTAAGTGCGGGGGGGTCGCGTCCGTCTAGCTGATGATCCTAGCTAGGTCTTATTTTCAGGGGAGGTCTTATATTTGAGTGCCAGCAAAAATCACGCAAAAATGACGGTAGGTCATTCGGGGGAGGTCTTATTTTCAGGGAAACAGGGTACCTACTTTAATGTAGGTACCTACTTTATAATACAAAATCGCTGAATCTTAAAGACGCTGAATCTTCTAAGCATTCAACAGCAACAATATCTATAGAACTTTCAAATGTTTTCATTTTCTACAGGAGGTGACTTTTGTCATCCCTGCTCAAGTTTCATGTCTGTTCTCTTAAAACCCCAGACCAATAGTTCATTATAATTTAATACTTTCTTTTGTTGGTGGCAAAATTACTTACATGTAAGTTATTTCTGAATACAGTATATTCAGAGTTTTTGCAGTCCTACGTTGGCAGCCTTTTTTTTTTTTTAAATTAGTACCGGCTTTTTCATTTATGGTGTTTAGATTAAAGGTCTTCAGCACTCATGCCTTTGTTTTTTAGATGCTGTCAGTGAATATGCATTTTCAAATGTCGATTAAAGTGGGCTGTTATAATTGAGCACGAAGACATAGCAGATAGCATATTTCTGTATGTGTGTGTATTGAACAGAAACATGCTATCTGTTGTGTCTTTGTGCTCAATTATAAAAGCACACTTTAATCGACATTAAAGCGTATTTTTGTGCATTTTATATGCATCTGCCAATAAAAAGATGACTCATTTAGCTTTCACATATCTCTACACCACTGCCTCCGTGAACATTATGATTACTAACTTTCTCTCATGTGTGATGAGGTATCAGCACACCCTGTGGGAGAAATCTCAGTTTTGGAGCAAGTTATCCAAGGGTGATTGTAAGATTATGCAAACCTTCCAGTTTGAACATCTGAAATGGCCAAGCAACAAATCAGCACAGTGAAACATCTAGTTGAATGTTCCTTCAAACCATGTTCAGGTTCATTGCTCTGAGGAGTCATGCATTGCTTCACTCTGCCTCTCTTTTACCAGATACTAAGGCATGCATTGAAGATTTCCCTTTTGATTGGGAGAGACTTTTCATTTCTGCAACTAATCACTCTTTGGAATGCGTAAACAAGACCAAGTTTACAGCAAAGACCTTTGGGTTCTCCATTTTTCCCCCTGTGAAAGTGAAATGGAGACAAGGTCATCAGTTACAATTCTGACAATAGAAGTCTTACTTGGATTGGGCCTATTGAAGATGCTTTTCAAAATTATAAGGAAGAAGATTTTAATCCTCTTCAAATTCTAAGCAAACGCCATTCAAACTAAACAAACTGGCAAAGACCCTGTCAACAGCAAACCAGGTGTTTGACTTCACCCCACGAACACCTTTCACCAACACCCACAATACTGATATCAGTATTCTCTCCTTGATTTAGGCATGCTCCTTCCAGCATCAGGAATGTTTCATGTCTCCCAACTGCTATTGAATGAGAGCGATGCTCCTCTCCAGAAAAGTGCCATCAAGCCAGCACCTCTCAGTCAATATCACTGAGGGTTTTACTAGTGGTACTTTGTGGTACCAAAGAGAGATGGCAGCCTGCGACTCGCGTTAGACTTATGAAATGTCAACACCTTCATCCAGACAAAAGAAGGTATCTGGTTTTAGGCATAGATTTAAGACATTTATTTCCACATTGCAATACGTCTACAACCTTGGTGGGCAACAATCAGTATTTGAGTGCTTCTGGCATCTCCATGATGCTGAGGTTGTGTGTGGTCTAGTGGTTGAGATGCTGCTTTGTCTGAAGAACAACTAGGACAGGATTGGTTTGAGACAGCAGGAAGCTGCCAACAAGCTGAGATACCTCAGCTGACAAGCTGAGATAAGCCTGCGCTTACCCTCTGTGAGAGAGAGGAATCGCTGTTGGACAAGCTCGAAAGCCATGTGCAGCCAGAGAGATACCACACCGTTGAAAGGAAACAACTGGAGAAGATGGGTTCTATGCAAATTGAACATTTATTGTAAAAATCCCTACGGGGTGTTTTTTTAGAAAAGCCTGCCTGTGTAAACCACCTTGAATAAAGTCCAAGGAGAAATCTGACGACATAGAAAGGTGGTATATAAATACAGATATTATTTACAACATGCATGACTGTCCCAGCATTCCTTCAGTGTTGAGAAATAATTATTTCCCTTATCTGGACAATGACTTGTAGTAGCAGAATCCAAATAGCAGGTTTAAAACATCTGGACTTCATTTTAGCCCTATGGACATCCCTGGGACTATACATAAACTACAAGAAGTTTCAACAGGAACCAATGCAGTGCATTCAGTTTATAGGAGTTCTGCTGGATTCTTTTGCAGTCATCCCTGCCTTTTTGAGTTGAAGAGACAAGTTATCATTTCTCTCATCAAGTTTTGTCTAAAGTTACTCTCTCAACTAGCATGTCAAAACCAATGCCTTTGGGGTCATATGACATTTATGACAGCAGTCATCTCATTGGCTTGCCTTCACATGATGCCTCTACAGGTATGGTTCTTCATGTGTCTTCATGAGCACAGAACATGATGGTTCTCTGGAAGGAGGAAAGGGTCATTTTGACTCTTGGGTTATGCCCCTCCTCCATGAGGCAGAGCCGGATCGCAGATCTCCCTGTGGGAGGGCATTCAGCTTCCCAGTCCGACTCTGCCTCTATCGAGACAAGTCGTTGTTTTTGTGAGCTCCTCGAGCTCAGCGTCATCAGCAGATCTTTCCTTCTTTGTTTTGTCTTCGTTCACCCTACCCGTCCTCCCATCCCTCAGACCTACCGATTTCGGGGGCTGAGTGAGTGGGTGCTTTTCTGGAGGCACTCTGATTTTTCAGCTAGCGGCGGCTGCCGATCGCACGGCTGAGAACCCTTCAGCTTAACAGGCTGCCTACTGGAAGACACGGTAATATGATCTCCTTGGCGTTCCGCCCGTTGTCCTAATGCTGTGGTACTAGCCTCTCTTCCGACAGTTACTCCGGAGTGCGTCGTTTCTAATCCTTCTACCACTTTGTGAGACCAGCCCTGCATCTGCTAAGGCAGGAAGCGAATCCTCTGAGCTCTGTAGCTCAATATCTTTTTCATCACCTTTTTTCTCCCACTGCCTCCCTAGTCAGGGCCTGACCCTCACACAGGCAAGGAGAGGTTATTTTGTTTGTTTTTTCAGCAGGCTTTCTACAGCCATGACTGTGGCCTGTAAGAACCTTTTCCCCATGCTACTGCATGAGGGAGACCTGCAGCCTACATGCTGACTTAGACCTGGCATGTTTTTTCCCTGTGCTACTGCATGAGGGAGACCTCTGGCCTACAAGCTGAGTGACAGGCCTAGCATGCCTTTTTCCCTGTGCCACTGCATGAGAGAGGCCTGTGGCCTACATGCTGAATTAGGCCTTGCATGTTTTTTCCCCCAGTGGTACTGCATCAGGGAGGTTTCTGGCCTACAAACTGAGTGACAGGCCTAGCATGCTCTTTTCCCTGTGCTACTGCATAAGGGAAGCCTGTGGTCTACGTGCCAACCTAGACCTGGCAGGGTTTCTTCCCTGTGCTACTGCATGAGGGAGGTGTCTGGCCTACAAACTGAGTGACAGGCCTTGCATGCTCTTTTCCCTGTGCTACTGCATAAGGGAAGCCTGCGGTCTACCTGCCAACCTAGACCTGGCAGGCTGTGCTACTGTACATGAGGGAGGCCTGTGATCTACAAGTTGACAGGCTTAGCGTGCTTTTTCCCCAGTGTGTGAGGGAGGCCTGTGGCTTATATGCTGACTTAGACTTAGCATGCTTATTTCCCTGTGATACTTCACGAGGGAGGCCTACATGCCCGGCAGAGACTCCTGACAGGAGTGACAAAGAGGAGGGCATCCAGCAGCAGCCTCGGAGCCCTCACAGTGTTTTTGGCGGAAACGCAGCAATCATCTCACTGGGGTTTCCCCATAGCCGGATCTGTCAACGCAACAGCCCAGGGCTCAGGACTAAGTCAGGGATCAGCTTTGCTATACTCAGAGCACTACAGCAGTGGGAAAGTTGCGAGAGCACCACAGAACTCCCTGATCCACCTTGCCTTCCCCATCTGGCTTGGTCGGGTCTGGCAGGCCCGTGCATTTGGCGCCTTCCCTCATGGGCCCAACGCACGCTAGCTACAGCCTCTCCTTCTCACCCTTTGCCTAGGAAGAGTCGGGTAGAGTGCATTCTCTGCTGCCTCATGCTGCCCAGGAGGGCTCAGCTTTGCCATGCTCAGTTCACAATAGTGGTGGATAAGCTGTGGGAGAGCCGCGGAGCTCCCTGACCCACTTCGCACCGTCCACCTATGCTGGCTGGCTTGGTAGGGTCTGGCAGGCCAGCACATCCAGTGCCCTTTCTCACTGGCCTAGCCCAACGCACCCTAGCTACAGACTCCCCTTCTCACCCTGTGCCTGGGTGGAGTTGGGTAGAGTACATTCTCCCTGCCTTGTGCTGTGCCCACACTACTCCAGCTGCACGAGAGGCAAGAGAAGAGGGAGAATGTGGCAAGCTCTGCAACAGCCGTCCCAGCATCCACAAGACCAGGTATGGAGCCGGGGACGTGTTTTCAGGGGGGGGGAGTTGAGCCCAGGCTGACCCCCTCTCCCAACCAGTTTCCCGGTGATGCTGGGGCCACTACCTCCTCAGCCTTGCTCGATCCCTTGGGAAATCAGGCCAGAATGCAGCTCTTGGAAAAAGGGGACGTGGCTGAGCTTTCCTGAACAGAGTAAAGTGCATGTATGCCAAGGTCGGGGGACGAGCCAATGGGGCATGGAGGCGTCTCTAAGGTATTCCCTTCCCCGTTTAGAGGGTTTTCCTGGGTTTTCTCAGGGAGAGGCTGTGGCTCAGTGATAGAGCACAAGCTACTCATGCGGAAGGTCATAGGTTGACTCCTGGTATCTCCAGGTAGAACAGAGAAAGGCTCCACTCCAAATCCTGGAAAGTTGCTGCACGTCCATTTGGACCCAAGTATCCCCTGGCCTCTGAGAAGGTGGCAGACTCAGTATCTAACCATGCTTCCTTTTCTGAGTTGCTTTTACCACAGGCACCAGCTAAGCCAGCAGTGATACTCTTTGTGAAGGAGGAAAGGGTCATTCAAGAGTAAGAATGACCCTTTCCTCTTTCCAGAACAGGATATTCCAGGTAAGGAATTAGAGGCAGCTGTCCCTCCTACAGAGTGCGCCATAAAGCCTTTCGGCGGATCTGCACCGGAAGACCGGTAGGCCAAGGAGGAAAGGAAAGGGTCATTCGGCCCACCACTGAATCAAGTGGGCGGCTCGGTGACAGTTGGTCATAGGAGGAATTCCCTTATGTTGTGGGTCTCCTAGTGTTAGTGCCGCATTTTTTCGCTATGCGGTCCCTTTCGTTTCTGTTTTTATTTGTTACTACCTACCTCCTTGTGTCTTTCTGCACTGCATCCACAAGCACACCGGACAACGGGTGTGAAGGATGGAGGGTATTTTCTCTCAGCTCTTCTAATCCAGACTGGGAAGCTGAATGCCCTCCCACAGGGAGGAGTCCAGATCTGCGATCCGGCTCTGCCTCATGGAGGAGGGGCATAACTCAAGAGTCAGAATGACCCTTTCCTCTTCCCAGAACAGGATATTCCCAGGTAAGGAATTCCATTTTTCTTCATGTGCACAGGTGACCACTTGAAGAACTACAATTACAGGTAAGTTACAGGTCCTTCTACTTCCAACAGTCTACAATCCGATGATTCTGGAAGCTAGTAGAAGAGCATGCAGGTAATAGTGACACTATCATTGTCCCTTGCATCTGATATTGCAAAGAGTCACCATTTAAAGTGATGTCCTCTTATATTTAGCAGGGGGAGAGCAACTCCCGTTGACTTACTTTGCTATGAAAATCACTTTGTGAACTACTTTTTGTTGAAAAGTGGTGTATAGGTATTCTTACTACTACTACTACTACTACTACTACTACTACTACTACTACTACTTCTTAATAATAATAATAATAATAATCTGTTGCGGAAGCTTCCATGGCCAGCGATCAACATGCAGTGTTTTACAGTTACGGGTATAGACACCATGTAAAAAATATTTACTTGAAATTAAAAATCTCTTGCACTCCGTTCGCGGGTCTCCTTATCCAGGCAGCCACCTCATTAAAATAACCGTGGCATTGCAAAACATTTTATTAAGGGGACCACGGACAAAATTGCAAGGGTATTAAGACAGGGAATCATCAAAACAATTTTTAAACCCACAATGAAGTTACAGCAAGCCCTGGGTAATCCCAAAGAAAAAAGACCAGCGTTGTCAAATGCTGGAATTTATTCCATTCCCTGCGAATGTGGCAAATGTTATCTAGGGATGACTTGTAGATCTATAAAAACTAGGATGGGGGAGCATGAAAGATCATTGAGGCTCAAACATCCAGAGCAATCCTCGGTTGCAGAACATTCCCTGAACACTGGACACAGGATCCTTTTTGAAAAAACCAGATGCCTGCAGAATGAAAGTAATTTTAATATCTTACGCCACCTGGAATAATTGGAAATCAATAAAAGACATACAGGGGGGCTGCTTAACAGGCAACAGGACCTGGTATTTACGAACAAAATATGGCTTCCAATAATACATAAACAACAACATGAAAGAACACAAAGGAAAAATAACAGCAGCGGATTCAAACAACAGACAGCGCAGCCGAGTCCTCTGCGCTGTGGATCATCACACCAGCTGCCTAAAATGAACACTGACAACTGACAGCGCAGACTACTTTCACTGAGAATGAGTTACATCAAAGCATAGCAAAGGAGAAAGCAGCGGCAGCTGCATAAATTAATTGACAGCGCGTGGATCGGTGAATGACTGCTTCCGCTTTTGATCGGCGATTTCCCGCGCTAAGGCTAGTTTAAAATTGAGAACGGGCAAACTCCAAACAATTCCATCTTATCTATCAGGATTTTTCCGTGAACAAGTTCCGGGGTACGGAACGAAACGTTGGGACACTGCAGAGCTTGGACTTAAACAGTTTCTGTCCGTTGGTGGCTGCTTGGATAAGGAGACCCGCGAACGGAGTGCAAGAGATTTTTAATTTCAAGTAAATATTTTTTACATGGCGTCTATACCCGTAACTGTAAAACATTGAATAATAATAATAATATAAATCAGAAAACCATTGCTATATGTAGATTTCCATAGTAAGCAGCTGTTAATACGCTGGTCCTCTGTGACAGGGATGGCTAAATGTGCTTAATGTAAGAGTCACATACGATAAACTTCAGATGTTTGAGAACCAGATTGATAAAATCTGGACTTCAACTCTAAACAGATTATGTGCAAACCGCTAATGTGTTACATCTACAAAGCTTTGCAAGCCACGAAGAAGACGTTTTTCTTGTCATTGTACTATATTATAAATGTTTTTCCTGTCTCTCCTTCCGTTCCCCATGTTATCTTCCTTGCTCAATAATTTACCACCTTTTTGCAACATTGTTAACGATCTATATCTCTGCACTCGTGTATTTTAACATTGTTTCCCTTTAAGCTGTCTGCTGCGGTCACTGCCACTTTAAGAACTCTAAACTGCCATTTGCCACTTTTCAGTTAAGGTCTGCCTTTTCCCTGCATCAGCATCTCAGAGTGTGCTTTCTGCACACCATTTTCCCTGAAGAAGCTCATCACAGAATGAGCGAAACGTTGGCTCATTATTGATATTTGATACGTTTCTTAACATCTCTTAATGTAATAAACAGTCCTAAGTCATGGCCATTAGCGTCACCAGACGCGCGACACCCTAGAGCAGGGGGGTGCGCGTCACTCAAGGCCGGGGAGCCGGCCGGGGAGCCGGCCGGGGAGCTGGCCTCGGAGCGTCCGGCTCCGTTGGCGCTCCACGGCCTTCTGAAGGTCCGCTGGTTCAAAACGGAAAGTTTTCCGTTTTTCACGCATACGCAGTACATTTTCTGAGGGCAAAGGGCTGCCCATTTGCCCTCAGAAAAGTACTGCGCATGTGCGAAAAACGGAAAACTTTCCGTTTTGAACCAGCGGGCCTTCAGAAGGCCCTGGAGCACCGGCGGGGCCGGACGCTCCGAGGCTGGCTCCCTAGCCTTGGAGCCTCCGGACTCTAGAGGCTCCGAGGCCGGGGAGCCGGCCTCGGAGCGTCCGGAGTCGGGGGACAGTGACGCACGGGGGTGCGCGTGTCACCCTTTGGCGCGCGTCACCCCCTGGCGGTCCGCCCGCCACGCTCCAACGACGCCATTGGTCATGGCTTCTAAACCCGGTATATACATCTCGTCATTTTTAAAAATGTACTTTATTAATAGAATAGGATGGTGAGATCCTGTTTAGTGCCAGCTGAACATCTCTTGCATTCAAGTCCTGTGGATTTTTCACTTTGAAGTATTCATGAAGGGTACTTTTTAATAGAAAGGAATTGTTTTTTTAAACATATTTTAGTTGAACTTTCAAGTGTACCAGCTGTAAGTAGAACAAAGCGCGCGCGCGCGCGCGTGTGTGTGTGTGTGTGTGTGTGTGTGTGTGTGTGTGTGTATGTAAAGAAAGAAAGAGATTTTATATATCTGCTAGGAGCAGTTGCCTTAGTTACTTCAAAGATATTGGACACCACAGAGAAGGCAGCAGCCTTTCCTGCCTTTGAAATGGTTTCAGTGTCTAGGTCAGACTTCAAGGACCCTCGGCACACAAAACAGTTGTCGTATATGTGTATGTGCATCTGGAATTCTTTGTTGATGCACATAGAAAAACAATTATGGATGGTGCTGACTGAAAGCACGTTCATCGGTTGTTACAAATACTGTATTTGAGCAGGACATATATCCTTGGTATTTGGCATTGGCATTGGCAAGGCTCACATGACCAACATTTCCAAAGTCTTGAAGGGTGTTCCTAATTTCTTGTTTAAAGAAGATACCTGCATCCTGTTGCCACTGTCTTGCATCTGGCATTCAAAGATAGGCTATCACTAAAACCCAGAGATTGCATACAGTCATCATGACTTATAACCTGTGATGGACTTTCCTCTATACATTTGTCTAATCCCCTTTTAAAGGAATCTAGGCCAGGTGCCATCACCATGTCCTGTGGCAAGGAATTCCACAGCTTAATTACTCAATAGGTAAAGAAATATTTCCTTTTGTCCTAATTCTCCCACTAGTCAATGGGAACATAACTTTCCTCTATCCACTCCATGCATCATGTTCTATATCTCAATCATGTCCTCCCTCAGGTGCCTTCTTTCTAGACCAAGGGTGGGGAACCGGCGGCCCGCGGGCCCGATCCGGCCCCTGCGGCGATCCGGTCCGGCCCGCGCGAGCCTGGACCCGATTCCATTTGGTCCGGCCTGCGCGGGCTCGGACCGGAGGCCGCGCTCACCTCACCCGGCTCTATTCAAACCTTCCCGGCTGTTAGAGACATGCGCATAACAGCCGGGTTGAAAAGGGGTCGCGCAACTCCTTCTCAACCCGGCTGTTATGCGCATGTCTCTAACAGCCGGGAAGGTTTGAATAGAGCCGGGTGAGGTGAGCGCGCGCGGCTGGCGGCTGAAGAGAAGAGAAGCTGAAGAGAAGAGAAGGTGAGAGCGATGGGGGTGGGTGCTTACCGAGTGGGTGGTGGGTGGGTGCGAGCGGTGGGAGGGAGGGAGGGAGCGATGGTAAATTCACGCGTGGGGGGGGGGTAAATCAGCCGGCCTACCGGCCGCCTGAAACAAGTAAGGAGAGCGGGGGGGAGGTAAAGAGAGCGGGGGTGGGTGGGTGGTGGAGGGTACACATTTGCGATGGAGGGGCACACAGCCCGCGGGACATTTTCCCCATGGGAAAATGGCCCGCCATCGCAAATTGGTTCCCCACCCCTGTTCTAGACCATTGGTTCTCAAAGTGGTGGTTTGCAACCCACCACTGAAACTGGATGCTGTCTCCTGCCAACTTAAGGGGCAGGGACAGCATGACAGCGGCCATCGTGGGGATCACCACCGCAAAAAAGTGTAAAAATACACATTTTACGCTTACCAGTGTTCCTGATGGCATTTGGAGTGTGTGTGGAGGCCTGCGGACCCCTCTGCAGGCCTCCCCAAGCTTCAGATTGCCACTCTGCGACGATTTACAACCACTTCCGGTTTTCGGACACCGTGGAGTGGCGATCTAAATATCAGGGAGGCCCATGGAGGGGTCACGGAATTGGTCACGTCGAACGAGCTCCGTGAGCAAGTTTAATATTCTTCTTCTCCTTTCCTTTCCTCACTGCCAGGCTTGGCTAGAGAGCAGGGGGAGGATTAATAAAGCGGCGGACTCATGGCGGCACCGCCTTTTTAGCGGCTCAGAGACTGCGGGCCTTTACATCTTGCAGCAGCTGTCATGACCCCATGACACGCCGTTTAATGACTTTAGCCATAATTTAGCCTGCAGAATGGTGGTTGTTCGCATGGCCCCACCTTCGCGCTTTCGCTAGCACCGTCTTCGCCTTTGGTAAATACTTTCGCCAGGCATTACAAAGTGGATGGGGCTTCATCAGCAGATGCAAATTTTGGCAAGTGCATTCTGCAACAAGTTGTGGGTCAATGAGGGGTTTTATCGCCTGGCCCATCACTGGATATGAGGCTGTTACATCCCAAAGGGTCAAGGAATGCACCCCTTTATGCATCAGAGAAACGCAGGATTCCTACCTGTGAATTCTTGTTCTGATGCAGCAAGGGGTACATTCCGTCCCACCTCTTCACCAGGCATTATTAGTTTTGTTTGTTAAGTGACTGGTTTAGTTTTGGGATCCAAAACAGTTGAGCAGTCTCCGTGACTGCGACAGAAGTTTTTTCTTGGTCCTTGTTTACTGGACTGTTTTTCCTTGGGTTAGGATAGCACTCTATAGACCTATCTTCAATGCTGTGTTTGTTTTTGTTTCATGTTCTTTTGCGTTTTATATTTGGAAGCCAGTCAATGGCTAGACTTTTTCCGTTGGTTCTGGTTCCAAAATATGGGGGTTTCCAGCTCTCCAGTACTTGACCTCGCTGCTTATCCCTAACTCCAGGTCTTTTATAAACAAGTTGAAAAGCACCGGTCCTAAAACTGATCCTTGGTGCACACCACTTTTCACCTCTCTTCGTTGTGAAAGTAACTGTATTTGGTATTTAGAATCCCGGCGGTAGGAAGAACCACAAGATCAATTATTCCAAGAACCTTATAAATATCACCACACTGCACATCAGTCTATGCTAATATTTCCCAAACTTCTGATAGCAAAGGTTATTTTAAAATAAATTAATAAAATTGGAGGCAGATCACCCTCATAAACTGGGAAAAGTTTACTTTTTAGTGTGTAAGAGAGATAATCACTTATTGTCACAGAATCTTGTAACCCTTGTTTCTCCATGAGGTAGTGCTCTAGGCATGTATCTTAATAGGAACAAAAACCAGCTGTGAGCAGTTACTCATACAGAGATGCAACAGGTGAATGCTCAAATTGCACCCAGTGCACAGACAGGTTGGAAAGAGGCAAGTTCAAAGCATTGAAGCCTGGAAAGATGCAGCAGACAGTATTCTCTGTGGATGATTACCTAGGCTCTCAGACGTTTTTAATTATTTATTTCTCACAGCACACTAATGTTGCTTTGATGCACAGCCTGGGAATTATTGGCCTATGCAATTCAAGCAACAAGCAGCATCAGAAAGTCTGCCTGCAGAATTGATACTTCCCCTGTCTGAATCAAGTGACAGTAATGAAAAGATAACATACCCAGGGTCACTAACCTAGGAGAAAACTGCCTTCCCCTCCCCGGCTGTATTGTGGCCATCTAGATCCAGAGTATGATGCAAACAGACTTTCCTAGAGAAATGCTGTTGAATGAGTTGGAGTTTACCTCTTAACACCCATTTTGCATGGGTGTTTTTGAATTTGAGTGGAATTAGAGGTTGCCCATATTAAAAGATGCCTTTGGTCTGATCCAGCAGGGCTCTTCTTATGAGGTGGCCCTGCATGACTTTTGTTTCTCATCCTCTTCTTGCAGGAGAAGCGTGCTAAGAGGAAAGGGCAAACGAACAGGGGAGGGAAGGGTTGGAGGATGATACTGTATAAAGGGGTGGCAGTTTTCATAACTTGCCTTTCTCCCTACTTTTGTTTTTCTCATATTTCCCTGTGGACATTAGAACATGATGGGGTGGGGGTGGCAGCCACCAAAGGAGTAGGTTAGGTTTATGGTCAATTACCAGTTATGTTATAATTTTCACAAACTGTTCATAATTTCTACCATGACTGTTAGGAACCATTTCCCTTAATGTCTGTCAGTCTGTCTCCAAAGTTCTGTCCCTAAATTCTCTCTGTCACTTTCTGCCATCATACAGTAGCATGTTCAGGTAATGGAACTCTGGGCTGAGCTATGCAGGTAGGAGGAGGCTCAGTTCTCAATTGCTGTGACTTCCGTTGCATTCTATAGGACAAAGGAAACAGGATGCAATCAGAAGATTTGTTGAGTCCAAAACAAAGCTATGTTTCCCAAGAAATTAGGGTCACCACACTGAACATGGACAGGTTTAGCCCTATACCAGTTGTATCATGGCAGTTCGATCCTCACTAACTTTAGAGCAGCAGAGCACCTTTTCCTGAGGTGTTCCTGGGCCTAAAGGAAGTTGCACAGGATTGCGCCATCAGTGACATTAACGTTTTCTTCACATTCTTTCAGGCAAGTCAGGTGCTATCGTTCAGCCCTATGGGGGAGACTCTGTCAGGATACACAGTACATCTGTGTACTCAGAGCATACAGAAGTATACACTCTTCCCCCAGGTTCATGTGAAAGTGGACCTTCTATCCACCACATACTCCCCATGTCACCATGATGGGCATTTTCCTGGTTATAAAGAGAACAAGCTTACGTGCATATAAAACATGGGATCAGCAAGTATTCATTTACTAAGCTATGAGCCTCGCTTATTCTTTTATTGTTTTTAAGAGTGCACAGTTAGGGATGTTACATATCATTCTGTGATTGATTAAAAGAGTTTGCAAGGGCTAAACAGGACAAGATAGCTTGACGATCAAGAAATCAACAGTGTGAAACTGTCGTGCCAGTTATTATTGTTAGTGTTATTAAGTCACATAGAGGTATTAAGTAGCCTCTAGCCACAATTCGTAAATTGCCTTAAGTTTTATTATAGTTTTCATTTTACTTTTCACTTATAAGAACTTATAAGAACTTAATTATGTTTCATTATAAGACGTTTTGATTTAAAGTTGTTGAGAAAAAAATCAGTTCCCAGACGGGGCCATTGTCTGTGTGGATTTTGAACGTTCTCCCCATGTCTGTGTGGGTTTTCTCTGGCCCAGAAAGCTCACATGTATTTCAATGATTAATATCAATGATTTCAATAATCAATGATTTCAATAATTTCAATGATTAATAAAGAGTTCTGAGTCTATACTTAGACGTTTGGTGGTGTTTTTGTGACCAGAAATATGCCATAAACTCTTGTTTATGTATATATCAAGTAGCCTATGTTAAAATTGGTTTAGTTATAAGTCATTTCACTTAAAGTTGCAGTTTCCAAGAACCTATCAACAACTTTAAGTGAGGACTTGCTGTATTCAGACAAATATTTTTATAATTATCCCATTGTTTAAGAATTCAGAACAATTATGGCTTGCCTGATCCCTGGACACATTTACATGGAAATACATTTTATTGCAATCAGTGAAATTCCCTTCCATGTGAGTGAGTTCAGGCTTCAGCATTAGAAGATAAACATAAGGGTTGGGAGTTCGAGAATGTAACTATTTCACTTATGTACAGCATTAATAATCAATGCTGAGTGTATCTTTTGTTTCTAGGATTGCAATCATGATGCTTTTATTTTTATAAAACAATGTGTACAATGTTTGTTTTATACGATTGTTTTCCTTATGAGTCTCTTGTCATGGGATTTTTTTTTACTTGGTTCCAGAATCGGGGGGGGGGGAGCTTTAATTACAGTATTCAGACTGCAGGTGACAGCCATTTGCAAAGACAAGCTTAAAATACCGCACCATAAAAATCATGGAACAGCTAATGATGGTAGAGAATGTATGTTTTAAAAAGGAATGCTATCACTTTAAGATATGGTGCCTGCGTGCTTTCCCCACACAAACAAGATTGATTTTGAGCAGACTCCTACTGTTCGCTTTCTTTTGGGGAAGGACAAGAGGAATTCTCATGCTGAATATAACCAACATATTCTCGATAACAGCGTTTTTTCTTCTCCTGAAATCCACCAAAACTGAAGAAAAATCCAAGTGACTGTTCTTAGCAGCTGTGTGGCCTGGAGTTCACTAGGAAAGCTGGCTTCCTGCAGTCCCCTATTCATCACCTGCTTCAAAGGCCGCATAGCTGGCTATAGTTTGCAGGCCAGGTAGGGTGCCATTGTGCACAGTCTGGGAGGATTAGTATCAAAGCTGCGGCAACCAGGCCCTTGGTCTCGGACTGCCATTCAGTCTAACAGGGAGAGGCTAAGACTGGCCAAGGTCATCGTATCCAGTGTGGTGTGTACTGGGAAAGGATCCTGAGAACAGAATGCTTCTTATGAAATCATGGCACAAGCTTGCAGCACAGCAGGTGCCCTTCTGAAGCACATACATTTGTTTATGTTGGTGTACCGTAACTGACAACGAAATAATAGGGCTTAATTTTTGTTATTTTTCTTTAAAGAAAATCGTATGTGTACAGTTGCCTAGATAAGTATTTATTTTGTACAAAGCATAACAACATTTTTATAAGATTTAAGTGATGCTTGTGTGCATGGGTGTGTGCGCATGCATGAAGAGCACAGAAGACTGATTTAACCATTTCTAATCTGTACCACACTGCTGGACAGCGACAGCAGGATACTTGGGGAATGTATGCAAAAGACGACAGTGTTTTTTTCAACGTTCTGACCTTCGTACAAATACGCCGGGTTTAAAGATATACTTGATTTGCTTAGTTGTCATGCATAACGAAATTACTTTGAAGAATTTTTTTTCCTTTCCCTCCCCATTAGGTGAGGTAAGAATGACGTAAAAAAAATTTAAAGGGGGGGGGAAGAAAGTCAACTTCATGAAATTGGGGTGGGAGGGAAATTAAGCTGTAAGATGAGTTGTCATGACGACAGGGATGTTCTATTGATGAACTGTACTCTTCATTGTCCTATCAGATAGTAGAGCTGAAGCTGGAGTATGAACAGGAGAAGACGCACCTATTCCAACAGCATAACGCAGAAAAGGATTGCCTGGTCCGAGACTATGAACGGGAAATTGAAAAACTGGAAAAACAGCTTCGGGCTGCCATGACAGAGTACGACAATAACACTCAAGAATGCAGGAAGCGAGATACGCAGGTAATAATCAATAGCATTTCAAAAGTCATAGGCTTGTTTTTGAAAATAATCAGTATTTCCTGTTTTCCAGTTTAGTTGTTAATGCACGCTCTTTGATCATTTGCGATACTGACATATAAACACAATTACGTTTTTCTCTTTTTTCCATACCAATTCTTCCCCTGCCACTGCTGAAAAAGGCTTTAACTGCAGAAAAAAACCACAGGTAGCCAGATTAAGAATCCCATGGTGTGCAATAACTTGGCCTCTTATTTATAATCTTGTCTCATTTTTTCATGATGGATTTAAGAAAAAAAGAAAAGGTATTTTCCCCTCCCCCCCTGTCTGCAATAAACCCCCTCCTCCCTTTTTTCTTCCCTCCTGGGTAGATCTGTATTAAATATATCTGAGTCATTCACATGGGTTTTTGTAAAGTTTTCATCTCTGCAGGCAGTCCACAAATTGCTTGTACTTAAGTTCTCACTTGATTTCTGAGCATTTCCCCCCGGTTATTTATTTATCTATTTTACATGAGATTGACTATGTTTATCAGAAAAATAGTTAAGAGACGCTTTGAATTTTGTGCGGCTTTCTACAAGCTATTTGTTTGTTTTTTCTGCACATATACATCTATGTTTGTTTGTGTGTGTGTGTGGTCGTGTGCGCACGCGTGCATAGTGTGTGTGTGTGTGTGTGTGTGTGTGTGTGCATTTGTGCGTGCACACATTACACACAAACGCTTCCCATCTCTGTTATCACTGTTGAAAGCCATTTGGCAAAATAACCCCCAACTGTGGTAGCATTTGACTCTTCAGGCTTACGAGTTAAATATGCACTGTCAGCATGTGAAATTATCTTTATTAGTTTTTCAGTTTAAAAAAAACACAGCTTTTTGATTACGTTCTTCTTTGCATCTGTTGTTTGAGTATCTTGGCGTAATTTATTATTTAGAATATTTGAATTCTAAGAGGCCTGAATTGAAATAACTTAGAAATTCAAAGCATATGTGGTCAAAATAGTAATTATTTTTATTACTCTGCATTAGAATAGCTTGGATAATTTCATACAAAACGGGCATCTTTGTTTCTGTGGTTTAACCGCCATATACGTCTTGTACATTGATTTTTTTCCATTATTGATTCGAGATCATTCATACATAAATACCCTTCATTGTAAAATCATAGACTACTGTATTAGTCTATACAATATCTAAACAAAATTAACAATTTATTTCATAATTTTGCCATGTAAAAGTCACGTATTTCAGAAACTCTCTCATCTTGGCAAAACATAATGCAAGCAAGGGGTAGAGAAAAACCTTGTTTTTGCTTTGTTCATTTTTGCTGCTATTGTTTATTAACTAAAGAGGAAGGAGACATTTTATGTGTGATTAATGAGGTGTTGATGCTTTTTGAAAGTTAGGTAGCACTCTCATGATTAGGGGAACACTCCCAGTTCATATTCATAACTTGCTTTCAGCGGCAGCACTCAAAAATGAGGTACTGATCAGTGCCATTAATCTTTTCGCAAAGGATATTTGGTAGAGATCGTCAGTAATGGAGTACATTTCTATGATTAAGTGTTTTAATAGATACATTAATATACAAAGATGCATGCCTAGCCTACTGTATCCACTGGGTTTTCCTGCTGTTAAACATATCCAATGGATACAGTGTAGCAAAAAAAAGTTAGATGAGTCAATGTGCCATTGAAGTTAATGGAGCAAGCATGTAACTGTACACTTCAGTTCAATTGATTGCTGTGGTAATGAGGTGTGGCTAACATTTACTGAATTGTAAATGAAGAAGCATTTCGCTTTGGAAGAGAAACTTGTGAGATTCTAATCTCTGCTGTCCTTTTTGTACATTTATGTAAATTATAGGCTCCTCCGCTCATGGTAGAGGTTGGCATTCATGTGGTTTTGGAAGCCTGATCACAGCTTGTTTGCTGTGAATCACTGTTGTAAGGAGTTGGGTAGTGTTCTTCATGTTCTCTGTTTAGTCCCATATGTCTTTTGTTGTTAACGTTGTAGTGAATTAATAGGATCTAGTGTGTTTTTGATACTGCACATCCTGAGAAACTGAAAACATTGTTTCAATTATTTCTCCACACTGTTGTTATTTTTACTTTTTGTCACAGAATTGCAGTCACAGCAGAGCAATGAGGAGGATGTTCTAGGCCTTAAGGCCATCTAATAAGTACTATTGCTATTAGGAGTATTTTTTAGTTCAAATCTGTTAATTTAATAATGCTGTCATTGATAAAATATTCTAAACGTATTGACATTTGACTTTGCATATAAGTAGTATGTATTAATATGATTTACTGTTATCTGCTCTTGTGGTATGTGTAGTGCCATTATCAAAGCAAAATCAAAGTGTATCCAACAAATACCAGTAGCATTTAAGTAAATATCTGATTGTTAAGTAAGTATTATGTAATTGTGTTTGTATGGTATGACTTCCCACCTCCATTATTTAAGACATAATGAAAGTCATTCTGCATAGCCAGCTTCTTCATATAACTTTAAATAATTATCACTCTCGTCAATACATGCTTTCTTGTTGCTTGTTCTGAAAGACTCAGGTGATCCATAGTTTTGAGCTAAGGCAACAGTAAATGAAATCATTTTTACTCTAAAATGCTTTGATCTAAAGAAGGATGCATTTTGTTAATGAATTTTCATATTTCATGTGATTGGAACAGTTTTATTATGTTCTAAAGAAGGGGATATTTTTGAAAAGTCACTGGAAAGTTGATGTATGTTGTATGTTGATGCCCAGCTGGTTTTGGCTACTGGAAAGTACACTAGCAAGTAAATCTGCAATGTATGGGCTTGAATTTTATGAATATTTTTTTAAAAAAAACTAGATGAGTCCTCAAAGTTGTGCTAATTATTTTTGCTTAAGTTTCCAGACTTAAAACTGCATACATTTTTGGAAGTAAGCCCCATTGAACACAATGGGACTTCTGAGAACATGAGTAGACTTATGCTGTAAAAGAACTGTTGGCTCGGTAAAGCATCCTGTAGAGTCATTTTTTTAAGGAATAATAATAAATATTTATATACTGCTCTTCAACAAAAATAGTTCATAAAGTAATTCACAAGTTGAAAATTATAACTTTTTCATATAGCATTTGAATTTCATCTTGTTATTAAGGCCAATATCTTTTGAGTAATGCTAATTTCTGGTTTAGAGTAGTAATGTTTGAGAACAGGAACTTATCTAAGGAGCAGTCAACGCAACATGCAGGGGAAATACCCTTAAGGCTTTTGAATGGAGTACCTGGCATACTTCCACTGAAATGTTTTGCAAGCAAAGTACAGTCTCATTGATTATGTTGTGGTTCTGTTGGCTCCTTCTCAAACTGTAAAAAAAGGACTTTATTTTGACATTTGGGGGACTTTTTTAATGAAGCACATCTTCGTTTAAAATTCTAGCACTTGTAAGCTCAAAACACAAATATTTATACCAGTGATCTTCAACCTTGTGGTTGTGACCCCAAGGTCTCAAGGGGAGACAGTGTGTTTTTCCCCTTAAGGGGAGTGGACTTGGCTCCGACGTCAGAACTGCAGCAACGGCACTTCTGGAATCGCGCCACCGGGGGGAAAAGTGTTTTTTTAACCATACCTGGGGTTCTTGGTGACCTTCGGAGGCGGAGGCATGTTTTGAGGTGTGGGGAGGCCTGCGGAGGGGTCCGCAGGCTCCCTGCTCCCCCAGGGCCCAGGTAGGGCACTGCTCCCCCTGGGCCCAGGTTTTTAGCGACCAGGTAGGGCTAAAAAAACACTTTTTCCCCTCAGCAGTGGTGGTGTGATCCCGGAAGTGTCATTGCCACCGTCCCGCCAGATTGCAAAGACTTAAAGTGACCGTTACCTTTGGGTAAAGGTTGATGACTGCTATATACTATACTTTACATTCATGTAAACATTTTGTACACACAGATTCCATAATTGGAGAAGTTAGTTTAATATCCTTTACAAACCAGGCAGTTGGTTTCTTCTAAGAACAGTCATCTTGTTATAACAAAATAGTTAACTTTTACAGACAAAGGCTAAATGTCTCCTTTTTTAAAAAAAAAAAGGACTGTGTTGCCTTGAAACTGGTTAGGTTTTTACCTAGCTGCCAGCTGATATACCAATTTCACCATCAGACTATTTCTTGATCCAATTAATGTCACTTTTTCCCTAGTGTGACACACATTTTTGCCACTTCAAGGAGTGAACTGTTACCATCTGCAGTGTAAAGTTGTATCTTCTTAATCCTTATTCCTTGACCGTTTGACCTTTTGGATAGAGAAGAAAGGAATGAGCTTCAGAGAAACCACATCACTTTGTTGTTCTTTTGTAAAACAAGCACCAGAAAATGAAACTTTTCTCTCATTTTCTGTTGCAATGTGTAGCCTTGCCATTTTTATTCCATTCATAAATGTGTCAGCAATAACTTGAGCAGTAGAACAATGGTACAAAGCATAAATAGTAATAATGTTGACACACTATCCACTTGTTTCTAAACTCCTGCTATTCCTTGGGACTTTTTGGTCTCCGGAGCCCTTTACACTCCGAAACAGAGTCTCAGGGAGCCACAGAGTGCTGGCATATGTATGGAGTGGCATAGCTCCAAACAGATGTCAACCACTTATGATGTGCTCGGGGAGCCCCTGAAAGGATCTCAGAGAGCCCCTGAAGGGGTCTCAGGCAGTGGCGTCACTGATGCATGGCGGGGGGGGAAGACCAATTGGGTCTTCCTTCGGCCCTTCTGAGGGCAAGGCTTCGAGCACCGTTGTGCGCACACGCCGCTTGAAGCCTTGCCCTGCCTATTCAGAAGTGGCCAAGCCGCCGAGGAAGACACAGCTCAGCCTGCTGACTCTGGGGGTGACGTGCTGGGATGGGGTGAGTGTACCGGGGGGGTGACGCGGCCGAGCCGGCCGACCCTGCATAGGGTGATGCGTCGGCTCATGATGCCACTGGTCTCAGGGAGCCCCGGGGCTCCTAGGAGCACACTTTGAGAAACACTGCCTTAGGGTGAAATGATATACAGATTGATTACTCCTTATCCGGACATCTGAAATCCAGACTATTCCAAAATCCAGACATTTTGGGGGCTATGACTTTTTAAAAAAAAAACTTTTTTCCATCACCTAGCTGGCATAGCGCAAGGTATGCTGGAACACAAAATTATTACAAATATTGTATAAAATTACCTTCAGGCTATTTGTATAAGGTGAATATGAGACAAACAAATTTTGTGTTTAGATTTCGGTCCCATCCCCATGATATCTCATTATGTTTATGCAACTATTCCAAAATCCAGACAAATCCGACATCCTGACAACTTTCTGTCCCAAGCAGTCCAGATAAGGGATACGCAACCTGTATGTACTGGATCTAGATAATGCTAGATCTAGATGATTCTAGGTAAGTCAAATATGCTAGATCTAGATAATTATATGTCAGGATGAATGAAAATAATCCTCTTATTAGTGCTGAGTATTTTAAAATAAAAAAAAACCCAAACTCAAATATTGAAGAGAGTAAAAATGAGCTAGAGTAAATAAGTACCTTTCATCTACAGCGTACCAAGGATGGGGTGGCGGTCTGCCCCAGATGCAGGCAGTAAGGGACATTTGGTTACAGGATCAGATTGCAGATTTTAACCATACTGCGGGAAAGCATGAAGGGGGGAAAGGCAGGATAACAATCACGCCACTCACTCACAATTAGCTCATCCCCTGCTTGGAAGCGCTGAGCACCTGCGCTGAGGGGAGCCACCAAGCCCCTCTTCTGCCCTCCATAGAGCATCCCAATGTTGAGAGCCCTGGTGGCAGGAGCAGCATCGGCGTATGTGTGTGCTGGCAATAGCCGGGGACAAGCCCCAGCCTTTCAGGGAGGATGAGGATGACAAGGGGGCGGCAGCCAAAGTGCTAGCTCCACTAGCACTGGGAACTGAATGGGCAGCTAAACTGCAGTCTGGTGGCAGTCTCCATGCTTGCCTGCTGGATGTGCCTGGCAGCAGGAGGGGTGGGTGGAAGATCTGATGATGGTGGAAGGGCATAAGTGGAGAGCCGTCACGGGATAGGAGGCAGCAGGAACTGGGTGGTTCGAGCTTGAAAGAAGGAGGGAGGCCAGAGTTAATGATAAACTTGTTGAAAGGGGGCCTGGAGGGGGGGTTTAATGATGGAGGGCAAAAAGAAAGGGAAGCCTGGATGAGGAAAACTGCACCTACTGAAATTCTCATATGTTCTTCTTTCCTGTTTGTAATTATTATGAAATTCTTTTTTTCTACAAGTCTGTAAGAAGCTAAGGGAGCTCCTTCACATCAGGGCCCTTCCCAATGAGAGTGGAAAACTATGACTGCAGTCCTATCCACACTTTCCTGGGAGTAAGCCCCGTTGACTACAATGGGATTTAGTTCTGAGTAGATTTGGATAGGATTGGGCTCGTGGAACTGCTTTTGTCCATATACCGTATTTTTCGCTTCATAAGACGTACTTCCCCCCCCCCAAAAATAGGGGGAAATGTCTGTGCGTCTTATGGACCAAATGTAACTTACTGGGGCTTGTGGGGGCTTCGGGGAGGCCTGCGCGACCCTCTGCAGGCCTCCCTGATCTTCAGTTCGGCGATAAATGGCTATTTTCGGCCATTTCCGGTTTTCGCGAAAACCGGAAATGCCCGAAAATTGCTGTTTTTTGCTGAACTGAGGCCTGCAGAGGGGGGGGGGGGAAAGTGTTTTTTTTAACCATACCTGAGGTTCTTGGTGACCTGCGGAGGCATGTTTTGAAGTGTGGGGAGGCCTGCGGAGGGGTCCGCTGGCTCCCTGCTCCCCCAGGGCCCAGGTAGGGCACTGTTCCCCCTGGGCCCAGGTTTTTAGCGACCAGGTAGGGCTAAAAAAACACTTTTCCCCCTCAGCAGTGGTGGTGTGATCCCGGAAGTGTCATTGCTGCCGTCCCGCCACATTGCAAAGACCACTTTGCGCAGGCCTCCCCGAAGCCCCCACAAGCCCCGGTAAGTAACAAATATTTTTTCCCTATTTTTTCCCTTTTCCCCTATTTTTAGCTCCATACTACGCATGCGTCCTATGGTCCGATGCGTTCTATGGAGCGAAAAATACGGTAAGCCTATCATCACATTGCCATCAGCCTAAGGTGGTGGTGGTGCCTCATCTTTGGAATTCCCTTGGGTATATTCCTTAAGCCCCTTCTCTTTCTGATTTTAAGTTTATAGTAAAAACCTTTCTGCTCCATAAAGCTTTTAATCTCTGGCTTATTAAACTGATACGTTATACTGCTGTTTTTAATGTTTTATCTGGTTGTTGTTGACTGTCCTAAGAGGACTTGTCTTAAAGCACAGAGCACAAGCACTTTAAATAAATTGCTATCTTGAAAATAAGATCTCTTATTTTAACAACAAAGAGGGTGATGGTGCCTCACCTCTGCAGTTGTTGAACAACCCATGTTCTATTATTAGCCCCTTAGTTTCTAGGCTATTTGATGAAATTAACATATTAAATATCTCAGGTTCTCTAGAGCTGCTCTTCAAGCTGTGTGTTAAGAAGAATAGAAATGGAGGGGGGGCAGGGAAGTTGACATGTTGGAGTATGATGGAGAAGGGGGGTGCTAAATAATGATCCACCCCGGGAGACAAATATGCTTGGTACGCCACTGCCTTTAATCTTCCTGTTAATATACTTTCCTTTTCTATCTATTATCTGTTCTTTGTTTCCCCCCCACGTAGTTTCACAAGAACATATCTGTTCACTATATTAAAACTCGCTTTTCCTGCTGTTCATTCAGTTTTTAAATAACAGTGGTCCAAGTCTAGTAGTTTTTAACTACTGATACTTCACAATGTGGCAAGTGGTACTTGGTCCCTCTACCATGGTGACTATATGGCACTGCTGTGCCTGGCCCAACTCTGCTGGATGTCTCTAGTTGGCTGGAGAAATGATGCACCAGTGGGCAAGTTGCAGCAGTGCAGCTGCTTGGTCCTTCAAAAGATGCATGGTTTGGGGACAGAAGTTCGAGAGTGAAGCTCCACTTGTAAAGTAAGCCTCCCACTCCTTGCACAACTGCTACCTCTGGTAGCAGTGGTAGTACTGTACTTTGCAGAAATAGTCTTTAGAAGAGTGCTACTTGCAAAAAAAATAATAATTGCAAAGCCATAATCTAGTCCCTTTTAGACTATAGCTCTCAATCTCTGTTTATTACTGTTCATTAGATAAGCTAAATTTCCTTTGGTTCTAGAAACCTTCTGGTTATGTGATAACTACAATGGGGGGGGGGGGAAATCCCATTATTTTGTTTTGGAAAGTCTTATGTAAGGTCTGATGCTGAAGGTACCATAAAAGCCAAGATATATCACTTGCGCTTAGAATTAGGTAGTAATTTTTGTTATTGTGTTGTATACTATGTCATACAGAGGCTAAGAATTTCAGCTATTCATCCTCATACTGAATGTGCTGTAACCACCCTCCATTTCCACCCCCTTTCTTGTGCTGTTCCTTTTTTTGTCAATATCAAGGTTGTAAGTCCATTGAGGTAGGGTTCTGTACTCTGTCTTTATAAAGCGCCATGTACATGCAGAGGCATCACTAGGGTTTGCATCACCTGGTGTGAGAGCTCATCCTGCCACCCCAGTGGTGTCATTGGGACTGGTGTCACCTGGTGCGGAAACTCATGGTGTCACCCCCATTAACTTTATTTATTTAATATATAATAGTACAGGTAACCCAACAAATCAGTAAACAACAAAAAACAGTGGCCAACTTGATGACACTCCACAGCTGAATAAGAGTTCTAGTATTAGCTCTGACACAGAGCAGAAATGAGAGCTGACTCATACTAGCACCTTATTGGTTCCATGCTGTGTCATAATAACACTTGATTGGCTCTCGGAACAATCAGTCTCATTGGTCAGTTTTGAGTTAAGGAAGGTGGTGGGGATGGCATCCGCCATATCCCTGTCCCCGCCGGGCCGACTCGGCCCTTACACAGCATCCTTTTAAAAGAAGACACAGCGAGTTAAGCAGCTGTGCAAGGAGAAGGAGCAGACATTGGACAAGCCTAGGAAAAGCCTGGACAAGCCAGGAAGCTGATTCTGGGACATTCTAAAGAGAATTGCAGCCCAAATTTAAACAGGTTTACTCTGAGTAGGACCAGAGTTTACTCAAGGGTAAGAGCCCAGGGCAGAGACTAGAGTCTACTTTAGAGTAGGAGTCCTCTAAAACAAAACAGGAGGAGGATAAAAGAAGCAGAGGCGTACCTAGGCCTCCCGGTGCCTGGAGGAAGAGGGCGGGGCCTAGGTGACGTGACACGCCCAGCCCCCCCCCCGCCAGTTTCCTACCTATTTCGGAGCTGTATGGGCTCCAGGGAGGGTGGGAGGGCCAAAACACCGCGCCCCGACAACACTGGTAAGTCCTCCTGCACCTGGAGCTGCTGCTCCACGCGCTCCACTCTCCTCCCACCACTGAAAAGACGGGGAAAAAGCAGGCTAAACTTAAATAAACAGAGTTAATCTTAAGCAGGATTTAAACTACACCTTAAGCAGAGTTAAACTTAAGCAGAATTTAAAACTTTAAGTGTATAGTAGGCCAGATGTAAATTGAGGCCAAATGTAAATTGAGTAGGCAGGAACCATAGCAACAAATTCCTGCCAGTAAACCCCATCAGGCCCCGCCCTTAGAGGCCAGTCTTTTCAAACTTTCAGGTAGGCAGAGGGAGGAGCTACATAACAGTTTAAATCTAGGGCTGGTTTGCGAGTGAGCCCTTTTCAGGAGCAGCGAGTGGCCTCACTGGGACAAAGTGCCAAGGTAAAAGAAGACACAGCGAGTTAAGCAGCTGTGCGAGTTCAGCAGCGGGGCGAGGAAGCCAGGCCCCACACACTGCCCGGCACTTCCCTTGAAGAGAGGAGAGCTCCAACAACATTAAGGTTTACCCAAACTTAGATAAACCTATACCTTACACACAAAAGCTATGCAGTCAGACAGACAGCAGAGGGGTGGGGGCTATCCAGTGTTTTGCACCGAGTGTCACATGTATGATTATCTGCCTCTTGGGCATAAGTCATGGGTGTGTGCTTGGTGCAAAGAGCTCCAGGCTCTCAGGGAACAGATTCGCTCCCTTGAAGCCATGGTTTGCTGACCTGGAGAAGGAGAGACAGGAAGAGAGGGACCAGGGTGAGACTTCTAGGGAAGTGGAGGTGTCATCCCACCCTCAGTTGGCCAGCTCCTCAGGGCTGGAGGACGTCGCTCTGGAAAAGAGGGAAACAATTCCCCAGTGTGGACCCCTTCTTCAGGTGATGGGCCCGTACCCATACGGGTACTCCTCAGGGGAGGGGAGAAGGGGGCTTCTTGTCATGGGTGACTCTATAGTCAGGAACATAGAGAGGGGGGTCTGTGCCGGATGTGAGGACTGCATAGTGACTTGCCTGCCTGGTGCGAAGGTTGCGGATGTCACCTCTCGTCTAGATAGGCTGGTAGAGAGTGCTAGGGAGGAGGTAGCGGTTGTGGTGCATGTTGGCACCAACGACGTGGGGAAATTTAGCCGGGCGGTCCTGGAGGCCAAATTTCGGTTGCTAGGTAGGAAGCTCAAATCCAGAACCGCAAAGGTAGCGTTCTCAGAAGTGCTACCTGTTCCATGCGCAGGGCCAGCTAGGCAGGCGGAGCTCAAGGGTCTCAATGCGTGGATGAGACACTGGTGTCAGGAGGAGGGGTTTAGGTTTGTTAGGCACTGGGGGACATTTTGGGACAAGCCGGGCCTGTACAAGAGGGACGGGCTTCACTTGAACCAAAACGGAACATTGATATAGTAGGTATAATGGAAACCTGGTGGAATGCGGAGAACCAGTGGGATACTGCAATCCCAGGAAATAAACTCTATAGGAGGGACAGAGAGGGGCGTGTTGGAGGTGGGGTGGCCATCTATGTCAAAGAAGGGGTAGAATCCACCAGAGTAGAGCTAGAGGGGGGCTCTGACTCCTCCGTAGAATCACTGTGGGATAGATTACTAGGCTCAAAGAGCGATATAATAGTAGGGGCATGCTACCGTCCTCCAGATCAAAAACCTGAAGGGGATCTTGAAATGAGGAAGCAAATCAGGGAGGTGTCAACGAGAGACAGGGTTGTAGTCAGGGGTGACTTCAATTATCCTCACATCGACTGGGTCAATTCCTGCTCAGGTCATGAAAGAGAGACTGGATTTCTGGATATGCTAAATGACTGCCTTAGAGCAGCTAGTCACGGAGGCGACCAGAGGACAGGTGACTCTGGATTTGATATTGTGTGGCACTCAAGATCTGGTCAGGGATGTAAATGTTACCAAACCGTTGGGGAACAGTGACTATGCTGCGATCTGTTTCGCCATGCATGTCGGGGGGAGAGTGCCTAGCAAACCTGACACGAAAACCCTTGACTTCCGAAGGGCAGACTTCCCCAAAATGAGGAGACTAGTTAAAAAAAAGCTGAAAGGGAAGGTGAGAAGAGTCCAATCACTCCAGAGTGCATGGAAGCTGTTTAAAACAACAGTAAACAGCGGGAGTGTATCCCACAAAGGAGGAAGAGCTCGACTAAGTCCAGGAGGGTGCCAGCATGGCTAACAAGCACAGTTAAAGAGGCTATAAAAGGCAAGGAAGCTTCCTTCCGTCTTGCCCTAATGAGGAAAATAAACAGGAGCACAAAATGTGGCAAAAGAAATGTGAAAAGATGATACGGGAGGCCAAGCAAGACTTTGAGGAACGTATGGCAGGCAACATAAAAGGGAATAACAAAAGCTTCTTCAAATATGTTAGAAGCAGGAAACCTGCCAGGGAAATGGTTGGTCCGCTGGATGGTGAGGGAGAGAAAGGGGTGCTTGGAGACTGCAGAGAAATTAAACGAGTTCTTTGCATCTGTCTTCACGGCAGAAGACCTCAGGCAAATACCACTGCCTGAACGGCCGTGTCGACCCAGTGTGCAGCGGCTGTGAAGAAGGCCAATTCCATTAAAAAAGGGATTGAGAATAAAATGGCCAATATCATTATGCCTTTGTACAAATCGATGGTAAGGCCACATCTGGAGTATTGTGTCCAGTTCTGGTCACCACAACTCAAAAATGATATAGTTGAAGTGGAAAAGGTGCAGAAAAGAGCGACCAGAATGATTCATGGGCTGGAACACCTCCCTTATGAGGAAAGGCTACAGCGTCTGGGGCTTTTCAGTCTAAAAAAAAGGCGCCTGAGGGGGGACATGATTGAGACGTATAAAATTATGCATGGGATGGAGAGAGTGGATAGAGGGAAATTCTTCTCCCTCTCGCACAACACCAGAACCAGGGGACGCACTAAAATTGAGTGGTGAGAGAGTTAGAACGGATAAAAGAAAATATTTCTTTACCCAGCGTGTAATTCATCTGTGGAACTCCTTGCCACAGGATGTGGTGATGGCACCTGACCTAGATGCCTTTAAAAGGGATTTGGACAGATTCATGGAGGAAGAGACCATCACAGGTTACAAGCCATAAGCAACCTCCTGGTTTTAGAAGTAGGTTTTCTCTGTGCCAGGTGCAAGGGAGTGACAACAGGAAACAGGTTATCTTGTTGGCTGTGTGCTCTCGGAGGCATCTGGTGGGGCCACTGCGAGATACAGGAAGCTGGACTACATGGGCCTTTGGCCTGATCCAGCAAGGCTCTTCTTATATTCTTATGTTCTTCTGCCAGCTATTTAGCTGGCAGAAATCCGAGGAAGCCCATCAGGTCGGCCCCGGTCTATACCCAGGGAATGGGATGAACGTCCCCTTCCCCGAGTAGACCTCCGGGCTGCAGCAGCGCAGTCTGGAATGGGGATAGGATCTGGCAGGTGGCCTTGGGCCGCTGGCCCAATCCTTACAGTGGATTGCGGAGTAATTGATTAAATTTAAATACATCTGCACAAAGTAAAAACAATAGCTCTGAGGCAAGAAGCTTGCATTTTTGTTTGGGACCTTCTTTCCTCTTTTGTATTGATACATATATGCTGCAACAGTCATAACTTTTTAAGGGACGCTGTATTGTATGTTTAAGAGAAGGTGGAATGTCTATTTTAATATGGTTCTTGCCCTCAGTATGTTTTTAGGATTTTTTATATTAATGTTTTTAGTATACTGCTGGATTGAGTTTTTTAATTGATTAGAATATTTTTAATATTTCATTTGTTATTTTTAAACGATGCAATAAAAGTTGCAGCCCTGGTTTCTTCATCTCTTGATAGTTTTCAGATTCTATAAATTAGTCAAACAGTAAATTTGCATAGTTAAATGGACAGTTATCACAAAGTACACAATGTGGTGTTTTGTTTGTTTTGTAAATTTGTATTTGCTGTACTGTACTTATTGTCATGCATATTTCTTAGTAAGTTTTGCATTTCAATAGAGAGGGTTCAAAGTAAAATGTCCCTGACCCAAGCAGTTCAGAAGGAATTTTGAGCTATGTCTTAGCTACCATAAATAACTGTATGCCAAATGCAAAGTGGAAGAAGGAACTGGATATGATGTGAGATAAGTATTAATGGCAAAATTTATTGTTCTGGCTGCAGAGTTTTGAACAGAGATAAGATGATCACGATGGAAGTTGGGAAGACTAGTGAACGGGAGATTGGTTGTTTTGTACTTTGGCCGTTGGAAAGTCATAGAACTGGCAATGGTAAGGAAGAGGAGAATTTGGACAACACTGTGAAGAGAAAAGCAACTATTCTGGGAACAGATTCTATGTGAGGTACAAAAGAGAGAGGAATAGAAGATGAAACCCAAACTGTGTGTCTAAGCAAAAGGATGGAGAGTTACATTGTCAATGCAGAGAGGAAGCATTGATTTAAAAGAAGAGAGAATTCTGTTCTTGGCATGTCACATTTTAACTTACGGGAAGACATTGACCCAGTGGAGTGGGCAGTGGAGTCACAAGGGTTGCGCGCCGCCCCAAAGCGGGCGCGCGCACCCTTTTCCCTCAGGAACGGTCTGCACATGCGCGAAAAACGTTATAAATAACGTTGTGATGCAGTGGGCCTTCGTCAGAAGGCCCTGGCGCGTCGGCTGGGGAGGTCGCTCCAAGGCTTTCTCCTGGCCCGAGGCCGGGAGAAGGCCTTGGAGTGGAGCCTCCGGAGGGCGACGCGCGCAGGGGAGGTGATGCGCGTGTGGGTTCACGCATCACCCTCCGCGCGTGTCATCCTCCAGCGGTCCTCCCGCGCTCGTCACCCTTTGGCGGACTGCCCTGCGCACTTCGCGGTAGCGACACGCCTGACCCAGGGTGAAGTATTTGAAGCACTTTTGGCAGTGTAGGATTGGACACCAGAAATATGGGCCAACGTGTAGAATTCGGTATTGGGCAGAGTTGGGCAGAGTTCAGTATTGTTAACCTGTAGGCACTGGCGTTGCTAGAGGTGGGGCGGAACGGTAAATCTTGCACAGCGGTAACTGCTCCGTTCCATAGTGGCCCCGCCCACTCACCGTCAGAACCAGTCCGAGCGACAAAGCCAACACCCAGGGAGTCTCCTGCGTGTTGCCTTTGCCGCTCAACTGGTTCCGATGGCGAGTGGGCGGGGCCACCATGAAACGGAGCGGTTACCACTGTGCAAGATTTACCGTTCCGCCCCACCTCTAGCAACGCCAGTGCCTGTAGTAATAGATGAAGTCATGGTATGCCATGAGCTAGACTTGGTACTAGAGTACTAGACTTGGACCACCCTACATATATAGGGTGAGGGGAAGACAGGGCCAAGGAGCCCTGGGGTACTGTGAACAGATAATGGAATTAAAAGCAGTCTAAGGAGGGGTTAGAAAGAAGATTAGATAAGACAAAACTAACAGTTTCTAAAAATAGAGTGTTTCTTATTGGAAAAAGTGATTTTATTTTTAATCCCTAACACGGTTGGTGGGATGCATGCTCCCCTGGATTATAGTAGGAAGGATTGAGTTAGTCCTGGCTTCCTGCCTGTTAAGACATGCATGGGGAGCAGCTTTAGCAATGGACTATGGTGCTCTTTAAGAAGCAATGAGACTTTTCCCAAACATTTTAAAAATTAATATTTGTTGTAAATATAAATAAGGTAGTACAACTATTGTTTTCAAAGCATGATATAATGAGTCAGCTCCAAAAGTGTGTATGATAAACAACCTCCCCTCATTTTTTTCTCTATGTGTTAGAGGGGAAGCAGCATTTCTCTCTGTCCTGCTGAGCTTCTGAGTAGACAGCCTGAGTAGACATCTGGTGGGGCCACTGTGAGTTACAGGAAGCTGGACTAGATGGGCCTTTGGCCTGATCCAGCAAGGCTCTTCTTATATTCTTACTTCTTAGGTTCCCCAGAGTTCAGTGTATGTTCTTTCGTATGTGGGAGACGGAGGTCTCGGGTCTCCCTCAGCTTTGAAATGTGAAGATGTCTTCCTCTTCCAAACGTCCATGTGGCAAGGGACGTTAACCACCATCACCACTGCCCCAGTTTTCTGCATTCTCTATTATTGTAGAGAACTTGGGACAGGGATCTGTGTGCTTCTGGACACTTTGCTTTGCCAAAGGGCCAGGGCAGGATCCTCTGACAAGTGGATTTGTGGAGGCCTGCACGTGATGCAAAAGGTGGTTGCTACTTAAATGGATGTTGTGACAAAAACTTTAAAACTATTTAGTATGATAATGTATCATTATTTGGATTCGTTTATATGAAAAAATTATACTAAAACATCTCAACAATGTTCATTAGGCTACAATCCTTTACAAAGCTTACCTGAGAGTAGGTCCCGTTGAATTCAGTGGAACTTAGTAGGCATGCCTTGTTAGAGCCTTACAGTGTTGGTCCATATTGCACATATTCAGTTTCCTGTGTTGCATTTACACAGGCTATGGTGATTTGAGGTAGACTTGCAGGAGTTAATGGAAGGGACCTGACAAAGCAGTTTTTACTTGAAATTAATCTGAAAATTCAGTTGAAAAGAGATTGATCTCAGAAGAACTTTCACACTAGCAATGAGGCTCTTTCTCAGTTTTTTCCAGCCGACCTGAATTTTTGTAGTGCTTTCTGCTTTCTTGTGTATTGTTGTATAAACTGAATGTGGTAAAGTGAGTGAAAGCTTGGGAGAGAGAGGAGCACAAATATGTGGTATATTGAAATTATGCTCCCTTTCCCGTTGTAAAAATTCTGTGTCTAGACCCAGTAGTGCAGTAGAATATCTATGCAATACTAATTTGTCTGCTTCAGAAAATGTATATTATATCCATTTATAACACACTTCACGTGGGTAATCAAGCTAGATGGTTATTGTTTGTGAGAATTTTCTACCTCTTTTAAACCACCACACTTTTAAACCGCCACGCCTCCAGTTACACACACACCCCATTGTACAAGAGCAGAGCGCTCAGACTGAACCTCATAACTGCTATCACAAACCATGGAGAAGAACTGCTTTTAAGACTTGGGTTTCATCTGTCTGATCCAGTCAAGGCTCTCAGTTTCTCTTGCTATTCTGGGTATGAAACTCTTTTTAAGAAAGTATGTAACCTAACCATACTGTCTAGGCTGGCTCTTGGTAAAATGTGGATGCAAACAGATACCCTTCATATACTCATCTTATTAAAATTGAAAGGCACACAACTAGTGATTTAAAAAGCAAAAGCAAAATTACTGTGGCAGATTGCCTTTATTCAGTACCTAACAGCACAATCCTATGTGCCCTCTAGGCTGGCGCAGTACGTGCTACACCAGCCTAGGGTGTCGCAAACGCACCATAAAGCACGTTGCGACACCCTGAGAGTAGTGAGCACCGGCTGGAATGCCTGCGCCATCCCACCGGTGCTGAATCCAGGCCCCCCCCCTACACGATGGAGCAGGTAAAACTGCTCCAAGCGGCACAGGGGCTGGGGGAGGTTGGGGAAGGGGCATAACGGGGCAGGGGTGGACAGATCAGCCCTGGGGAGGGGGTGGGTGGGACTGGCCTGGGGAGGGAGGATAGGGTACGTCAGATGCCATATCCTATCCTCCTAGGCCTTGAGCTCCAACACGGAGATTCTTGGTTCTCCACCACCTAAAGAGCCGGCGGGGATTTGAGTAGCTGGGGGTTTTCCTGGGATAAGTAGGCAAATAAGCCGTATACCCCGAATAGACCTCCAGCTGCCTCCTTCTCCAGATAGGATATGGCGTGGGACGTGTGGCCCATGCTACACAGCCTACACTGGGAAAGGATTGGGCTGCCCGATGGGGATACTAAGTAGTACCCAAGACTAATTTACATGTCATGAGTGTTTCTAGCCATTATAAAATGCTGTTGAACATATGTTCCTGATAGGCTGGAACTGCTTTAGAGCTTGGGAAACAAGAGGAGAGGGCTGCTTATCCCACCTTTGTTTAAACGTTCATAGGGTTGGAGAAAACTGGATTACCTACTCTGTGACATGGTTCAATCAGGATATCAGAGGCAGGGTTTTTGAGATATCTATCAGAGATACTTATGTTGATATGTTTTACCATGTTAATGTAGGTGGTAGCAGGAAGATTTCCCCCCTTAGGTCATCCTGGCCAGGAATTGCATCATACACCAAAACTGGGTCACTTCTGTCTAGTACCAGAGTGAGTATAGTTTCAGTTGAGGAATTCCAGGAAGCTTGAAGTGCAATCTGGCCAGAATTTACAAACATGCTCCCTGGGTGTGGCAGACGGGGAAATCCACAATAGAACTGATTGCTTTGCTGGCTCCATCAGGGAACATTTGGACTTTTTCAAATGGGAAACATTGTCAAGCATACCGATAAAAGTCAAGTTCATCACGAGCGTGTCTTACAACCAAAGATGGTTTCATGACGATGAATTCCAGTTTCAGGTTAGAAGTAATTGACCATTAAAAGATTTCCTATACACATTTTACAACATGTCTTATGGGTCCTCCATTGTTTTGAATAAAGATTGTACACAGAAGCCATAGATATCAGTATAAAAAGCTAGACATATCTTTGTTTCCATGCTATTCCATATCTAGATATTTGGTAGGAAATAACAGGAAGATGACAAATGTAAACAAGATGGTGACGGAAAGAGATATTGGTAGATACCTTTTTCTCTTATGTTTTTGAGTTTTTTGTGTATAATGCAACAAAACAAAAAAAAAGTGCTACATTTACAGCCCTTCCCTGGTATTTATTACTTTGCTCTTACCATGTTTTGTTATAGGACAATTTGTGTGACCATTGAAGTATCACTTTGTGCTTTTCAATTCTACAAGTTTTCTAATTAAAAGGTACCATTTTAATCAGACATGTATGATGCATTTTTGCTGGGACCCACTTAACAACAGTGAGACAAACTAACAGACCATCAGTTGGCTGACTTAGATGATGTAGAGAGATGATGCTGACTCTTCTTACAGCACAATCCTATCCAACTTACACCACCGGTGTAACCAGCGGGAGAGGGCAGGGCGAGAGGCTTTGGAGGGGAGGGGGGATTTAAATCCCTTTTGAATCCCCCTTTGGAGGGGATTTGAATCCCCTTTCCATTCTGGGGCCTCCCGTTCTCGCTGGTTACACTGGTGGTATAAGTTGGATAGGATTGTGCTGTTACTTAGCTTTCTCTGTTTTAATATTTCCACCTTATCTTTGTACTTCAGCAGATGTAGCAGCTAGTTGTAAATAAGTTATAGACTCACAGCAACAATTGGTGCAAGTGCAGAAGGGATGGGCTACTGTGTACAATACCTTTTTAAAAATAAAGTCTATATCACTAAGTAGTTGATGTTCCTTGTACATTATCATTAGAAATAAACATGCTGTTCATAATATCTATAGCACTTCTAATATGTCAAATGCTTTTGTAATCTTTATTGCTTGTCCTCTAAACAACCAGTGCAATTGGACATGGCAGTGCAGTGCCCATGATGCAGCTAAATCACCAGTGCTGAAAGATTTGGATTTAGCCAAGTGATTTTTTTTTTGTTCCTGAGTTGTCATTTGAAACACATTCTTTCAGGTATCATTTCACTAATTCCCTGTGTTTCTACAGCTTAACTATGAAACTACCAAATGTTGTAAGGCTACATGACAGCTATATCAGCCTTCTCAAAGATACTTTGTCATTATTGAGCCAACTGTATAAAAGAGATCCTAGAGATGTTCTATTTTGCTTAGCTGACTAGCTGCCTTATAGATAGTGAAGTTGCTTCCTGCTGATAGAAAGATTTCTATGTCCCGTTCTGTGAATAACAACTGAAACATTGGACCTTTCCTTGGCTGGTTCAGATGTTAAAACAAATAATGGTTCCACATTACATCTGAACTGGAACCTACTTCTGAAACTGTTTGGGCCAACAAATTAGGTTCTGAAATTTGAAGCTTCTGATTTGAAGTTTTTGCTAACAATTTGTGCTGTGATTTGCTGATGTCTGAATTCACAAATGAATGATTAACCCTGGTTAGGGCCAATGTTCCATCTGTAGGTATTGTTGCACTTAGGAGATGGGTGTGAACTTATTAAACTGAGTAGATGGGAAACAAAAACAGGTAGATTTAAACTGTTGTCTGCATATTATATGTTTGAAATCTTGAGTTATGTATTAGTCTGGACTATTAACAGTGGTTTAGTACAAAGCACTGTTTTGAGTCTGAATTTAACTCCTGTGATCTTTCATGGAGTCTGAAATCTGAGATATTTTGCCCTCAGTCTTGACTATCATGAAAGCATCAGGGTAACACCCTGTCTTCTTGGTAACACTCCCACAACTGTGAAACTTTCTTCCCCTGGAGACATGTTTGGAGAAGCAGGGGCATCTTATGTTATATACCAGGGGTGGCCAAACTGCGGCTCCTGAACCACATGTGGCTCTTTGACCTGTAATGTGCGGCTCTTGGAAATATGTTGGCTGAGCTCCTTTTTGCATCACAATTAATATAAAAGGTAAATAAGAAGTTTTCAAGCTTTATAATTATTTACCTGGTATAAACTGAGAGTCCACTGGATTAAAACATAAGTTTCATGTTCATGGTAAGTAAATATATTTAAGAATTTAAATGCTTCTTAAATATTGCGGCTCTCAAACATCTCTTACAACTCTCAGACATCTGAAGTTTATCAAATGTGGCTCTTACATTAAGTTTGGCCACTCCTGTTATATTCTGTAGAGCCATACAGCTCATGTGAATTGTTTCTAGATTACTTTCCAGGTGGCAGCTTTTGCTAAATCAGTTATGGGGGTGGGGTGGTACTAGTCATATATAGGCTTACCGTTTGTCCTGGTTTGGCCAGGACCGCCCCAGTTTTGGGGCTAAATCCTGGCAGCGTCCCAGCTCACCAAACCGAGATGAACAGTGCCTGCCTCCCCCTTCTGGGCAGCAACTCCTTTAACAAGCATATGACTTTGGGTTGTGGGGATGAGGAATAGATGGCCAACCCACCTTTCTCCCCCCAATAAAAGAAGTGGACAAGAGGAAGGAGAGAGATTGGGGGGCTGCATTTGTGAGACATATGTGAGCAAGCAATTTCATTTTCCCATTCCCTTCTTCCTTTGGTGAGTGGGGACAGGTGGGAGTGGGTGCATCTATAACTTTCTGCCTTACATTCTACCTGTGAATATGTGCTGCTGCTTCACAGGAAAATTGGGCGTGTGTGTGTGTGTGTGTGTGTGTGTGTGTGTGTGTGTGTGTGTTATACATTTATCTTTTCAACCTACTTTTTTTAAAAAAGGGGGGAACCCTCTTGTAGTAAGGAGTGAAGAAACAAGAAAGACTGTGGTTTATCCAAGCTCCGTGAAGGAGATGGGGGTGGTGGTAGTGAAGAGCATTGGTACCTCTGTAATGAGGTACTGATTGAAGAAGCCTAAACATCTTCAATCGTCAAACCACATGAAGAAGCCTAAACATCTAATACTAATCAGGCACAGGCGTTGGAATGAAGTGCAGGTTGCACCAGTTATTTGCAGTATGTATGTAGCATGTGAAAAACAGTTGGTGCACATACTCTTATTCTTGGAAGCATAAGCATGTACCACTTTTGTATGGTGATGTGCAGAGTACTGCAGTTGCAACGAGTGGTTCCCACTAAACTGAGTTGCTGTGTAGCTCAAAATTGAGTTCCGTGTTCCCAGAAGTCCAGCAATGATGCATGATAACATCACCAAGCACCTGGAGACGCTGCTGCTCAGCCAGGGAAAGGGCCCAGGCCACACAGTGCTGATGACCCCACAGAACCTGAGGGAACACTGGTTGTGACTCTGCTTTTATGGAATGAACATATAATGTATGAGATGTGGGAGCCAGTGGACCTTCTTATTGCTTCTTCTGTATCTAGTATGAGCAGTTATGCCAAAGTACATTGCTTCTGCTTGGAAATGATCTTAAACATGCTTGGTTTTCTCCCAAAAAACAGTTTTATTTTAAGGCCTCTGCTGTTCTCATATGTTTAGGTTAAGATGAGCTTCTCCCCACCCCCACCCCAGCATTGTTTTCTTCTATTTTAGCTTATCAGCTAATTATAAAGAGGCTTGTTGAATGCTCACGAAAGGTGCAAGTCAATTGGATCGTTAGTTAGCACATGCAAATTGCAATTGCTCTTGTAATAGCCCCATTTAAAGAACAAAGCATGGAACTCAGGGTAACACTGTCTTTGGCCAATCCCATTAAATTAACATAAACATGTGAAGGACTCTAAATAGTGGGGACTCTGCAGTAAAGCTTCCCTATTCTTATCTAGCTCTGTAAGAATGTGAAATAAAGTGTTCATTTAACTAACTATAAAAATATGTATGCTATGCAGTTATAATCATATGTCATTATTCAGAAAATACAGCAGAAACTCTGACAAATTAAAAACAGAAGGATGTGTCTGCAAGGGCTTTTTCAGTCATTAAAAAGCTGCTTCACCTCTCAGGCAAACTATTTAATGGCAACTTCTTGCTCACTGTACTGACATCTTCAAAGGCTTTGACATCTGTCAGCCTTTGAACTACCATTAAAAAATATTATCCCATTTCCATTCTTTTATGCCCATTTTTTTAATTATAGCCCTTCTTTCAAGTTGGGAACATGGTTGGTTTAAATGATGCTGTCCTTTCGTTTTCAGCCACCCAGCTGCGGTTTGAATAAATTGATGTCGAATCAAAGGCGGGACTTTAAAGGGAAAAGGTTTGATGGACTTGGACTCCGAACCAGATGAGGCTTTATGATGAAAAGGGTTTAATCCCAGCACAGGCATTGCTTCTATCAGTCGAGCAGTACAAAGCGATTCATATATATAGGTTCACGAGAAATGATCTCTTTTTTTTAAACAGCACAGATCTCTTCAGGACTTGCAAATGTGGCATTAGCTAATATTCAGAGCACTGATTTCCTTTCATCCACTAGAAGCTTATGATTCTAGTACAGTTCTCGAATTGGAAATGAGAGCTGCAACACAGATTTAAAGCTATGCTGTCTGATTTGTATTCAATATACATGTCACTGCGGGACAAGCTAGTCTAGGCCAAGCTGGTTCAATAAAAGGAACAAGCAGTTTCATCATTTGAGATTCAGAGAAGACGACAGGGAGAAAAAGCTGCCAATTAATTAGTACCAGCATTACCTGATGCTTGTGCAAGTGCTCTTAGTGAATGTAGCATCTCTTCCAAAACTGTCCTAGAACAGGGTTTTAAAATTCTTTCTATTTGGATAGGCATTATTCCCTTGGCATCCTTCTGCAGAAAAATAATACATAGCATTAACATGTACTGTGTCATTTATTTTGGGGCATCATTTGTTTTGCTGAATTCTGGGACAGAATACTTTTCAGTTGAAGGAATGATTAATTTTTGCTCAGAACAGCTGCCTTAATTAAATCTGCAATTATTGTATGATTATGAGGAGATCAGAAGTCTTTGCATTGGAAAAAAAGTATTGTTTCTTCATGATAGCATTTTCCTTATTTTAATATTTCATATCTGAAAAGATATTCAGCTGTGTTTCTGATCTCTATAGATGAATAAATATGTTTAGTCTTTGTACAAATATTTACAAAATCAGTTTGTGCCGCATTCATGGATGAGGACTGTGCACAGAATAATAAGTGAGATTGTAACCAAACCTGAAAGACTGCAGGTGGTTATATCACAACTGATGTTCTTGACAAAATCTCAGGTCTCGAAATTTTGCTCTGATCTTTGGTCATTACAAGATCAACTGTGTTCATATTTCAGTTAACAACTCTCGGGTTATTGCTATCCATCTCCAGTGACTCATACTTCTTAAATGTCAGTTCTAAGCATGAAGTTTTAGAACTAATTGACTAATTAATAGGTAGCAGGCATCCGGATAAGTTAATATTCACTGAGAGCTTGACTGAGTAGTGAATAGAGGTGACAGACATGTTCAGTCTCAAAATAAAATGTTCTACCTAGAAATAGGTTCTAAAATACCCTTCATGCCAAAGATTCCATCTCCTTCTAATAAGCGTACAATTTTTTTTGAATGAGTCATGGCTTGCAAGGCAAATGAAATAGTGACCTAGAATTACTTGTTAAGCTGAGTCAAGACACCGACAAACTTATGCTCACAACCATCTGTAATGAATGACAATTATTTGCTTCTTAGGTTTAAAAGGGTCTACGGTCAGGATAGTGGAAACAAAATGTTTTATCTCCTAGAAACTTTTTGCACTCTGCATACTGCCCACAGATCTTTAGGAGACAACATAAAGTAGATGTTTCAGGAACAAATGTTTAGTACGGTAATACTGACAGATAGCAAGGAAGGAACAAGAATTCTTTGTTACTTGAGTGTGCTGATTAGCATACATTTTTACGTGGGTGGGGTATGGCCTTCTGCGAGAGAATTTATCTTTGGTTTGCCATTGACTCAGCCCAAATCTAGCATTCCTCTAGGCTAATAGTAGTTGATGTTGAAGTTTTCTTATTACCCTGTTATAGGGTACTGTAGGTTTGGGCTCACTGTTATATCATACATTAACTTTTTGGGGGGAAGTATATAGCCTTTCTGTTCTCTGAAAGCATTGCAAGGATCATTCTCCGGAAAACAGAGGCGGTAGAAACCAAATTATGTATGATGATGTATTCTAGTGTGGTAAAAACTTGGTATTTAAAGGATTCTTCTCCTCAGGATCTAGTATATAGAAGATAAAGTGAGAGTTTTGAAGATATTTGCTTTTGCAGGTTGAATAGAATTTCACCCTGAGGAGGGTGATGGTCAACAACAAGGTTTGAAGTGTGTGTGTGTGTGTGTGTGTGTGTGTGTGTGTGTGTGTTTCAAGTCCACATGTAAATGTGCATGTGTTAGTCTTCCTTGTCAGGACAGTGGCAAAACCATTCTGAGGAGTTTACAGATTTAATTATATCAGCTTTACATAGTTTCAGAATCTGTTCCTCAAATGTCTTTCTCAGTGCACTGGGCCCATTTCTCATTTTGTTATAAATATACAGTGTTTTCATTTAACCAAATCCTTTGTTTGAACTTTCTAGCAACCCCTGAAATATCTGTAACAGCTTTAATGCTATTTGTATCCAAAATCATTTGAAAATGTGTCTGACAGTTCTATTATAGCAGAAAAACACCCTTTTGTGTATACTGTGCTTTTCTTTGAGCATTGCTGCCTTTGTATTCCAGACTACCAATAAAGTAGCCTTTGATAGAGTTAGGAGGTGTACTATGCCCTCTTGGGCATATGCCTGGAGAACTCAGTAATGGGCAAGAATTAGAAAATACCACAGTGTGCATCAGAATTGGACTACAGAAAATATTGATGAATCAAGTTTCAAAGACAAAGAAGGTGATGGGTCTGCTGCTATTGAGATGCAAACAAAACACAACACACAAAAAATGGACTGACACCCAATGGGGAGAAAAGGGGGTGATAAATGCCAAAAGATGTGAATGATAGTAATTTATTGCAATAAATTACTAAGTATGTAGGCCCAATGAATTTCATAATGAACACATTTCTAAATTACTAACTTCAGGGTCAGGGACACAGAGAAGAATAGCAGATAACATGAACTCCTACTACCTATGGCAGGGCTGGTCAAACTTGCTTGAAGAGCCACATATGATAAACTTCAGATTTTTGAAAGCCGCAATATTAAAGAAGCATTCAAATTCTTAAATATATTTACTCACCCTGAACACTAAACTTATGTTTTCATCCAGTGAACTCTCAGTTTATACCAGGTAAATAAATATAAAGCTTTAAAATGTCTTATTTAATATATAACAATAATCAGTATTTTAAGGTATTTACCTTTTTGTATTAATTGTGATGCAAAAAGGAGCTCAGCCAACATATTTCCGAGAGCTGCACATTATACGTCAAAGAACCACATATGGCTCAAGAGCCACAGTTTGACCACCCCTGACCTATGGTGGCGACCTCTGAAGTCTCATGCTGCTTATCTGTGTTCTTCAGTCCTATGGAGAACATAAAATTCCATCATTTATTTATTTAAAATATTTATATCCTGCCTTCCATAAAATGGGATGCCCAAGGTGACTAACAACAATAATTTTAAATACAAAAATAATTAGTGGGGCATCACTTTGTTCTGTTTTGGGTTGCTTTGATTGGATTTGCTAGGTATACAATTAATTGCAAAACTATTCTTGTTGGAAGTGTAGGATACTTGTCAAAGTGTGGTGTTGAATCAATTTATATAATCCCTGAGAAAGAAATTGATCTCTCTCTTTTTCCAGTTGGTAGCCTCTTCTGTAGTGACATCTTTCTCAAATTAATGTCCAGTTATAATTAGTAGAAATTGAGGTGGTAAACATTTTTTTTGTTCTTATCTGATGATGTTGAATCTATTTTAAGTGAGACTGCAATCATTCTTATAGTCTTACCCTTGTAGTCTTTGTCTAGCTACAGTACATCTGGATAGAGTTTAACTCTAATTCAGCTAGGAAAAAGCCCATGCTCCAGTCAACTAGTCAGCACCTGGCAAGCCAATGAATGATTATCACCATTTAGTCTGTCACTCACCTATGTCCCTCCAGTGCCGCACCATTTGCTTGTAGCTACCTAAGGCTGAAAACTAGATGTGCCTGGGTCATTCCATGTCAAATCAACCAATGAAAAATCCTTTTTGGAACTTGATGTCATGGATTTTCCTCATTTTTGGTACATTTGTACCATACCATGAGATGTTTAAAAAAAAAATTTCCACATTTTTTTGTCCATCCGTTTTTGAGATATTGAATTTTTTGAGATATTGAATGTTCAAAATTGCCTAAAAATGCCAAAATTCACTTGTCACCATACCTTCAAACGCCATTTACATGATAACGATGAAAGCTACAGACATGTGACAGGCGTCATTTTAAGGCCTATGAATAGGGCGTTCATTTGATATACAACACGACACAATTGTAAATTTTCAAGAAACTTTTTTAAAATTTTCAAAAAAATCACACTTAAAGGTATACGTCTTGTAGTCAATCAGTCAAAATTTCAAGATGGTATCTCAATGGTATCATACAAAAATTAAATTTTCCTGTTGGCAGTGACCAGGAATTAAACCCCTCAAGTCCATTTTTCTACAGTTTACATTGATAAAATTATGTGGTAAACTGAAATGAATCCAAAAATTTATAACAGGACTTATAGAGATAGATTATAGAGAATGAATTCACTTTCTATTCTTTTACAACATCAGTTTTTTGGTAAAACTATCAAAATCATGAGCTTTTTACTTCTGTTCGTAGTTTTAAAATTTTCCTTTAGTTGCTGAATAATTTCTGAATCAGCACAGTGACATTTTTCCTCATCTAAATCATCTTCAGAAGTAAAAAAATAATTCTTTGTAGGTCCTTTTAATCTTCCCCATCTTTTCTTTGCACTATAGATACTTTCTTCTTGCAAACCGGAGACTCACCAAAGGAGGTCAAAGAGGCATTTAAGTGGGTTTGGACAGTGTGTTTTTAGTGAAGGTTTCTAGGACATTTTTGTTGTGAAGCTGCTTTATTAGTCTTTATTAAGTTTAATTAATTAACTGTTTGATAATTACATGATTTGAAATATGGAGGGGAATAAGTGGTCAAAAAACTATTGCAGCCCTTTTTTAAAAAAGGGGGGCACTGGGTTAGCAAAGACTTGAGAAAAGTAACTGATTGGATGATTTCACTAAATAGTAAAATCAAACCACACTTGAAGAGAAGCCTTGTAAGATGGAAAACAATATACTTGAAAAGGAAATTCCTCCTGAGAATTATGAGATTCCTGGTCTTAGACATATTAAGGAGTCTGAGTATTTGGACCCTGATACAGCTTTTAGCCACTTAAATGGCTCTTTGACCTCCCTTGGTGAGTCAAGAAGAAAGTTCGATTTTCCAAAATTTCAAAATTAATATTATTTGAATATTTTTGAATTTCTTGAAAATTTACAATTGTGTCATGTTGTGTATCAAATGAAAGCCCTATTCATAAGCTTTAAAATGACACCTGTCACATGTCTGTAGCTTTCATCCATATCATGTAAATGGCGTTGGAAGGTATGGTGACAAGTGAATTTTGGCATTTTTAGGCAATTTTGAACATTCAATATCTCAAAAACGGATGGACAAAAAAATCTGAAAAAAATAATTTTTAAACATCTCATGGTAAGGTACAAATGTACCAAAAATGAACAAAATCCATGACATCAAGGTTTCATGCATTGGTTGATTTCACATGGAATGACCCGCCTGGCATCTGCTGCTTATTCTGGAAGAAAAATGAAAAGATTGCAAACTGCTAGAAATGTTACCAGCTGAGTTGCCGCTGGAGAAAAGTGTAAGAAGCCAGATGGAAATGAAAGAAATGGTCTGTTAGTCCTCACTTCAGTTCTAGATCAGCTCTCTAGGCAATGTAATTGACTATCCTTATTCTAAGGCAACTCTTGTCTGTGCACATCCTTAAATTCTAAATATTATGATTAGCAAATACCGAGTTATTTTTAAAGGAAAAAAAATCACTATAAGCCTAAATACTAAATATTTGTATTCCTGTGTGTAATTTCTCACACTTTGTCACATGGCCCAATCCTATACTTGGATTGTGCTGGCATACCACTAGGTATGCCAGTGGAACAAGGAGCCCACTTGTAAGTTGTAGAAATTACTATTAAAGTGTTTAATGATTAATAAAATATTAAAAATATTCCCAGAAATGTTGTGAAGAACTAAATATTTGCTATAGAATTCTAGGTGGTTGACATATACATTTTTGGAGTAATTCATAATGCATATTGCAGTGTTAGTGATTTATAGCGCAATCCTGTTTTAGACCGGTGGAGCAATCGCTTCGCCAGTCTAAGGTGTCACAAATGTGCTGGAAAGCATGTTTGCAGCACCCAGAGAGTAAGCGGCGCCAGCACCGGGGGGCAGATGGATGTGCCGCAGTGGAGAGGTAGGTGCCTGCAGCGCGGGGGAGGGTGGAATAGGGCATTTGGGGGGGGGATTGGTTGTTCAGGCCCAGGAAGGGAGAGGGATTGGTGGCGACTTTCTCCGCCATATCCTATCCCCCTTCCTGGGCCTGTTAGGCCTTAAATGGACTTCTCAAATGTGCACCAGCAAAATAGCTGGTGCACATTAGAGTAGATCCATTGGGGCAGCTGGGGCTCTACTCAGGGTAAAGGAATGAATGTCCCTTTACCATGAGTAGTTCTCCGGTTCCACCGGTGCAGGTCCCATCCTGCGCAGGATGTTGTGGGCACCTTATTTGCGCCGCGTCCTGCTAAACAGGATTGGACTGTTAGAATCTACAGTACTAGGCCTTTTAAAAAGTGCTGTTGTGAAATAGTTTCAGTTGAAAGACATGCACTAATTGGATTTCAATTTATCCAATTAAAAAGTAACATGAAAACTTTTCACTATATGTATGCTTTCTACAACATGGGTATGAATTAACCAAGTTTAAATCAATTTGCTTAAAATTGCTGAGCTTGACTGCATCATGCACTAGAGTTTATTTAAATTAGAAAAGCAAAATGTGCTACGCATAGAATGGCTTTCACTTCTTTTGAACCCACTTGGGCTTTACTTCCAGTGTTGCTGACAAAAATCAGATTGGTGGGAACCAGAGGTGTGGCTTCTTCTGGGCTTCTTCTTCTTTGAAACTTTCTTTTCAAGTTGTGGCACCACAACTGTGAAATTCATTTCCTTGGGAGGCTTGCCAAATTCCCTGCTTTTTAGCTGTGGCCTTCAAACCTCACTGTTTGACAAAGATTTTAGTTTAAAATATTTTAATTCCTCCCCCCCCCCCACACACACACGCTATGTTGCTTGTTGTCATCTGAATGCTTTTATTACTGTGTTACTGTTTCTATTGCTGCTCTTATTGCTGTAAATTGATTTACAGGTGACTTTAAAGTTGACTATTGAGCACCTTGTGAGCCTTTTAAGTCATTTAGGATATAAATCTTTTAAAGAATAAAGAAAGTGCCAACAGTTATGGAATTGTTCAGTCATGCTTCAAGGGAAAATAAAACATAGCAAACAGGCAAATACAAACTGTAGATTTGGCATAAAAGAATATGCTTGCCATTCTTTGAAATCGTGAACCCAGAGCAATTTAAAAAAATAAAAAAATAAAAAATGTTAAATGTGAGAGCAGAAGGACTTCTCACAGGTCCGCATCCATGTGTCAAATGCAGTGCAGTGATGATTAAGCACGCAACATGAAATGAAAACAGCTGTTTTACACGTTGAGGATGTGCCTCCAACAGATTCACAACAGATAGCTAAACAGATTTCAGAGCATGCAAAATTTCAAAGCCGTCACTTGTAATGTATCTTACAGAAGAGGTTTGACATTTGTAAGCAGCTTAATGCTGTTAAAATTAATGGAGGACATATGCAAGTTGGCAACATAACACCTTACTCCTAGTAGATACTTCTTAAAAAAAAAAAGGATCTGTCAGAGATGTTTGCAAAGGTGAAAGAAGCTAGAAATTAGGAGAATATAAATGTCTAAGTATTTAACCTTCTCTCAGTTGAATTTGTAAGTTATATTTTCAACCCAAAATATGCATAGGTATGTTTGTCATCTCCCTTCTTTCAAAGTTTGTCAATTACAGTCAGTGTTATGATATTGCTGGTTCCCACTTCCGGTGCTAGACACAAGTTTATGAAATGGCAAGAAAATGTTTAAACGAAATCCATAGTTTTTGCTTGCCTTTGTGCTAGGTTTCATCTTCCTTGTCTTTAAAAATAAAATTCACTTTCTTGAAAGATTATAGAACTGTACTGTTGGTGTATTAAGTGATCCTCTGTCTAACATGTTTTGAGTTTTATTTAAAACAAAATAAACTAGGCCATGATCAAGACAAAGTACAATTCCCAGTAGGGAAGGCAGTGTGAAAGGGAGAGACACATCTCCCAAACAAGCAGTGAACATGTGCAAGAAAGCTGTGGCCAGTTGTACCTCCCTGGCATCTGTCCCCATGTATTTGGGGACACAAATCTCCCTCTCATACTTACATATTTCTAGCAGGGAATCAGTAATTATTACATACAGCTTTCTGGACCTGTTTTTTGTTATACACGCATGCACATTTTCTTTGCTCTAAAACTGATTTTAATTTTCCATCAGAAGATGGCATTTTTGGTAGAAAATATGAATTCCAAATACTTGTGAAATTTCATCTTTCTTTGGTGCCTACAAGAATGATGCTATTCCTAAGATGCATTGATCTTATGGCACTTACAGCGGAATCCTATCCAACTTACACCACTGGTGTAACCAGCGGTGCAGCGAGAACAGGAGGCCCCAGAACGGAAAGGGGATTCAAATTCCCTCCAAAGGGAGATTCAAAGGGAATTTGAATCCCCTTTCTGTTCTGGTGCCTCCTGTTCTCGCTGCACCGCTGGTTACACCAATGGTGTAAGTTGGATAGGATTGCGCTGTCAGGGTTTTAAAGATGAACATTGTAGCGAATTGGTGGCCAGTGAAACCGACGCAAAAACCAGGTCAAAAGAAGAAGAAAAAAAGCAAAAGAAGAATCCCCCCCAAAGAACAAACAGAAAAAGGAGAGGCAAAACCTCAAATTATGCTTAGAAGTAGAAAGTGTACTCCATGATACTCCATGGTATGCACAATCTGTTTCATGATGTGTTTGTATGTCTTTTGTATGTTAAAATTAGGCAGGTGTATTTTACACCAACTGGTGGCTATGAACATTGTTCTGAACGTAGAGCACATTGTAGTAATCACCACAAGAATTCCAGCATAGGTGATCAGGGCCAGCTTACTAATATGCCTTTGTTGGTCCTGGAGTACTAGGCATTGTTTTGGAAGAGAGAGCCCCCATCTCTATCTGCCATTCTAGACTTCGCAATGAAGGCCAAAGCCACTGCCTGATCCTCCCTCCCATCCTGCCAGCCTCCTGCTCTGCTGAAAAAGCAGAGGGTGCAACTAACTGGACAAGAAGTAGATTGATTGCTCTAAGTCTAGACAACCACATCTTCACTCCTCTTGCCTTCAATTCTGGCCCGCTGCTTTTTCAGATCTGGAACTCAGAACAGAAGGAAGGAGGAGCTGTGTAGTAGCAGCAGCAGGTCCGCTATTAATCGCACCACCAAGAAAGTAGAGGAGGCTGGAGCAGTGGCACAAGAAGGGGGGGAAGAGAGATGCAAGAAAAGGGGGGAAAATAAAACCGTCTGGACTTGCGGGCTCAGTGTATTCCCTACTCTGAGGGGGAATGAAGGAAGTGAAAGTGGGAACTAGACACACTGTGAGCCAGTGATGTAGACTTGAGTCTGTTGACTCAATGCTATACATATTTAGTGAATGATAGACTATTTTAGAAAGTAAAACTGAAAAAAACCTATAGCAATGTTAAAAAATGTTGCATCGTGGGCACAAACCACTTGCCCCTGCTATGGCACACCAGTGGGCGACATCCTAATCCCACTAGCACTGAGGTAGAGCGAACTAGGCATTGGATAGGGTTTTGATGTGACAGTGCAAGCCTCTGTTTGTGCTGTTACAACTAAACAATGTCATTGGCTCAGGCTGATAGAACTATTGTGAATTATTTCATCCTCTCCCTTTTCAAAACTTCAAAGTACTCTTCCAACCCAAACCCTACTGGAAATGTCTAGGGCTCATATATGGTTGACAAGTTTGAAGACCACAGCTGTAATTGTCAAATACTGTGGAAGAAAGCTAAACATAATTTATTCAAATACTCCAGAATATAAATGTCTCTCAAAAGATGTTTGGGAAAGAAGTGTTTAGAGGAGAGCAGCAGAGGGATCATAAAGTGACAGTTGACACTGAAGGCTACCAAGAATGTATTTTAAAGCAACCTTGTTATGATGATGGTCCTTTCTGAATGCTAGCTGTAAAAACAGTACGAATAGGTAATATTATGATTATACATAGTAAGCCTATTTCTACTTTAGGCAGTACAAAATGTGGGTAATATTTAAGACTTAAGAATCGATTCAAAAGTGCTACCTGAGATCCCTTGATGGCAACAGCATTTATGTGGATGAAAATCTCTTATTGCAAAACTTGGATTTACAAAAATGTACTTTTTTTTCTAGGTTGAAAACATATTTTGTATGAAGGCCCCTGTGAATTCCAGTGTTTGCTTTGTCATTAACAACATTCTCACGCATAAGCTGTTCAGTAAAAAATACTCTTGTTTAAAGTGATGTATGCATAAAGATGAGGCAACATTATAAAGACGAACATTTTTGCTTTACAGTTGCAAAATGCAGATATTTTAGTGAAAAATCCAGGAAAACCTACCAGAAATAATTCAATCAGTAAAGGAACAATAGAATAGCAATTCTTGTATGTATCACATTATCTTCATTCACTTTGTTCTCTTCTTCTACCCAGATAAGCTATTATCTTCTAAAGGAGCTCAACACATAATAGACAAAAGTTAGAAATAATTAGACAATATGGTATGCAAAGCTTAGTGGAATTGTAGATCTTATTGAGGGAAGGGGGGAGCCGCATTTAGCAATTTAAAGCCCAAGAAAATTAAACGAAGAAATAAGAATGATTATTCATTCTCAAAAAAATGTCGTTCTGAATTAAAGGAGATGTTACCAGTTAGAAGGGCCAAATTTCAGGATCAAATTAGACACAGTGGCAGAGTCATGTGGTTAGGAAAGATCTGATTTTAAGTGCATATGAAGTTTGGAATCGGATTTAAAGGGCAAACGGGGGTGAGGAGTGAGGAACTGCCCTCCCTGCTTATGATTAGTCTACCTACAGTCTGTTCCCTACGGCAGTGGATCCCAAATTGGGAGGTACGCTGCCAAGGGAGCCGTGGAAACCAGCCAGGGGGATCGCGGAGTGCCACGGAATCCTCTCGGAAAACAGTGCAGTGCCAATTGGCAGGCATGAACATAATGTAATGGGGAGCTCCAGCCAATGGTCAAGGGAGCCGCAGATTGAAAAAGTTTGGGAAATACTGCCCTAAGGTAATTTTCCGGGTGGTGAAGACCAGCAGGGATTGTGAAGAGCTCCAGAAGGATCTCTCCAAACTGGGAGAATGGGCAGCAAAATGACAGATGCGCTTCAATGTAAGTAAGTGCAAAGTGATGCATATTGGGGCAAGAAATCAAAACTTCACATACACACTCATGGGTTCTGAGCTGTCGGTGACGGATCAGGAGAGAGATCTTGTGATACTGGTGGACAGGTCAATGAAAGTATCGACCCAGTGTGCGGCGGCTGTGAAGAAGGCCTATTCCATGCTTGGGATCATTAAAAAAGGGATTGAGAATAAAATGGCCAATATTATTATGCCACTGTACAAATCGATGGTAAGGCCGCATCTGGAGTATTGCGTCTAGTTCTGGTCGCCGCATCTCAAAAAGGATATAGTGGAACTGGAAAAGGTGCAGAGGAGAGCAACCAAAATGATTACTGGGCTGGGGCATCTCCCTTATGAGGAAAGGCTACAGCGTTTGGGGCTCTTCAGTCTAGAAAAAAGGCAGCTGAAGGGGGGCATGATTGAGACATATACAATTATGCATGGGATGGAGAGAGTAGATAGAGAGAAGTTATTTTCTCTCTCACACAACACTAGAACCAGGGGACATCCACTCAAATTGAGTGGAGGGAGTATTAAAACAGACAAAAGAAAATATTTCTTTACCCAGTGTGTAATTCGTCTGTGGAACTCCTTGCCACAGGATGTGGTGATGGCACCTGGCCTGGATGCCTTTAAAAGGGGATTGGACAGATTTATGGAGGAAAAGACCATCACAGCTTACAAGCCATGACGGGGATAAGCAACCTCCTGGTTGTAGGAGTAGGTTTTCTTTGTGCCAGGTGCAAGGGAGTGGCGACAGGATACAAGTATCTTGTTGTCTTGTGCTCCCTGAGGCATCTGGTGGGGCCACTGTGTGATACAGGAAGCTGAACTAGATGGGCCTTTGGCCTGATCCAGCAGGGCTCTTCTTATGTTCTTATGTTCCCTCTGCTGGGCTCCAATATTAGTAGTAACCCCATCTGGAAGAAAATCACTCCTGGGGACAGATTGCAGAAAGAATAGCTATTCCCCACCCCACCCCCCAAGTTTTTTGTCTTTAACTTTGACCTCCTCTGCCCCATTTTCTTCTTGATTGGAACTGATCTGTGTTTAAACACATAGATAACCTGCCTTCACCTCCAGTTTGTCATTCAATGACCCAAAGCTTTCTTTTTTTCCAATATAGGAGAATGTGCTGATATCATTCCATTTGCCCATAATCAGATAAAATTCAACATTTTTCAAAATTGTTGACTTTCCATTGACGGTGCCAAGTTAAACTCAGTATTTGTGCTGAAGTTGTATTAGTTTTTTTAAAAATGCAACTAACTGTCATGAAATGTGATGATGACTGCTAACTTAGAAGGCTTCAAAACAGTATTAGACAAATTTATAGAGGGGAGTTCTATGTCTGATAATCGGTTGTGATGGCTATGTGGAAACTCTATGTACTTTTTATGACTTGTAAATGTTAAAGACACAAATCCCCTTTATTTTTATTTTTTAAGCCTGTGGTTGGTAACTTTTTCTATGGTTATTTTGAAGTATGGTAGAAAATCATTGCAACACATGATTTTAATACCCTGTGTTATAAAGTTAACCATGATTTCATCCAGAGTAGCGTTGGGCTTTAGGGTACAATCTTATGCCCATTTTCTTCATGCTAAGGATGTAATCAGATGTGCACACAGATACATGTTTTTGATCCTTTATTTTTTTTACTTTCTAAACAAGTACTAAACACATGAGGCTATGTGAAATGGCCCAAAACTGTGACAAAGGTGGGCAGGGGACCTTTACTACTTAGTACTAAAAAGCAGTCGTATTTAGTAATTGAAAGCCAATAGAAGCATTTTTCCCCGTATAAATAGCATGCGACAGTGTCATGGTCTTGACTCTAAACCGTTCTTATGCACCCCACCTCACTCTGGCTTAACAACCCCCAGTGAATTAGAGATGCATGTTCTCCATATGTTCCTGGGTGCTCCCCTACCTGGGTGCTGGGTCACAGCACTCAGTGAGACAGCAATGCACAGTTCTCACGCTAAACGTGCCACCACCCCTTTTAACTGCCAGTCCTCCAGCTAAGGGAAAGCTGAAGTCCAACGGGCGAACTCCCCAACCCTTGTAAACTCTGAGTCCCCCAACCTCCATGGACCCTAGCCTTAGGACTCTGGTTTGCTTTGGTAGTACGACTGAGTGGCCCAGGCCGGACGTAGATGGATCAGTTCCTTTGTACTCACACAGACATGAGCCTGTAAATATATAATTTATTTAAAGAATAGAAATATGGTTACACAATCTTAAAGGGCATTCAGTTACTTGAGATAATACATACATACATACGTACATACATACATATACAGTACTAAAACAATAAAGCTAAGCTCCTAGACTTACTTATTCCTAACATTCACCTGGACATTCTAACTCCTGAGCATAGGCAAAGGGTAAGTCTTCCACCTGTCGTACCAGCAGTGATACAAACAGACATCCATGATGGAATGGCATATCAAAATAGATCCTAAATAATTGTGATGTATTTTCAAGTAAAATGCATAGGCTTATGTTGCCAAAGAATCTTGCCACCCACTATCTGGGCAGCATGGATACACTCATCACCCAGTACTGAAAGAAAAGGCTTTCATACTGATATGGTAGTAGTTCTGTACTCTAACTGGTTTTTAATGGAAAAACTAACCCCCCAAATAATTACTGTTGTTGTTTTTGAAGATCATTGTAGATATGGAAGCCCAGATCCATACGCTGAGAGAAGAGCTTATTCAGGTGAATACTCAGAGGAAACAGCAGCTAGTTGAACTTGGTCTTCTTAGAGAAGAAGAGAAGCAAAGAGCTGCTCTGGAATATGAGGCTGCCATGAACAAACTGAAAGCTGACTCAGAAAAGATGATCCTAGACCTGAAAAAGACAAATGCTACAGAAACAGAGATGGCGTTGGAGAAGGTAAGCACAAAAGCCCAACTTGAAGCTCACCTACTGCGCAAAAGTGTTGGGAGCGTTTCAAGTGTGGGGAAGTGGTCTGTGACGCTCAAGCTCTGACTGTGTTTTGATTGGTGGGGGTGGGCTGACGGTGCTATTGCTGAACAGGATCTAGAGAACTGCAAGTTATGTTGTCATAAAGGGGCTCGCCCACCTCCTTTTATGCACCAGCCCTTCACACTCTCCCAAAAAGCTGCTTCTGAGCGTAGGGAGATTCTGCAGTATGGCATCAGATGTGGCAAGGTGGACTAAAGTGAAATGGAATTTGTGGAAACAGGAGACACTTTCCCCTTGCAGAAGAGCCTCCCACGTACACAGTAGGCTCCCTTGATCTCACGCCCAGTGCACCTGTACGTTATTTTGCAGGTTCTCAATGTGCATGAAGATTTACCTGAAGAAAACTATCTTCCTCTTCCCACAAGGGAGGTAAAGGCTAATAACACCAGTGTGTGTGAGGCTGTTGCAGGTGTCCATTGTGTGCATGCACACTTGCTCGCTCTTTCCAGTGAATTTGTACCACTGTTTTTGAAGATTTTAAATCTGTGAAGGGATGGAAGTATTACTTGTGTAAATGTGTACATGGAACTTAAATGGAGGGGGATAGTGCAAGACCCTCCATGCCCCAACTGCAGTACCCTTCCACTTCAAGACCATTGTCTTATTTCTTAAAAATCTTTTGTCTAATTTGTAGTCAGAGAGCAGATTCCTGTTTCTGAGACAGCATCTGCATCTTGGGCTAGACAGGGTAAACATCTGACCACTAAATGGAGGGGTATCCCCTAGCCTCCTATACTGGTCCTGTGTTCCCTGCAGAAATCAGTGTTTTTTGGCACTCACCTGGTTTTCAATTCTGATTTCTTTTGAGCTTTTTATTTTTATTCTCTCGTTCTTGACTCCTCTTTCTTTCCAGCCTCCCAGGCCATGGGGCACTGAGGACAGGGAAGAGAAGCGGAGGAGCACAAGTAGCAATTTTTCTTTCCCCCAAGGCCAGAATGAAACTGTCAAACTTATGACTAAGCACTTTGTGCTAATAGAATGCCCAACCCGCTGACTTCCTTCCACAGTGAGAGAAAAAAGGCAAGGAGGGGCACCTTGATAGCTGGTTCCCTGGTCGTGTATTGTCTTTTCCACGGGGGTAGAATGAGGCCATTTATCTAGTGCCTAGGAACCTTACAGAAAACAACCCCCCCGCCGCCCATTTTCTCCCACCCCAGTGGAGAGAATGTCTGGTAAGAGCACCTCAGTGGCCAAGCCTAGCATCTGCTTATCCCTCCCTCAGGGTCAGGACAGTCCACAGGCCCTTCTACTCAGTGGAAAGGCACTTCCTGCCTTTCCAAAATCCCCCTTTCCCTGTGGCAAGAGAGAGTGAATGATAGCAGCGGCCTCCAGGGCCAGATCTCCTCTTCCTCACCACCCCCAGTAGTGGGATAGAAGCTTTGGTGCAGTCCAACAAAGGGAAGGCAGAGACAGCCTCCCAGGTGCAGCAGGATGCACAGTGAGAGCGATGGTGGTAGGACATGACACAACATAGCTGCAACTTTGGAATGCCCAAGCATGTTTGTTTCACTGACTGCGGGCACAACTTACACACATGCAGCCGAGGACAGTAAGGATCGTAAGTGGTTCACATGAGTACTTGCCACACTAGTTTCCACAGATCTAACTCAGCCATTCTCAGTGGGGGCCATATGACCTCCTGGGGAACCCTGGTACATTTGAAGGGGACCTTAGACTGAAAACTGTGAGAAGGGGATTTTATGTTTATCTGTTTGTGTTGTGTCCATGTTTGGCAGGGAAGCCCTGGAACCTGAGAAGAGCTCCTAAGGGGCTGTAGCCCCAAAAAGGTTGAGAATGACTGCAACCTAAGTTTTGAGATGGGTTTGTGGTGTTCCCATAGTTCCTGATCCAGGACCCCAACAGGCATCCTACCCATCCAATCATTATTCTGCTGCCACGAGCCCCTAGCGTGCCAGAGCACTGGGTAGTTAGTGTTTCTTCCTTGGAGAGGGAAATCCTGTGTTCAGTCAAAAGCATCCATCACACCCCTGTGTAGGAAGGAAGTTATGTTGTCTGAGGAGGAAGGGACTCAGCAGAACTCCTCTTATGAAGGGTCATTCCCCAGTGAGGTGTCTCTAAATTGTTATCAAGGACCATCTGTACCCTAGAACTTGCCCAGGATAAGTGGGAAAGAGAGAGTGCAGAGGATGAAAGACGGTTGCTACAATTCAGCCAAAAAGGAGTCATGATGATATTTTCTCAGGGAACACCCAGTGGTCTTCCAGTACTCTTTCCAGAAGTTTTTCACAAAGCCAAAGACTAGTCATTGAACAAGAGGGTCACCAAATACAATACATTGCCTGATATAAAAGTTGCACAGGTTGATGTTCCAGTGGCAGCACTGACTTCCACAACTACATTTCCTGTTGAAGGGGGTAGCATGCCGATCGTCATGTATGACAAGTGACCTGAGGGTAGTGCTGAAAGCCCAGTGGTACCATGAGCAACACTTACTAATTCTCTCTTTGAGAACATTGTTGTTGTTGTTGAAGAAGAGTTGGCTACACTTCTTCCCAATACATTCACATTGATCAAATATGGGTTTAAGAAGATCTCTTTCATAACCGTTCTGGTGAACTTTTCTCTCTGTAGTGGACTGCAGGAACTTATGGATTAAAAGGCACTCTTGACTCACTGAATCAGCCTTTGTCAGCTTCAAGCTGTTTGGAAATATTCTAAAGATTGTTCTGGTGGAGACAAATGCAAATAAACCTCTCTCCATTGTGAAGAAGGATGACCCTACAGTCTTTTTGGACCCTCAAGCCAGTTTACAAGTACAAGAGGAACAAAGTCTCTGGAAACAGTATTCAAGAGACACTGTAAATGCAGAGCACCTTTTTGACCTGATCCTTGTTCCCAAGGTATTTTCTAAAGTTATTGCAGTCCCACGGCATTGCATCATATGCAGAGTAGTAGCTTTATTCCCCTACCCAGAACTTGGAAGGACACCCTGATTAGTTCTCCCTCGCTACATCATGAATGAAAAGATATCCAGACAATGGTCAAGTGCTTGGTGTGATCATAAGTTTGTAATAAACCTGAGAAGAACATATGGTAATTACCCACCTGGGTGTGACTCTGGACAAGGTGAAGAACAGCATGTCTCTATCAGAAGAAAAACAACAGAAGGTGACTTTATTGGTCTCATGTTTCTACATCAGGCAGATATTGTGAGCTGGCACTACTACTGTTCATGCTGATGTCATACCAGGAATTAGTGGCATGGTCCAAATTTCATGCGAGCCCTTCAGCTGGGCCTTTTTTTTTGCCCAGGTAGGTTGTTGAATGGCATGCCTCTCTGGCAGATACAAATCCTCCTAGTGACAGATTCAAGCCTCTTCAAATAGGGAGCACATTGTAAAAGGGAGGTGCAGAAGATAGAGAACCTGGACAGATTTTATTTATTTTATTTATTTCTGTATTTATATACTGCCTTTCTTATCCTCAGATTGCTCTTCAGATGTTATTCAAGGCGGTTTATCTAGATCTGATAAGGATCTTTACAATATTGTTCTGTATAGAACCCTACAATTCCAGCTGGTTTCCTCCATGGTGTAGTCATCTTCACTAGCTGCTGAACACAAGCCTCGAGCTCTCTGCAGGATGCCACAGATCATGCTGAACAGGGAAACATTTTTCCAGTTGTCATCACTCTGTCACTGACATTCTCAGCATTCCAGTCTGTTCTCTCACCGCACCATGCAACAGCGACTCCTCTCTGCCACTGAGGGTCATGACAGCTTATCAGTGACTTCCTGGTTTCCCTTCGAGCATGAAAACCAGTGATGGGGACTCGAGTCAAATGACTCGACTCGCAAGTGTGACTTAGCCACTTTTTCCCTGACTCGCACTCGCGACCCACTGACTCGCACTCGTGACCCACGGGACTCGTACTTGACTTGCACTCGTGGGGGTAACGACTTGCCATTTCTGAGTCATTTTCCTTTAATGGCTGGCATCAACACAGACAGGCAGGCAGGCGCAGTGGAGACCTCGGAGGAGGAGGGCAGCAGAGAGGGAGGGTTTTCAAGGGGGTGGGAAAACAAGCCTGGCTCGGAGTTTTTCCCTTTTTTTGCCGTCTGTTCGCCATTGGCCACAACTCCGAGTGCGAGGGGTGGGGAGGAGTGAGGGAAAGTGAAGCTGCTGCAGCGGTTCCTCCTCCTTGGCCAAAATTCTAAGCCCAAGGGATGCTCAGCTCAGCAAGGGGAGGGGGCAGGGAAGAAATAATAAATGGTTTGAATGTAGACATGCTTGTTTTTCCCAAACCAGATGGGTGGTGACAAGACTGAGAGGTGAGGGGAAGGGCATAGGGGAAGCCAAGTGGGTGCTTTAAAAGCCTCAGAGGCACACAGACACACACCTCACAGACACCCACCCACCCCATTTTCAGGGGGGGAAAAGACATTTGCCCCAAAGTGACTCAACTTGTGACTTGTGGTTTTTGGCCTTACTTGCACTCGACTCGTACTCGGGGGGAAAATGATGCGCACTTGACTCGTACTCGTGTACAAAAGGATCCATACTTGACTTGTACTCGCCCAAAATTTTTGGCATTGACTTGTACTTGGACTCGTACTTGTGCAAAAATGATTTTACTCGCACTCGCAACCTAGTCACCTAGATACATCCCTGACGAAAACTGACTGTTCCTGCTTAGCTTCCGGCAGTCTTCAGGCAGTTCAACCTCGGGACCACACCTCCTGATGAATATCAACAAGCTGGAACTCAGCAATTGGCCTAGTCCTCCTGACCTTCCATAACTAGATCCAAGGGGTGCATATTTTCAGGCACATGGACAATACTTTGGTGAAGATATCCTGAATAGACAAGGAGGGATGCATTCACCTCTGCATGGGAAGATAAGCAAGCTGCTGACCTGAAGAGAACATTATCTGGGATCCTTGAGAGGGGACCACGTAGCAGGAAATTCCAACAAGAAGGTAGACTGGTTTTGCTGGCAAACCATCCTACAGGCTGAGTGTGCACTGCCTCCACAGTTCTTTAATTGGATTGCAAAAGGATTTGGAAAGCTAGTGATGAATCTGTTTGCACACCCAGAAAACCATCAGTTTGGAAGCCTTCATGAATATGGTTCAGTTGTCCCAAGTTACCGTGGGATGAACATCCTGTAAAGAGTGCAACTAACAGAACTCCTGTGCACATTTCTTCTGTTTCCACTTCTGCAGTTCCTGCAACTGGTCAAGGAGCACAAGGTCGAAATTGTTCTGATACCCCTGCCCAGGCTCCAGCAGGGACTGCCAGAATCCCCTGACCCCTGCCGCTGCTCTTTGCCTTCGCTGCCCCCCTTCTCTTTCTTCCTGGACCCTGATCCTCACTGCCATGATGATGTAAGCTGTGATGATGGGAAGGAGGAGCAGCAGCTACCTGCTTGCTCATTTGCCTGCTGGCTGTTACTTTCTTGCCCAAAAGGCAAGTGAACAGGTGATGGCAAGGAGGGTGAACTGCTTTCTCCTTTTCTTGCTCTGACCTGGATGACTCAATGGGGGTCCAAAACTGAAGGAGTCCTGTCTGCAAGCCCCCCAGTATCAGAAGCCACTTGTACAACTGAATACACGTATGCCTGCATCGTGTGCCTCTTTGTGCAACGTCAGTGACCCCCACTGTGTGAACAGTGTTGCTAGATCTCAGTGTGTGAAATGGCACAACATTCTTAATGTAATTAGACTAAAACTAGCAATGAAAATTTAAATATGCCTTTTGTTTAATTTTGTTTTGTGAGGGTTTTTTTTCTAAGTACTATGGCAAAATTCTTCCCTGCTACTTCTGCATCTTAAACCCCTGGTGGTTTTGGTCCTTCTAAAAGAAATAGCCCATTGATATTTTGGTGTTAAACTACACTGAAACTTCTCAAAATACTCAATATATCCATTGGTCAGTATTCAGGTGTTCAAAATGTTTTGGCACAATCTGCAGTTTATTACAAAGGCTACTATTTGCATATAGAGTTGGAGCAGCCTTTGTGAAACTGACATTTCATTTACCTGCATCAGGTTTTTGGTCTATAATTTTAAACAGCATTCTAAGGATTATGTTGGAAATCTGCCAGCCTGAAACCATTAAACGGCTGTGATCAACAATTCAGAATCTTTTTTTAATTTAAAGAAAGCTGCACTTGGCATAATTATTTAAAGCCAAGGTCAGAGAAAGTATTTAAACCTTTGAAATTCATAATTAAAGGATTAATATTAACTCGTGAAGACATTGTCATTTTTGCTTAAAAGTTGAATTTGAATCCCAATTCTTTTCTTTCTTTGATCTTTTTATATTTAAAGCATAGCAAAAGCAAAAGTTAACTTCTCTCCCAATTGAAGTTACGTTGCTTTATTACTGTGATATACTTTAAAAAAATTAAAAAAAATTAAAATTTTAATGCTTAAAAAATTAGCTGACTTTAAAAAAGAAATATAGTAAAATAATTTCTAGCATCAATTTTTAGCATATTGCTAGTATTTGAAAAAGAAGGTCCCAACTTATGAAAAAAATATACTGTCCTCCTAAGTCTATACAGCATCTGGGCTGTTTGTAGATCATAGTATTAGTATTTGTGTGACTTGAGTGAATATCAATATGTAAAATGCCATGTAAGGTGAAGGTGCTGTACAAATAATAAATATGGCCTTAGGTTTCTGAAACTTGGATTGCAGAAGGACTTCTTACTGTCTCTAGCTGGCGTATAGCCTTATTGCTCTTTATTAAGTTCCAGTGTTCCCTTTCCATTGACCTGGCCTCACCCACATTGTTCTGCCTCTTCCTTTGATGCTGCTTCTATGTTGGACCACCAACCGTGTAAACGTCTTGAAAGGTCTACTTGTGTTTTACCTTAGGCAAGACTCCCTGTTTGTGCCTGTTCTGTAAACCAAGAGTCCCTCCACCTATTCTTATGTGAAAAAGAAGCCCTTCTCCCCTTACCTTTTTACCCCATGTATTGCTGATGTTCATGTAAAGGTTCTGCCTCTCCTATCTTTTCCTCTTTCTATGCATACTGCTTGCATATATGTCCATCCTATCTGAAGCAAATAAGCCCCAAAAGGTTGTGTTTTATACTGGCAACTTTAAAAGGCTCTTACTGAGGCTTTGTTCCAGTGTTAGGTGTTGTTGTTTGTTTGTTTGTTTGTTTGTTTGTTTGTTTTACAACAGGGGTTTTGAGCTCATATTCCATCATTCCATGGCCAGATGTTACATTTGTCAGTAGGGCCTACAAAATCTTCTCCTAGGAGCAGGCACTGGCAGAAGCCACCCGTGCCTGACGTGGAGAAAGCAAGTATGGAGCCAGGATGGTGTAGTGGTTTAGGAGTTGGCCTTAGACCTGGAAGATCCAGGTTCAAATCCCCGCTCAGCCACGAAGCTTCCTGGGTGACCTTGGGCCAGTCACTATCTCTCAGCCCCACCTACCTCACAGGGTTGTTGTGAGGACAAAAAGGAGGGGAGGAAATATGTACACCACTCTGAGCTCCTTGGAGGAAGGGCGGTATAAAAAAATGTGAAAAAAAGTATGGAGCAGGCAGTGAATTAAAATAAGGACAGAAGAGGAAAACGTGGAAAAATTGGGGGGAGTGGGCACTATCATGAACCTTCTCCAAATGCTTGTTTGTGAGGAAACCCCCCCCCATTTTATATTCATTTACACACAATTGAATCATTGATTTAAATTGGATTTGGGAATATGCTATAAGGACTATATCAAGATCATATATTTGAAGTGCTTTGCACACTCAGAAAACGCTATACCAATGCTAAGTGGTGATGGTGGTTTTATACACTTATATCTTATTGCAGATGTATTAATCAAATACAGGGGGGGCGTATCCACTGCGGATAGGTTCCTGTCCCCTCCACAGATACTGGAATCTGCGGATGGGGGGAATGCTATCTCCATCCCCCACCCCTCCATGCCCAGTACCTTAATTAAGTGTCCAGTGCTGGCACATAGTCAGCACATCTCTTCATTTAAGCAAATGATGAGCCAGCTTCTTACACAGTGCAGGCAAGCAGCCTGCATGCTAGAGAGGTTCCCAACGTTAAACAGGAAGCAGGAAGCTTCCTGTTTAATGTTGGGGGCTTCTCTAGCATGCTTGCCTGCACTGTGTAAGGAACCGGCTCATCATTTGCTTAAAGGGATGTGCTGGCTTCGCGCCAGCACTGGATGCTTAATTAAGGTACTGGGCGCAGGGGGGCTCCCCGCTATCTGCGGATAAGTAAATCCGCGGATAGCAGATCCACAGATATGGAGGCCCCCCTGTACTTTAAGAAACCTATCAACTTTGATGCTTCAAGGGGCAGTGTATATGCGGACAACAATCTGACAACAACAAGAAATTTGGGACGCAGGATGAATTATTTTTCTTCCTTAAAATGTTCTTGGAAGTTGGTCATGTTACCATGTTGGTGGCTCGGCATCCTAGTTCTACCCAGTTATGGCAAATACTGTTTGATAAATACACGAGCTAGAGAGGAATCCTGCTGAAGCTCAGGTGTGCTATTATCTGAACTGAGGGCAAACTACACATTACACTGCAGCTGCATGTGTCTCCCTTCTCTCTAGATGTCTCCCTTCTCCCTTGGGCACTTTGCAGTTGATATCGGGGGATAGGTCGAATGCAAAGCAACTGGCAGGAGAAGGGTTAAACAGAAAGGAAGAAAGGGTCATTGGAATTTCATTATACAGAACTGCAGTGTAACATGTAGGTTGCCTTTCAGTTTGACAGAGCTTACAGGTTGTGTCAACAAAACCTATGGGGTAAATATTAGTCAGCCAGGTATGACACTATGAATAAGGCTTATATGGATTTTTAAGTTTTGTCAGACATTATTAAAAGAAAGGGATCAGTTGCACTTCTAAATGGGTGCAGATGTGATTTTTGGCTTAATGTATCTGTTAGCAGTATTCATCTCTGGTATTTACTTGGCAAAGAAAAAGAGCATTCAGAACAAATGACCCTAAAAGATCAGTTGACATGCTAACAATACTCTAAGGAAGCAACCTTGGAAGACTCCAGATTTCTCATAAAACAGCTGTATTTCGAACCATATGTATATAATGTGTGTGTCTATATGTGCACACATATACCCCAATTTTCTGGCCCTCAGACCTCCCATAGTTCATTAGGTTGGGGAAGACCCTTCTCCCCCAACAGGTAGAGCTGTCAGATCTGCCAGGTCTCACCACTTTCATTGGGAGACATCCTCATGCACAGTAGCATGCACTCAGTGCACTGAAGCACACAAAGCTCTGTGGTTTGATGCCCACAGTGTTGTAGATTTATGCCCCAATCCTATTAGGGATTGTGATCTGCTGCCATACGTTCTGGTGCAGCGCTGCAAAAAGCACGGTGCTGTCATGCACTGCAGGACCGCTGGCACAAATGGCTGGAGGCCCGCACATGTTCCAGCAGTTCACCCAATCCTCATCGGAGCAGGTGAAGTGGCAGCGGGGACGGTTCAGGGGGAGGATCAGGGTGGGCAGGAGGCGATTTGATGGCAGGAGGGGGTGGATCTCGGCAGCAGTCACGCATACCAAGATCCTATCCTCTTTTTCCTGGCCCAATATGCCCCCCGACGCTCCTCTTACTTGTGCCAGCTAAATAGCAGGTGTAGGTCCAAGGAGACCCATTGGGATCTAGGAAGCTTATGGGGAGGTAAGTAAAAATATTTCTACTTCCTGCTCCCAGGCTGTTTGGTCACCTCCCCACCATAAGATGCAGCTTGTGCTCTGTCAGCTCTGCTGCATCGCGTAGGATGATGGGGGGATAGGATTGAGCTGTCAGTCATATATACCTTGTATGCACTGAACAATTTGCACTGAGTTCTTCATTCTTTTGGGTTTTGGATTTTAAATTACCTTTTGAAAGCTTACACTATGTTTACTGTACTGTGACATGTGCTTCTGTCCTGTTGCTAATATAGATGAGGACTGTACACTTGTTTGCACATACATCTAATCTAGCAGCTGTAGAATGTAACCAGGCAGGTTTAAACATCGCAAGAGCTGGGAGTCTGCATATCATTTAATCATTTGATTTTGTCTGTAACCTGCTTTGTGTACTTTTTGTTGAAAAGTGGTATATAAATACCGTTGATAATAATTTAACATACATACTTACATTTATATACTGCCTTTCTGCCAAAACATTCAAGGTAGCTTACATTTTAAAATAATTCTTACAATCTGAGAAACATGATACAAATGCAAAAATAAATGTGGAGGGAAGAAGGAAACACGGTAAGTAATTGAAATTCAGATACTCGGCCTTTCACACTGTTGCACAATGAAGTTGGATAATGACCAGGTGGAATGGTCACTCCAGGACAGTGGTTCTTAACCTGGGTTCGATCGAACCTCAGGGGTTCGGTGAGTCAGTCTCGAGGGTTCCGCGGAGGACTACTCACGATTCAATCGTGAGTAGTCCTCCGCCAAACCCGCGAGACTGACTCACCGACTAGCGGCGTCACTAGGGTGCGCGCGCCGCCCTAATGACCCCCGTGCCACCCAACGAGGATGTCTCCGGAGCCGGCAGCAGCGGAGCCTCCGCTGCCACCAACTCCGGAGACATCCTCTCCGGCCAGCTGTCTTGGGCAGGAGGAGGCCTCGGAGCATCCGCCCTCGGCGGAGCTCCAAGGCCTTCTGAGGGAGGCCCGATGCGTGACGTCCTATTTATAAGCTTTAGTGCATGCGCAGTACGTTTCTGGGCAAATTTGCCCTCAAACGTTCTGCGCATACGCTAAAGCTTATAAATAGGACGTCGCACATGGGGCTTCTCTCAGAAGGCCTTGGAGCTCCGCCGAGGGCGGACGCTCCAAGGCCTCCTCCGAGGCGTCGCTGGAGTGCGACAGGAAGGGCAGACCGCCTGGGGGCGACGCGCGCAATGGGTGACGCGCGGTTGCGCCCATGCACCCGCGCGTCACCCATTGCGCGCGTCGCCCCCAGGCGGTCTGCCCTTCCTGCCGCGCTCTAGCCACGCCTCATTGGCTGCAGGTGATAACGCGGCGTGGCCTATCTGTGCTGCAGGGAATTTGGTGTGCCCAGTAGTCGAAGTGTGTGATTTCTTTCTTAATATTTATTTAATTTAATCCCTTCATACTATGTCGAGCAAAAAAAGAAAGTGGTTGGACGAATATGTACAATATGGATTCACATGTATAACGGAACGTGATAGGAGTCAGCGTCCTAGCTGCATGATTTGCAATGCCAAGTTGAGCAATTCTAGTCTAGCACCGGCAAAACTAAGAGAACACTTCCTTAAGGTAAAGCCGCGCATTTCTGAACTGGTCTCTGAAAGGCAACAGCAGAAGTCACACTGATTTGCAGTAAATATTCATTATTATGTTTTTGTTTTTGTGTGAAAATCATGTTTTAATATTTGTTCTTAATGGTTTTGTTCTTTAATGGTTTTGTTCATTTTGTGCACCTATAAAAATATACCTATGTATATATACCTAAAATATATACCTATGTTTTGAATTTGAAAAAATCATATTTTATTTTTCAAATTAAGAAGGGTTCAGTGAATGCGCATATGAAACTGGTGGGGTTCAGTACCTCCAACAAGGTTAAGAACCACTGCTCCAGGAGATAGTTCTAGGAGTGGAGAAACCAAGTAGCAGTTGGGCCCAGCTGAGCCAATAGAGGGAGCCTTGTTGTCTCTGTCTCTCTCAGCTTCAACCTGAAGAATGAGTACTGCTGCTTTCCTAATCAGAACGTTGGAGTCACTTATTCTATCACCCTTTGAAATCTGCTCATATATAGAAAGTGAGTTTATTCTGCTGATCAGACTTGCCAGGCTACTGATATTGCAAATGTTGCCATGAAAAAAAAGATAATTGTTTTCCTAGCAGGTAATGAGTTTATTGGCACCATGTTCTAAGATATGGAGAATTTCAGTGTGGTTGTTATAAGAGAGACAGAGTCTACACAAGAGAAATGGATTCTAAATATTGGTAGCCGATCAGACCTGCATCTGCTCATAGCATTCTAGCACCAAAAATATAATTCTTTATAGCTTAATGGTTCCAAATTTGGCAGTGTGGAAACGGTTTTGACAGTACTGCTGTTTTATCCATTGTTTGTATTTTGGCATTTCATTCCATCACTTATTGGGATTTTAATTTCTTTTTCATAATTGTTTACCACATTTCTGTACCACCTTTCTACAAAAAAAATCCTAAGGCAATTACGTATAGGAACACAGTTTTAAAATGTACTATAAAACTGTAGAGCATTTTAAACAGTTCAAAAACAAAGCAAAAAAAAAAAAGCCTGCTCCCTGTTAACTGGGCAAAGAAGCATCTTTTAAAGTGGTGTCCTTTTTATATTTAGCAGGGGGAGAGCAGCTGTCCCTCTTCACCCCAGCATGGTATCTTTTCCAGTGGCTGTTGCTGGTGTCTCTTCTGCACCTCTTTTTTTAGACTGTGAGCCCTTTGAGGACAGGGAACCATTTATTGATTTATTTTGCTATGTAAACCGTTTTGTGAACTACTCTTGTTGAAAAGTGGTGTATTAATAATAATAATAATAATAATAATAATAATAATAATAATAATTCCAATTAAATTTCCAATGCCTGATGGAATAAAAATGTTTTCACTTGTCACTGAAACAAGATGTGCCTCTTGAGAGTGAGTATATTCGACAGACCTAGAACCGCAATCAAAATTGTCTTGGCTACTAACAAAGGCTAATCTCGCCTCTTGGAAAGATGGCACGTGGTGCAGAGCCCCACCAGCAGACCTCAAAGGGACACAAATTGGAGAAGGCATTTTCTGAGATATTCAAGGCTCAGGCCGTGTAGGGCTTTAAAGCTTTGAATTGGGTTCTGGAACAAGCAAGTAACCATGGCATATGTTTCTGAACTGGCATTATATGTTCTCATCATGTTACACCTGTAGCAAGTAGCAGCATTCTGAACCAGTAGAAGTTTCCAGATTTTCAAAAGCTACTCCCCCGTGTAGTGCATTATAATAGTCCGATCAAAAGGTCACTGGGGCATAAATAACAATTGCCAGGTTTCTGTCTTACATCGGGGAGCATAGGTAGCACATCAGCCAAAGCTAAGAAAAGGCACTCTAGGCCACATCTCCCACCTGAAGATTTAGTAGCAGTACTGGGTTCAAATGCATGCTTGCCTTGGTTGGGAGTACAGGTGGGCCCCCATATCCGCTGGGGGTATGTTCCAGGCCCCTCCGTGGATACTTGAAACCGTGGATAAGAGCGAACACCCCCTCCATGGTTTCCTGAGGGCCCCCCCACCCTGCCTCCCCTGCAGGCAGGCATGCTTGCCCCCCCAGCTCTTATTTTTCTTTCAGCAAGCTTTGTTTCTTCCTTAAAACAAACAGAGAAGCAGCCTCCATTCTGTTAACCTTGCAGAGACTCTCTAGCACTTAGTCTCGTTCTACTTGCCTGTAATAAGCAGCCAGAGGCTGCTTCTCCTGTTTCTTTAAGGAAGAAATGAAGCTTACTGGGAAAAAGTAAAAGCCTGGGGGGGTCCCCACGATACGTGGATAACTGAAACCGTGGATAGCGAATCAGTGGATATGGGGGCCCACCTGTATAGGGGATATGAGTGCAGCCAGAACAGATATTTCTACAGCTAGTTTGTCCTCACCACCATCAACTCTTTCTTGTGTCAATTGAGTTTGAATTTACCCTCATCCATCACCATTTCTAGTTTCTAATGCAGATTTCTGTTCCCAGAACCTTTAGGTTAAATGCATGTATGCATCACCTTGTATAGCGTATCAAGAAGATTCATGAAGATCGTGTCTAAAAAGCGCTTTTGAAGAGGATAGATGTGCATTCAGTGCTGTTCAGTGCAGTCTCTGGCATAATCTTGTGCTGGTCCCCAACAAACTGTCTCTCCCTTCTGTAATGTGGTCCTCTGCAAGCATGTTACCAGAACAGATCACATAGCCTACTTGTCTAGATAGTTCTTATTATAGAGCAAAACCCAAATCAGCCCTGCATCTTGCCAGCTTCCAGAAGTGGCCAACTAAGAGGATGAGAAAGCTAATATCTGGATATTTTATCTAACATTATATTCCGCCATTTTTGCCAGTAATGAACCTTCAAGGTGGCTTTCAGTACTATTCTGTAAAACAAATATGAATCAAGCTAAAATTACCAAATCAATGTAAAAGCAATAGCAAAACCTAAATACAGCATTTAACAGCAGCATAGTAATAAAACCTATAGACAACTGTCTAGATCAGCCATCCCCAAATGACCAATGAATCAAAGGGCGTAATCCTGTGTAACCTTGCACCGGTGTAACAGCAGATGCACCTGTGTAAGTGCACTTACACTGGCATAAGTGCACTTACACCGGTGCATCTACTGTTACACCGGTGCAAGGTTACACAGGATTGCACCCAAAAAGGCTTTAGGGCCTAAGGAGGTTCCTCACCTACCATGGAAAGAGCCCTGCCTGGCTAATAGTAGCTTGCTTGCTTGCCTCTGCTGCTGCTGTTGTTGTTTAACTATTGTAAAAATGCCTTCTCCTTTATGGAGAGACCCAAAGCAGCTCACAATCAAAATTTAATAAAACATAGCAAAGAATAAAATCAAAACAGCAGCTTAAACTTTCAATCATTGATAGACTATCAAATCAGCCAGAAGTTTGTTGGAACAAAAGTGTTAATACAGTATTTCTGTGAAACACTGACTGGCAGCCCAATCCTAACTAAACTCTCCCGCACCGATGCAGTGGTGCCAGCACAGGGTGTGCTGCATCCCATGGGGGAATTTAGTAGGCTGGAGATCTCGGGGTAAGGGGACATTTGTCCCCTTGCCCTGGGTTATGTCCTAGCTGCGGCAACCAGTCAACTCGGGCCTGTGCGAGCAATATCACTTGCACCAGTCCATATTGATCCATGTCAGGAAATCAGGCCCGGAAAGCGGGATAGGATATGGCGTGCACAGGCAACACCGATCCCGCCCCTCTCCCGGGCTCAATCCGCCCAGTCCCATTCCGCCCCCTGCAGTGACTTAGCTCCGGCGGGTGTTGCTCCGCATGGCAGCAGGATGTCTTTGGCCTTCCCGCCAGCGCTGCTAACTGTTAGACTGTCACAAAGCTTTTTTCCAGTGCTTTTGCAACAGCTAGCACCTGAGGTGGTTGATATTTGGGTGATACAATGAACTGTGCCACTTCAGACTGCAGTTGGGGAAACCAGTTTTGAACGCTCCGGTATGTTAAAAAAGCAAGCACCACCATCCCAACTTCCTAGAGTAGAAGCACTGTGTAGGGAAACGAGTGGTAAAACCTTTCTCCTTGATGTGCTGTTTTTCGGAGGGGCATTCAAAAGTAGTCTCCAGCTTGAAGTGGTGCGGTCTGTTCTACCACCTCATTCTGTTTGCTGTTTAGACCAGGTCTAACTTGTGAAGATGTCCGGTATATACATTCTTGCTTTGTAAACTTAAAGCACACTGGTGGTTTGGGGGGTTTCTAGAGGGGGGGAGGTAGACCATGAATAACGGAAGTCAGTCCACCCCTGGTTGAGAGAACATGCATCCAGATTTTCCTTTCTTTTTTGTTTCTAAACTGACTTAAGAAATGTATAAGACGTTGCAAATGGTTGGGAAACCAGGAGTGAGTAATTTGATGCTTTTAGCCCTACACTGTCTTTTTAATGTGGAAAAAAACCCAAAGTGTTCCAAAATGACTTGCAGCTGCAGAGCATGTCAGGGAATAAAAACCACCTTCATTAAATGGGTGAGAAAGAATTATAATTATTTGAAGTCTTTATGATCAGCCTGCATATGCTTCATTGTAATATGATACTAAAGTGCCTCAATTATGATTTGTATATTTTGGTGCCAGAAGGTTTTTTTTTCCCCTCCCTTATGCTAAATTACTAAGTTCTGTCAGCTGTTGGGCTGTCATGTAGAGATACAGTAAATCACATTATATTTTGTCATGGATTACACAGAGAAATATATTTTGAAATAGAGATCAAAGTAGTTTCACAATCACATCTGAGTGTAGGAAGGATGTTGAACTTGTAGAAAATCTGATTTAGGTGAAACTGTTGCTGTCCTTGTGAGAATCTGAAATAAATTTGAGTATTTTTGGGGGGGGGATGTGTGCGTGTGTGTGTAAATAAATAAATAAAAGACTGGGGTACAAATCCCCCAAGTTTTTTTTCATATTTACTTTTAAGAACTTAATTCTGACCTACAGCTGCAAACGGAGCACAGATAAATAATGAAACACTGAGCAGTTGGAGTCTCTCAAAAGTCTTATTTATGTTTTTAATTGCATTCATGATTGAGCAATACATTCCATTCTATTTTTAATTGAGATTTTGCTGGACTTGCATATGGTTAGTCGCTGGTTCTGTAATGCTTTCTGATTCTGTGAAGTTGTACAATTTTCTTTTTTTGAAGCTTTTGTTGTATTTAAAACTATTAAAAGTAATCCAGTGTAATCTTAGGAATGTTGATTACTACATATCATGGTTTCTTGGCTGCAGTTCACAAACAGCAGGCAGATTTTGTATGATTTATCAAAGGGCATGTATTAAATTATAACAGCACCCCCATTTGTTTACTTTTATAATTCATAATTTCTCTTAAAACTCAGCACTATTCTGCACTAATCACACTCCTTTTTCTTACTCTTATCCACTGACATCTTTACTATTTTGCTTTAACCCACAGTTTAACTGCAGCAGAGGTTCTTCCCAAGCCTCTGCAAAACTCCATCTCTTCTCTTGAATTTTCTTGTTAGTTGCCTCTTAGTTGACCTTCAGTAATGACCAGTTCTGTCACATTCTACATATTATGTAACTTGAAGTTGACTAAAGTAAGAATTTATAAGATTTCTGGTAGCACGTTGTCGGGGGCCGGACTTACCAGCCACAGGGAGCAACCTTCCCAACAGGCCCAGGTCCAGGTGCATGCCTGGAGGGGCTGGAAAGGCCTCAGCTGGGCAGGGTGTGGGCTATGGGCCAGTTGAACAGAGTGCACCTGCCCATGCTGTAAGTATCTTTAGGAGCTTCCCCACCCCATGGTAAGTACCTGCAGGAGCTTTGTCGTCCCAGGAAAGTGGAAGTTTAGGACCCAGAGGGTGACTAGGCAGGGAGGGTGGGACCAGGAAGGGGAGGAGGGACCAGCCAAGACCAGAAGAATATAAGGAGTGGGCCAGGGATGAGAAAGGGCTGGCTGAGGGCTGGAGGCTGCCTGCTGCCTGCAAGAGAGACCCCAGAGCCCTGGGAGGCTGGAGAAGGCCCTGAGGCTGAGGAGGAGTAAGGTGCTGTCAACCCCCTCCCTGCCTTTGGTCTGAGGTCCAGGGAAGAAGAGGAGAGACAAGCCTGGAGGGTGTCACCCAGGAAGCCTTATGGAGATGACTGAGCCTGGACTTGTGGGGAAAGTGTTGTAAAGCTGCCTGTAATATTATTATTATTATTATTATTATTATTATTATTATTATTATTATTAATACTGAAGACTCCAGCTCAGCCCCTGCAACCTTAACAGTATGATCCAGAAACATACTGTACTTACTCTTAAGTAAGCCCCATTAAGTCCAGTGGAACTTTCTCACAGGAAGAAGTGCATAGTAGAACATTTTATTGTGGGTTGCCTCTTGTATAATCTGTTCCACAAAGAAGTTAAGACTTTCTTGACAAAGTTCTGCTGATAACCAATGTTATAAAACGGGGGCGGGCGGGGGAGAGGAACAGTAACTGGGGGGCAGGGGGAGAGGAACAGTAAATTTTTGTATTGTAAAACTTGTGTATTAATTGTTAACTGCTCTGTCATCTTTGGAAGAGACAAGAAAGAGACAGAATGAATTAATAAATGTACACGTTTGTGTACAGAAAGTTTGCTAAAATATAAAAAAGTATATACAAAACATAAATTGCATTACATACTTGACCTCTCTTCATTTTCAGTAACTGCAATGGGTTGGGGGGGGAGGCAAAGTGTGTGTGGAATCAGTGGCATCACTAGGGGGTGTGGACTGCATTATGACCAAATAACCAGAAAAAGAAAACACAACTGCCTTAAGTAGGCATACAGATTTTCCCAGTTCTAAACCAGGAAAACCCCTACAATTACTTAATTGAAATAAAGTTTAAAAACCTTTTTGGGGTGCACGAAGTGTCCTTTTGCCGGCTGAAGGGCGTCCAAAATTTTGGGGTGCACGAAGTGTCCTTTTGGGGTGCACGAAGTGTCCTTTTGCCGGCTGAAGGGCGTCCAAAATTTTTAATTATTTATTCATTTTCACCCAGGAATTAATTAATTAATTAAAATGACTTGCCATTGCTGCCACCATTGCACGAAATTTCCCGTCGTTGTCGCCGGCGTGCTGCCCACTGCCCGCCACCGTGCCGCCCACTGCCAGCCCCCTTGCCACCACGTTGCCAGCCTCCCGCCGAGCCCCCGTGCCACCATTGTCAGCCTCCGTGCCGCCCGCCAAGCCCTCGTACTGCCATTGCCAGCCTCTGTGCCGCCCGCTGAGCCTCCGCCGCCGTTTTTAAACTGGTAAAACTTACCTTTTTTCCTTCTTGGATCTCGCGAAATCTCGCAAGATCCAAGATGTCGGCACCCAAATCTCGTGAGGGCATGATGAGATTTCGTGAGATCCAAGAAGGAAAAAGGTAAGTTTTACCAGTTTAAAAACGGCGGTGGTGGAGGCTTCCATCAGTCCGGAATGGTCCAGGACCGATCCGGGATTTGAGCCTGGGTCCGGACGGTCCCAGAAATTCCGGGACAGATGGGAAGCCTAGCCTTAAGTAACAAAAACTTAACTAAAAACTGACCAATGAGACTGATTGTTCTGAGAGCCAATGAGGTGGTGTTATGACACGGCATGGAACCACTGAAGTGTTAGTATGAATCAGCCCTCATTTCTATGTATCAGAGCTAATACTAGAACTCTTATTCAATTGTTTGAGTGTCATCAAGTTGGCCACTGTTTTTTTGTTGGTTACTGATTTGTTGGGTGACCTGTACTGTTATACAGGGTGAGCACACAAATGCTCCTTGATTTCAATCTATAACGCTTGGAAATCAAGGATTGTTTTTGTGCTCACCCTGTATATTAAAATAAATAATGTTACTGGGCCGTAACACCATGAGTTGCTGCACCAGGTGACACCAAACCCTAGTGACATTACTGGGGTGATGCAATGAACTCTCGCACCAGGTGATGCAAACCCTAATGACGTCTCTGTGTGTAATACAAATAACAATAACACTGCATCCTGTTAATTTGAAGCTCAGAGCGTTTTGGCTCAGAGCATTAATTTGAAGCTCTGGTCTTTGTGCTGGATCAGTAGCAGCCGTTGTCATAGCTATGACAACAAGTGGAGGGGAGCCCCTCTGTTCACAAGTTCTTTGGAGGCAGAGAAAGAGCAGGGGGGCCATCTGCATTTTGAGTGTGGCATCTTAGTGTGCGCAAATGTGGACCCATCCCCCTGGCACCAGCAAAACCTGAGTTTGGTGAACTAGTGTAGCAATGATGCAGAATGAGGATTAAGCAAAGGAAGGAGGCAAGGCCTGCTTTGCAAGACTCAACTCTGCCCTATGTTTGCCAGGATGGTGAAGCTGTTACAGTGAGTATTATAGTTACAAATATTTTGTGACAATTAAGGTGCCCAGAGTTGCAGAGTTGGTGTGGTGAGTAGGGTGATAAGTTGGGGAGGTAGGTGTTCTAACTGAATGAGAAGGGTAGGAGCAGGCAAAGGACTGAAACATTCCTCAGATGCACCATAAGAGAAAGAAAAACTTGTACTCAGTGCTAAATTATCTGCACCAACTGCAGATAAAAAAAACTTGATAAACTGATATACAATCAGCAGTGCCCAAAGTCTGAGCCTAAGTAAGGAGTGCCAGATGCCGCCCTCTTGGTCCCCTCCTGCAGACATGGGTGCCACATGCCCCTGGCCTGGCTAACTGGCAAGTAGGCTGTATACCTAGTCCCAGGAGGCAAGGCACAGAGAACCTCTCTTCCTTGCTCACACACTTGCTCATTTTTATATTCTTCCTTTCCCCCCCCTTCTGTGTTGGAATCGAAAAAGAAGATGGGAGAAAGCAGAAGAGAAACGGGAGGGGAGAGGGCAAACACAGAGGACGGAGTGGTTCTTTGCACCTTGCCTCCTGGTGCTAGGTGAATTGCTATATAACCTGCCCGTCGGGCGAGGGGCAGCATGTGGCATCCCACATCATTGGGATGAGGAGTAGGACTCGGAGGGTGACATCTGGCACCCCCTCCTTGAGCTCCGAAAGAACTTAGGCTACTGATTGAATATCAGTTCCTCTTGTTTGTAGCCTGTGGACCATTTGAACACAAGTGTTTTTTTTTTCTTTCTTTCTCTTATTCAACAGCTGTATTAAAATGGAATTTTGCACCTATGGGTCCATGTAAGGGAAACTGTAGAGGGGCGTATAGGTATAATAGTTTTAATGGTAAAATAGATTTTGGATATTTTTCTTTTTCAAACTTGAAGTCACTTGGTTTTTGACCAATAACTCTGTTATTGAAGCTGGGACAAGTTCTATTTATCTTTTTTGGTAGCTCAAATTTACTTATTTCAACTCATGCTGGTATCTTTGACTCTAGACATTAATTTTCCTTTCTGTATATTATTGGATTGGTGGAAATGGCAGCAGAGAAGAAATAGTAGTGTATGGTGACATAGGTCACTGATTCAGTTGAAAGCGTGTTGTTTGACTTATTCTAAAACTAGAAACATCCTTTAAGAGCATGCTAACTTTGATTTTACTAGCCTCTAAGAGTACACACAGTACTTGCCAACACGTCTTCATTACCTTGGTAGACTTAACCGTTCTGGGAGACAATTTTTGTTGACATCCATCAAATTATTTAATCCTGAAGCTTTTTGTGTAAGAGACAGTGCTGTGAAATGGAGCGTTTTTTTAATTATTATTTTTAGAATATGGACCCATTTACATTAACTCTTTGATGTGAAATTCTTTGCTGTACATCAGAGAACTGTTGCTTCTTCCCTGGAGCAAGACTTCTTTCTGTAGTTCCTTCCCTACCTGTTTAAAGTTCGCTTATACTTTTTCTCAGCTAATTAGAAAATAATAACTTGTATGTGACGATTGCTTGCCATTGTGGTTTAAAAATATAGATTTTATTTCATTGTTTGACTAGCTTAAGCCTGTTCTTTGAGAAATTGCACATTGAAAAATCTACTCAACATATACCTACTGAAATTCAAGGGTTATTTTCACATATAATCTTCATTAGGGAGACTAGAGGTAATTAAAAAAAATCATGTAGGGTATTTCTGGGGAAATGACTGTTTAATGCCCTTCTTTTTTTATGGAATTTCAATTGATGTTCATTACAGAATACTACATTAGTCTTTGAAAAATCAACCACTTACTGCCCAATCCTATCCCCATCATCGGTGCCGATGCAGCCACACTGATGAAGCATGCACTGCATACCGGGGGGGGGGGGGAATTAGGAGGCCTGACAGAGGTACATAAAAATATTTTTTTACATACCTCTGCCCCCTGATGGCCTATGAGTCTCCTTGGACCCATGCCAGCTATATAGCTGACTTAAGTCTGAGGAGAGAAAAGGAGTGGGGCAGGCTGAAAAATGGGGGATAGGATCTGGCGTGCACATTTGCTGCCGAGATCTTAACCCTCCAGCCCACTCCCCACCTCGGAATGCCCCCAAACGTCCCTCTCCCTGCCCTGCCACCAACTTAACACTCTTGTCCTCAACATGACCCAAAGAAGTGAACCACAGGGGCAAAATGCCCTCGAAACGGTCTCTGCGCATGCACAAAAATTGTAAAAATACCCGTATTAACGCGCTGCATGGGCCTTCTTTCAGAAGGCCCTGGAGCGCCGGTGGGGTCGGACGCACCGAGGCCGGCTCCCGGGCCAGCCTCGGAGCGTCCGGAGGGCGACGCGGGCACCCAGGGCAGGGTGCAGCCGGGTCGCCCCCCCCAAAAATCGCCACGCCGATAGCAGAGCCTCGCTAGGGTGACGCACGCCCCCCCCCCGCCTTGGGGTGACGCGCGTCCTAGTGACGCCACTGACCTTCACCCAACAGTTAGTTAGAAACCTAGCCTTCGCCACTAGGCTAGACTGTGTGCCACTGTGTGCTGCAGTATTTGTATATTCCAGCATTATGGCATTTGATATTTTTGATGCCTGTAAACTAGGAGATGTTAGATTTTGGGAAGAAGCTGTGGGGTTTTCTGAAGGGAACTAGAGGGATGGAGCAGTGTGAGACTTAATACAGATTTGGGAGTAAAGCAGTAGGTTGAGGCAGGGAAGCTGGATCTCAAATTCCGTAACAGTGTAGAGTACAAGGAAACAGTGAAAAATAAATACCGTGGTGGTGCAAGGACATTAAATGACAATAGTGAAGAGAGGAGAGATCAGTATGATGTAAACATTTTAGAGGGAGAAATAAGAATGCAGTGCTTTGAAGAGAGAAAGAAAAGTAGCTGTAGGTATGGAAGGATTGGCAATGGTTACAACTGCTGACTCCTTAAAAGCCCAAATAACTCATCTGCACTCATTTGATTTTTTAAATTGACTGTAGGGCATCCTACTGTGTGCACTCTACCCCAGTTGGCAGTCTTTCCCCATTAACATACTGGGGATATGTTCTCCCAAGCTCACTTCTGCACACAAGTTCTAAGAGCATACAGAGTAGCTCAAGTACCTCACGTGCTTTACAGTTGTCCTCTTCCCCCCTCAAGCAAAGGCAGGAGACAGATGGTAATTTTTAAACGAAGTTAAATGATTGAACCATTATTGCCCATAGTTAGGGTTGTAATCACTTGGTAACCTATAATTTGACTGTGGTCAAATACAGTGAACCCTCAATTTAACGATTTACCAAACTTTGGAAATAACAGGTGTTGTCCAGTTCTTTAAAACTAGTCATATATGTTTTGTGCATCTGCTGACGTGTGGCATGCGCACTGTAATACGTGCACTCAGATTTCAGGGACTTTTGCTATTTACAGGCACCCCTGTCCCCTGATAAGTCTGTTAAATCGAGGGTTCACTGTATTGTCCAATAATATTCCATGAAATCAAGATTGCTACTGTGTAAGGGGCATCTTAGTTTTTTTATTATTATTTCATTATGGTGTCATTTGTTAACAAGGGCAGGAGTGTAGCTGCCTGCCCCTCACAGTCAGGAACAAACCTTGCAACATAACAAAACATCTACTGTTCATCTGCCATAACTGCAGCCATCTACAAACTGGAACACAAGCAGTCATCGGTGGCAAAGGTCACTCCCTAGGATTTCCCATGATTCTATCTTGCTTGCTGCAAGCATCAGGGAGTATCAGTTTTGTAACTCCAGACTAACTCTGATGTGCCAGAATAGAAGCCAAAGAGCACACACATAAAGGAACACCAGCGATATTTAAGGTTGAACAAGCTAATAAATCGGCTATTGTGGACCATGCATTAAAAACTTGACACCAGATTAATTTTGAGAACATCCAGGTTATAGTCAAAACCAAACAATATCGTTCCCGTCTGAACAGGGAAGCAATCAAAATAATAAAACATCCTACTGCAGTAAATAGGAAGGGGGAATCTGTAGAGATTAGCGATAGTTGGCTTCCAGTCATCAAAAGGTCTTGCACTCTTGACAGATCATAAAGCATCAAGAAACCAAGAGAGAGACTACTTTAATATCGCAGATAATTTAGCACCCAAGTAGTTTTCACATTGCATGGCTGTTTAAGCTCTCAACAATCGGCTACACGAGGGAGGGCTGTTGCGCTTTGCTACCCCATTTTATATATGGAAAATCTTGGCAGCTATGGAACTTTGTTATAAAATGGTGATATGCCTTTAAGGAACTTGGCAAAGGCTGCAGTTAACCTCCCAACTGTTAACAACTTGTACTAAGAAGAACTAGAGCAGACAGCAAGTAGCTGTTCCCTTTGATAATGCTCCTCATAGTTTAGGAGCGAAACGTTAGGACAATCTCTTGTTAACTAAATAAAACGACTAGAACAACCTGGAAAATGCTTCCTTTTATTAATTCAAAGAGAAGCCAAAGAGTTCAATGAATCTTTCGTAGAAGATTTATGTAACCTTATCAAAGTTCACAATTTATTATCAAATTTTAAAGTTAATTTCAGTGTTTCAGAGTAATTGTTGTTTTTGAAATAGCATTAAGTATCAAATCTGTGGATGATTTCAGTTTATTTTGTTCGTGTTGCTCTAATAAAGTTAACACTTTAAGCTACTTTGCCATTATTTGACTGGTCAATTGACCAAATCTTTTTGATGGTCAGATACCCAACCCTGCCTATGATGTTTCCCAGGTTTTTAGAACACTACAAAACCTTGTTTGAAATTAGCGTAACCACCTTGAGCCGTGATGACTATGTCACGCCAACTTTCAATTTTTTGAATAATGTACGTCTGTCTCCAGCCTTATCCAGTTTAGCATTCTACTGCTCAAATCCATGCAATATAGCTTGACTTTGCGCGTGCGTGCGTGCGTGCATGCATGCGTGTGTGTGTGTGTAGAGCAGTAGGGCAACAGAAGAGAACTTGTCTATTTGTTACAGGATGCTCCTAGGTAATTAAAATCATGATATTTGATCTTGGCCATTTTATTAGTGTGCAAAACAATATTTCTCTTCTCTCATTTCCTCTGCCTGTGCACAGGCTAAGTAGCACAGGGAGTGAAACAGGCGGAGGCAGCATTCTGATTGTTGACTACTGCGTATGATTCCTTGATATCCTTGTGATGTTTATGGATTAATTTCAGTATATCATGTCAAGTTGGAATTACACCTGAGGCTATCTCGCCAAAACCATTGCCGTCAAGTTGCTTCCTGATGCTAGAAATTGTTTGTAGGTCTTCCCTGAACTGTGCTTGGGAGATCACATGCCATACGTTCCTCGGTCGCTAGGGCAATACAGGGTGAGCTAAGGACAGAATCATAAATATAGAGATTTTGATGCTTATGTGTGGACTTCAGAGCTATAACACGAGAGAGACAGCTGCGCTTGCAAACTATGAACCATTATGTTTTTGCCAAAACCAAGCCCATTTGTCATTTCCGTTCTCCTCATGGCTGCTCATCAAGGTATTTAGGAATGAAAACTTTCACTTAGGCAGCAGCCAGCTGCAGAGCTCATTCATTCAGGCAAACCACAACCCAGTGTTTATGATGTCAGAACTGATCACTGTACAAGCAATTGTTTGTAGTGTCACAAACACTGGCCCACAGCTCAGCTGAGTGAGTCAGACAAGAGGAGAGGAATGCTTCAAAAGTTCTCTTTACAAGATAAATATCTGGTTAATCAGCACTTCTGATCTGACTGGCTCTGTTTAAGGAAGTTTAACAAGGTTTTACCAGCACGATGTGCCTTAGTTTTCTGAAGAACAGTGCCATCACGCTGGGAGTTAAATTGTATCTGCTAAAATATTACTGAAGAGAGAGCAGATAACACAGTCTTGATTAGCACAGTATCTAGACTTTCAAAGATAGCACAATACAGTCTTTTGATCTAATTCCAGCTAACTGTTAGCATTCAGTATTTGGCTGAAATGTGGTGCAGTCTACAATATGGATATAATTAGTATAGAATGCTGACATATAAATGTACTGCATACCTGTAGCAGCTTTTCTTCACTCAAAGAACAACAGCCCAATCCTATTTGGACATTGCACTGACGGCACACTGCTGCTGGTATGACGTCCATCATATCCTAAGCCTGTCCAGGCAACACCATGCTGGCGCAGCCCTCCTAGTAATACTGGTGCGGCCCTTCCCAGTAACACTGACAGCATCCATGGAAGCCCTGACACAATCTGTTATCAGTAGAGCAGCGTCCTGACAGCGTGTTATCGGTGTAACATCTAAGCAGCCAATCACTGCATCCACCCAGCCAGTACCAGCACCAGAGAAGCACCACTAGGGTGAACGAAGCAGCGGGTGGAGGCAGGCGCAGGGCCAATGAGCTGTCATCACTAGGGGGTGCCCCCCCACAGCTGCTAGGAATAAGCAACACAGCACCAGGCACCAACACCATCCATGCACAGATTCCCCAAGGACACCACGCACACAAATATGCACATCCAAGAAATATGTTTTTGAGCAGAACAAGAATAGAAAGCTTCCTCAGAAGAGGGCAGCCATGTGAAAGGAACATACAAGTCTCTCCATGGCAAGGGTTTGAGCCTCTGTGGGGGCATTCACCAGCTGGAAGGAACTATGATATATATAATATAATAATAATATATACAGTATTTATATACCGCCTTTCTTGGTCATTCGATTTCTCCTCCGACTTTAATCCAAGGCGGTGTACATGGACAGGCTGTCCTAACGCCCCTTGGTGGGTTTACAATATATAAATGTCCAATCTTTCATGAACGGCTACTTTCCAGGTGGTATCCTTTTTACAGTCTGACAATTCTGCTGGCTGGCGCCTCCCACACTCAACCGATGCAGCTGGAAGCTCATATCTCTCCTCCTGGAGGCTTTCACAGCTTTTTGCCGGCTTCGTGTCTCGAACTTATCAAGTTCACCGGTCTTCAGGCTTTGCAAGGCAGCAGCTCTCCCAACTGAGCCAGACTCTTCTGCCCAGTCACAAGGGGAGCCTTGTGATGGGTCACAAGGGGAGCCTAAGCAACACTCAGGTAAAGCAGGCTGCTGGTAACTGACTGCACAACATTGCAGGGAGGGAGGCAAGTATGCAGGGATGTATCTAAGTAACTAGGTCATGAGTGTGAGTCATTTTTGCATGAGTGCGAGTCAAGTGCGAGTAAGGCCAAAAACCACGAGTCACGAGTCGAGTCACTTTGGGGAAAATGGCTTCCCCCCCTGAAAATGGGGTGGGTGGGGTGTGTGTAAGGACCTCTGAGGCTTCTAAAGCACCCACTTGGCTTCCCCTATGCCCTTCCCCTCACCTCTCAGTCTTGTCACAACCCATCTGGTTTGGGAAAAACGTGTGTCTACATTCAAACCATTTATTATTCCCTCCCTGCCCCCTCCCTTTGCTGAGCCAAGCATCCCTTGCGCATGGAGTTTTGGCCAATGAGGAGGAAACGCTGCGGCAGCCACACCTTCCCCACCCCTCGCGCTTGGAGTTGTGGTCAATGGCGAATAGACGGCAAAAAAGGGAGAAAAAACTCTGAGCCAGGCTTGCTTTCCCACCCCCTCGAAAACCCTCCTTCCCCGTCGCCCTCCTCCTCCGAGGTTTCCACTGCGCCTGTCTGCCTGCCTGTGTTGATGCCGGCCATTAAAGGAAAATGACTTGGAAATGGCAAGTTGTTACCCCCACGAGTGCGAGTCAAGTGCGAGTCCCATGGGTCGTGAGTCCAAGTGCGAGTCAGTAGGTCACGAGTCTGAGTCAGAGTACAAGTCAGTGAAAAAAGTGACTCAGTCACACTTACGAATAGAGTCATTTGACACGAGTTCCCATCCCTGCAAATATGCCCATCCAAGAGAATTGCCCTTGCTGGCAAAGCACTCACCTTTTGCGTGACTGGCCAGAAACATCAATGGCAGGGACAAGGGGAGGGGCAGGTCTAGAATCCTTACCAACTACTCCACAAAGCTGTCCTCTACCCACCCCACCACAGCAGGAGACAAGCAAACCTCATCCGCCATTTAACACCTTACATCATCGCAAATAGACACTCCTGGCTTGGAGACTATATTTATTTATTTTTATTTTAAAAATTTATACCCCGCCTTATCCTATGCCAAAGCAAATGCCCAAGGCGGCTTACAACAAGGATTAAAGTACATAATTTAAAAACAATACATAAGATAAATTAAAAATAATAAAATCCACTGGGGTGGTGACAATATGGAGCGAAGCAGCAGCAAAGCAGAACATCTTGAGCCACTGGAGTCAGACAACAACCCATCACCCAAACGCTAGACGAAACAGAAACGTTTTGAGCCCTCGCTGAAAAGTCATGAGGGAGGGGGTAGTTCTCAAATCCCCTGGCAAGGAGTTCCACAATTGTGGCGCCACAACAGAGAAGGCTCGCCCACGTGCTGCCATTCCCCTAACTTGAGATAGAGGTGGCACTCGCAGGAGAGCCCCCTCAGATGACCTAAGAGAGCGGGCCGGAATGTATGGGAGAAGGCGGTCCCTCAGATATCCTGGACCCAGACCATGCAGGCATATGGACCTATCTGAGGGAGCACTGCTTGACGCAATCATTGGGCTCGCATGTGACACTAGGCACCTCCTGCAGTGGTCTGCCCATCTAGCCACAGCCACAACCCATGCCCTTTGCTTCATTGCTGGCACCTGCAGGTATGGCTGTCAGTATTTTACCATCCTTGTCCTCTGGCAACTGCCTGCTTCCTTGACCTTGGCAGCAGAAAACAGGGGGCTCATGACCATTGAGGAGCATTTCCCCCCCCCATTGAAGGCCAAGGGGACATGGAGTGTGGTTGCCATAGAATCTGAGAGCAGAGAGGCCTCTCCCCTGCATGTTAACAATGTTAACCAAATATCTTGCCATACATGTTGTAAAGGACAATCGGTGGTTTGTGAAGGTGCTCCAAGTGCCCTTTTACCATGGTTCCCATCACCAAAGTTCCCCTTTGAGAGACCAGAGAGTGATAGCCCCATGCCACGTGCCCAATTATCTGAGCTGTAGTCTCCTTGGCAGGAGCTTCTATACTGAGATTGGTGTATTGCACTGTACACTGGCTGCACTGTATCCTGTGCTCAATCATAGAACATGGGGGGGGGGGTAGAAGGAGGTACTTCTGTTTTTCTCTTTCCCATTGTTCCCTATAGGTTTATACTCTTAGGTTTACGCCTACTTAGGTTTACTCTGTCATAGACGTTGTGTTTTTCTGGTGTTGGGGCGAGTCCAGCATCTGAAGGAGGGTTAGAATATGTTGTATGTTGACTCCACGTCCATTTCACTTTATGCCCCGATTGCCTCTCTGTTTTGGCCTCTCCACCAGCAGAGTTGCGCCGGTATCCGAATTATGCGAATGCGGTGTTTTTCCGATGTTATGCCAGTATCCAGCTAGGGTGTGGCGGGGGGGCCGCCGGGGTGACGTTGCAGGAGGGTGACGTGCCTGAGGACCGCTCGTGTGCCGCGTCTTCTTTGGCGGCTTGGCCACTTCTAACTAGGCCAGGGCAAGGCTGAAAGCGGCATGCGCACAGCGTCGCTTGAAGCCTTGCCCTCAGAATGGCCGAACAAAGACCCAGTTTCATCTTCGTTCGGCCCTTCTGAGGACAAGGCATGCGCCCCTAGCGACGCACCAAGCAGCCGACCTCCCGTTGGGGGTGACGTGCCAGCTCATGACGCCACTGCCAGTATCTGTGGCATGCTATCACTGGATGGACTTCTGTACCGGCAAAGCTGTCGTCATGCCACCATATGTGGAGATATCTCAGGGACAGGATTGGGCTGTAAGATGTCAGTTACAAACCTCACCACAACACTAGCTGCCCTGCTTAAACACAAGTGTTATGTGCTAAATACCAGGGAAAGTGTGTACTAGATCTTACACTTTACAAAGAAAAAACATGGATTTTTGTTCATAGGTATGGACCCAGTGGGCACTCTGGGAGCATTTGCTGCTGCATCATTGCTGCAGTTAAGCAGGTGTGGACCAGATCTGTAATCTAAATGGGAGACCACTGGGAGCTTGTTAACAGTAGAATAAATACATTTTGTTTAAGAAATGATTTCACTCGAATTGATCTAACCAGACGCTACCGGTTTCTTTTGTTTTCTAGCGGAGACTACTGGGTGAGGCAGCTGTATTTAGGGAAACAAAACCAAAGGGCCTTATTCCTGCAGTACTCCTCCTCCCCCAACATTTGCTTCTTTACAGCTGAAAAGAAGCTATCATTGTTGAATAAGAGTTGGGGCTGCATTAGCCACTAGGGGCACATATTCCAACTGTGCCACAGAAATAAACTTGATATACACTCGCAGTGTAAGCCGTATGTGTGTCTACTCAGAAGTAAGCTGCATTTATTTCAATTAGCCTTAGATAATGGTAAAGGTATCCCCTGCTCGAAAGCCAGTCGTGTCCGACTCTAGGGTACGGTGCTCATCTCCGTTTCTAAGAGCCAGTGCTGTCTGAAGACACTTCCGTGGTCATGTGGCCGGCATGACTAATGGAACGCTGTTAGCTTCCCGCCACAGCAGTACCTATTTATCTACTTGCAATTTCTTGCTTTTGAACTGCTGGGTTGGCAGGAGCTGGGATAGGAGACGGGAGCTCACTCCGTCACGCGGCACTCAGGTCTTGAACTGCTGTCCTGCCTACCTTCCGATCTGCAGTTCAGCGTCTTAACTACTAAGCCACTGCAGCATTGTTGTTGTTGTTGATGATGATGATGATAAGATGATGATGATGATGATGATTTATACCCTGTTTCCCCCCCCCATAGGGGGGACCCAAAACGGCTTACAATAAAAACAAGTCATAAAATGCAAAATTAATACATAGAAATCATAAAAAGTGAATATATAATATGAAAACTCTTAAAAACATTAATACAATCTAAAAAACAGTGAGGAATAAAAGCAACAGTAAAAAAGAGATTTTAATTAGCCTTACTCCCAGGTAAATGTGTGTATGATTGCAGCCTTAGTATCGATGTACCCCTGTTTTCCACTGTCAAATGTTGGAGGGACCCCTCAGGCCCTAACTTGCTCTTCCTTTGATCACCTGTGGGTGGTCTACTACACCTGTACATGAGTACTTTTTGCTTCTGTAGAGTTCCTTGCTAATAGGAGCCAAGTTACTTTCTTTTTCATATTTACTTTGGAGACATTAATTCTGACCTATAGCTGCAGAACTGAACACTAAAGTGAGATCATAGGTTTAGCCACAGAATCAAAGTTGCTTTGACTATTTTTCTTATACTTTTCTCAAAACTCATTGGGCGTTGCCCAGAGCTTCTCGTTCCCTTTTATGAAGAAAAACATTCCATGTGTGCAGTGCCTGTCCATGGCATGTGCTGAGTATTCCCCTGCTCCATCGGAGAAGTCCATCGATCAGAGCTGCGGGATCATTACGCCATATTATCTGCAAATAATCTTAGATATTATTACTTTGCATTTTATATCCAATGAGACATCATTTGTACGTTGTTTCTGAGAGAGCCTAATGGAACTGATTATTAAGCATAAATTATATTTCAAAATCATGACCTAAGTAAGTTGAAAAATAATTGAGAATTTAAAGGGGGGGGGGTCAGAAGAATTTCAGGAACACTACCCTCACAATTGCATGTGATATCAAAATAGAAACCACCCCTTATTCCCAGATTTTTTTATATCTTATCTTTGAAATACGGGAGATGAACCCTGAAGAGAGAGAGAGAGAGAGAGAGAGATCTGAGGGTCACAGGGGCCCAAATGCTTCCATAGTACATTGAGTTTTTATTATAGCAGCAGCCAGCTTTTAGTAGAAAGGGTGTTAGAAATATGACAAAAGGAACTCGCAGGCATCAGCTGGCACATAAAATCGTCGAATATGAGTCACATTGTACCCTCACAGCCTCCAGTGGAGCCTGTGGCTTTTTTCCTTCTCTTTTTTCTTCTCACTGAAATGAAGTCATACTGATAAACTGTGTCTCTCTTTCTCTTCCCCCTCCCCTTCCTTTTTTTTTTTTAACTACACAGAGGCCTCTATGTTTTTCTAATAATTGGCAGCAGAGGTACTATTCTCTTCCCTCAACCCCCCCCCCCTTCAAGTGATGAATAGTTGGCGTTAGATCAAAGACAAGCCCTAGCGGTTTTTTGGCTGCCACAAAAGGGCGTTGGAATTGGCAGAGCTCCCAGCTGCTTAGTGATAGGCATGTAGACGAGGTGCCAGGCAATAGGGGTCAGTGGCAAAATGTCTGTACACGTTCTTCATCTGAGATAATCTGGTTTCCTCTTTTTTTCTTTTCTCTTTGTGTGTATGTGTATGTATGTGTATGTGTGTGTGTATATTTCAGGCCAACAGCAGGTTGAAGCAGATTGAAAAGGAATACAGTCAGAAATTTGCCAAATCTTCACAGGTAGGAAACATGAAAACAAAAAAATCTTCTTTAGGAAGCTTGGTGGTGGTCTTTCTTCCTTTCACTTAAAAGGGGAAATAGAAATAAACAATGCTTGTTTCTGTTCTTAAAATGCTAGCTTTTAATTTCAGCTCATCTCAGTCCCTTTCCCCCTCTAAACAATTATACCCTACTGCTAGTAAATCATGCTGCTATTTGCTTTATGCAGTTTTAAAATTATTTTCCCTCCCACTCTCTCATTAAATGAATCTATTTACCAACCTCTGGGGATTACAGTATTTTTTTAAACAATAGACATGATGGCCTGGTTCAGATGTAACAGGAAACCATAGTTTCCCACTATGTGAAGGAGCCCTGGGAAAAGTCGTGGGCTTAAGAACATAAGAAGAGCCCTGCTGGATCAGGCTAAGGGCCCGTCTAGTCTAGCTTCCTGTATCTCACAGTGGCCCCACCAGATGGCTCAGGGAGCACTCCAGACAACAAGAATCTGGTACTGTATTCTGTTGCCACTCCCTTGCATCTGGCATTCAGAGGTAAAAGGTAAAGGTATCCCCTGACAATTAAGTCCAGTCGTGTCCGACTCTAGGGTGTGGTGCTCATCTCCATTTCAAAGCCGAAGAGCCAGCGCTGTCCGAAGACGCCTCTGTGGTCATGTGGCCGGCATGACTCTCCTTGCCGCAGCGCATAGCATGCGGCTGGAACACGGAGCGCTGTTTACCTTCCCGCAAGCGGTACGCTACCTCTAAAACCCAGAGGTTGCATATAGTCATTATAGTCCATAAATCTATCAAATCCCTGTTTAAAGGTACCTAGGCCAGATGCCATCACAACGTTCTGTGGTAAGGAGTTCCACAAATTAATTATTCGCTGGGTAATTAAATATTTTCTTTTGTCTGTTCTCACTCTCCTGCTACACAATTTTAGTGGATGTCCGCTGGTTCTGGTGTTGTTTGAGAGGGGAAAGAGCTTCCCTCTATCCATTCTGTCCATCCCATGCATAATTTGATACGTCTCAATCATGTTCCGCCCTCAGGGCTCAGGCGCCTTTTTTTCTAGACTGAAGAGCCCCAAATGCCCCTTTCCTTATAAGGGAGATGCCCCAGCCCACTAATCATTCTGGTCTCTCTCTTCTGCACCTTTTCCAGTTCCACTATATCCTTTTGGAGATGTGGCGACCAGAACTGGATACAGTACTCCAGATGTGGCCTTACCATTGATTTGTACAATGGCATAATATTATTGGCTGTTTTATTCTCAATCCCTTTTTTAATTATCCTGAACATAGAATTGGCCGTCACAGCCGACACACACTGGGTTGACACTTTCATTGTGCTGTCCAACCCCCCCCCCCTCGCTCTGTTTTTGATGTGTGTTCAAGAACATCTCAGATAAGTCCCTCTTTAATGACAGGAAAAGGAAGCACTAATCAATGACTGCCACTATGATATGGTGTAAATTGTACCAGAAGTTCTCTAGAGAGATCCAGGGAAATCTAGCTAGTGTGAACATATCCCTAGTTAGTGCTTTAGTGTTTATCTGAGGAGACTATTGTAGGGGTTTCTGATTGTGCAAGACATGTAGCCTAATAGGCAACATTTTAATACAAGGATTGAATTAAAAGACTCAACTTCATCCTTAATTGTGAATGACTTCGCTTCTTTTGGGTTTTGCATCAGCCTCACACTGTCATTTGAACATAGTTTTTGTAACATGATGTTAAGAATAGGTCACTTGTAACTTTCATGTGGTTGTGCTGCTGACAACATCAGCCTAATCTAACTCTCTGTGGCCTCTTGGAACATTCGCTTTTAACACCCACACACAAAAAATATATTCCAAGAAATTCTCTCTGAAGTTTGGGCAAAATAAACAATTACCATTTTTTTCCTGAGAATTACCGCCCGAAGCATTTTCTTGTCTGTCAGCTTCTTTTAAAGTTCCTTAATACAGAAGTCTCTCGGCTCCTCAACCCAGAAGAACGTTTTGATGGGAGTCCCATCCAGTTATTCCTCCCCTATTCATAATTTTATCTTAATTAAAAGTTACGTTAGCTGCACTCTTTGACATATGTTTCCATGGCCTGTTTTGGAAGGATTGAATGTGCTCCTTCAGTACATCCAGCCCCAACAAGCTATGTGGCACCCCACTTGGCCGGTCTAGTTCTGCATTTGTCTGTGCTACAGTTCCCGAATATTAGACATACAGTATGTAAGCACTGCCAGCCCGGCCATGAGATGTGGTGGATTGCATCCATGGCAGATTGCGAGGGGCCCAAGGGGGCAGTGGGTTCAGAGTGCTTTATTATTTATTTATTTATTTATTTATGTATTTATTATAGTATTTATATACCACCTTTCTCACAGACTCAAGACGGTTTACAAAGGCAGACTAATCTTAAACCCCCTTTTTTCCCCAAATGGGGCTTTTACAAGTATTGTTCTGTGAGAGAAACTCATAGAACCATCAATTTATGATGATCTCTCTTTGTGTATTCTGCTTACACAAGGCTCTTCTTAAAAATAATTCTCAGATGTGTTCCCTTATTAAGTATGTTTTCATAGCAAATCCTTTACAAGGGACAACTGTTTCCTTTGCATTATCGTTATTGCTGCAAAGCTGACTGAAGTGTTTATGCTAAACAGCTTCAGTACACCTCACAGGTTTTGTGCCAAACAGGGACTCCAAAGCTTGATACTGCAAACCAGAATAGTCGTAAATGGATGATTAAGCACCATTACCTCCCGATCTTCTGCATGTTTACTCAGAACATACGACTTGCTATCAAGTAATTGGGCAAACGATTGTGACCTTAGATAATAGGCAAAAATTATAACACCTAAAAAAAACTAAAAACTACCCCAAACTCAATAAATTCAAATGTCCTCCATTTTGCTATGTTACATGATTTTTCTATACAGAATGGCATTTCTAAATGTCTTCTCCACATAGTCTGGTGCATGCACACAGGGAGCTTCCAGGGGCCCCTCTGCATCGCATCCCCTGAAAAGCTTATTCTGCGTGTCAAGGCACTCTCACTAAGCAATGGGCTATGCAGTGCAAGGGGCTGCATCCAGATGGGAAAATTGACATGCAGCGCAATCCAGTGTAAGGATCCAGCCAGCGACCCAGGGCCACCAGCCGGATCCTGCGCCCGGGCTGCCCATCGACCGGCGGGCCGGAGGTCTATTCAGGGACCCTCGTCCCCTTCCCTGGGTACAAACCGGGGCCAGCCCAATTGGCCTCCTTGGATTTCCGCCAGCTAAATAGCTGCCGGAAGTAGAGGAGGTCGTGTGATGGCGTAGCCGGCCCAGCGGGAACGGGGATATGGCGGGAGCCACCCCCTCCCCCTCCCCGGCTGGCTAAGCCAATGGCCCCCCTCCCTCGCCCACCGAACCGCCCCCACCGGATCCTGACCCACCTCCTCCGGTGGCCTCCCAGGTGTTCTGGCGACGGAGCGAGGGAGGCCGGCCTCCCTTGATCCCGAGTAGTTGCAAACGTGCTTTCTGGCATGTTTGCAACTGCTTCCGGCGCCGGAGCACTGCCTACGGCGCCGGGCGCGTCGTCAGGATTGCGCCCACAGTGCCCTTGCAAATATGGAAGGACTTTATCCCTGCATGTGGCTGTTTGGATCCCCAGCTTCTATATGTGCAAGGGGGCTGTGTCAACTTTCCCTTCTGGATGCAAGACTCTCACATAGAGTATTCTAAGCCAAGATGTCCAAAGTTGATGAAAAGTGAGAATTTCTTATTATTTATATTGCAAATGTAATTCTTTGGTAGTTAGTTCAGAATGTTCTAAATCATCACAATCAGACCTTAATCAGTGTGCAGAAATGTTTCAAATGATAGATTTTCAAAATTATTTCAGTGAAGTGGAAAATCAGAAACCCGTATTTTCCATATTTTCACTTCACAAAAGTGCTTTGTTCTGGTAAGTAAATTATTGCGGAATTTTATAGTGGAAAATTCTCCGAAATATCTTTATGTTCTGCAGTTTTATGCTATTCTCTGTCTTATATTTCTTCTCTCTGCGTAGAATTTTCTGCTTGCTAGTGTGCAATATGTTAATCTAAACTATTTAGTTTTCACAGTGGAGTTTGCCAACTCAAATTCTTGTGTCAAGCATGAATACATGCAAAATATATACTTCTTACTTTAGTTGGAGTTTTAGCATGCTGTTTTCTTTTTAGATCATAGCTGAACTTAAGACAACCATTTCCTCTCTGACAGAGGAAAGCAACCAGCAGCAGCTTGCTGCAGAAAAACGTCTGCAGGATATTTTACAAAAGTTTGAAGATGAGAAGCAGCAGCTGATGAGAGATAATGACAGAGCAATCAAGGTAATCTGGGACTTTGAGTCAATGATGCTACCAGCTGTTTGAGTGTAATTAAAAGTTTTGAAAGAAGTGGCAGTGGCCACCTTAATACATGTAGCATTCATGTTTTGATAGCACTCAGTTCCATTCACTGGACTAGAACTGTGTAATAATATATTTCAGGGGTGTTTTCTCTGGGAGATAAGATGCCAGAATAAGTGAAGGCATTTTTGACAAGTCTGAGCCACATGCACAAAAAGCTTAATGACTGTAGTAAACTTTCAAGTGCACAGTAATAAACATTTTTAATTCTGCTACTGGGAAAGCTCTTACTGTTTCCCTAGAAACTTAATGTAAAATATGTTTAGTACCATTCTGTGTACTAAAAAGCACTCACCCAATCCTGACACTTCTGCTAACATTAGTGGAATTAAGTGGAAATAACACCTGCCATCTAATCTCCTTTTGATTCAATAAAATTCATGCACATCTGCATTAAATCCTTGTTTGAATTAGCAAGTTGTTTCCAAATTGACATGCATTCAGCACATATCTAATGTAGCATCTACACTGAAAACTAAAGACTCGAGAAAGCAGTGTCCATCCAGCTGAAGTTTCTTAAGGCTTGGTGGGTGTGAGTGTGTGGGAACTCTTAGCAATATCAGACAGCACAAGTATGAGAGTAACATTCTCAGTGATTTGCCTTATATCTGCTCATATGCCTCACCTTACTCAGGGTAAGGGATGCTTTTGATCATTTGTTTGGGCTTCATTTTAGAAGTCCTGATCAAGCAAGTATAGAACTGTGATTTTAGCTTTAGAATATTTTACCTGTTCAGCTGATTTAACTTTTCATGTCTGTATGTTTCTTTAAAAATGTGAGTAGATTTGGGGACAGCAGGGGTTGGGGACACTAGACTCTGCCCTCAAAGCTGTTGCTTGTGGGCTTGTGCCGGTTGATCCTTTTGTCCGCACTTACCCCCTGCTGTCTGTGGTATATCATGTGTCTGTGTGTGTGTGGTACCAAAAGGGATGTGCCATGCCCACATTGGTCTGTTTTCTAGCTGTCTTGCAGTATTTTATTGGTGTTCAATAAACTATTTCGGTATGGCCAGAATGTTCAGTTGGTTATTTCTTGAAACTGGGGTGCGGTAGAAATTCAGTTCCAACGCTTTAGGTAACCCAGGGTGAGCAGATACCAAGGAGAAAGAAAATGTGCCTGAGCAGGGGAGAAGTAGACGTCAGAAAAATGTGATCCAAGTGATAGGAATCAAAACTGCACCCAAATGAACCAAGGCAATCTGCTGCGTAGGTAGGCCATAAGTTTCAGGAGGCCTGAATGAGGACAATGGTCCAGTTTTGAAACTTACTGCTTAAATGCTTTGCTGAATAGGAATGGGCTAAATGATTAGATTGTAATATACAGTAAGTATACTGTACATATTTGCTGAATTTACTGCAGAATTAATTTTCCAATAACAGACAAACCTGATGCATTTCAACACGTGTGAGGCTGAGGCTTGGCTTTATTTGCAGTCGTTTCCTTAGAGGAGCGGCAGCACATTTTCTTATTCCTGATTCTTCAAGTGGTGTGAAATAGTTCCTTAAAGTGTTTCCCCCCAGGCAAATAAAATGAATGAAAGGTTACTCTCGAAGGAGCTACCCTTACAAACCTTGAACAATCTGGGTTTCAAAGGAAGAGAAGCATTATCCTGTATTACTAGATAAGCTTATAATTTTCATAGCAGTCAAAATGGTATGGAATAAAGTGACCCTCTGACCGGCAGTTTTCTTCCCCCCACACACTCCCCAAAGTCTATTCAAAAGATGTTCATGTGGAGAGAGGATACACCAAATGTTGTGTCCATATCCATTTGTATAATAAGAGGGCAGCCTGGTATTTCTTGTAGTTTTTAAGTGTGCATTAACTCTGTTCCATGTGTCCATACATACATCTATCTGTATATGTGCATGCACACATCTTGAGACTACTCTCTTCAACACCTACTCCCAGATGTGTGCACCTTACACTATCCCTGCCTTGTTTTCACTCACCTTGACTTTTGGAGCTTCATCTTGAATCTTCTTAGCTCTCTGTGACCTGATTTCTCCAGAAATTGCAATGGATCCAAAGTCATCTCAGGAGAGAGAATGAGAGGTGGCCCTCCTATCTGTAATGATCAGGTATCACTGGAATGTTAAGAGAGGCCTATTTAAATACCTCCTGACATATCAATAGCAGGGTGTGTATTTTGGGGGGAAAATATACCTGAAATATTAATATTTTCTGTTTTGATTGCACAGTGTGTACCACAAGCAAGCCTTTGTGGTAAAAATAAAAAGCTACCTTAAAAAAACTGCCAGCCGTCTTCTAAAAGCATATTGCATTTTCCTCAAACTCTGCATCATGCTTCATAGAAAAACCAAGTCATAGTTTTTCCACAGCATCAGTGAAGAAATGATTAGAAGTAATTCAGTGGCTAGTAAGTAGACTGTTTATTGTATGACCTGTGTTGTGTCTGTGAATAATATTTGTGTACCGGGGGGGGGGGCTGTATCCACGGATTCACTTCCTGGGCCCGAAAGCCCAACACAGAGCTGTCTGGATTTGTGCTAGCCATTTAGCTGGCGCACATCCAAGTAGCCCCATAGAGGCTGCTGGGGCTCGACACGGGGTAAGGGGACGAACGTGCCCTTACCTCAGGGAGGCCTCCAGCCCCACGCTGAATACAGCGGAGCCTGCTCCAGCACTGCTACATGGAGCTTTGACTTAAGATGACGAAACATGCTCATTTATAAAATGTTTCAGAAATACCGTATTTCTTCGAGTCTAAGGCGCCATTGATTCTAAGGCTCACCTTTACTTTCAGTACCACCAGCAGGGAAAAAAAATCCATCAATTGTAAGACTCGCCTCCCTTCATTAAATCTACCTGCTTAGCACCAACTCTCCCCAGCATGTCTCCTGCAGCTGAGGGACTGAGTGCACTGCCTTTGCATAGCATTTCTGGCCCCGCCAGAAAGTGCCATTTCCTTCGTTACCTGGGCTTGGGGGAGCTTCAGAGAGGCCTGCGCAACCCTCTGCAGGCCTCCCTGATCTTCAGTTTGGCGAAAAACAGCGATTTTTGGCCATTTCTGGTTTTTGCGAAAACCGGAAATGGCTGAAAATCACCGTTTTTTGCCGAACTGAAGATCGGGGAGGCCTGCAGAGGGTTGCGCAGGCCTCCCTGAAGCTCCCGCAAGCCCCAGTAAGTAAGAAGATAGCATTTTGGGGTGCTTTTTGGAGACCTTCGATTCTAAGACGCACCCCATTTTTTGAAATACTTAATTGGGGAAAAAACATGCGTCTTAGAATTGAAGAAATACAGTAATTGTATGGTGGTGGGTTTGTTTTTTAATCCTGTATTCCTCTTTTCATCCAAAGAGGTCAGATCAGTTATCGTGTAGTTCTCAAGTAGTTCCCATCCAGGCAGTTTGCAAGGCTAGCCCTATGTTAGCTTCAACAGTAGAGAAACACCCTTCAGATATTTATCTGGGGCCTTTGCTTTGCTTTGCTATGCTCCAGCTTTCAGAAAGAATATAAATGCAAGAAAAGTTTAGTGACACTGAGAAATTTTGGGAGAAAATGCAGATGAGGGTAATGGAGGGGCTCATCAAAACAGTACATGAACAACATCACATAAATGAAACCTAAGGATGGAAAAATTCTGATTTACAGCTCAATCGTGTCCAATGCTCTGCTCAGCGATCCAGCTATGCTGGCTCCGGCAATGCTGGATCCTGAGCTGAGAAGGCGGGGTTGGAGGTATCTTCAGGGTAAGAGTACTTTCGTTCCCTTACCCCATGTAATACCCCAGTCTCCACAATGGGTCTCCAGATCTGAGTCTGCCATTTTGATGGCGCAAATCAAGGAGGCCTGTGTTGGGATAAACGGGCCTGAAAGGGGGATAGGATACGGTGTACGCTGCTGCCGCTGATCCCACCCTCCTCCTGGACTCAATCTGCCCTCCCCCAACCCCAGAATGCCCTTCTCCCACCCCTGTGCCACACAGCCAAGCTGCGGCTTACCTGTACCGCACACCATTCAGATCTGGCCCACAGGGGCGGGAAGAGGCCTCGCTACCAGCCCAGGCCCAGCACAACTGCCTTACAGCAGCTTTTGCAATGGCCCTACACCAACCTAGCGGCCAGATAGGATTGGGCTGTTAGCTTAGAGAATTTCAGAATCACTAATTATCATACATAACCAGAAGTGTCACTAGGGTTTGTGTCACCCGGTGCGAAGGCTCAATAGATAGCAATGAATTTCAACAAGGACTGATATGAAGTATTACTCATAGAAACAAAGAAGCAAATGTAAGATGGGGTTTACTGGCTACACAGCCCCTATGAAAAAGATTTAGAGTTTATAGAAAATAACATAGTGAACACAGATAAACAATTGAATACTATAGATTTTTTTTGTCTTATTAATAGGAACTCAGTTTCCCAAACTCCATTTCTCAGTTTTGAAAAACGTAACATTTGTAAGAGTTTTAAGGAAGATTAGGAAAATAAATTGCATTTTAGATGTCTGTGAGTGAAGGCAAAAATATATAGACTGGCATTTATTTATATTCCAAATGCATTTGTCTCCTGTTCTTCCATCCTGTTTCTAATCCTAAAAATCCATCCTGTTCCATCCTAAAATCTGAATTTCTGGACAGTGCTATCATATTTCAGTTGGCTACACAATCATATGGAAGTTGTAGTAAATGTTTGTTAAATGCAGAATAATGGTAAATTGAAAATATTTAAAACACAGTTGTTTAAAAAAATCTATATAATGTAAGAACTTCTCTTAAACGTTCAGTACATTTGTGTTTTCTAGATGTTGTGAATACCCTAATTTTGTTTTAATCACTATGTGACAATAAATAGAATTTCTAAGTAATACACAGCCCAGTCCAACGTAAGTATCCGGTGGGCGGCCCGGAGGTCTACTCAGTAAAAGGGGATGTTTGTCCCCTTCCCCTGGTGTAGAGCTGGGAGGCCGCAATGGACCTCCTTGGATTTCTGCCATATAAATAGCTGGTGGAAGTCAGAGGAGGCCGTGGCCTGGTGGGTGATGGGGATATGGCGGACACCATCCCCATCCCCCCCCAGGCCGACTTGGCCTATGGCCCCCCCTCCCTCGCCACCCGGACTGCCCATGTGGCTGCCGGAGGATCGCTTACCATCCTCCAGCAGCCCCATGAACGTCCCGGCGGCGGAGTGAGCCCTTACTCGCTCCGCCACCCAAACTCTCCGCAGGATTGCACTCACAGTGAGATTAAACGTAATTTTGTTCATTGGCTAAACAGAATATATCAAGGATGTTACTATGGAAATTAGTAGGTGGGAGAACAGAACAGTGACCTATAAAATGGCACTAACCAGCATTCCCCAAAATTGTACTTTTAGATCTTTAACAGCCACCCCAAACAATCTCCATTGTGTTAGGAAGCCAATAGTGACTGGGTGTGTAATGCTGGTCACACTACTCCCTCTCTGGCCAAGGTCAGTGTGTTAAACCACATCAGCCACAAGAACCAAATGATTCAGGACAGACTTGACTAGATTTCAGGGGAAATTGTGAGAGGTGTGCAGAGTTAAATCCTGAAAATGTGTACATATATGAATATGTACCTGTATATGGAAATATGTAAAGGTCAGTGATGTAGGTGGCATGCACAAAGCAATACATGGCCTCTAGTTTTCAAGCCCTGGGTCAGTTGTTTCAATGCACAGGTCTCCTTCTGTTCTCAGTACAGTGGGGTAAAGGAATCCATAAACACTTCATACAATACTTTATGGTTGCAATAATTTTTGGAACTAATTTGATATTTTTCACAGCAAGAATATGTTGTTATTAAGTTCTCAAGCTTTTATTCAGCAGTTCTCAAGCTTTTCCGTCTCCGGAGTGCTTTACACTCCTAAGAGGAGTCTCAGGAAGGCCGGAGCACTGGCACAAACCATGCAGTTTGATGGCGGCCACTTATGGTGTGCTTGTGGAGCTGCTGAAGGGGTCGCAGGGAACCCCAGGACTCCTAGGAGCACACTTTGAAAAATGTTGTGTTAAGCAAGAACTGTTTAAGTAAGACGTTCAAACAAGAAATAAAGGTAAGGGCCGCGGGGGCATGGATCCCAGATCCGCAGTTACCAGGGCCCCCCTGTATATGACACCATAATATCTGCATATGTATGCTTTCATACAGTATTTATGCAGTGTCATCTACAGTAAGGCCCATGTATCCGCGGGGGATAGGTTCCCCACCCCCGTGGAAAACTGAAACCATGGAAAAGAGGGTACACTATCTCCGCAGCTCCCCACGCCCCTTACCCTTCTCTGTGTTCTAGCAGTGGCCCCATGCAATCGTGTATCTTGCTTTCACAAAACACTACCAAGCAGGAAACTGCTTATAGCAGAGAAGCAGACAAGCAGCCTTCATACTAGAAAGGCTCAGCCCAAACGTTAACAGGAAACAGGAAGTTAACGTTCGGGCTGAGCCTGTCATGCAGGCTGCTTGTCTGCTTCTCTGCTATAAGCAGTTTGCTGCTTATAGCGTTTTGTGAAAGTAAGATACACGATTGCTTGAAGCTACAGCTAGAACACAGAGAAAGAGAAAGGTGGGGGCACGGAAAACTTGAAACCACAGTTACAGGAACAGCGGATACGGGGGTTCTATTGTACACCATCACCCCATCCAGAGATTTAGGTTCTAGAGACAGTGAGTAGAAGCTGAACCTTGAAGTATACAACTCCAGCAACTCGTACTAACAACATTTTAACAATGTGTTCTCAAATGGTGAGAAACAGGGACAGTGATTTCAACAGGGTCAGATACAAGAAAATACGACCTGTCTTTAATAAATAAGGACACTTATTATGTCCTTATTTATTTTAAACTGGAATGGGATGTTCAAGCAAAAAATTCATGAACTATATCCAACAGGAATTCCAGATGCTTTTCATACGTTTCCCCGGGGGGGGGGGGGAGTTATTTGACCAGTCTATTTCGCAGTTACTTTTCCATATTTTGTCTGCAAAAATATTCTTCTCTGATACAGCTTGATTTGCTAAATTCCCTATCTATTTATTCCACTTTGAATCCAAGAAATAGAAAGATAAGAATAGAACAAAGCCACATGTAAAATGCATCTGAGTTCAAAAATAAGTCAGCAAACCCTGCAAGGAATGTTTTCTTTTGATAAATGCCCGATTCACCCAACATTTATTGAACAGCAGGAGATCATTTTTGAGATATCCCATCTCCCTTAAGCATTCTCTCTAAATTAATTAAAATACACCAGATATGGCGTGTTCTCCCAATGGCACTCGGAACCTTTCACTTTTAGGAAAAGGCATGAAATTATAGGCAACGATCAGCAGGACTGGTGACAAAACCAGGCAGCTAGTAGACCAGTATGTGGTATGCGTCTCTTGCAGATCACATTATGGAAAGAATGATCACAACTTTCTCAGTCTCCAATTAAAGGTATGAATAGTACAACTTGAGGTGGTAATTTTTCATGAAGCCCGTGAGATGAACAGAATATACAGCAGTGGTTCCCAAACGTTTTAGACTCACGGCTCCCTTGACCTCCCTCGCCATTAGCCGTGGCTCCCCATTACAGTGCATTTAAGAGATAGGCACTCTTTACACGCTCAGAGGCACCCTTTCTTATATGTATGTGTATATTCCCAAAACAAGCCCTAAAGTGGATTTTCCATGCTTATGCTGAGCAGCAGCAAAATGAGGAGCGCACAGGATGGGGTTAGGATGCTGCCCTCCCTCCCTTGGCAGGCCTGGGGCGCCTACCTGGTAGAGGGCACTGATGCCGTCTGTGCTGATCCCATTCATGGCAAGAGAAACATCAAATTTCTTTTCATTGGTCATGCCCCACCCCAGTTGCAAGAGACAAAGCTCCTTTGGGTAGCATGAAAAAAAAATATTCTTATACTGCCCTGCAGTCTCCAATGCGGTTGGGTGGGTTGTCCCAGCAAATAGAGTGGGAAGCTAACTTAGAGGTGGGTCAAAAAGCAGCAAAGGAGGAAGGAGAGAGATCCTAATAATTAATCAGCCAAACAAACAAACATAGCAGCTGCCTTCTCTTCCTCTGGCTTAAACAAGGGAGACATCTCTACAGCTCAGTTAACAGCAAGCAACTTATGCCTCTTTTAATCACCTCTCTTAATCACAGAGTGACAAATCAAATACTTTAATCAAAGACTGCTCAGCTTTCACCATTTTCAATTGCTGGTCTTGCAAAGTGCTGGAAAGAGCTTCCCATGCTTCTCCCCAAATCCTGACACATTGCAGGTTTGCAAATTGGTAAAATATTTTCTCTTTCTCCGTTTCACTCTCAGTAGGTTTATCGTAGTCCCGGATATGGCTGGGACAATCCTGGTTCGGCAGCCCAAATCCCGGGCTCCCAGCCGGTCTCCTGATTGTCCCAGCCGTCCAGGACTGCCCCCACAGCGCCGCTCTATCTTCTTTGTTCTAGCCTTGTGCAAGTGCACGCGAGGCTGGAAGCACTAGGAAAGCGTCCGAGTAAACTCGGACGCTTTCCAAGACCTTCCAGCCTCACGCGCACTGGTGCGAGGCTAGAGGCACTTTCCGAGATGTCACTGGGGCGGGGACTTAGCCTCACGTGTCTGCGTGAGGCTGAAAGCGCTCGGAAAGCGTCCAAGTTCACTCAGACGTTTTCCGAATGCTTCTAGCCTCATCGCGCAGGTGCTGTTGAATGCTTTTAAGAAAGCAAATACAAAACAAAAAGAATCTTTTAAAGGCTGAGAAATAACCCTCACTGCTTCAGTTTGAAATTCCCTGCAGCTTGAGAGGGTTTTTTTCCTTCTGCAAAGTGCTTATCTTAACCATTCAGGTACTAATTGCCTGACATTCTGTTCTTTGACTAAGATAAACGCAGGCTAGGCTGCTCCCCTCTGTTAAAGAAAAAATGTGGAAGTTCATGAAGTTTAGCCTGAGCCAGTCTGGCTCAGTAAGCTGACTGCAAACCTGCAGTCTTTTGAATTGAACTTTGAGTGACCCGATGTGAAGAGGCAGCTTTTCTGGGTCTTTGTTTTTGCCTAAATTTCTTATTTTACAAGCAAGTATATGTGGTAATTAAGACGAATGTGACGCCCCTGGCTGCTTTCCACGACGCACTTGGGTGTCGCAACGCACACTTTGGGAACCTCTGGAATACGGGATAAGAGATCTTTTGCTTTTCAACAGGTAATTTATTTTGCACATTTCCATCAGCTTTTAATCTCAGGCCTAATATTTTCTTAGTTTAAACAGAGCACTATAAGCAGCAGCATACTGCTTATAGCACAGAGCCTGAATGATTATAGCAAGGAGCCTAGGTGCTAGATAGGCTCCAAACATTAACAGGAAGCGGAAACTGGAAGGCATTATTCTCACCCTCCCACACGCACCTTTTTCTTTTGCAATACAGTGGGCTCTCACTATCCTCAGGGGTTTCGGAACCCCCATGGATACCGAATTCCGTGGATGCTGAGGTCCAGCACCCTCATGCTGCAATGCCTTACGCAGGAACCTCCAGAGGCCGCTTCCAAATTGCGCCGGGCCCATGATGTTCTCTGTTTATTTATTTATTTATTTTTCACATTTTTATACCGCCCTTCCTCCAAGGAGCTCAGAGTGGTGTACATATTTCCTCCCCTCCTTTTTGTCCTCACAACAACCCTGTGAGGTAGGTGGGGCTGAGAGATAGTGACTGGCCCAAGGTCACCCAGGAAGCTTCGTGGCTGAGCGGGGATTTGAACCTGGATCTTCCAGGTCTAAGTCCAACTCCCAAACCACTACACCATCCTGGCATCCTGGCTCTATTGGCCTCTGCGGACCTCAGGATGTCTTGGGGAAGCGACTGGAAGTTGCGGACGTAAATTGGAAGTTGCTTCCGGTCGTTTACCGGTGTCCTGAGGCCCACGGAGGCCAGTGGAGTACGTCGTGGGCCCAGCGCAGCCCGGAAGTGGCCTCTAGAGGCATCCATGGATGCCGGACCCACGGATGCAGAAGGTCCATTGTAATTTCTCATTTTAAATGTTTTTATTTAATCTGCTCTGGGAGCCTTATCATCTGCAGGGTACAAATGCTTAAAATAAAATAAATAGCAAAGTAAAAGAAAAGGTTGAAGAGCCCTGCTTTTATATAGAAGTAAGACCCCTTTGACTTTTAAAACAGTGAGGAACACAAAAGATATTGTGGCATAAATGGACAAGCAGCAGAAAGAGGAGAGCTTCCTGTGAGAATAGGGGTACTACAAGAGGGTCCCCGTAAAATGTGGAAATGTATCATAATATGATACAGTATGGAATCACTTCAAAATAGCATGATGTGAATGCCAAATTTTGCATCTGAACCAGTCCTAAATCTTGATTTGTTTCAGTTAACACAGCTGATAGATCTATGGGCGGGCTCCACATGAATAGTGTGCTAACAACACTAAAATATTGTGTTATTTAATTGGGATTCTGGTTCTTAATTCCAACTAAATGTAACCCTAACTTTTATTTTTATTTTTGAGACTACCATTCAATTAATTTTTATCTGACAGTTTACTTCCTGTATTGATATTTTTTAGTAACAAACTATGACCTACAGCAGTGGTGGCTTTCAAACTATGGTTCCTGGGGAACCTAAGATTCCTTTTAAAATTTATCAGGTTCCCTAAGAACATTAATAATCTTCAGACTTCCCTGAAAAACAGCTTGTCCTCCATTACCAGGCTTCCTCTGAAATGTGCAGCCAGATGAGAGTTTTGGGTATGTTCTGTGTCATGTTTCCAGTTCTTGTAGGGCAGCAGTGATGATCAGCCTGATTGACCAGTGACTTTAATGAACTATATGTACTCCTTAACATATCCTAGAATCACCTGTAATGTTCTGTTGCAGATGTGCTGGAGTTCCTTAACAGATGGTTCCCCTGAAGAAATTAACTGGCATGAGCAAAGCTATTTAAAAGATGAGTTTGAGAGACCCATTTTTAAAAAATACAATGTAAAACTAGTTGCCTTTTCAGCTCAATATTACCTTTTCAGCTGTTTTAGACAATATTTCATATTGTGAAACATGCTAGTTCTTCCAAGAAATATGATTACAAATGTTCAGCCAATCAGGCACCTGTAAGAAGCTGTAAGCACTTTATAATATCTAAAACACGCTTTGTGCGAAAAAGAAGGAAATCATCTCATTTTCCTTCAGCAAGCTTTGTATTTTCCTGTTTTTCTTGGCTTTTCATATCTAGGCATACTGAAGAACTTACTATGGCCAGTAGCAAAACCGTACATTACAAGTTCTGCAAAAGGTTGGCCTGATACGTGCCTCATCTTTAAAGCTGAGGCTGGTATTTTATGCAGCCTAAAAGTACTGTTTTCACTTTCTGTTAAATTGTGATTGTCCCTAGCTATTTTTTAAAAAAAATAACTAGAAAAAAATTAACAACAACAAAAAACACCATTCCTAGAGATTAAAAGTAATGTATGAATTACACCCCAATCCTGTCTAGCAGGATGCGGCAGTGCATATGAGGTGCATCCTAATCAGCATTGGGCCTGCCTCGGCACAGCCAGAGGCCTCCTCAGGTTAAAGGGACGTTTGTCCCTTTACCCTGAGTAATGCACCAACTGCCCTGATGGGACTACTCAGATATGCGCCAGCTATTTTGCTGGCACAGGTCCAAGAGCCCCATGTAACGGCAGCCAGGCCCAGGAACGGGGATAGGATATGGCGGAGGAGGCCACCAATCCCTCCCCCTTCCCGGGCCCAACTGACCAATCCCACCCCCCAGAACTCCCCGTTCCACCCCTCCCCATGCCCCTCTGCTGCCTGGTGGGGACTTACCTTCCTACCGCGGCACTGCTCTGTGACGTGAGAGGAGCGGCACAAGTCTCCGCCAGCAGTGCTTACTCACCGGGTGCCACAAACGTGCTTTATGGTATGTTTGTGACACCCTACGACACCCCCTAGACCAACGGAACAGTCGCTCCACCAGTCTGTTTGTAGACTGTTAATGTAGGAATTTGAAGGTGTTCAGGAAAAGATTGGTTTCAGAATGAAATTAATTTGTGAGTCTTAGAATCAAGTGTTAAATAGGACCAAAGTCCTTTAAGGAAGTTTGCAGGTTCAAAAGTCTGGAACTTTACCAAAAACAAAAAAAACATTAAAAAGTCAATATCTCACCTCTTTCAATCATAGGGTATCAGCAAAATAGTCTGTACAAAGTACTGTGTAGGCTTTCCAATTGTCAGCCTTTGTTCTGCTTCCAGAGACTTTCTGGAATTGTGCCTTCTTCCTTTTCTCTTCTAGCACAGCACTGACTCTGAGGCTCATCCAGCAGTGTAGGTGGAAATACAATATCAGCAAGCATTTATATTCTCCAACAAAAGGTTGTGGGGAGCATATTTATATTCTCCAACAAAAGGTTGTGGGGAGCATACATTTTCAAAGCAAACGTCTGTAGGCTACAGATTTTATTGCTAAGTAGTAAAGATATTAGCACTTAAGTTTTACTGCTTGGCATATTAATATAAAGAATATGAGCTAGGCACATTAGCATAGGTTTCCAAACCAAATAATCAACCACCACATCAGATATGGGCAAAAACGGCACACAAGGTGAAACGCGTGAAAAACTGTGGGAAGGGGAGGTGCAGAGGAAGGTGAATGGCACTGCCATGCAGCAACACCTCAAATCTATGTTAAAGTTACCAAAGCCAAGCAGTCTGCTTCTGATAGCTTGGGATGCGGGATCCCACTGGCCAGCATACACTTCTGAAAGTCTCCAGAAGGGCTGACCAGGCTGTGCACCGCTGCCAGTCAGAGTATACAGTGCTGACCTAGATAGACCAATTGTCTGTCGCATTAGAAGGCTACTTCCTATGTCTTCAGCTCCATCTGGAGTTGCCAGAGATTGAACCTGGAACCTTGGATCTGCAAACCATGTACTCTACCACTGTGTTCTAGGTCTTCTCCAAATACTGAGCTAGATGAACCAATGATCTGACTCAGTATAAGGCAGCTTTATGTATCCCTGCATGCCCTGGAATACAACTGAACTGCTGTGACCTTCTTGAGTTCTTAGCACATATTCCTTTTAGGTTTGTTCTGCAAGATAGCATTTTTTCTTGCTTTTGCACCTGTTAGAGGAATGTTGAATATATAATTTGACATTACGTTTTCAGGAAGCTAGTACCTCCTCAATTGTTCACAACCCTTCCGTAACGTTTCCTGTGTTCCTTATGTTCTGAGACCAAATAACCACTAAGGAAAAACACATCAACCAACTCGGATGATGGTTCATTCAAATACCATTGTAACAGACTGCAAAGCAAGGTTAACTCCTCACCGTTGATTAATTCTTCTATGGTGTTCTCAAATGTGTCTCCAACAGAACTTCCTCCAAGCTTGATCTGGTGCACTTCCCAAACTTAACACTATCCAGTTCTGACTTCTGACCTAATGTTCTTCTCAGTCCTCATGAAGAGGATACTGTTCCCGCATCTATTCTTTGTGTCAGGAAATCTCTGCATGCCAAGTAACTTCAGGCACAATCTAAGCCAGCATTTGGTGTCATATAAAACCAATTAAAGGAGGAAAAGCAAGTTTAATTGCTGCTTTTTAGAAAACAAAAGAGAAACCAACTGGACCTGTGTATGTGAAAAATTACATTGTCAAATGTTTAATACTTGCTGGAATTTCTGCACACTGGGAGTAACTCTACAATCAGGAGACTGTTTTTGGAGATGCTGGAAAATGTACTCATTTCCTTTAGCCTAGTAAAATGTAGGTCTGTCCTTATAGAACTATATTTAGGTTCTGTATGTTTTTGTTTCTAAAGTTAATATAATTCATGTCCTTTGGAGTTTTCCTCTGAGTAAAAACAGCAATTACTGGAGCCTATGTAATAATTTGAACCATATCAGCAGGTTCTAATTGTCTGCATACCTGGTAACACCCTTCACCACTACTCTGTACCAAGCTGCCTTGCTTAGCAAATGTCTGATGTTATGTGTTTCCTCAGCTCCACTAGAATGCCACATAGTATTGACCAAATTTGGTTAAAAGTCTTGAAACCAAGGAAACAAAAGGTGATTGATGCTTTGAGATTATAGTGTGGTTTACGTTGTCAGTGTTAATGCACTATATTTTGTGGAAGTGTTGCCTTCCTTCCCCCCCCATGCTCTTGTGTTATGCCCTTCTGACTACATTCTATCCAGTCCTCATAAATGGTTTACAATAATCCTCATTTTCAGCTAGAGTTTGGCACATGCCTGAGCTTAGTGTTGTTGCCAGCTCATTTTTACTAGAGATCTAAAACTTCATTGCTTTGTGCAGCTACAGTTTGGCCTTCTGCTTCTTAAATTAGTGTCCTTTAGCATCCAATTCTGCTGGTCGAGAAGTTCCTTATGTTTTTTGCAGTCACACTTTCAAACACAAATGGTACAGTACTAAGAGATATTGCACCATTCCATTCCACCCTTTATTTTGTTTCTGTTTGCATCTCGGCTGTAAGAAGGCAATATTTTCCTGGTTGTATGAAATGCTTTTGAAAGGGCTGAAATTCCCGAGTTTTCTGTGCAGTTCTAATGAGAGAAGGCTGGTATGTAGCTGCACAAATGAAAAACTGGTGGTGCTTTAGAACTTGATCTGTTTTCTGTTATTTTTAATGCGTTTGCATTTTAAAAATGTCATCTATACCTCAAAAATATTTGAAACTATATATTAAAAAGTAAGAGAAAATTAAAAGGGCCTGTCTTACCAGAAATGTGCCAAGCAGGCTTGGCAACAACTTGTTTAGAATTTATCAAGCGCTGTTCAAATGCTCTGACCTCCAGAATTCTTGCTACCTGTATAGCAAGATTGTAGTCACAAAGGGATAGAACTGAATGCTACTGGCTTCACAGCATTTGTATCCTCTTGCTTGGAAAGTTAACCCAATTAATTGAAAAGTTGCATCTGCTCTATGTTTATGTGGCAGTCTATGCATCTTTAGGCTTACCATCCGTTCCGGAACGCCCGGGACCGTCCCGGTTTCCGGTCCCAGATCTGATCCCAGGTTTTCCGGGCCCGGTGGAAGACTCCGCTGCCGTTGATTTCAAAGTATCAAAACTTACCTTTTTCCGGGCACCACCATCTTGGATCTAGCGAGATTTTGCAAGATTCAAGATGATGGCGCCCAGAAAAAGATACTTTTTACTTTTTTTGAAGCGGCGGCAGCTGTGGGGGCACGATGGGCGGTACAACGGGTAGCACAACGGACAGCAATGGCGGCGACGGTGGGTGGCAATGGCAACGGTGGACGGCGGTGGCGGGTGGCAGTAATGGTGGTGGCGGAGGAAGGGCACGACGAAGATGATGGCTGCGGCAGCAGAATGGCAGCGGCGGGACAGGCAAGTCAATTTAATTGGCTAACTAAAAATAAATGAATAAAATTTTCAAGTGCCCTTTGGGTGGCAAAAGGGCGCTTTGCGCCACCTCAAAAAAAGAAAAAGATTTTTTAAAAATTATGTATTTATTTATTTAATTGTTTGGGTGGGTACCGTGACAATCTGGTAAGCCTATGCATCTTGGGCTAATTATATATGGAGTCCATGGTTACTTGTTGCAAATAAAGTCTAAAGACTGCTACTTCAGGATGCAGCTGTTTGATGTAGAATTGTTATTATTGTAATAAAATGTACTTTTTCCTTAAACAGTCTGCTTGACTCTTTGATAAGAGAGCTCACCGCCTATCAAGGTTCAAGCTCCCTTCATCCAGTTCTTTTCGGTGGTTGTTCCTGTATCTCTTCCCTAATTCAGGCTACAACCCTAACATTCTCACAGAGAAGAAAGATCACATGAGGGAAAGCAAATAAGATGCTTGAAAGGCAACTGCAGTTCTAGTTGAATTCTGAGGACAAGAACCATACATTTATTAAATGTATATACACTCTATGCATCATAAACCCTTATGAACCATAAGGGTTTGATGGATAGATTGTATATATATTTAATAAATCATACTGAATGAGAAGTAATAAAGAGCTGCAAAAATGGAGGCTATTGTATCTTAGGTTGTTATCCATTCCAACCATTCTTGCAAAGGTATGCTGACAAGAGGCCAAATCTGAATCACAATAACAGCGCAATCCTATCCAACTTACACCACCGGTGTAACCAGCGGGGGAGGGCAGGGCGGGAAGCTTAGGAGGGAAGGGGAGATTTAAATCCCCTTTGAATCCCCCTTTGGAGAGGATTTGAATCCCCTTTCCGTTCTGGGGCCTCCCGTTCTCGCTGCACCGCTGGTCACTGGCGTTGCTGGAGGTGGGGCGGAAAGCTAAGTTCTGCAGCTTTCCACCCTACCGTTACTCTCCGGTACGAGGCGCCCCGCCCCCTCGTCATAGGAGCCCGTCAGCGGAGAGAAAGCAACGCGCAGGAGATTCCCTGCGCGTTGCTTTCTCTCCGCTGACGGGCTCCTACTACGACGAGGAGGCAGGGCGCCTCATGCAGGAGAATAACGGTGGGGCGGAAAGCTGCAGAACTTAGCTTTCCGCCCCACCTCCAGCGACGCCAGTGACCAGCGGTGCAGTGAGAACGGGAGGCCCCAGAACGGAAAGGGGATTCAAATCCCCTCCAAAGGGGGATTCAAAGGGGATTTAAATCTCCCCTCCCCTCCTAAGCTTCCCGCCCTGCCCTCCCCCGCTGGTTACACTGGTGGTGTAAGTTGGATAGGATTGCGCTGTAAGTGAGAATTCACACACACAAAAACTAGTTATTACAATGTTGAACGTGTGATTAAGGTTTTAGTTTTATGTGTACTTATCTAGAAGCAAATGCAAATGCTTCTAGGGTAGCTACCCATGCTTCTTGGTAGGCAAAAATAAAATTCTTGATGACCTCTGATTAATAGGAGATAAAGAGAATGGATGGTGATGATGGCAGGAATTTCAAAGACTGGAATGCAAATCTTGTGGAGTTTCAAATACAGTACAGTAGATTGGCCAGCGGGTGGCACAGCAGGTTAAACTGCTGAACCATACGCTGTCGATCGAAAGGTCGGTAGTTCGATTCCCGCGACGGGGTGAGCGCTCTTTGCTTGGCCAGCTCCTGCCAAGCTAGCAGTTCCAAAGCATGTCAATGCGAGTAGATAAATAGGTACCGCTTGCGGGAAGGTAAACAGCGCTCCGTGTTCCAGCTGCATGCTATGCGCTGCGGCAAGGAGAGTCATGCCGGCCACATGACCACGGAGGCGTCTTCCAACAACGCTGGCTCTTCGGCTTTGAAATGGAGATGAGCACCACACCCTAGAGTCGGACACGACTGGACTTAATTGTCAGGGGATACCTTTACCTTTACGTTAGATTGGCTTAAAATTTGGCTTAAAAATTGCAGGCAAAAACTCCCACTATCTCCAGAAAGTTACTGCCCAATCCCCTGCTGATGCAGCTGTGCCAACAGAGAGCATGCTGCATCCTGCAGGAGGGGGGCAATCACAGATGTCTCATCCAGGTAAGGAAACACTTGTTCCCTTACCCCCAGGGGTAAACCTCCGTTACCCCAGTGGGTCATCTTGGATCTACGCCAGCCACTTTGCTGACGCAGGTCTGAGGTGAGAAAGGGAGAAAGACTGGGGGGAAAGGGAGAGGGAATGGGGATGAGGATACCAGCGCATGTCACTATCACCAGTATTCACCCTGTTCCACCCCCTCCCCTCTTGGTCACTTCCCCATTCCTCCCCTTCCCACCCTGTCCACTCCCTTTCCCTGCTGCTGGAATAACTGCCCTGCTGGAGGTAGGCAACTGGGGAGCGGACCTCTAGCATTACTGCTGTTTGCAGTGGTGCTTCTAAAATGGCCACTGGTGACGCTCAGAGCACTCCGCTGCAAGCTATTTTACAATAGCAGAACAGTATTCCGCTGTCATAAAGGGACGCATAGGCCTAGTTAGGATTTTGCTATTAGTTTCTGAGTTTCAGGAACTAGAATGAACACCATAGCTCTTAACCCTAAAATCCATGGAAAACAGGAATGTAAAGTCTTCTCTTAAAAATATTTTTTCTAACTTCTCTGCTGATAGAACATTAAAGAGCTTGCTATGGAAGTTTTAGAAAGCCTGCGCTTAATGTTTTTTTTTTTTGCATCACATAATAAGATACCATAAACCATTTTTGCATGTTGAAATACAAGCCAATGGCTCTGTCAAACCCTGTTTTTAAGTGAGACATGCCCAGTGAATATAAATTATCCAAAAAGTTCAAACTGTCACTCTGTTAGATCACATCACTTAAGTACCGATACTTATAATTTCTAGCCGTCAGTCATCTCAGTTTGTGTTTGGACTATAATCCTTGCTCATCCTCTTCCCATCCACTGTAACATGCCTGGCTACTTGGGTATCCTCCACATAGTCCGTCACCTGTGTTAATTCTCCATATATATATTCAGAAAATCAAATACCATCTTGTTTGTGTAAGGAAAATTCCTACTCTGCCACCCTCCAAGGTCTGTAGGGAGATTAAGTTGGTGCCAATCAATATTCAGGATTTAAAATCTGGCAAGGTAATTATGTTTATGTGTTTAAAAAAAAACTATACTACCTTCTGCATTTTGTGTTAATAATTTTCATTAGAGATTTCAGACAGTTACCATGAATCTGGATATACAAGAAAGAAGCTACACTAAATTTTCCATTTACATTAAACACTTCTTAAAGGTGAAAGAGGAAGTGAAATGTAGATATACTTTTCCATGTAATATATGCTGGCAAGCATCTCTGCCATATCTTTCTGTAACTCACTAGATCAGGGGCTTTGGGGACAAGCTTCCTTGAAAATCAGTATGTCTTTAAAAAAAAAATTAAAAAGTAGCAGGCTAAAGTCAGGCAGAGTAAAGTGAATGCTTGAAAAGGCAGTCATCTTTTCCCGCAGGCTAATAAGATTAAGTTCTAGTAATCTGTTTGACCAGCTGCTGAAGACCTTACTTTTTCCTTTTTTTCCCCTTAATTAGGTTCATCTCAACCAGATATTTAAACAAAGTAAAGCAAAACTTTTACATTCTTAGTTCACCTCCTTTATTGACTATTTGTGCTGTTGCAGTTGGACTGTCTTCTTTCAAAGTTTGTGATTTAAGGGAGTCTCGTGTGCCTTGACTGTCCTGCATTGCCAAGCACTAGCCTGTATTTGGCTTCAAGACATAATATTTCTTGGGGGGGGGGGAGAATGGGGGGGGAGGAGGTGCTTTTCTCATCACAGAGCACATATTTAATGTTCAGGCCATGTTGATTCAAGCCAGCTCTTGTTCAGTTCAAAAACAAAGAAGTGCCTTGCAAGTTAATGTAGTTGATTTAAGGTTACTTTGAAAGGTGGGAAGACATTATTAAGCTTCTGCTTGTGTGTGCGTGAAATACAAGGAGTATTATTTTTACCTGATGCGTGAAATACAAGGAGTATTATTTTTACCTTTTTTACCAGAACCTGAAGTGCTGCTCACTTCATATGCTATGGGAGGAATGCTCATTTTCCTGTCACTGGTAATTAGGATAGACCAATATAGGATGTTGTGATTTAAACTGAAAATAATTGTGACTGCTGGGTGGAATGTTTCTGTACTGAGCAAGTTGTAGCAAATCGCAAACAAAATTTACATGTTGTCCAATTTCCCATCTCATGAATTGTATGGGTTGGATCCAAGCTCCTTCAGTCTTATTATTATGTGAAAATCAGTAGGATAGGGATTAAAGAATAAGAAGAATGGGAGAAACTATTGTACAGTACAGTGTTAGTGAAAGTTGTTGGAAATTTGATGAAACTGAATTACAGTAGAAAGAGTATGCAGTGTGTATATAATTTACTTAAAATATTTCCAGGTTGTCTTTTGGTGCCATTGAAGGGACCACCAAGTCAACTTTCAAGGTATCAATAAAACAAATTTAAAACAAAAAATAATCAACTTCTCTTACTACTGTAATAGATTGGCTGGTGTGCATCTGCACTGGCCTACAGGAAGTGGGCCAATATGGTCCATAGAGTGCTGCTTCAAAGTGGTCACATGATGAGGACCCTGCCCCAATTCCATCTTCAGTATCACTCTGGGAGTCAGGGACAGCTTGTGGTGCAGCAAGCGTTAAGGGAGGGTTCAAGACCTGCCACTGTGCTTCCAACAGTGATTTTTAAACCTGCCACCGCCACCACCACCACAGCAGGACAAAAGTGCTGTTTTTACCCTTCCTGAGGGGTTTGCTGGTCCTCCGGGGAGTTGCGGGGAGCCTGCGGACCCCTCTGCAGGCCTCCCCAAGCATCAGAACAGCCCTCCAATACCATCATGCCCCACTTCCGGTTTTTCCAACGATACCAGAAGTGGGTTGCGATCGCTTTGGAGGGCCGTTCTGATGCTTGGGGAGGCCTGCAGTAGGGTCCACAGGCTCCCTGCAAAACACGCGCGCACGCACACACACACACACACACACACACACACACACACACACACACACACACACACACACACACACACTGACCGGAGGACCAGCAAACCCCTCAGGAAGGGTAAAAATAGCACTTTTGTCCTGCGATGGCAGTGCAATCCCAGACACGCCGTCGACGTCACTGCAGGCCACCACTCCCCTTAAGGGAGTAGCGACCCATTTTTCCCGGCTGGGGCATCACGACACCCCAGTTTGGGAACCTCTGTGTATAGTCTGGATGCAGGATTAGGACATGGGCAGCCCAATCCTGTCTAGGAGGACGCAGCGGCACAGATAAGGCACCCACTGCATCCTGAGCAGGATTGGGCCTGCCCTGGTGCAGCTGGCGGCCTCCTTGGGGTAAAGTGACATTTGTCCCCATTACCCTAAGTAATGCACCAGCCTCCCCAATGGGTCTCCTCGAATGCATGTCAGCAGTTTTGCTGACATACATTCAGGAGACCCATGTAAGGCCCAACAGGCCCGGGAAGGGGGATAGGATATGGCAGAGGCTTCCTCCGCTGATCCCTCCCCCTTCCTGGGTCCAATCCTCCAACCCCCCTCCCAGAATGCCCCTGTTCTGCCCTCCCCCCACCCCATCCACCACCTGGTGGGGCCTTATCTCTCTGCTATGGTGCTGCTCCGTTCTGCGGCGCAGGAGGAATGGCGCAAGCCTCTCCGCCAGCCCCACTTACTCTCCAGGTGCTGCAAACGTGCCTTATGGCATGTCTACAACACCCTAGACCAGCGGAGCAGTTGCTCCGCCAGTCTAACGTCAGACAGGATTGGGCTGTAAGTTCTTACCTGCTGCTCTCCTGATTCAGGCTTTTTTTTATTGTGCTTGGTAGTTCTGAAATCAAACCAAAAGGCTGGCAGTGTTTAAAAGGGGGAAGAAACAACCTTAGCATGTGTGCTTTGAGACTGATAACGAACTCTGCAGTTCAAGCTTTAATAACTAGAAGGGAGCTGAGAAACTTCAAAAGGTTGCGTGATAAATGTTTTTGACAATGCGTCAGCTAAATGTTAGACAGAATCTATGTAAATCCTCTCAGTATAAGTAGTTTAAACTGGAAGTTTTGAACTTTTTCTTCGTAAGTGTATGCTAAAGATGTTCTGCTATCTTTGAGTTTAGATGATCCATTTATTGGAAAACATGATATACTCCGAGTCGTTATCCCATGCCCCAGCCAAAGAGAAAATGCAGTAGGTATCCTAACCAATTGTATGAGTAATACTAGCGGCTAGAGTCTAGCCTTTTGTAGTTTTGTCTGGGGCGGGGGGGGGGGTATATTGTATGCAGTGATCTCTGAACTTTAAAATCTGCTGCAGGTGTTCTTGACAGTAATCCTGAAGGCTGCTGATGTTAGTTGAAAAAGCTTGCTTTGAAGCATGCAAATATATGTACTTCAGTACAAAAAAAAAATACTAAACAGGCTGATAGTTGAGTAGATGTCAACATATGACAATTGTAAAGCATTCTGGAAAAAGTTAAGTATTTTTTTTCATATAATCATCACAACTATTGATTTTTTCACCCCATGGACACACACATTGCTGATGTTATACTGGATCATTACAACTGTCTCTCACTAACCACCTACAGGTCAATCTTAATGCTACACACTTGTGGCTGTTTGAAAAGGTGAACAATATAATAAGTGTACGCACGTGTCTATCACTACCACCGAACTGCATTTTTATTTTTATTAAAATATTTCTATACTGCTTTTGCCAGAGGTTCAAAGCAATTTATAAGATTAAAAAAAAAACAAGCTACGATCATAAAATTAACACCGTCACAAATGTAGTATGTGAAGAGTCACAGAAATTTATATTTTCGGCCATGAGCTTCCAGAAGAGATGCATCTCCTGCCCCCTCCAAAGCCAATACATAAATAAATAAAAGATAGGGAGGAGGATCCACAACTGTGGGGCCATCACAGTTAAAACCCAACTTCTGGTCAATACTATCTGAAGTTGTGATGAAGATGGAGCAGAAAGCAAAGCCTTCTGACTAGATTTCAGTTAGTGAGTGGATTAGTGGAGAACCTGCCCATACTTATTTATAATCATTTTTTTTAAGTGGTTGTAAATGTCCAGAACCTCATCACTCATCTGCAAAACACCAGTGTTCTTTAAAAGTGTTGCATGTGTGGCCTAGAATCAGGGTGCAATCCTGAAAGAAAAGCCGGCAATGGAACGAGCGTTCCGTCGCCAGGAAAGTCGTGAACGTGCTGTAAAACATGTTCACGACGACTTGGAAGCAAGGAAGGCTGGCGCAGAGGCCGGCCTCCCTTACTCCGTTGCCGGAGCGCCTGTGAGGCCGCCGGACAAGGTAAGTCAGGATCCAGCGGGGGCATTTCGGCGGGCAGGGGCCATTGGCCTAGCCAGCCCAGGAGGGTGCAGGGGATGGCCTCAGCCATATCCCTGTCCCTGCCGGGCCAGCTAGGCCGTTACATGGCTTCCTTTATTTCCGCCAGCTCTTCAGTTGGCAGAAGTCCGAGGAGGCCTATCAGGCCGGCCTGGCTTTACACCCGGGGAAGGGGACGAGCGTCCCCTTCCCCAAGTAGACCTCCGGACCAGCAGCAGAACGGCCGCCAGGGCTCAGGATCCTGCGGGTGGCCATGGGCCACCAGCCAGATCCTTGCACTGGATTGCGCTGCCCCTGCACTGGATAGCCTCTCAGCACTCCATCTAAAAAATGGAATTATTAATTGCCTGTCCTGCACAATTGTTGTAAGAGTGAATGAAATAAAGATTACAGAGCACTGTGTAAAGTAAAACGTGTACATGTGTATACTGTCTGTCTAAAATTATGGTATGAATAAGGGCCAAACCACACATTGCTTTGGAATTCCATGATTGGAAATCCCAACTTCTTGAAATTTTCTTCTTTTAAATGCAGCTACAAAGGTCCCTAATTTGGATCAAGGCAGAGGGACCAAACTCTTTCCTTCCATACTGATCCCCCTGACTTCAGTCAGGGATTTTTTTTGTGCCTGTTCATTTTCCCTGTTGCAGCTAATAGCCAGCTTTGCAAAGTGGGGCAATTTGGATCAGGGCTATGACATGCAGGACAGGGTTGTACCTTCCCTCACCCTGTACTGTAGTAGCCCCAAACCAAATCAGGGCTCGTCATAACTGATTTTACAAGAAGGTTACATTAGAAGCAGCAACCCCGGAACTCCATCATAACATGCAATACACATCAACCAAGTGGCATTCCCCCACAGTCCCTTCCCACAAGCCCAAATTTCACCTTACAAACAAATAACTCACTTCAGTTTGAAATGCCTGAGTTAGAATGCTGACAGTTGGCACTCAGCCAGGCCCCAGTGGCAAGAAAAGTCTCTAGAAAACCTTGAGTAGGGGAGAGAAGAACCCTTAACCCCAACTACCAGGTATAATTTTTTTTTGTCCAGTCCACTAACCGGTGGCTCAGCTTTGCAGCCTGGGTTAGGCTTACCATCCGTCCCGGAAAAACTGGGACTGCCCCAGTTTAACATAAGAACATAAGAAGAGCCCTGCTGGATCAGGCCAAAAGCCCATCTAGTCCAGCTTCCTGTATATCACAGTGGCCCCACCAGATGCATCAAGGAGCACAAGACAACAAGATAACCTGTTTCCCGTTGACACTCCCTTGCACCTGGCACAGAGAAAACCCACTTCTAAAACCAGGAGGTTGCTTATGGCTTGTAACCTGTGATGGTCTTTTCCTCCATGAATCTGTCCAAACCCCTTTTAAAGGCATCTAGGCCAGGTGCCATCACCACATCCTGTGGCAAGGAGTTCCACAGATGAATTACACGCTGGGTAAAGAAATATTTTCTTTTGTCTGTTCTAACTCTCCCTCCACTCAATTTTAGTGCATATCCCCTGGTTCTGGTGTTGTGCGAGAGGGAGAAGAATTTCCCTCTATCCACTCTCTCCATCCCATGCATAATTTTATACGTCTCAATCATGTCCCCCCTCAGGCGCCTTTTTTTCTAGGCTGAAAAGCCCCAGACGCTGTAGCCTTTCCTCATACGTCTCATTTGACTTATGAGGAAACTCATTAGCATATATGTGAAATTTTGGTTTCTTGCCCCAATGTGCATCACTTTGCACTTACTTACATTGAAGCGCATCTGCCATTTTGCTGCCCATTCTCCCAGTTTGGAGAGATCCTTCTGGAGCTCTTCACAATCCCTGCTGGTCTTCACCACCCGGAAAAGTTTAGTGTCATCTGCAAACTTGGCCACCTCACTGCCTATCCCCAACTCCAGGTCATTTATGAATAAGTTGAAAAGCACCGGTCCCAAGACCGATCCTTGGGGCACACCGCTTTTCACCTCTCGCCATTGTGAAAATTGCCCATTGACTCCCACTTGCTGTTTCCTGGTCTTCAACCAGTTCCTAATCCACAAGAGGACCTGCCCTCTTATTCCCTGACTGTGGAGTTTTCTCAGGAGCCTTTCATGAGGGACCGTGTCAAACGCCTTCTGAAAATCCAGATATATAATATCTACGGGTTCGCTCGCATCCACATGCCTTTTGACCTTTTCAAAAAATTCTAACAGGTTTGTGAGGCAAGACTTCCCCTTGCAGAAGCCATGCTGACTCTCCCTCAGCAGAGCTTGTTCTTCTATGTATTTTAAGATTTTATCCTTAATGAGACTTTCCACTTATTTTTCCAGGGCCTGGTCCGCCGCCGCTTCCAGGATTTTAAAAGTGTTAAAATGTTTCCTGTGCGACGCCATCTTGGATCTCACGAAATCTCGCGAGATCCAACATGGATCTCATGCCCAAATCTCGTGAGGGTACATGGGGCAGTAGTACTCATGAGTCGACCCCACGGGGGAGTCCTGGCTGACCTGATGCAGCTGACCAGCCAGGAATCGGGCTTGGACAGTAGCAGCAGCAGCACGAAGGACTAGGCAAGCAAAAAGGGCGAAAATGATGGGGGCGAAAAGCGGTGAAAGGGGCAAAAATAATTAATTAATTGGAATTAATACAGCCTCCCTCGTGCAGCCGATCGTTGAGAGCTTAAACAGCCACGCAATGTGAAAATTACTTAGGTGCTAAATTATCTGCGATATTAAAGCAGTATTTCTCTCAGTTTCCTGTTGTTCTGTGATCTGTCAAAGTGCGAGACCTTTTGATGACTGGAACCCAACTATCACTAATCTCTACAGATTCCCCCTTCCTATTTACTGCAGTTGGATGTTTTATTATTTCGATTGCTTCCCTGTTCAGACGGGAACGATATTGTTTTATTAATTCAAAGATATGTACTGGTCGTGAAAACCTCAGAACATACAATATAAATATTTTTTTAAAATTCTGGTGGGGAATAAAAAGTAGGAGGGGTTGCCCCAGTTTGGGCACCTCAAAATATGCTAAGCCTGCCTGGATGACTGGGAAGAGTAGGAGTGGGGGTGTAGACAGGGCTCAATCACAGGCAAATCTGCTAAACTGAAGCTGGGAGCACCACTATTTAATACCAACTTGGCTAATGGAGAGGGGAAAGGGGGGGATACTTCAGAGCCCAGCTTCTTATAAAGGAGGCAGTTGTCATCTTTCAGCTACGTTCAGCTACTTGAAAGCTGTTCAGACAGAAGACTTGAAGAAGCATATAAAAGACCACATGTATGTTTGCCAGGGGACTTTGCTAATCATGATGGGCCACTCCAGCTCCTGGTCTCCACTTGCTGTTTGTTTACTGGGCTTGAGCTATCTGGATTGTGTGGTTTATTATAGAACAAATTGATCAGTTGGTCTGCTGAGGCCCTAATCCTATCCAAATCCCCCCTACTGATGCATGGGCGCCAAAAAGGTGTGCACTGCATGCTATGGTAGAGGGGGGGGATGATCAGACCACTTGCAGGAGGTATCAACATTTTGTACTTAACTCCTGGTAGGCTGCCTGAGCACCAGTGGGTCTCCTCAGACATTCACCACCTATTTTGGAGGTGTATATCCAAGGAGAGGAAAGGGGGTTGAAAAGGAGGGGATAAGATCCAGCATGCACCATTGCTCCTGGATTCACCCCCTCCCGCCTCCTCCCCATAATAATAATTTCACGTGTTATAATAGAGAGTAACAGAGGGAGAGATCTCTGGCCTGCTTGGATGTGCAAGGAGGAGGAGGAGGGATGCCTGCCTGCCTCTCTCTCTCTCTTTGTGTTTGTGTCTGCCTACTCGCCCAGCAATGCAGTCACCCTGGCTTGTCCCGCCACTTGCAAATTGCCTATCTGGGCTTCTCCTGCCTGGTTCTGTGCATGCATCTTTTCTTTTGTGAGCGCCTGCCTCACACACAGCCCCCCACCATCCCTTTCTCAACATGCTGGTCTCTATACTGGTCTCAAGAGAAAGGGAGGCAAGGAAGCAGAGGGATTGGCCAGGCAGCAGCGTCACTAGGAGGCGCATCACTAGGGGTGGGAGGTCAGCTTGTCACTAGGGGCGGGTCAGCACATCACCCCATGATGCCGCTGCTGCCCCCGCTCCCGCCTAGTACTGCGTACAACCCGATCGGGGTGACGCGCAGGGGGGGTGATGCGTCCGCTGCTCCCCTCTCCCCCTGCTGCCGCCCGGTACGACTCGCACACCACTCGCATCTTCTTCGGTCGCTTCTAACTAGGCCAGGGGAAGCAAGGCTGAAAGCGACGCTCTTCGCATGCGCACAACACTGCTTTGAAGCCTTGCTCTCAGAAGGGCCGAATGAAGACGCGATCAGATCTTTGTTCATTTTAATTTAATTGGAAAAATGTCAAAACACAAATTATTGTATAAGCCTGAGTCTTTGAAGTATGAGCTCAACCTTGTTGGTTGGATATTACTTTCTCCCACCAAGCCTTAAAATGATTAGAATTAGAATGTGATTTGGTTAAAGATATACTAATTTATAATCAGAGGTCCACAGTTTTTGGCTGGCTTTGGTAGCAAGAAGCCCAAAGTACTCATTACTGACCCCTTCCCTGAGTAGCAAAGGAACGTCTGTGACAACATAATGAGTTTTAGAGGTGCTTCAAGCACTTCCATAGACCTATGCAACTCTGGGGGCAGCCCCATGCTACTCGCCAGTTCGGAGCTGGGATGACTCAGTCCTGGTGACTGGGCTTGGGAGAAGGACACAGTTACCATTTTTTAAAAAAAATGCACTCATCCCTTTTATCTTCCTATTATTTTCTCAGAAGACATTAACAATCTCTGTTTATCTTTTTTTCTTGTAATACTGTTTAAAGAAATCCTCTGTTTATAAATATTGAAAACACTAGCTTTTATGGTCTATCTGTAATATTTACTACTCTTTCACTGTAAGTTAACGTTGTCCATGCTTGAGTATTTCCGTGTTGAATAGATTTTTAACTATTTGCAGGCCAAGCCTTTTATAAAGGCTTGGGAACATGCTGTGTGCAATATTAATAACAATAAAACTCTCATTGTATATAGATTCTAGCCTTTATCCTGGGACATCCTAAGTGTTTGAAAAGACTCTGTTGACTTCAGTCACTACTAATAAGTAAAGCACTACTACTGGGTTAGGGAGAGGTAGCTTGCCCTGACTAGCTAACGCTTGGGATTGTCATGCTAGGAAATTTACCATAGCTTCTGCTCTAGCTAAGTAGGTATCAGTCCACTGGATGCATATGGGGGAGATACTAGTAGGTGGTATTAACTAATTGTGTATTTAGAATTTCTCCAGGGAACTACAAACAGGGTACAGGGCTGCAATCAGCCTACAGGCCTTTTGTTGTGCAACTATGATCTAGATGTTAATTTGGTTTCAGATTTACATCACACCATTCTTCAAAAGTGAAAATGCATGAAAGTCTTGATAAAATAACTTTAAGTTCGTTCTCCTTCTTTGCCAGTTCTATTGTTATGTAGATGCAATGTGTTGGATAAAAAAAGCAGAAATAATTGGAGTGGAAAAATAAAGTACTACTTTATGAAGAAAAGGTTATGTTTACAGCAACTTCCAGTGATCAAGCTATTTTCCTTTTTGCAAAACTGGGACAAAAGAGTTTTGGTTGCTATACCCTGAGTTTGTCCTAGAATGAATTTTTATCCACACATTTACATTTTAGTCTGTTAAATACATTATGAGTCAAAGGGATTTTTGTGAATTAAACTCCAAACGTTTACAAGTACTATCATGTCAAGCATGTTCATATGATCATAAAAGTTTTCCTCTTTTTTCAAATACCAAGCCTAATACTTCCCAGTCATCGCCAACATTCCCTTAGGGCTTTTCCAGTGATGGAATTCTCCTGGCAGTATACTTGTGCTGCTAGCCCCAATCTAGTGCAAGTAGAGTTATTATAGCCCACAGCAGGTATGAGGGGTAGCCTTGCTGGGTGAAGGTATAGTTCTGCATGTTCTGCTTCGTTTTTTTCCAGTAAATGGTGGGGGCTTTGTTACAGAGAGAGAACATCTTTGTTGGAGTTTGTTTACATACATACTGAAGTGATACTGTAATATGCCCATGCATAAAATCTGTCAACTTCTAATCTGCTTTAAACTGATTGTGTTCACTTTTGTAACCATATGCTAACTTGAACAAGACCATTTAACTACACTGTACAGTGGTGGGCTCAGAATCAAAGCCTGTGTTCTTTTAAAGCATAGAGCTCCTTAGACTAGAAAATAACTTGACTCATCAGACTTCCTGACAAACGTGTGCGTTTGAGCTTCTACAATCATATTTGTGTTGTACACACTGCTGTACAAGAAAGCCACATATACCACAGATACTTTGGTGCAGAGGCTAGAAGGGCTGGACTTGGGGGGGGGAGGGAGAAACCCAGGTTCATGTCTTCTACACAGCTGTGACATTCACTGGATCATTTTGAGCCCCGTTGCTTTCTCCCAGTTCATTGCGCAATCCAGTGCAAGATACAGCCGGCGGAGCAAGTGCTCCGTCAGCTTAGGGTGTCACGAAAGTGGCGTAAAGCATTTTCACTGCACCCTGGGAGTAAGCGGCACTGAGGCTGGTGCCACTCACTCCACCACCAGTCAACACCCACACTGCTGGATGCAGATAAGTGCTCTGCCAGAGGGCGTGGGGAGGGTGGGCCAGGATGGCGGGGGAGGGGGCGATTGGCCGGCCAGACCAGGGAGGGGGCAGGGATATTGGCGGCATACTCCGCCGATATCTTAACCCCCTTCCCGGGCATGGCTGGCCTTACACAGTCTCCTCAGATGTGTGCCTCAGATCTTTTCCCTGGGGAGGGCTATTTTAAATATTAGGTATTTGCTTGCGGGCCGGCTGTAAGGCCGGCCGCCATTTTTAATTTATTTAATTAATTTTTCGGAGGCCCCCCCATCGGCCTCCGGAGGCTCCGCGCAAACCAGCCGAAGCCGCCGCCGGGTCCGCGGGTCACCTCCGGAGGCCGGGAAAGGGCCTCCGCACGTCCTCCCCGGCCGCCGCCTCGACCCCTTCTGACCAGGCCGTCATCGGCCATTTCGCGCATGCGTACGACGACGATGAAGGCAAGCTTGCCCTCACCATCGTCGTACGCATGTGCAAAATGGCCAATGACGGCCTGGTCAGAAGGGGTCGAGGCGGCGGCTGGGGAGGAGGCATCGAGCTCCTCTCCCGGCCTTCGGGCCCCCGACTCAGGGGTGACGCGCGGACCTGGCGGAGCCTCTGGGGGCTGGTTGGGTGGCCTCCCGGCAATCTGTCCGGGGGCCGGACAGGATGGCCTCGCAGGCCTGATCCAGCCCGCGGGTCTGAGGTTCCCCACCGCTGCCTTAGCACATTCATAATGAAGCTCAGCACTAAACTGTGTTTTCCTTCAAAGTTCTCTTAATTGGCTGTGGGGGTCCAGTTGAGCAGACACTATTTGTAATGTCTATACTATTTCTCAAAGTGCATCTCTAGCATAGTGTTGCTGTATTGGAACAGTGTCTGCAAGCTCCTATGTTGAGAGAAGTTGATTCTGCCAGAGATGTTGTCTGCCATCTCTTTGCATTCCTTACACAGGTAGTTGGTTTTGTGAAACTTTCACCAAAGAGATACATATGATTGCTTTAATAGCTCCATATCAAAGCTGTTCCAGCATCTTTCCTGCCTCACTCCATTTTAGTTATAAAAAAAATATGTCTATAAAAGTCCATAGACAAAATTATGCACCTGTTCTTTTATTAAAAACAAAACTTAGCCAGTAAAACGTAGTTAATAACCATATCAGTGAGTGAACCCTGACAAATCCATTAGACGAATGCTCTGACCACATTGGCAGATGAGTGTTTTGTTATGCATACTGAGGCAAAAGAGAGCTGTCCAGATGTTGATACGAACCCAGTGGTATCAAAATTTCTCTTATGAGTCTGTCAGTAGTATACATCACCTGCCTGGTAGTGTGAAGACTCTCTAGGCCAGGGGAGGGGAACCTCCGGCCCGCGTGGCCATTGGCTCCAGCCCCCGGGAAGATTGCCGGGAGGCCGCCCAACCGGCCCCCGGAGGCTCCGCCGGGTCCGCGCGGAGGCCGGGAGAGGGCCTCCGCACGTCCTCTCGGGCCGCCGGCTCGGCCCGTTCTGACCAGGCCCTCGTCGGCGATTTTGCACATGCGTACAAGGCCGATGAGGGCAGCTTGCCCTCATCGGCCTTGTACGCATGTGCAAAATCGCCGACGAGGGCCTGGTCAGAACGGGCCGACCGGCGAGCGAGGAGGACGTGCAGGGGCCCTCTCCCGGCCTCCGGAGGTTTCGGACGGTGAGCGTGGAGCCTCCGGAGGCCGATGGGGGGGGGCGGGGGCCCTAAATTAAATAATTAATTAAAAATGGCGGAACAAAAATTAAATATTTTAATGGCCCTCCGCGGGGAAAAGGTTCCCCACCCCTGCTCTAGGCATTGTAAGCTTCTTGCACTGAATGATAACCATGTCAAAGCATTTTTGAGGTCTTTATATGTGACCTTATACAGGAAGTCCTCACTTAACGTCGTAGATAGGTTCTTGGAAACTGCGACATTAAGTGAAACAACATATCATGAAACCAATTCTCACCGGTGGGCTCAGTGACAATCCAGGGGGACTCTGGTGGGCTCACTGTGTGCTGCAAAGCCGCTTCTGGGACCCTCAACCCACTTCCTTGGTTTTGTTTTTGCCTCAGAATGCTTTGCAATGCATTCTGGGGCGAGAATAGAACCCGGAAGTGGGTCGCGAGTCTGACGCAACCCGGAAGCAGCTGTGGCCACGGAGGATGGCGTTAAAGCAGAACAACCGATAGCAAAATGACAGTAAGCGAGGACTTACTGTATTTGAATCAGTCCTGAAAGCTAGTCTTGACGTGGTAGTCTGCATTGAGCAGTAGCTTCTGAGCAATCCTTATGACTGCATACACATGATAAAGTGTTGTCATCTGCCTAGCTTGCTCAAGAAGGTCCCTTTGAGCAGAGATTGAATTCCTGGATGGTTGTAGGTCATAGGATGATGTATGAGAAAGTTGCATGGATGGGCTATTCCAGCCATTTACATAAATATGCACTCATAGGGAAAAAATCAGGGAGCCATCCCATGGATGCAGAATGTCAAGTCAAAGTTGCCCTTGCTGGCAGTATCTTAACTACAAGGCATGGTCATTACATTTTGATTTACAAATAAAGTATTGATTTATGAAAAATGTCACATATATCAATAAATCAAAAGAATGTACATTTTCCATAACACTATAGTACATTCATATTGTTGCAGTAAAGCTTATCTCATTTACATTTTTAAGTGCCTTTCAAAGTATGGGATATCTTTTCTGGAAAACAAAGCATTGCTTTTCCTTGTTCTCTGGCCAATACAAAGCACTTCCAAGGTCAGGTATGGTAGACTTTCAACAGCAAACATATTTGCATGTCACTCGAAAACCAATTTAGCTGAAATAAAAAGCTGTCTGAAATAAAAAACAAGTCAACCCTGCAAAGTCAAGAGAAGGGAATTAATATTGTACCTTATACAGTTTGATTTTTACCCATACCTTTTCACTTGAGAAAATGACTTGTGTATTTTTATTTATTTAAAATATTTATATCCCTCCTTTCCTCCCATAAAAGTTGGACACCCAAGGCAGCTTACAGAGATTAAAAATAGAAAAATTACAATAAAGTACAATTCATAATAAAATAATAGTAACAGCAATAAAAAACAGCAGATGATAAAAACCTAGCAACCCAGTTTACCGCAATGAACAGCAGCAACAAAATAGGAGGAGGGACTCTAAACAGAAAAGGAATGTTTTTAGCCCCCGCCAGAAGGTTAACAGGGAGGGTGCTGATGTTAGCTCAGAAAGGAGGGTGATCCAAACTTGAGGTACCACTAAAGAGAAGGCCCTGCCCCTTGTGGCCATCAACCTCATCAGGTCTGCCCCTTATGAACTTAGAGGGGCAAGGCAGTTGGTACAGAAGAAGGCGGCTCTTCAGATATCTCAGTCTCAGCCATAAAGGGCTTTAAAGGACAAAAACAGCACCTTGATTTGTGCTCAGAAATGAACCAATAGTCAGTGCAGCCACCAGAGCAGCGACTCAACAGAATCAAACCACCCAAGCTCTGGCCACCACATAAGCCGCCAAGTGTTGTAACAACTGCAGTTTCTAAACAGTCTTTAGGAGCAGCCCCATGTAAAGCTCATTACAGTAGTTGGGTCTTGATGTCAGAGATGTATCTAAGTCACTAGGTCACAAGTCCGAGTGTGAGTCAGTGCCAACATTTTTGGGCAAGTGCGAGTCATTTTTGTATGAGTGCAAGTCGAGTGTGAGTCACTTTGGGGAAAATGGCTTTTTCCCCTGAAAATGGGATGGGGGTGTGGGGGGACCTCTGAGGCTTCTAAAGCACCCACTTGGCTTCCCCTATGCCCTTCCTCTCACCTCTCAGTCTTGTCACTACCCATCTGGTTTGGGAAAAACAAGCATGTCTACACTCAAACCATTTATTATTCCCTCCCTGCCCCTCCCCTTGCTGAGCCGTGCATCCTTTGGGCTCGGAGTTTTTGCCAATTAGGAGGAACCGCTGCAGCAGCTTCGCCTTCCCTCACCCCTCCCCACCTCTCGCGCTCAGAGTTGTGGCCAGTGGCGTCACTGTGACGCGCGTCACCCCAGAGCGGGGGACGCGCATCACACACCCCCGACTCACCCCCCCTACAGAAACTTACCTTTTCCGGTGCGCGTCACCCTCCGGAGGCCGGACGCTCCGAGGCCGGGGAGCGTCCGGCCCGGCCGGCGCTCCAGGGCCTTCTAAAAAGAAGAGGCCCAAAGCGCTTGCGTTAAAACGCGAACTTTTAAGATTTTCGCGCACGCGCAAACCCTTTTCTGAGGGCAAGGGCCTGCCCTCTTGCCCTCAGGAGGGTCTGCGCATGCGCGAAAATCTTAAAGGCTCGCGTTTTAACGCAAGCGCTCCAGGGCCTTCTGAAAAGAAGAGGCCCAATGCGCTTGCGTTAAAACGCGAGCTTTTAAGATTTTTGCGCATGCGCAGACCCTCCTGAGGGCAAGAGGGCAGGCCCTTGCCCTCAGAAAAGGGTTTGCGCATGCGCGAAAATCTTAAAAGCTCGCGTTTTAACGCAAGCGCTTTGGGCCTCTTCTTTTTAGAAGGCCCTGGAGCGCCGGCCGGGCCGGACGCTCCCCGGCCTCAGAGCGTCCGGCCTCTGGAGGGTGACGCGCATCACACACACCCCCGGCGCGCGTCACCCCCCGGCGGCCCGCCACGCTACAGTGACTCCAGTGGTTGTGGCCAATGGCAAACAGACGGCAAATAAAGGGAAAAAACTCCGAGCCAGGCTTGCTTTCCCACCCCATCAAAGAACCCTCCTCCTCCAAGGTCTCCACTGTGCCTGCCTGTGTTGATGCCGTCCATTAAAGGAAAATGACTCAGAAATGGCAAGTTGTTACCCCCACAAGTGCAAGTCCCATGGGTCACGAGTCCGAGTGCGCGTCAGTGGGTCACGAGTACGAGTCAGGGAAAAAGTGACTCAGTCGCACTTGTGAGTCGAGTCATTTGACTCAAGTCCCCATCCCTGCTTGATGTTAACAAGGCATAGACCGCTGTGGTTTATATACTTCCATCCGACTAGTATAGCCAGAGCTGGTGCACCAGTCTAAACTGGGCAAAGGCCACCACTGCCACCTGGTGATCTAGGAGGAGGTATGAATCCAGGACGGTCCCGGGTTTTCTGGGACGGATGGTAAACCTAATTAAAGGTGAAGCTGGAATTCAAAGTTCATTGTTGGATGTGAGATTACAGCAAACCCTGAAGTTTGGCACTGAGCCATATCGAATGAGAATCACAGCTCGACCTCATGGTTCATGTTGGAGATGCAACTATAGTTGAGAACTGTAACCCAAATGATCTCTGTATCGTAGATCATAACCACTTTTTGGCAAGAAGTTGGTATCTTTAGTATCAACTTCATTCCAGTTTGCATAGTGGCAGTGCATCTTTCATTTTTTACCTCTTCCTGCATTGTCTCTCCTAAACCTGAACTGTCCAGATTGCCTGTAGGTCAGATACACAAGCAGTTTGTACAATGGGAGCATTGATCTTGTGAGAGGTCAAATGCTCCCTGACGGTTGATCATAAGGTTCAGGATAATTGAAATGGTTGTCTGTGAGCATGTAGTGTTTCGGAAGCTGGACACTGGAGTGTATATTAGAGGATCTGATTGCTTTTCTTTGAGGTTCTCCCCCCCCCCCCCCATGGCCTCTTGGTTTGAGAGAAGCTATGCCAGCTGATGAATTTACTGGCGAGGGACAAGGGCAAGACCTTCCATACCCACTCCCCCATGTAGTTTATTTCTCCTTTGCCCTATATTACCCTATATGGGGGGTCTTTTAACAATTTGGGATAGGGTGTGAGATGAGTGGTTATCTTGGGATAGTAAGCTTGTTTTCTGTTAACTATATAGTTCAGGGGTTCTCAACCAGTGGTACTCGTACCACCAGTGGTACTTTGGCTGACCGCTGGTGGTACTCGGACCACTGGAACCCTGCCCTGATGCCGTGCTGTGAGCATCACATTTTCACTTGGCCTTTGGCCAAGCTTCTTGGGAATGTTGAGAGGGGCCCTCCCACCTACTCAGAACCTCCTACCAGCATCTTCTGGCCTCCAAAACCTGAAAACTGGTGATTATGAAGTAACTGGTGATTATGTCATTGCCAGTCACTTCTGGTGGTAAGCAGCAGGAGAGTAGCTCCAGAGGTGGTACTCAGCTGAGAAGAGGTTGAGAACCCCTGATATAGTTGATAAGTTTGTACTACCAATGTAAAATATTGCTTTACTTAGGTCCCAGGATAATACTGGGTATGTTCCAGTTTTTAAACTATACATTTTAATAGCATGAACAAAACAAGTTCTGTCAATTTTTAAACCAGAGGTGTTCCAAAGGATTGTCAAACTAGAGGATTGACAACAGAATGACTCTGCATGAAGATTCTTGTCTGATCAGAATTATTCACTGTGCAAATTAAAATAAGAATGTACAGGAAACACTTTTCTGTATCATTAAAGTGCACTTTTTCCATTGCTACTTGCCACAGCTTTTACTTTTAATTCTATCTTTGGCACATCCACTGAAAAATCTTCCTGTGCAGCTTCACAGAAGAAGTGGAGTCATTCCATGGAACATATAATGATAGACACTGAAGGGGTCCATAACTGCAGATCATATCCCTTGCTTCAAAGCAGGAGCCTCTGCACCTCAACCCCCTAAAGATTAACCCACGTAATCCAAATTATAATGCACCACTGAAATATCTTTTTAAAAAGCGTTCCATGCCAACATGATACAAGTTTGAAACACCCAGCTAGTCAGAAATGGGTTGCTGCTTCCTTTGCTTCTGGCCCCATTGTCCTATGGAGAGAGCAGAAGGAAGAGGAGCTACTCCATCAGTCAGTGGACTTCCTCCCAAAGGCCACTACAGTGACGCAGTAGCCTGTGAGAGAAAGGCTATTGGCCAGCAGAAGGGGGAGAAGTTACTACTGAAGGACTTAACAGCGGTAGCCTCTCTTCTTTTTCCTACTCTCTGGGAATGGGTGGGGGAGGAGCAGTCACTACCAGTGGGGGGGGGTAAGTGGGGGAGGCCCAACATAAACCAATCAAAATCTTTGGTGAACTGATGAGTTCCTGCATCTGAGACTTAAACATTTGAACACATGAAGCTAGTGCAGGTATGAACATTATAAAATTGCCCTGTGGTATAAAGGAATAGAAGTTTTAAATACCATTCCTTCCCCACTCCAGACCCCTTCTTTGTAACCCTGGTTCTTTGGATAAACTTTGAATATTCTTGCCCAGCAGTTCTCAAAGTTTTCCCCACAAGTCAGAGAGAACTGTGAGTAGCCGCAGGGGCAGCAGCAGCTCTCCTGGGATCGCAATGACACTCCTGGGATCATGCTTAAGGGTCTGGCAGCCGCTTGCGGTTCTCCTGATGGGTCACAACCCACCAGTTTGAGAAATGCTGTTCTAGCCTTTCAAACAAACTCTGTGAAGAGTTCTTTTTTTTTTTCAATAGAAGAGCCCCAATTCAACCAAAGTTCATGACTAGAGGTGTTTTTTATGGTTTAATTTTTTTTCGCAGATTACCCGGGTACGCCCGATTAAACACACGAGACCTGGTATGGATATAAAGGGTCACTTTATTGAAATACAGGAAAGCAAGATCATAGTAAAGAGGAGATCTACAGGCCGGGGTCAGGGTGTAACACGCGCACATGAGAAGCGCTGACACGGGGCATCCTAAGGACTGCCCGGACGGAGTTACAACCCAGACTCCGAGTCATCGCCCCTCGCCTGAGGAAGCAGACTCATCCACGCCGACCCCTAGTGGGCCAGGACAGCAGGAACCGCTGCACCGCCGAGCCGGCGGGCCCTAGGCTGTGCTCAGGTAAGACTGGGAGGAGTGTGGGACAGAGCAACCTCAGGTATCGGCTCCTCCCACACTCCTCCCCAGCACCTAACAGGGGGCGTCACCACCCCACCTCCCCTCTCTCATGTGCTTCCCCAGCCACCGTGTAAACCCCGAGCATCGCCCGAGGGGATGCTCAGCATTACGGTGTTTAACCAAGATGAAATAGCAGAAAGTGTTATGTGTAATAGTGTGTTTTTATTCCAGATTTTTTTTCCCATTTTAACCGCTTTAAAAGTGTACTAGGTAGGGTGGTATAGGTTGTATCGGTTGTACAGTGCCAGCAGATGAAGAATGACGCAAAATTACATGGTTTTATTTTATTTTTAGCAGATTTTTTTACCAGAAAGCAGTGTTCTGTGTTTTAATGCGGTTTTATGCAATTAACCAAAAAAAAAAACCACCTATACTCATGACGTTTAAATCCCATTGAAACCAGTGGAGCTTAAGCGATCCCTAACTTGTTCTCCTGATTTTAATGAGACTCAAGAGCAGGTAACTTCAGATGAATCAGGATAATAATGCAAATGGGAGACATAATACAATCTAGTTTCTTGGGATTCTGGGGGGGGGCAAAGCACTGAGGGTAATCGCAAAAGTTCAAACATACTTGTATACCTTCAATTATTTTTATACTATGATATTTATAGGAAATTATTTGGGTATATATGAATTTGAAAAACCTACCATTTCAGTAAGCATGGTGCAGCAACAAGGGTTTTTCCTCCTTGCGCTGCATAATGTGAAGGCTATGTATGGAACTAAGGGCACAATCCTATCCAACTTATGCCACCGATGTAACCAGCGGCGCAGTGAGAACGGGAGGCCCCAGAACGGAAAGGGGATTCAAATCCCCTTTGAATTCCCCTTTTAGAGGGGATTTGAATCCCCTTTCTGTTCTGGGGCCTCCTGTTCTCGCTGCGCTGCTGGTTACACCGGTGGCATAAATTGGATAGGATTGCGCTGTAAGAGGGACAAAAGAAAGTACGGATCAGACTTCCGTTTTAAGTGCCCTAATCTAGGTTCCTTTAGCAAGTACGTATATTACTGCATATTGCAACACATGCTTTATGGTGGACTTCCATTATGACACACTGTGTGTATATATAACAATATGGAACTGGGAAGATCTGACACTCTCTTTTAGTGTTGATTAAAGTTTTTGGCATCAAGATATGTTAAAGCTTTACTGCTTTAATACTTTTAAGTTAACTCTTGGCATCACTTCAAAACAATTATGCAAGATCTATCACAAGTGCTCCTCTTATCTTATCTGAATAGCCATTTTATCCTGTAAATGATTTAAGCCTACACTACTCTGTTATTGTCTAACAGAGATAGAATGGGGTTCTGTTAAATCTTTGTACTGCTGAGTTCTTTTCATTGCTTCTAGTTTATTTTACTTTGTTCTCACTGGAAGGAGTTAGTGAACCCTAAAATAACATGAACTGCCATCTTGTGTTTCCTGGTTTGTCAATTCTATCTGTCCTACAAAGAGATGGGATAACATCCCTATGGCATTCAGAGGTGTAAGTCAAATTGAAAATATGCAATTTTAATTGTAAATTTGAACCCTCCCTAATCCTACCATTAATCTCTTGATGACTCATTAGGGGCATTATTCATTCTTACACTGAAAAGGTTCACATTTAGAATACTGTATGTAAGAGGTGCCCATCTTCAGAGAAGCCCACTGCTATGTTTCTGCACAAGTGACTGTTCTAGATGTGGTTTCTGACTGAGAGTCAAGCCCAAAACAGTGACTTGTACAGAGATGCAACACAGCCACCTCAGAGGAGGACAATTCTGCCGTGTGTCTGTATCAGGTGTGATAGAATACTCCAGATTTACTGCCTGCCCACCTTGACCTGATAAAAAGGAGGTAAAAAGGAGGCAAGGCCAGGGCATGAAATCATACAGAGAGACAGTGGGAAGGCTCCGCTATGAGTCGACACCTTGGGATCAGAGGAGCCTTAAATTATTTCCTCATAACACACTAGCAGTTTTTTGCGGCGCAGTTGCGGCGCACTACTGTGCCCTAACATACTGTTTGGGAATGTATTGTTTACCAAGTATAATAGCTATCAGTGCTGCTCTAGAAAGACTAGGTAAGGTAAAGGTAAAGGTGACCCCTGACAATTAAGTCCAGTCGTGTCCGACTCTAGGGTGTGGTGCTCATCCCCATTTCAAAGCCAAAGAGCCAGCGTTGTCCGAAGACGCCTCCGTGGTCATGTGGCCGGCATGACTCTCCTTGCCGCAGCGCGTAGCATGCGGCTGGAACACGAAGCGCTGTTTACCTTCCCGCAAGCGTAGGCTTACTGGATCTCCAACTGGGACAGAGTGCTAGATCTTTAGCTAGATTCAGAAGCAAGCCCCACTGAACACAATGGGGCTTGTTTCTGAGTAGACATGCCTAGGATTGTGCTGTAAGGTTTAACAAGCTACACCTGCCCACATTCCTTCTCCTAAAGATCTAGCACTCTGTCCCGGTTGGAGATCTGGTAAGCCTACGCAAGCGGTACCTATTTATCTACTCGCATTAACATGCTTTGGAACTGCTAGGTTGGCAGGAGCTGGCCAAGCAACTAGAGCTCACACCGTCGTGGATTCGAACTGCCGACCTTTCGATCGACAGCTCATGGTTCAGCGGTTTAACCCACTGTGCCACCCGCTGCCTAAACATGCTTTTAAGAGGCATGCATACTTCTAGAAGTGCTTCTTTTTCCGCTGAAAACAGCCACATAGAACCCAGTCCTAATCAAGACTGTGGTGCATGAGAAAGGGAAGTTAGCTCTTTCTTCTTATGCCATTTTTCCCTTGGAAATCTCTTCCACAAAGCAGCTATTTGTTCCTAAAACAGCTATTTGCAGCAACAAGCTGGGGGGGGGGGGAGTATTTCATTGGTAAAACAGCATGCGAAGAAAAAGGGAACCTCCCTGTGGTCCCAATCAGGGTTTGACCCCCACAACTGTTTTCATTGAAAAAAGAAGTACCTGCTCTTAATTGTGCATTTAGGTGCACATCTAGTTTGACCTGGAGAGGGAAGACTCATGGAGTCTCCTTGTTACAAGCTCTCAGACATGATTGGTAACTGGTGAAGGGATTTGGAACATCTATTTATTGCACCACCAACGCATTCGATTTGGTTGCATTCTGATTGTGGGAATGTTCATGTCTGCTTTGTACTGGTATTGTTTCAGAGTTTGGAACAGGAGATTGAGAAGTATTGTAATCAAGTTCGCTCTGCTGAAAAGAAGCTGCAACACAGAGATCTGGAGACACAGGAACAGGTATAGTGCTATTTCCTGATATATTTCTGGTCTTGGGCAAGGAGATTACATATATTTCAAAATAAGGTTTTGCTTGAAGACACAACCACATTTTTACTGAATTTGGAGTGTGCTTTATATTTTTGTTTTTGTTAATAAAAAAGAATTAAACTGTCTGTACCCTGTGGGCAAACTCTTATCCAGTGCTGCCTCTTTCAGCCTGACATTTCAACTATTTTAGCTATTAAATTATTTATTTTTTTAATGGCAGTACTGTTTGCAATATATGTTTTCAGGTATTTATTCAGGTAAGTAATCTAGCAACTTAAAAAAAAAACACCACTATGGCTTGGATCCGGACTTGCACAGCAGAACAATGTGTGCACAAGGGAACGTTTCCTCCCCCTCTCCCCATAGCAGCCCCTTGCATCCCTTGAAATCCCTTTCCTGAAGGTTGAGGAACCTCTCCAGATTGGCATGTGATCTGACACAGGGACTGCAGTGGAAGGGGGAAATCAGCAGAAATGGGGCAAACACAGCTTGTCCAAGTAGAGATAAAATACATAATAAGAGTTTCAAATACAGGTGTCCCCCGCTGAATGACGTTTCGCCTAGCAACCGCCCAGATATATGATGGTGGTCATTGTGCGTAACATCGTTGGTCACTTTCCCTACCTTTGAAGCATTCTCTGGTGGCATGTTCTGTGTCACACACCTCTCTGGAGGCCTGTTCCTGGCCTCTGAGGGCCTCAGAATGGCCCACCAAGGCCTCTGTAAGGTTTTCAGAAGTAGGCTTACCGGATCTCCAACCGGGACAGAGTGCTAGACCTTTAGGAGAAGGAATGTGGGCAGGTGTAGCATTAAACCTTAGAGCACAATCCTAGGCGTGTCTACTCAGAAGCAAGCCCCACTGAACACAATGGGGCTTGCTTCTGAGTAGACATGCCTAGGATTGTGCTGTAAGGTTTAACAAGCTACACCTGCCCACATTCCTTCTCCTAAAGATCTAGCACTCTGTCCCGGTTGGAGATCTGGTAAGCCTACTTACAGAGGCCTCTGCGAGCCATTCTGAGGCCCAAGGAGGCCAGAAACAGGTCTCTGGAGAGGCGCGCGACATGGAACAGGCATCTGAAGAGCCCTCAAACTTCTAAACTTCAAAAGGTAGGGATAACATTGCTTAATAATGGGGCTGCTTAACGATGGGGTTCAGGGCACGCTTGTTAAGTGGGGGACACCTATACTGATGAAGTATGTTGGAACATATCTAAACCTGATAGGTACTTTGTACATTTAACCAACTTGTAGGCTAACAAATGGCCTTAGTTGAAAAAGTAAAGCAGCTCCTAGTTATTACAATGTTTGTTTAACTTTAGCCTGAGGTCTTAAGGTTTCAATCCTATGCACGCTTATCTGGGAAAAAGTCCCATTGAACTGAGTGGGCCGTGCTTCTGAGTAGGCATGCATAGGATGGACTGTATAAGAAATACAAGTGAGCAAGCCAAGAGAAAGAGACCTGTACTTAGATCTCTGGTATTCAGTTGTAGATCACTGGCTTGTTATAAGGATTAAGACGTTCCTCACTTTACAAACCCCCGCAACGTTTTCCATGCCTTGATTTGATGCCAAAGTATTTGCTACTCTCATCTGTCTTTGTACAGTAATTGTATAAGAGTAGTTGTCATCAAACAATCTCAGAGACTCTCTCCATGGCTGTTCAGAGATTTTTTTAAAAAGAAGAAGAAACTGTCTGAGGAGAGATGCACTGTTTGAAAACATGTTCAGTTCCTGGTTGGTTGTTCTATATTTTGATGTTTAACATGCATTCTCTTGTACTCCATGTAGTCCTTTGTCCACCTTGTGCTGTAAATGTGCAGTGACAGAGCCAGCATAGTGGAGTCGTTAGAGTGTGGATAAGTGTGTGAAACCATAGAGGGGGATAAGTATGTCTGTGCTTTCAGGGTACAATCATCCATGTTTCCTGCATATGCGCATACCCTTAACATTCAGCAAGACATGTGCAAATATGTAGTTCTTAATTCTTCCTCTTTTTTTCCCTATCACTCACCTTACTACACCATAGCACAGTGGTTTCCAAACGTTTTAGCACCTGGAGCCACTTTTTTAAACGACACTCTTATGGTAAAGTTTCACTTTACAAGCACTCAAGCCTCTGTTTTTATCCTTTTTACTATGGGGGGGACCACCTTCTGGAGCATTTGTTGAGCTCCACTTTCATCGGAATGGGACAGTTCTGGTGGCCTTGCGTTCCCCTTCATCTGGCCTTTGCTATGAGCAGAGGCATGGTTGGCTACTCGAGTAAACAAGCACGTGTGACTTAGTTTCACTTTCCATAGGGCTCAATACATTTTCATTATCAGCTTGGAGGGGGGACTGACTTCTCAAGTGTTTGTTGGGCCTGTGTTCATCGGATTGGGACCATTCTGGTGGTGTTGTGTTCCCCTTGGCCTGTCCTTTGAAGTGGACTGGGGCATGTTTGCCTAACCACAAGTAAACACACACTTGCTGCTCCATTTCGTTTTCCATAGGGCTTGATACATTTTCCTTGTCAGCTATCAGCTTTTCAGTTTCGTGACCCCCCAAAAACAGGTTGCAATCCACTGGTGGGTCACGACCCACAATTTGAGAACTGCTGATGTAGTGAGGATGATGAAGCCAGTCAAACAAAAGTCACAGGCAGGGTTTTGTTGGGATATAAGAGCAGAAAGCTAAAATTGGGAGATAGGCCATGGTGGGTTTTGAAGGTCAGCCCCAAAAGCTTGTGCAGGATCCGAGAGTGAATAGGAAACCAGTGTAGGCATTTAAAGAGTGGTGTCATGTGGCCACAGCAACAAGAGAGGTGAATTATTTTGGCAGTATAATGCTGGGTAGAGCTGGAGAGACCAAGGTGAGACAACAGACGACCAGAGAGAAGAACGGGCTGTGAATGCTCTGTCTGAGTGGCTTTGAGAGAAAATTGTGTGGGATCCTCGACACAGCCTTTGTCAGTGATAGGCTGGCTATGCTAAATATCCAAGTAGGAAGTATTTCAGAACCAGTGTCTAAGATAAGTGAGTGTTTGTGTAACCAGACAGAATTAATAAGCACCACTTTCTCAAGTTTGTGTCTTTTGTAGGTGTAAATATTGTTTTCCTTACTGGAAGGCTAACTGATTCCAACAGTAGTACAGTGTAAATGAATATAAAGCCCGTGTCATTGTCACTCTGAACGATCTCGTTCAGAACTGTAGGCCTCATTCATTCATGTACAGAATAATTTCAATACATTAGTCAGTTATTTGCCCAAATGTTCACATGCACTGACACAGCTCTCCTAAGACTTTGAACAAGCTAGACTGAACTCAGTTCTCTTCAGTCGGATGGGGGGTGGGGTGAGGAGGAAGGATCTAAAAGAATTTGTTGTAGGTATTTCCCTGTGGCAGCTAATCCCTTAGTTTTAGTCACTTTTCAAAAGACTGTAGTGGTGAAACGGCTGCCTTGAAATGACTACTCCTTTTCATTTTTGATCCTTAGCCAGATTAGCTGCAAACATACCAGATCTGAGAAGGGCAATAGTAACCAGTTTCAGATCAGCTGATTAAGCTGCTATGATCATCAAGGCACTTCCTTGGAACTTTTGTCCTACTTGTACCAAATATTATTGTCTAGATACATATTTTATAAAGGTTCAAAATTTGCCTTGGCACATTTACAAAAGGCAGTTTCCTGGGCTTTTACAAGTCTGCTTCAAGACAAGGGGGAAAAATGCAGGTTTCAACGGCTGCTGTTTTTCATTAAAAGGAAAAGTCTTGTGTTTTGATTCTATAACAACAACAAACAAATGAATGAGACATGAAAAAAATTGTCGTGTTTTTAATTAAAAACTCAAGGCTGTTTCTCATTATTTCTTGTTGGGTGGTATCTTAGTTCTCCATATTTGCCTTGTTTTTAGATGAGACGTCTTTCTAACTCTGTTCATGTTTGACAAATTCTCCAAAGGGCAAGCTACACATTACACTGCAGCCACATGTAATGAAGCCCTGATGGCCCCTTCTTAATTGCAAAGCTGATCCAAAACACTGCTGGGGTAAAAGCGGCTGCAGGGGAAAGGAGGCTGGCAGGTGATGGGTCAAGTACTCGGTTTCCTCCAGTCCTTTCTGTGATGCAGGATATTTTGCAGGGAGAAGGGACCTCTGCAGCTTCATTGCATGCAACTGCAGTGTAATGTGTAGGCTCTCAATTAGATTAATAAACCTTCATCCTAGCTGAATACAAAACATTAGCTTTTCACCATCAAGAGTGCATGCACATGTGTCTAAGTAAAATATTTATTACAGTTTTTTAAAAGTACCGTACATATTTTGATCTAACTTTTTTAAAAGTACCGTACATATTTTGATCTAACTTATTTGTTAGATCAACATTTTTGATCTAACATATTTTGATCTAACATATTCCAAATCTAACTTATTTGTACTTATTTTGATCTATCTTACCAGTATTTGTTTGTATGTATGTATGTATGTATGTATGTATGTATGTATGTATGTATGTATGTATGTATGTATGTATTTAGCCAAACCTAACTTATCAAATGAGAGAAGAAAGTGTTCTGTAAACTGTATAGCATTTTCTTGATTGTGTTCTGCCCCATTTCTTAGTATTTCACTATCTCCCTTGGTTTTTCTGACCTTGCTGAGCAGTTTGACAATATGTGATTTTTGGCAGGAAGATGTAGAAAACTGGACAAGACTACCAGACCCAGCTGAAGCTGGTCCAGTGTCTGAAGAAGCTCTCAAATTTCCACCCCCTTTTAAACATTTATTTCCATTTAAGAAATTTCTGCCCTGCCCTTCCCCCTCTGTAGGGTAGGTTACAGCAAATAAAAACACCTTAAAAAGTATAAGAAACTAACGGATCACGGTATAAGAATAATCAAGCAGCAATATTAAATTAATATTAAGACAGAGCATAAAAAATACACCACATCTAAGATCGCATTAGATAAAAGAACAATAGCAGAAGTTAAAATGAGCAAGCCTTAGAGGCAAAAGGCCTACTGAAATAAATTAATGTTTGAACCTCTTTTTAAAAATCGCCAGAAACTGAATCATCTGTGCCTCCCAGGGAAAGAGGTTCCATAGTTTTGGGCCCTACCACTGAAAAGGCCCTGCCTCTTGTCTCCACCAGTCATGCTTCACCAAGAGACAAGACCTAGAGCAAAGCTTCAGATATGGAGCAAAGTGTACAGGCAGATACATGTGGGAAAAGATGGCCCGTCAGGTATCAAGATCCTGATAATATTCCTCTCAGAGGACCTGCTGTCTTGCCTGGATTGAGCTTCATTTTATTAACCCACTAGGGCTTCTACGGGACTATTAACCAAGAAGGCAGGAAAATCCTCAGAGTCATCAAGAAACTATTTGAATCCATCATTCTCCAAGGGCATATCCATCCTGATTGGTCTCGCACCCAGAGATCAAAGGCTGCACCAAATCTAAACTATATGAGGTTGTGATCTGTCCTTTATAAGGGCGGCATCTGCACCTCTCCGCAGATCATTTTCCTGCCTGACAGCAAACACCAAGGTCAAGTTATACCCTTCCATGTGACTGAGGCCAGTAAATATTTGAGACCGGCCCATGATGGTCATGAGCACCTCAGCTGCAGAAGACGAGGAAGTCTGTATATAGAACTTGAAATCCCCCAGGACAGTCAACCAGGGGGGTAGACCATGTCACTGCCATGAGAACCTCCTTGAGCTCAGGAAGAAAGACTGTTGAGCAGTGGGGTATGCAATATGCCCGCAGAATCCATACTCATTCTCTGTTACCCAACACTAGTGGGAGTGAGCACATACTCAAAAGTTTGGGGATAGAATCATGAGAGGTCATCACAACTCCACCTTCCTATGCCTGTTGCTGAACCTAGAAACCCAGTGGTCAAAGTTGGGAGAGGCTTGCACACCCCTACCTCTTTCAATCAGGTCTCTGCTACACATGCAAAGTCAACATACTCATCCAAGTCCTGGATGGCTGTAGATTTCCCATTCACTGACCTGATGTTGAACGGCAGCATTTTTCGGCTAGACTAGGCATTTTGTTTCAAGATAACCTGGACCCAAGTTGGCTGAGAGGGGGTCTAGAAGAAAGAATACTCCTTACGTAACTGATCCTTCTCGTATTCTGGCCTGTCCTCCCACCACCAATATCTCCTTCTGCCAGACACGGATGGAATAACAACACTCGGAGGTGGGGCCTCTCCTTTGGTTGACGCTGCCTCACTGCTGCCACTTTCCTCTCTCCTTCTGCAGGAGGCATTGGCATAGCTAGCCACTGTGGTACCTGGGGCCCTCCTCCATGTGACACTCCCAGAAGTGACATCACCACCGGAAGTGACGTCACACACACCACGCGCTTTGGCTTGAATTAACCTTAATTGCCTTTAGAAGAAGCTAAATAAGGGTAGGGGTAGAATATTCATGAGGAGTCTGTCCTAGTAGCTGGGGTCATGGTCAGATTTGGTCTGTGACTGGACCTGCAATGCGCAGGGTTACACACACATGCACAGAAGAGTTGCTGCTCTGGGTGACCAGAGGAGTAGTGCAAGTACCCCTGCAAGCCTGAGCAAGCAGTAACATTAACGTAGCAACCCATGAGCACCCCCTCAGACTTTGAAGCCCGGAGCTGCCTGCACCAGCTGCTTCGCAGTTGCTGCACTACTGGCAGGGGGTTGAGGTTGCTCTGCCGGAGGACCATGGCTCAGCTCCAGAAATAACCCCCTCCCGCCTGGAAGTTACTGGCTAAGCCTGGAAGTTTGAAGTCCTCATGGGGTGGGGCCTCTTTCCTCAACTGCCACTGCTTCGCGCATTTAAGGCGTGTGTGCTAGTATGCACATGCCCTAGTCCTCCTTCCTCCATCACCACCCAGATGCTTTCTCAGAACAGGTAGGCGTGGGAGGATGCTAGAGGCAGATTACTCTTCTGCTTGCAGCATCCTCCCATCCAGCCTCGTTTACAGAAGTAGCCAGGCAGTGGAGGAGGTGGGGACTGTAAGTGCAGGTGCAATCTGGTCTTGGAGTGCGATTGGAACAGGATCACAGCAGTTCCCTACTAACGTGTCCAGTTACTGACCACCTACCTTTTCCTTGTGGGTGTGCTTAACAGGCATCATGTCGAGTCAGGTGGCAAGAGGGCTTATGTGATTAAGATAGAACTTATAAATATTCTTAAACAAATGAAAGGTTTAATCACAGGGAAAACAACATACATTTAGGAATATAAACAATAGAATGTGTTATGGTTCTTAGCTCTTCATTGGTTTAGAAATGGGAACTGCAGAACCAAGTGAACGTGTGGAAGTTTGAAAAGTACAATAAATTACTAGCACATGTCACAACTTGAAATCTTTCTCTTGTTGAGAGAGGCACAGCTCTTCGGATACACCCCATGTATGTGGGGTAAAGTCGCTCACCTATGCCAAACTGAAGACAAAAAGGTATCTAGAGGCTAAAAGCCCTTTATAGAAAAACGATTCTTAGATTTAGCTTATAACTGCATCTTAAGTCATTTGGTTTTAGTAGAACCAATAGGGGCTTTTGGCCCAAGTTTGAATTCGGAGCGGTAGCTAAAACCGATGACTCAGAAGTTGTTAGTAGAGGGAATAAAGAAACCTCCAACAAGGCTTTTCTCTTGAAGAGAGAAACAAGTAGGCTCAAAGGCAAGTGAAACAATGGGGAACACACATGGCTGGAACTGAAACCAGCTCAACCTGGAAGCCTGATCTCTTGGTCTGAGGCAATATTCCAGACAGATATAGTTTGGGCACAGGCATTCTTCGTCAAAAAGAGACATACAGGATAGCTACACTTCATTTTCTCCTTCCATAATTCCTTTAGATTCCCAGAAGACATTTAAACTACAACCATCAGCCAGTTCCCCTTACTGTGGTGGGAGCATTGGTCCCAAACAGAAGATCAGTTACAAGTAATTCATGAATGAACATTATTGAGACAGTAGGGGCAACTTCCAGGATAGTTTTCCAAGTCTTTCCAAGTCTTTGACAGCAGTTTTTGAAAGAAATGGAAGCAGAAGAAAAAGTGTGTGTGTGTGTGTGTGTGTGTGTGTGTGTGTGTGTGTGTGTGTGTGTGTGTGTGTGTCTTAATAAAAAAAAACCCAGCTCTTCCATTTCATTCCAAACTGCTAAATGAAAACAGGAGTGATAATCGTACGACAGCTATGATTCAATGGCACATTGAGTTTGTCTGTTGAATATTTATTATTCTGTCTTGAGTTAATTTTTTATGACCGTTGGATGTTTACAGAGTTCAGCCTAACTTTTTTTGTTTCTGTGCCAGTTAAATATATTTGTTCTTAGACAACCCTGATGCATCATTTGAACATTCTGGTTGCCCGTACATCATAGAGAACATTTGCCCCACCTTATTCTTAAAGGAAACTTGATCATTAATTTGACCGTCCAACCGTGTTTATTAAATGTCTAGTCCTTAATTCAGTGATTCTGTGTGCAAGCACAAATGTTAATCTTTAGCAAAGGATTTCGTATCCTGGAAAAAGCTTTCATTTGAAAAAAAGCAAGTTTCTAGTCTTTGGGAATAAAAGACTTTGTGTACAAACAAAGGAGCACAGGTGTACAAACTGAGGAACACAGAGCAGGATTTCCAATGTCAAAAGTTAAGGTTCATGACCTTGCATAAAAGCCTAGGCAATATAAATTATTTAAAATAAGTGAACACATGCACTGTTGTTTGACTTGCATGAGCTATACTGGCCATGAAATTCAGTTTCTCACAGCACAGAATTTGAGTATGCTGCTGATATTCCTGATATTTAGATTTTGCAGTTGCTGGACCTGCATGCTCTTCTTCCTCCTCTCCACACCCTCCAAGCTCTTAAAGGGACCTCATTATTACAGTATTGTCAGTTTGGGTGGTGGTGTTGTCATCAATTAGAATAATAGGGAGAGTAACCCCCGATCTCTTCCGCTTCACTTACCTCTTGCCCTTGGCACCCTGTGCCACTGCTTGCCACCACTTCCGATAATGGCTACAGAGGGAATGCTGGGCTCCCAGCATTCCTTCCATGGTCCGTGAGAAAGTAGCAGTGGCAGCAAGGAGGGCTTACCTCTCTCCATCAGTGTTCAGTGCTGCTGCTGTCTATTCCTCCATGGAGGGAATCCTGGGCTCCCAGCACTCCCACCACCAGCCATTAGAGAAGGAGGCAGCAGCACTGAATGCCAAGAGAGAGCATCCCTCTGCCAGCCATTACTGGGCACCTAGAGGAAGATGGGGAGTGCTCCCAGCATTCTCTCTGCTGACCATTAGAGAAAGAGGAGGCGATGGCACTGGTTGCCAAGGGAGATAGGAAAGCCATTCCCATCCTCCTCTCCCACATTACAACATGAGAAGAAAATGGAGCTGGTCTGGACTCCATGGAGGTGGAAGGATGGGCATGGGGTACCCCCTGCCTACTCACTGCCTCCCCCAATTCCCTGCCTGACAAAGTTCACAACTCATGCCATGGATGGGCTGCCCCTGCAGGGGGCATACTGGTTTATACATGTTCAGGAGTACATGCTGCTCTCTACCATCCCTATCCCTGCCTTGTTCCATTGTTTCTTATGAAAGGAAATCCCCCTCTTTAACCTCGATCTAGGGCATGGGCTATGGCTCTCATTAACCCCTATTTCCATTATATCTTATGGAGGAAAGTTTCCCTTTACAAGTTGTTTTGCTATAGGTCCCTAAGTTTCTGGTCCCTAACTCGATGTATAAAGGAGACCGCCTGTAATCAGGAAAGGCAACATGCAAAAATTCAAATAGATACAGTATTTATAAGTGATCAAAGCTCTTCACATATGTTATCTCAGTAATCCTTACAACAACCCTGTAAAAAAGGTTGGTAGTGTTATTCCCATATTGCTGACTGATGCTAACAGAGAATAGTGGCTTGTCTAGAAGGTTGTCTAGGAAATAGATGGCCGAGTACCAAATGAGTACACATCACAGCATCGTGTCAGTGAAATGAGGACATTGAAGAGAACGATCACTTGCTAGACCTTTTCCGTTCTTCTATTCAAATGGAAAGACAAATGTTTCCATTAAGTGAAGAGAGAGTTCTCGTACTAACAGAAAGTTGTCAGAGAGACCAGCAGAGGTGGATGCGAGCCACAAAGAGGTTAATGTTAAGGCTTAACCTTGGTAATCAGGCACTGTCCCAGAAAGGTACAAAGGTGAGCACGTAGCTGCCATGGCAAAAGAACAGATTGTTGAAATGATTTGAGCAGCTGGAAACAGGAAGTGGAAAGAGAGGATAAGGGAGATAGAAAAGGCATGTAAACAAAGTTGAAAGGAACTAAGTAAACTTGGTTAAAAGGAAGAGAGTGGAGTTTTGATAAGAATATTAAGCATTGGTGCCAATGTTCCAGCACTGATGAGTTGTTCTGCAATTTCAGTTATTTATATTTTCCCCACTAGGGAAGGACACACTGAAGATAGAGCTTTTCTTTTTATGGAGCACAATAAATCACCTCAGGGTCTCAGATAGCCTAGAAATAACTAAAGGATTTGGCTCCTTTTGCAGAACAGGGGCAGGATTGTTTGTACCAGGTTAGGATCGGGGGCCCCAAAGTTGAGCTAAAAGGAAAGATTAGATGAGCCAGGCAGGAAAAATGCAAAAATGAGCATCGTTACAGAAGAGGCTGTGTAGAGCAACAGTTTCCCAGTCAATCAAGTACTATCTGGTGAGCTCGTGCTGAATTTCTCACACTGTGGGGCAGATGGCATGCATGCACTGTCAGAGCTAGCGCAAGTCTTCTGTTGCTACCACCATCGCCACCAATACCATATCTACAGGGTTGATCTCTGTGGCAGCTGCCTGTGCTGTTAGTTCAATGCAGTAGCTACATAAAAAAAACCTAGAATTGCAGGAAACTGAGCAGGTAACTCACTGCCAGTATCTGGCAGTGACAAAGCCAGTATCTCTCTCTGCCTCTGCACACATCAGAAGCATAAATCCTGTAGTGCAGACTGAAAATAGCATACTATTCCCACTGTTGTCCAGATTTACCATTTCAGTGAGCAAAAAGGGGCCAGCACAGGGTAAAGTCACTCACATATGTGGACTCCAGGGGTCAGAAATGTGCTGGATTGCTGTCAAGCATGTTTTCTTTTCTTTCATTTGCAGAGTTCTACAAATGCATGCCAGGCCCCTGGTGACCGGGTACAGCATGGTCTTTCATCTTTTTTTAAAAGGGATTTTTTTTTTCCACAGTGGTTCTTATAGGATGTGAATTTACCTTTTATAAGCTTCTTCAGATAATCAGCTGCATCCCATCCTCAGTGAAGAGGAACTGGTCCCTGTTATCCATGCCTGAGTAATTTCTCAGCTGGATTACTGTAATGTGATCTACTTAGGGATGGTGTCTTGTGAGTTTGGAAATTTCAGTTCATGCAGAATTCTCTTGCCTGCCTTCTGATGGGGTCAGGTCATGGGTAGCATCTTAACTCTGCTGTTTTTAAGTTTAGTGTCCACCATTCAGCATCTGGCCCAATGTAATGCAGAGGGTTTGCATCACCCAGTGCAAGAGCTTAGCATGACGACCCCAGAGGTGAATAGGGAGAAACCAGGTTGGGCTGACCTAGGTTCTACAAAAGATGTCCATCAGGCAGGACTAGGTATTTCTACAGATTACTCTTGGTCAGTGGTGTCACTAGGGTTGATGTCACCTGGTCCAGTAACTCATGGTGTCACCCCATTATGTTTATTTATTTTAATATATAATAGTACAGGTCACCCAACAAATCAGTAACCAACTTGGCTCTCGGAACAATCAGTCTCATTGGTCTGTTTTGAATTAAGGAAATCTACTTTTTGTTACACAAGGCAGTTGTGTTTCTGGTTATTTGGACATAACGTTTGATAGAATGCAGATAATGCACATCGGTTTGTTTCATTCTGCATTAACGTACGCATCGGATGATATATAACATGGTGGTATTATTTATAAATACAAAGTTTTGACAATTTTGGCCACTACTGGTGTCACACACACCCCAAGGGTGTCACCCGGTGCAGTCCACACACACCCCAGTGATGCCACTGATGTAATGTTCTGATTATTACCTATAGAGCCCTAAATAGCCTCAGCTCAGCATATTTTTAGGGGCACCTTCTCCCATAGGAAATTTTCTAACTTCTGGGATTTGTAGGTGAGGTCTTGGGCCAGGTAACCTCTTTTTTGAGCATAGAACTTTGGCTGCAAGATAAGGCCTTTTCAGTGGTGTTGCACCTGGAGAAGGTGCTCACTAATGAGGCCAGTGAGTCTAGCTTTGTTTTCTCAAGGCTTTCAGGTACTTGATCACTGCTAGCCTTATGATTGCTAGTCTTTTTTTTTTTTTTTTAAGAATAACAAATTGTCTTGGTATTTGCTCTTGGCTTTTTGAATACGGGTATTTTAATTAAAGTTGCTAATTGCATGAGTGCATTTTAATGACTTTTTAACTATGTACTCTGCCTTGGGCGTAACTTTGGAAAGGCATGCAATAAAACCTAAATAAGGATAATGCCACTTTTTGTGTGTATGCACAGGCTCTTTGAAAATAGAGCACACAATTTGGAGCCAGCCACTCCTTTCCCAAGAAAGGAGGTGGCCAGTGCAATCAGCAGGCTGCAGGAGGCAGCCCAGCCATGCAACATGTGTTCTTTCTTAGTTGTAGTATCAGCAGATGCACTGCCCGCCCTTGCAAGGTCTTGCTCAATTACCTCTCTGCTCCATACCTTTCCCGCTTCAGACAGTTCTGCATCTCCACCTCGATGTCTCATTGCTATCAAGTTCATCATGACCAAGATGGTGAATTACTTCCTTCACAAGCCTTCCTCTATTTGTTCACTCTCTCTGTACTGATAGCCTCACCATTCATCTTATTGACTGGACATGGGGCCTTGGTACAGCTTTGCAAAAATCCACTCATTCATTTCTGTTCCCTTGGCCAAAATGCTGGTTCAAGCCCTGTTCTCCCATCTTGACTTCTGCAACCTTCCTGCCTCTGTCCTCTTTCTACTATACAGGTACTTCAGTTTTCTTACATCTGTCCAAAACTCTACTGCCAAAATTATTCACCTTTCCCGTGGCTTACCTTAGAGGTGTACCTCCTTTGATCCTTTCACAGGCTTCCCATCTCTTCCTGTGAAACTCAAACTGCATCTAACTCAAACTTCTTGTCCCATATTCTTCCCTTTGACTCCCTCCCACTACTGTACGTTGATTTTTGAAAGGCGGGGGGGGGGGGGGAGTTGTCCAGCCAAAATTGTAGTTGGGATATGCAGGATTCAGAAATTTCATCTCTGCCTGTCTTATTAAAACGTATTGAGTGCATCGTTTCTTATTACAGTTTGATTACCCCTTATCCAGACATCCGAAATCCAGACTATTCCGAAATCCTCACATTTTGGTGGCTATGACTTTAAAAAAAAACACAACTTTTTCCAGCACCTGGCTGACATAGCGCAAGGATTGCTGGGGTACAAAATTATTAAAAATATTGTATAAAATTACCTTCACGCTATGCGTATAAGGTATATATGAGTCATAAATGAATTTTGTGTTTAGACTTGGGTCCCATTCCCAAGATATCTCATGGGCAGAGCAATCCTGCCTAACTATCCGGCGGGTGGCCCAGGGTCGCCCGCCGGATCCTATCCCCGTTCCAGGCTGCTCCGGAGTGGCCAAGGTCTACTCGGGGACAGGGGAAGTTCATCCCCTTTCCCTGGTGTAAAATGGGGAAGCCCCAATGGGCCTCCTCGGATTTCCACCAGCTAAGTAAGAGGAGGCCATGTAAGGGCCGCGCCAGCAGGGACAGGGATATGGTGGACGCCATCCCCGCCCCCTCCCGGGCCGGCTCAGCCAATGGCCCCCCTCCCTCACCACCCAGACCATCCATGCGGCCGCCAGGGGATCTCTTACCTCCTCCGGTGGCCGCATGGGTGATCCGGCAGTGGAATAAGGACTGCTGGCTCGCGCCGGACTTTTCAGCTGGATTGCGCTGTTTATTTATGCAAATATTCTGAAATCCAGACAAATCTGAAATCCAGACAACTTCCCATCCCAAGCAGTCCAGATAAGGTATACTCAACCTGTATTGTAACGATGCTTCATCGCAGCCTAAACAAGTATGCTGGACTGGTTATGTTCTGCAATTTGGGATCTAGCCAAGATCCTGGGAATCACAGAGTAATCACCATAGGATTCTTGCTGTTCCAAGCAACGTTGTTTCCTGGAGCTGAGCTGGTGTAATTTGCTCAAGTTCAAGAAGGTTGAGATGTTTCTTCAGACTTCTAGGCACTGCTCTGGGGAGCCTCAATTACAGTTGGCACAATATTGACCTTCTTCTTCCAGAGACGCCCAAGTTCTACTCACAGGTCTTGACAATTATTATTATTATTATTATTCCATTGCTTTTCAGTTAAAAAAAAGCACATAGCAGTTTACATATTAAAAGGAACAAAGAGATGGTTCCCTATTCCAAAGAAGCTTATGGTCTAAACCAGGGGTGTCAAACTCAATTTATGCAGTGGGATGAATAGCATTCATGGCGCCTACTTAGGGCCAGAAGTGACATCATTAAGCAGATGATGGCCAGAAATAAGCACTTTGTTCTCACGTAGGAACTCATTAGCTGCAAATGACAAAAGAAAAAAATATGCAAATCTTGATCATATTTTCAAGATACAGATCAAGAGTGCCCAATTATCAGATGGGCTGTCCTTTCAGCAGTGCCACTTCTGCCACAGCATCACTTTGCAGCTCAGCAGCTGAGAGGTGCTCTGTGAAGTGCTGCCTCAGCAGAAGCAGTGCTGCTGAAGGAGCTGCCCATGGGATAATTGGGCGCTCCTAGCGCCTCAGCAGCATCTTCTTCTCTCAGTCCTCTTGGTCTGCCCCTTCCCCTGTAGCATTCCTTGCCTTCTTAGGCCTTCTTCTGTCTCTCCCTTCCAGATCCTTGACAGAAGCGGCACTGCTGAAAAGGCAGCACTGGGAGAGCCCAGTTATCATGTGGGCCGGATAAAGAGCTTTCATGGGATGTATGTTTGACTCCTCTGGTCTAAACAGACACGTAAAGGAAACACCAGCAAAAGCCACTGGCAAGGATGCTATGCTGGCATGAATAGGGACAGTTGCTCTCCCCCTGGTAAATATAAAATGTCTAAAATAAATAGAGAGCTACCCCTTAAAAGGTGCGTCTTTGCCCAGTTAGCATGGAGGGAGGGCAAGGAATATGTAGCAAGCTGGAAGAGGGGTGGTGGCAGAGATAGGCTGGCTGGCTGGCTGGCTGCTACTTGGACAATGACTCTGCTCTGCATTGCCTTTGCTGGAATCCTGCCTTTTTAAACTGGAGGCGGGATTGGAGCCTGGGGAGAAAAATGGGGCTACACTGGTTGAGCAGGTGGTAAAAAGGAAGGGTTTTTCCCTTTCTTTTGTTGGTAGTAGAAGGTGAATAAATACTGGGGGGGGGGGGAATTAATTGAAGGAGAATTTATTGGGGGGTTGTTGTTAATGTTTGGGATCAGCCCCAGCCTCTGCTTTGAACAAATCATTTGTCTCTCACACATACTACTTTGTCTTCTGATATTGCAGCAACAGATGTGGGAGCAAAGGAGAGCAGCGTAGGGCTTAGACCCCACACCTGCCATATCAGGTTTGTGATACTAGGTTAGTTTGTGACCATGGGCAAGTCATGTCCAATACTTGTTTCCAACAGTGGCCAGCCAATTGCCCTTGGGTTGGTTACAAATAGGTGTGAGGGGTAATAGTGTTTCTCCATTGTTTCTTCCCAAAATTTGGTTTTTAAAGGTTTCCTGCCTCTAATCCTGGAAGTTAAATAAGTGATTGGATTGGGGTTTTCATGGGCAGATTTGGGAGTAAGAAGGTAAGAGGAGCTTTGATGGGCAGAAGCAAAAAAAAAAGTATGGTGAGAGTTGCTTAATGGGGAAGGGGGCTTGTAGCATCCATATTTTTGGGAGATACCAGCCACCACTGATTAATAATCATCGTAACTTATTTATCCAAAGTTTGCAATGTCTACAGCCTGCCCATAGCCTATTTCAGCAAACAATAGCAGTGGATGAACAATTGTGTCTTAGCAGGGACAGTATGACATGCCGAAGTAAAACAGCTCTAAATTTGGGTAATACTGTATACTAAACTGTTGCCAAAGTGCATATGTATCTCAATAACCTAGCTGATTGCGTAAGAAGTCTAGGAATTGTGAGGATTTTTTTGTGGGATGGGAGGAAGCCAGGATTCTATGGTTCTTTCTTGCAGCTGTCTGGGACATAATTTACTCTCCAACAGGCTACTTTTTCAAAAAAAAAATATATACTTTGATCCTAAAGCGTTTTACTGGGCTTTATTTCAATCCTATTTTAATTGAGCCAGAAAATAGTGTATGACTTTTTACTGGTTACATATCTTAGCCATCATTTAAACCTCATATTTGTTACAAGTCTGTTTTTTTCTGTAATCAGTTTCCCATACACAGTGCCCAGGCAAGGGGTTTTGTGCTGTGTGATTAAAAGGTTTACCACTTGATCTTGTGCAAGTAATGTATCTTAGCTCTGCTTCCATGTGGAAGACTGAGAATAATAGTGACTAACAGGCATTCTAGTGTGCGATTAAGAATTTTATTTTATGGATTCTAATAGATATCTAAATGTGATGAATTTTTTAAAACGAGAGTGACTACTAGCCTCATTTGTTCCTGAGTGTATAATACCGGTAGGTATGATAATCCATAACGATACTAAACGATATCCATAACGATACTAGTTAGGTACAAGTCAGACCTTCTTATCCACGGTTTTTCCATCCACAGATTTGACTCAACATGGGTGGCAAAACTGTGGAAAAGGGAGTCCAACCGCACCACATTACCTCTTTTTTCAGCATTGTCAGAGGGCTGCCAACCACTTCCTGCCCTCACGCGTTCAAACCGCTGAAAAAAGAAAAAATGTAACTGGGAATCTGTTGGGGGCCTGTCAGCCGCTTCTCGGGCGTGTTTAAACTGCTGAAAAAAAGAAAAAATGCAACCAGGAGTCTCTGGTGCCATCTACAGGTTGCTTCTGGTAGCAGCCTTTCTTTTTTTCAGAAGCACAGGAGGAGGGAAGCGCTGAAGAGACTGGAAAAAAGGTAATGTGGCACCACTTCCCACCCCCACCCCAGTTTTCATAATCAGTTTTCACTGGTTTTTTTTATTCCAGGAACAGAACCCCAGTGGATAAAAAGGTCCAACTGTATTAATAATGTACAAGTTATTACTAAGGGGGAATGTGGAACCTCTGAAGCCCCAAGATAAAATATTTCTCATTAAACATAACAGGGTTGGTGAACGGGTCCAAATTCAGATGATGTGCCAAGCTCAGAAAATTCTGTTAGTGGCTCTGATTCAGTATTCTTCCTGGTTTGTTTGTTTTTTGGTAAGGTTTTATTTGGGGGAGAGGGTGAGCAAGCCGAAGGAATGTTCAATTACACAAACCTCACTAAAGTTTTTTTTTCTTTCAAATGTGGGGAGAAGACCTCAAAGCAGAATGGTTGTCTGAAAACACAGGTAATTTTGCTAAAGATAACACAGTTGTCCCAAAGTGGATCCACACAGGATACAATTCTAATTAGAAAGCAGGAGACCAGATTCATGTCACTTAAGTACAGAATCAATTGCAACACAGTACCAGGCAGAAACAAGTTCATTTGCAGTACAGCTGTTCTCTTAGAAAAGGGGGGAGAACCCCTTCCTCCTCTTGTAGTGATGCTTTCTTTTGTCCACTCTTTGCCAGTCTCTTGCCCATCTTCCTGTTGCTTTCCCCTCTCCCCTGACCAAAACAAGCTGCTATAATTCCTAGCCTTATTCACTGCAATAGCTTTTTCTCACATGTTCAAAAAGCTTAGGTTTTTACAGCTAATGACAGGCTCCTTTGTGTTGAAATGCACATTTGAATGTATGTCAACATTTAATTTTTCCTCAGTTGTGGAATTTCAGTTGAAATGTCCAGGGTTTGTTAGATCACTTGTACGCTCTGAGGAGCACTGAAGATCAGTGGGGGGGGTAGGGCCTGCCCCTGCGCAACTGGAGGCCTCCTTGGGGTAAAGCGAGGTTCGTTCCTTTACCCCGGGACAGTGGCGTCACGGGGGTGCACGTCACCCCCCGGCAGGAGGTCGCCGCGTCACTCCCCACCCCGCTGCCTCCGTATCAAACACCCCCTACTTCTGCGTCACCCCCCGGTACTCACCCCCCCATCCTGGCACATCGCCCCCAGAGCAAGACTTTGTGCGGCACATGTGCACAACGCCGCTCGAAGCCTTGCCCTCAGAAGGGCCGAACGAAGACCCGATTGGGTGGGTCGGCCTGCCGGCTCCGGGGGTGACGCGGTGGGTTGGGGGGGTGAGTGTACCAGGAGGGTTGACGTGCCGGGACTCCTGGCGCATCACCCCCCTCGTGCGTCTTCCTGTGCTCCCCGCCACGCCGCAATGATGCCAGTGCCCGGGTAGAGCCCCAGCCGCCCCAATGGATCTACTCAAATGTGTGCTAACTATTTTGCTGGCGCACATTTGAGAGCCCCGTGTAACACCGGCCAGGCCCAGGAAGGGGGATAGGATACAGCAGAAGACGCCTCCAACAATCCCTCCCCCAGCTGGGGCCCAGCCGACCAATCCCACTCTCCCGAAATGCCCCAATCCACCCTCCCCACACCCCTCTGCTGCCTGGCAAGGAACACACCTTTTCCAGCAGATGCAGCTCCTGTTCTGGGCTGAGGAGAGCAGCACTGGTCTCTGGTAATAAGTGTGAAGTTAAAGCAAGGCAGTGAGTGCTTGGATCTCTGTTATGTCACTGTAAGCAGTTCCTTGGTCGGTACCCACCAAGTGGCTAGGAGCCCAATCCTATCCTTCCCCACCCCCACTGGTGCAGTCACACCGAAAAGGAGCGCACTGTATGGGGGGGGCGGATCAGGGGGCCTCAGAGGGGAAAGAGGATTTAAATCCCCTTAAATCCAAGCTCCACATTGCGTCTCCTCGAACTGTACCTGCTCTGTAGCTGACGCGCATCCGAGGAGAAGAAAGGGAAAGGGAGGCTGCCAAAGGGGAGGATAGGATCCGGCACAGACCATCACTGCTGGATCCACAGCCTCTCTGCCCTGCTCCCTCCCCGCCCTGTTTCACTCCCTCCACTACCTTACCTGCTCCTGTGCCCACGAACAAGTTCAGCAACAGACAGGGAGCGCTGCCACCTCATGCGGCAGCGCTCCCAAAATGGCAGCCAACGGAGCACTCCACTGTCACAAAGAGCTATTTCCTGCAGTCCAATCTTGCATACGATTGGGCTGTAAGAAAGAAGGGGAGAGAGAACTCATTCCCTCTAGGATAAATAATGGCCCTCAAACCGCCTAAGCTTTTGGAGAAACCAGGTGAAAAACTTCAATAAAATAACCCCTGATTTCACTTAAGTAACATATAGGACCCTGGATCATACAAAACAAGCACTACACTTACTATTTGCCTGGCCCAGTCAGCATATTTTGGGTGTATTATGGAGGCTCCCTCCTTGTTCTCTAGGAAGGTATGCATATTGTACAACATCTTGCAAATTTTAGAATGCAATGGCCATCTCTTGACAGAAGTTCTCACTTCCAAAAAGACTTTTTTTAGGAGAAGGAGCTGGCATTCATTGGCAGCAAGATTCCCACGGAGTCAGTGAAGGATCCTTTGGACTGGCAGGCTAGTAAAGTAGCAAGTGTTTTCTGACCACAGCTATGCCATGGTGTTGAGTGATGACTTTTATTCCTCTCCAATTCACGTAATCCCAAGAATGCTGCTGTTATGCAGCGTATTGCTTCTTAAGGTTTGTCTGGCTTCTCCTCTTTGGCAGTTATGAATTATGTAAACTGTTAGTGCTTAACTGCAAACAGAGGATTTTCCAGGTGGGTGATCTGGTTTAGGAAGAAAAAGACCAGGAAACACAAGCCAATGAAATGTTTCTATCTGCATATTCAGCAGAATCATATCAGTACAGTCCTCGGGACCATACACTCCCAATCTGCTTTCTGAAAGGGGTATGCTCTGCAAGTGATAGGTTGATAGGATAGGATGAAAGGTTTCTAATCTAGAACTTCTGTTTCTGACAGCCTCGTTTTCCACAACCAGGGTGGTGATGGTGGTGGTTGCTGCCTTGAACATGGAGGAGCATTCGTTCATGCAAGCCTTCCCATCTGCATTGTGAACATAGGAAGCTGCCTTGTATCAAGTCAGACTATTGATCCATCTAGCTCAGGGTTTCTCAACCAGTGGTCCTAGTACCACCAGTGGTACTTCGGCTGTCTGCTGGTGGTACTCAGACCGCCGGACCACCAGAACCCATGCTCCAATGTGGTGCTTTTGGCAGTGCGTTTTTGTTCCTGAGAGGCTCCTGGCTTTGGCCGAGCCTCTCAGGAATGCTGAGAAGGGCCCTCCTACCTGCCCAGAGTCTTCTACCTGCGTTTTTCTGGTCTCTGAAAACCTGAAAACCCAGAAGTAACTGGTGATGATGTCATCACCAGTCACTTTTGGTGGTACGCAGCAGGAGAGTGGTGCCGGAGGTGGTACTTGACCGGAAAGGGGTTGAGAACCCCTGATGTAGCTCATTATTGTTTATCCTGACTGGCAGTGGTTCTTCAGGGTTTCAGATGGGGGTCTCTTGCAGCTCGACCTGGAGATGCCCCCTTACCCCAAGTAATGCCGCTTGGCAATAACCAAGAAGCAGTGCTGAACCAAGAAGCCCCGTGTTGGGGTTGGAGGCCTGGAAGGGTGGATAGGATACGGTGTCCCATGTGGACACCGATCCTACCCCCCCAGGCCCAATCCGCCCCCTCTCTTCCTTCCCCACTCCATTACACCCCTTCTCCGCCCTCCCCCTGCCCAGCCCCAGCGCCACTCAGAGCGGAACTTACCCGCTCCATGGTGCTGGTCTCTGGTTCTTGGGCAGGCGGGCAGTGCAGGCCTCGGCACTGGCGCCACCTACTCGCCAAGTGCCACAAATGTGCTTTACGGCATGTTTGCGACACCCTAGGCCAGCGCCGAGGCTGCAGTGCCAGCACTGGCCGCAGTTAGGATTGCACTGTAAGGCTGAAATCCTGTGCACTCTTACATGGGTTCCATTGTTTTCAATGAAGACCATAGTTGTTACAGTCCGAAAGATAACTCATAATGAAGTTTTCATCATATTTATACTTAACTTTTGATCACCAATGATATAGGATATATATAAAATAGTTCCAACAATAGTTCTTTATCTCTAACACACTATATGGTGAAAGTCCCTTTTTAAACAAAAATAAGGTTGTATGAAGTTTCCCAGTCTAGTTGGACTTTGGTCACTCCATGGGTTCAGTAAGTTCAGTAAGAAGGTATGAAATTTTCTTTCTTGGTTAGTTTGGAGACACGGGGGGGGGGGGAGGGGGGGAGGTAAACGCCAGCTCAGACTAAAGATAGACTGCATTGGTAGCCGTTCATTTAAAATAAAACATGTAATGTATTTATTTAGAGGGCTAATAAATAATAATAATAAGTAGTAGTAGTAGTCGTCGTCGTCGTCGTCTCTCTTGAGTGTCTGAGCAGGCGGAAATGACAGTAAGTATCCACAATGAGAGCTGGAAAGGACCTTGTGAAATCATGACTTCCACTTTGTAAAAAAAAAAAAGACTAATAATACTTACTACACATCTGGCAGACTATTCCCTAACAACCTTTAAAAAACTTCTAGTAAGATACAGTCTGCAAGATATAATTTTCCTAACAACTGAAGGCCTTTTCCTAATATACCCTAGGATTATTTAGTGCTCATCCCATTCTTATCTAGTTCATGGTTTGGTACCGTACACACCAGTGCAAGTGTTGCTGTTACTCTGTAAGACATTCTGGTCCATGCAGTACACAAAATTCCCAAATTCATGAAACACAACACTTCTTTTCTGGATGTCTGAAAATGAAAACATTTAGCTGCTCTGGTGTTTTGTTTCTTCTCAAGAAAATGTGTACCACATGTTAAGTAAACGCAAACACATTTCATTTTATGTTTTGCTGGATCCAAAAACCCCACCCTGAATGAGCTGATGGCTTATTCTGGAAAAGCTCAACTACCACATAGTATTTTAAGTGCACAGAGGAGAAAACGTCACACATTAATGGGAATGGTTGTTTATCGTATTTGATTATCATCATGTCATACAAACCCGCACAATGGAAGCAATCCCTTCCTCTCATTGCACTCAATATTTGATAAGGCTGTAATACTGCAGATACTGTTCAGGACATACCGGTAACTTACTGCGCAATCCTGCGCAGGAATCCGGTGGTGGAGTGAGCGCTCCGCCGCTGGAAGCCATCACGAACGTACCGTAAAGCATGTTTGCGACAACTCAGGAGTAAGGGCCGCTGGCGCAAGGCCGGCAGCCCTTCGCCGCCAGATTGCCCATGCGGCCGCCAGATGAGGTAAGAGATCCCCTGGCGGCCGCATGTGCGGTCCAGGAAGTGAGGGAGGGGGGCCATTGGCCATCCTGACCCAGGAGGGGGCTGGGATGGTGTCCGCCATATCCCCATCCCCGTTCCAGCCAGTGTGGCCCTTACACGGCCTCCTTTTACATCGGAGGAGGCCCATTGGGGCATCCCCGTTTTACACCAGGGGAAGGGGACAAATGTCCCCTTTCCTCAAGTAGACCTCCTCCGGGCCGCTCCAGAGTGGCATGGAAAGGGGATAGGATCCAGTGGGCAGCCCTGGGCCTCCCGCTAGATAGTTAGGCAGGATTGCTTTGTTAATCCAGCACTCAGCCCCAGGATTGACGTAGCCCTAAAGGCTGACCCACACCGCATGATTTCTGGCACGTCCAGCTGTGTGGTCACCATTTCGGAAGAGAGCAGCTGCGCTCTCCCGAGTTCCAGCACGAGCAAAATTGTTTGTTGCCCATCTTTGAGGGGGCGGGTACGCAGAGCTACTGCAGCCACCAATCGGATGAGAGGGAGGGATGAAAGGGGTTGTCAATCAATCGGAACTCACTTGAGTCTCTGATTTCTCTTGGATCTATTTCTGCTTCTCACAAAAGTTAGCAAGATGAATTCTATTCCTGGCACAAATTGTTTTGTTAGTTTTCTCTCCTTCCTGCCCCTCTCTCTCTTCTCTCGTGTATCGGACCGCACTTGTGCTTAGCCAATCACCACTGCGCTTTCTAAGAAGGCGGGACAACAGGAGGAACTATTCGCTGGAAGACACTCGCGGAGGCGAGGTCATCGCGCGGAGGCGAGCAGCCAGGCACCTACACTCGCTCGCCTCCGCGCCTGATCTCATATGGTGTGGGTCGGCCTTTAAACACGTTATTTCTTTATATTCTTGATGTGGGCAACATGGATAAATGGAAGTGTACTACTTCTTCATGGCCTCTGCACAGCCACAAGTAGTAGTAGTAAGTAAGTAAGTAAGTAAGTAAGTACCTTTATTGGCATAACACAAATTATCCATAAAAAACACAGTTTGAAACAAGGACTTTCAATAAAACCTATAGAACACAATTTAAAACAAGCACTTTCAATAGAGCCTAACCTGAAAGAGGCGCTCTACTGACAGTAATATTTTTACAACATTCCCTACCGTCTCAGTCAATCCGTCATTTAGAAGATAGGACAATTTTACAACATCTGAGTGACCTGGGTGTTTCACAATTATGGGCTCCAGGTATTCGGAATGAGAGTGTAAATGAAATTTGCAATAAAAGAATATATGTAGTAGAGTTCTTCGCATGTGCAGATCCGAATTTGGAAGTTTCCTGATTTGCTTTTGAGTGTTCTCCCAACACTCAAGTGACGAAAACCTGCACATGTTTATGTGCCTCAAGCATGGCTAGAACACCCAACCCCTTAGTTTCTTTCTAACCATTGCTAAAGTAACATTGGGAGGGAACACTTCCAGTTTGTCCCTCACAAAAAGCAAAGTACAGTATTTTTCCTCGGTTTACACCATGCTATTGGTTATACAGGAGCCTGAAGGCCTTGTACTGCTTTGACTAGAAGCCAAGCTGCAGATATTTGGAGTACATGCATTCCCTGCACCATCAATGTTTGCAATGGGTCAGGCCAGCTCAATATGGGAACAGGGACCAGCACTGTTTCTAGGTGTTCAGTCATCATTTCTCCTATCACCAAGGGAGCTGCCATTGGCTATGGTCTCTGTGCCCCCAATGAAGACAACCATTACAGCCAGATACAGTTCCTGCCTTGACAGCTTGCATTATCACCTCAACATTAACAACAGTTGCGATTAACAAACTCAAGATCAATGGTAACATGGCATTTGACATCGGTAGTCCTATTGATATCAATAATCATGTTGATTTTACCTCTGCTCCTGCTATCAGCTGCTTCTTTGGCCTTCCTTTCTTCAAAATCAGCAGCAGTACCAGACTCAGATATGCCCTCTTCCATCATGCCCTCCAAGCCCCCATCAGACCACCAGGGGAGACTTGGAAGGTGGTTTCTCCCACAGAGGACCCACAATTGTATAATGAGAACATTATCAGGCTGGCATCTACTCTCAGTGTACAACACCAGCACCAGGTGGAATGTATAGATCAGGCATTCCCAACCTGTGGTACGCGTACCCCTTGGGGTATGTGGACCGTCAGGCGGGGATACACCAGAGGCTGTCCCTTATCTGCTCCGATCAGCTGACAGGCGCGGAGAGCGGCTGTTTTAAAAGTTCTCATGAGTCTCCTACCCTCTGTCTCCTGGCGAGTCAGCTTCCCTCTAATTAGTCTTATCAGATCGCTGTTTCACAAGTAGTCTTGTCAATGAAGATCGCAAGTAGTCTTGCCAATGATGCCTTTTAAAAGTGGCAAAAGAAGCTTGAGAGAAACCATCACCAGAACCATCTGTGTCACACATACTGTAGCTGATGTACCAGGTCCAAGACCAGGGATGTTTTTTTCTCATTTAGCCACCAGAAACAATACAAACCATATGTGTACAGGGCTTATTACAGCTGATTCGCACCAGTACATGGAAAATGCCAACAAGTGACCTCCACCAAAGGGAAACAGACCAAAAAGGCTAGGGGGATTAATGAGCACAGGCTTTGACTCTACCTTTCTCCTATTCTTTTCAGAGTACAAGACCCACATCAATTTTTCATCCACAAATCTGTGTTTACAACATGGATAGCGACATACAGAGTTTAAACCTCTATGTTAATGTCACTGATGTTCAGATATCTATAAGAATATCTATAAGAATATCTATAAGAATGCCAGGCACCCTACAGAAGTGATGGAGTCCCTGCCTGGATGGCATACAATAGAGCTAAATCAAACCTTCAAAAGAAGCATGTGATACAGTCCTCACACAACGGTACCATTTTAGGCTGCAAGTGGAATGAGTGGCATATTTGAATGGGAACCGCTGGGAACCGCTGTCTACATGTGTAGAAAACCTGGAGAGAGAGAGGTCCTAGGCTAGCTTTCTGCACTGATATGATGGCTATCAGAAAACCAGTCTTGAAGATAAGCAGTAACTATGAAGGTAACTCATCTCTCTCTCTCTCTCTCTCTCTCTCTCTCTCTCTCCAAGTTTTCTACACATGTAGACAGCGGTTCCCAGCGGTTCCCATTCAAATATGCCACTCATTCCACTTGCAGCCTAAAATGGTACCGTTGTGTGAGGACTGTATCACATGCTTCTTTTGAAGGTTTGGTTTAGCTCTATTGTATGCCATCCAGGCAGGGACTCCATCACTTCTGTAGGGTGCCTGGCATTCTTTATGGGACTAATTAAATGCAAAGAGTAATCTCTACAGTGTTCTAATGAGTTACTGAACAGTAGTCACAAATTTGATAATAGTTTTGCAGGAACAGATACATTTACTTTTAATGAAAGGAGCTAAAATCAGAAGGAAGCCTCGGCTTAAAACTGTGTTTGTTTTGCCTTGACTACCTCAAACAAACTGCTAAACAAACTTCCAAAGTTTCATGTTCTCTTTGAAGTAAACTGCCAAATTACTGTTCAATCCAGTATTCAGCGTTTCTTCATCTGGTTGGCAAAAGAACGGCACAGCTGCTGCAACCGAACCCCATTCAGTGAATACTGTGACTCAAGTCATCCTATTTATTTAAAATGAGCAGAGGTGGAAGGAAGACAACATGACGTGGCTAAAAAAATAAAAAGACCTGCAGCATTAACACATCAAAAAACCTCTGCATTAAGGGCTTTTGTAGTTGTTCATAGCGCCATGTTGATTACCAATCTTTATTGTTTTTCATTTAATCCCATGTAGTTTCCAAAATTGGTTGTGGTTCAGCATGTGCCATTGCGACTTCATGTGCTTTGGTGTTAAAAATATCATAGAAACCTATTCTTCTTATGAGTGATTGTGTTAAAGATTGCTGTGTTGGATTTCCCAAGCTGATAAACATACTTGCTGGCACAGTGAAATGGCACGCCAGTAGCTGTTGATTGAAAATGGCTAATCATTTGTTGTGCCCATGGAATCATCATTTCTGTCCAGAATACCTGTATACAGAATTGTTGAAAACCGTTATGGTTTTTGTGTGCCAGAATGTATAGGCTAATTATCAAACAAGATCTTTTGCCCCTTTTGCATTTGTGAAAGTCCCACAATTGTACCGTTCTACTCTACTGTACCGTTCCACTTCGGAATGCAGTAATGCTCAAATATTTTGTTTAGTCTGTCAGTTTTATCCATTTCCCCCTCTTCAAACAGGAATGTATTCTAAATCTACTGGAGTCTGTTTTGCTAATCAATGCAATGGGAATGAGTATTGCAGTTTGCACATCTAGATTGTCTCCATTGTATTATCAAATATTTCAAATGTTTCCATCATCTTCTCCATAACCAGAGTATGTTTACTTCCATGTTAGCTGTTCAGAACACTTTAAAAAAAATGCAGTAAATTGGGGGCGGGGGTTGCTTTGTGTTAGGTTTGCATTCTCTAATGTGCGTTTCATGGGCCTTTTCCTGTGAACTGTGATAGACTCCGATATTAGGCAGTTCAAAACAGGAATCCATGAAATGCATGTGCAGCCATACTTTTGATGAGCTACATATTGCACTGTTTCATTTTTTTCTAGTGTGAATCTTCCCCCATTAATAAAGCAGATGTCCTGAGTGTAGATACAATAGGCACAAAAATGGGGGGAGCGGCTGGAAGAGAGTCCATGGGAGGAACCTTGGAACTATGCAGGAAAATCTCGCTTCTCTCCAAAAGAGAGGGCTTTGCCTCCCCTCACATTATGGTTTCAACTGTGAGGGGAGAGTCCAACATGTATACATTTTGTAAGACCTACTTCTCCCCCCCCGCCCCATTTTCTTGAAATTACTAGAAGGACAAACTAGCAGTTTAAAAAACCATGGTGGCTCATCAGGTGTGCATCCAAAGTGCAGATGCAGTCCATCTGCACTGTTTTACTTTCAGCAGGATGCAGACTGAAATGTATATCCAAAATGCATATCTTTCAGCCCAATCTTATCCTTCCTCTCCCATGCCGATGCAGCATCCTGCAGGGGGGACAGTTTGGGAGACTTGGGAGAGAGGTAAGGGAAAATATTTTCTTACCTTCAGGTAAGCCTCCCACTCAAGGTAAGTCTCTTTGGACCTGTGCCAGCTCTTGAGTTGGCACACGTCTGAGAGAAAGGGGGAGTGTCGGGAAACGAGGAAGGGGATAGCATACTGGTGCAGGTCACACACGCCAGTACACACACCCCCTCCTGCCTCTGTCACACCTTCCACCCTCCCCAACCATGAACAGGTTTATTTTTACATTTTGCTCTGAATATCTCTGAGCCTGGAGAAGAACTTGTAACTTGAAAGCTTCATTCCTGTAGACTAGTTCATCCCATAGCTAACAGAAGGCCTATAGGCCGCAACGTTTCTTCTCCATCTCTAGTAATGGCTTTTCTGTAGGTGAGTTGTTGCACCGAAGCAGCACAGAATTACATAGGAGAACAGAATGTCTTAGCAGGCCAGTTTTATCTCCAGCACGTGTTCTTCCAGCGCCCCAGCAAAAGTCATCCTCTTAATTGCTTTATGCTTCTATGATATTCATTCTCACCTCTGTGGAAAGAGACCACAGACTCTTGAAAATGCCCAGAATGTTGTTCCAAATCAAGTTGGAACTGGTTGATAATCTCATGGAATCTTACATAGGTCTTGCTTCTCTGACAGAAGCAAGGAACATCTGTTCATGTCCTCATATAAGCCTCCATTTGCTGTTTAAATAATCATTGTCAAAAGAAAGAGGTTTTGCTTTTATTCACTTTGAGTATCATTAGAGAGTAATATAGCAGGACATTTTTTTTGGGGGGGGGGCCTAGCTGATGCTGTTAATATGTTTGGAAAATGAGCCATGGGGAAGCACCAAGGAGCATATAATAGGGTAAAAAAATGGCTTCTTTAAACTACTGGCAGCCCAATCCTTCCCCTCCCTCTGGTGTAGGCTCTTCAGCATGGGCTGCATGGCCCATGCTGAATCCTATCCGGGGAAGGGACTGGCTATAGGTCTACTCAGGGTAAGTGGGCAAATGCCTGCTTATCCCAGGTATACCCTCAGCCACCCATTGGAGCTATTCAGTTCTCCTCCAGCTCTGTAGCTGGCAGAGAATCAACCAGCCCCATGTTGGCTGCAAGAGCCTGGGAGGGGGAGATAGGATACAGCATCCGACAAGGACGCCGATCCCTCCCTTCTCCCAGGCCTGATCAGGAAGAGAGAAGGATTCAGAGAAGAGACGTATAAATATCAATTGCTAGCAACCGTGACGCAATTCTGCTGCCATGATTTAAGATTCTGCAAACAAGTTGAAGATCTCTCAAATTGTTTAGATAATCCAAGAAAAGTAAAGACGTGCATTCTAAGGGAATACTAAGTGCTTAATTCAAAAAGAGAGTACTAATGGATTTGTTAGTTTACTGGAATGCAGTGCAATTGTTTTCTCATATGTTCACATTCCCCTGCACATGTGGTAAAGGCCACCAAGGTGTCCTCCCAGGCGGTAACTAGGTTCTTTTTTAATTGTGGGAATAAATATGTACCAGCGGGTATAGAGGTTTATAAGGCGAAGATTATCCCACAAGTTCTATATGGAATACCTATGTGGTACAATGCTTTTGATCAAACTATTGAAAGAATTCAAGCAGTTTTTCTTCGTAAAATTCTTGGGCTGCCCAACTGTGTCCCATATGTAGTACTTTGTCTTGAAACAGGCCTCATCCGTTTAAAGACCTTGGCTTGGTTGAGGCTTATGAAATTTTGGCTCAGATTACTTTATAATCTTGATCATGATAGTTTGATATTTCAACTTCTGCTGGAACCGGATTTACCTACTGACTTGATAGATCTATATAGGAAATTAAAATCCCTGGGTTTGGACACAGAGAGATTAGGTATGCTTAACCAGACGGTGGCATATAGAGAAATAAAGACACGAATCTTAGATATCGAATACCAGGAGCTGCATAGCAAAGCTTGTACTTCCTGTTCCCCACTAAAATTCCACATTTCATTTACGCTAGGTAAGATGGCCCCATACTTATATATTCTAAAATGTCCGCAGAATCGTAGAGCTCTCTCCTTAGCGAGATGCAATGTCCTCCCGTCTGCTTTGCTACAAGGAAGATACAATAGAATTTCAATGTCTGAGAGATATTGCCCATGTGGCATGGATTGTGTAGAGACCCTCTCACATACATTTTTCTATTGCGCGCTCCACAATGCTTCCCGCACAGAACATCTAGTCCCAGTAATTGCCAAATTCCAGGGTTTAGCAGATCAAGAGATATTGAGAAACATCTTATCGAAGGAGGAAGGTGATATATTGGAAAGGGTTGCAGCCTTTGTTTGTTCAATCGTTTCATCTTGTGCATCTGATATATGATGTAATGGCCCCTAGACCGTAGCCCGATATCTGGTTGTTTTTGTTTGATTGGACTTTTTGTTTGTTTGTAACATGTGTTATGTAATGTATGTTGATTTATGTTGTCTTTAATGCCAATAAAGGTTCTTGATTGATTGATTGATTGATTGATTGATTGATTGATTGATTGATTGATTGATTCCCTGATCTTGGAATATGAACTGGGAAAAGTGGACTGTGACATCTCCTGACTAACCTCAGCTGAATCATCTTCTACTAAGTATGTAAATTCTTGCTTTCTTTGGTTTCAGATGACTTCTATACGGCAAGAATATGAAACTAAACTTAAAGGTCTGATGCCAGCACCTTTGAGACAAGAGCTCGAAGACACAATTCTTTCTCTAAAATCTCAGGTAAAATCTTAGTACTTTCCTGTTTATAAAGAACAAATCATAGGACGCTGTGGTCTTGATTTATAATAGATAAATAAATTATTTATAATAATAAATAATTTGTTTATAATAAATAAATAGAATGTTTAATGGCATGCTGGTGTCAAGAACATAGTTTGACCACCACCTGTACACAGTCCTAGTTTCTGTTTTATCATCAATAGAGTTCCAGCCTATTTTTCACCCACAGTGGGTGATAATGTGTGTGCATGTTTAACCCTGCATGTCTAGTATAATCAAATTTTAAAAAATTGAATTATTCTGTTCAGACTCATTTAAGGTCCAAACTAGATGTGCTCACAAACATGTGCTATCCAGGCATGCTTCCAACCAGAAGCTCTTCTTTTGTGTGCTAAAAACAGGTTTGCTGGGGTAACCCAAAAGGAGAGGGAGGTTCATTCTTCCCCAATCTTCTGTTTTCAAGCTGAAAATCACCCCTCTAAAAAATGTGGTTTGCCACTGAAGTGACAATTTTCTCAAGTTGCTGCTTTGGGAACAAATTGCCAGATGTGCAGGGAGGAGATTTTTGGTATGAAAATGGCGTCTGCGGAAGAGTGTACCTGCCTACACATCCCAGACCCGACTGGGGTCACCTCCCCAGTTTTTAGCAAAATAGAGGAACTTCTGGTTAGAAGCATGCCTGGTTACCATGTGTTTCCATGCACATCTGGTTTAGCCCTAAAGTCCTTAAAAGTCAAACTGTGGAGTTGTACCTAAATCACTGAGTAATTGAACATGTAGGTAACTTTTTTATCCTTTTCTTAAGGTTTTTACAGTGGCCCCCATATCTGTGTTGAGACAAATCTCTGGGTGCCGGATCTGCGGATAGCGGGGGTCCACTGTAATTCAATGGTGTTGCAATTTTCAATCCATTGCTGAGAATACAACAAGCATTCCTGTACTGTGAAGTACTAATTCCTTTTGGAGCTAGAGCTTTTAGGAACTATTTGTGATCTACTTCAAAAAACTTGAAATATTTTACTGCTCTTACATTCTTTTAATGCCAAAGGTTGTCAGAGCAAGATTAAGAGGTTAAATTGATACACGCTAAATGAGTATCTACTTTATGAAGAAACTTTCAATTGAGATTTTCTTTTGCCACGGGAGTTTTTGGTAAAGAAATGGTTATTGAAATAAGGCTGCTGCTATTATTTCTGTTATTCCATCCGTTTGCATGACACTTTGCAATAAATGAGAGAACGGGTTCCTGTCCCAAGGAGCTTCCCATCTGCATATTGACACAAGAGAGACAACAGAGGCATGGCAGGGAAATGGTGGATGGAGTAAACAGGAGAAGATACAGTCGTTTCACTTACCTATACTTGAGCTTAGTTACATTAGGGAGCAGGGATTAAATATTCTCGTATAACTGTCTATAATTTCTGGCACATGAGACATTGGTTGAAACTCTGCTGACTTTGAAGACAGCAGGACACTCCATAGCTGCTACTGTTGCTTGTGTAGAGGAATTCCCCATTGGCAGCCATCTGCAGCCGGTGGTGTTGATCCAAAAAGCAGAAGGGTTAAGGATTTACCTGGGAAACCTATTTCTCATTTATAAGAAGTGTGGCCTACCTAATAATTATGCCTAGTACAAAACATTTCACTGATGACACCTGAAAAATCCCCACCTTTCAGTGAAGTGAGGTTTTGTGTGTGTGTGTTTATAATGAAATCTGATTTCCACCTGCAGGGCTTCTGTTAGCATGCACAGCATTTCAAAGGAGTAGAAGTCACTCCAGACTTCTAAAAGTGGGTGTTAACTCTGAAAAGCATAGCTGGCAGCTGCCTGTGCAGTGAAATACAGTAGCCAGCCACAGACTGTTCAGTGAGCAGGGCTCTCTTCTGAAGCACAGGTGTCCTCCTCTTTGAAAATTGTTGAAATTCCTGCTTCAAAAAACATCAGACAGAAAGAGCAGTGGAATCCTTGCACCTGTCAGGGTTATTAATTGTTCCAGTGGAATGAGAGGGCTTGGCTGGGTAAAAGTACCAACCAAGCAGCATTAACAATGAACAAATAGGAAACATTCACTTCTCAAACAAAGCTTTGCTTATGTTTAAAATATGTTCGCCTCCTCCTCCTTGAGCCTTTCAGGGTTTTCTTTGTGTGCTCTCCTAGCACATCACGAATGCACTGTTATAGAATGCTTATAAATTACCTGAGGACAGTCTGGCCACTTTTTTAGAAGGATATCTCTAAGGCAAAGTCGTACATATTGTCTGTGGTTTGTTAGTGTTAACACTGAAATCATAGAACTTGATTCTCTCACCCACCCCCTTGCTTCATTCCTCAGTCGTTGAGTGCCTTGTAAACATCTTTGAACGTTTAAGGTTAAAAACAACAACAACAACTCAGTCCTGATTTACTTGCAGCATTTCAAGACACTGCATAAAATAAAGACTGTATATGTGAGCACAGGCCAGGGAAATTGTTTCCAGTATGTGTGATTGACTGAGAAGGTGTTTATGCTGCTTCCCTTGCCAATATACATAGCGAGGGCGGCTACCTGTCGATTCCTGGAATCAGCAATAGCCGGACTATACATTGAATTTAGAGAATAAATAGATGAATGAATAATAATTTCATTCTAAAGCTTTCATGGCCAGCTATCAATTGACAATGTTTAAGGAATACGGGAATTAAAGCCATGTAGTAAAAGAATCTTGAACTTTAATTGGAATAAAAATCACATTAAAATCCAAGGAACTGAGCCCAACGTTTCGTTCCAGCCCCGTGGAACCTCTTCATAGGAATCTTGAAAGATCATAGATGGTGCTGTCCTCAATTCATCATAGTAAATTTAAACCAAAAAACGCAGGGAAACCCCAGCGGTCTTCACTCTCCCTTTCTTTCCATGCTGGATAGTTCTGCTGTTACAGTGTCAGTGTCAGTTACAGTTCGTTCTACTGCTGCAGTGTCAGTTGCAGTATCTCCACTGTCAGTCACCTCGGATTCCATTCCCCCTCCCAAGTCTGATTTCCCATGTAGGACAGGCAACCAAATCCGATTCGTGAATGTCAAGTCTTGCTGACGATTCATCAGTGTTCCCATTCGTTTTTTACTTATTTCTAGAGCTTCCAGGTGGCGTAGTATTTTAAAATTGCTTTCCCTTTGCAGGCACACCGTTTTATCAAATTGGATCGTGTGCTTTTCGAACATGCATTGAAAGAAAAGCACACGATCCAATTTGATAAAACGGTGTGCCTGCAAAGGGAAAGCAATTTTAAAATACTACGCCACCTGGAAGCTCTAGAAATAAGTAAAAAACGAATGGGAACACTGATGAATCGTCAGCAAGACTTGACATTCACGAATCGGATTTGGTTGCCTGTCCTACATGGGAAATCAGACTTGGGAGGGGGAATGGAATCCGAGGTGACTGACAGTGGAGATACTGCAACTGACACTGCAGCAGTAGAACGAACTGTAACTGACACTGACACTGTAACAGCAGAACTATCCAGCATGGAAAGAAAGGGAGAGTGAAGACCGCTGGGGTTTCCCTGCGTTTTTTGGTTTAAATTTACTATGATGAATTGAGGACAGCACCATCTATGATCTTTCAAGATTCCTATGAAGAGGTTCCACGGGGCTGGAACGAAACGTTGGGCTCAGTTCCTTGGATTTTAATGTGATTTTTATTCCAATTAAAGTTCAAGATTCTTTTACTACATGGCTTTAATTCCCGTATTCCTTAAACATTGTCAGATGAATGAATAGAACATAAGAACATAAGAAGAGCCCTGCTGGATCAGGCCAAAAGCCCATCTAGTCCAGCTTCCTGTGTCACACAGTGGCCCCACCAGATGCCTCAGGGAGCACACGAGACAACAAGATACCTGTGTCCAGTCGCCACTCCCTTGCACCTGGCACAGAGAAAACCCACTTCTAAAAACCAGGAGGTTGCTTATGGCTTGTAACCTGTGATGGTCTTTTCCTCCATGAATTTGTCCAAACCCCTTTTAAAGGCATCTAGGCCAGGTGCCATCACCACATCCTGTGGCAAGGAGTTCCACAGATGAATCACACGCTGGGTAAAGAAATATTTTCTTTTGTCTGTTCTAACTCTCCCTCCACTCAATTTTAGTGAATACCTCTGAGAAACCATGACCATTAGTCTTATGTATGTCAGGAGCTCCTTTATCATGACAGCTATCTTTTCTAGGTAAATTTTCTGCAGAAAAGAGCATCCATTCTGCAAGAGGAATTGAGCACATATCGTACCAGAAGGTAAGTTGATATCTACCTGTCATTTTGTTGTTACCACTTCACATCTGGCACTGGAGTTGTAAAGTGTAATGAAAATAACCCCAGTAGTAAACAGAATACCTTTAAGAAGTCCACCCACCTCCAGAGCCATGCATAGCCAGAGCTATGAGAGCCAGATTAGAGCACTTGCAGGTGCGTTGCAAGCCTGGGCCTTGCCTCAGCATTCATGATGAGACAGTGGCTCAACACACAGCTGTAGGTATGTGGAGGTGCTGCCGCATTTGAAGATAAAGGAGGATGATGCAATTTGTAATATTACAGATCGTATCTTCAAAGCACCGGATCTTCACCCACTTTAGTTGCACTGAGACATTTACACCATCGCAAATAAATGTCCAAAAATGTTGCAATAGCAACATAAGGGCACTGTGTGCCCTTGGAAGAGTGATTCACATGGGTGATTGAGTACAAGGAACCTTCCAAGTATAATGTCATTGAGCTTTTTCCCACTCAGAGGGACTCACCATCTCTGCAAGGCAACCGGAATATGTAAATACTGTTTTAATTGAATTAGATGTAAATATAGTGTGAAAGTCGGAATGTATCATATCGGCTTATCATGCTAGTGCATAGACTCCTGGCACCTATAAATTACACTGATGGCAACAATGGGAGGTTAACACGTGATTCTGTCTTGGATCTTGGTTACCCAGGAATTAGGGAGTGAGCGGGCAGAGGCTTTGAAAAATGACTTTGGAGACCACAGGTAGCACACATGAAACAGCTTGATCACACATCTGATCCACCGCCTTCCAGGTGTAAACGCCCACTGACTTTGAGTAACAGAAGAATCCTGTGCAGTGGGCAAGTTCAACTTCCAGATCTGTTTCTGCAAGCACTCAAAATAATAAAATGCCCAGTGGTGATGCAGATAGCCAGTCTGTCCTCTCAGACAGAGGCAATGTGGGTCCCTGTGTAGTGAGACGCTGATCTTAGGAAATGGGGAGGACTCGGAGTCTGGTAGTACATACTCCAAAATGTTGAAGCAAGAGAAGATAAATCATGGCTGATGGGAACATTTTATTTTTTTAGGTAACTACTGGAACAGATTGATTTACTCAAGTGTCCAATGGACTTTCAACAGGTTTGAAGATTTGGATCTTGTGAACTAATCTGAAAGATCAGTGGTGGTTTTGTTAAAGCAGACAGTGTAATTACCGTAAGCTCATGAAAGCACATTCCTCATTCATAACAGTATTTTAAGTTATCACTTATTTGAATTATTTTATCATTATATTACAAATTTTTATCCTTTTGATATATTCAATATTTCTGTATGTCAGTATACCTACTGAAAAAATTAATTTTGTTTGTTCATAATTACGTTTGTTACTGTCTTTCTGATGCAATTTATTCACTCTTACACATGATAAAATCACGCCCTTATAACAATAATAATAATAATAATAATGATTATTATTATATTGTCCAAAATATTTTAAAAAACATATAGCATGGTTTTCATGTTCACATGTTACATAAATATTAAAATATATTTTGTACATTTTTGTTTCCACATTATTTTGAGCATCAACAACATATCATGTGCCGCACAAAAGCCTGCAGAGATTCTGTATGTTTTTTTTCACTCAAGTTCTTATCGTGGTGCATTTGATCGGAAACACTTTTGTGATTATGGAAAGACTAGAAGTGGTCCCAGGTCATTATTTTTGCTATTTTCACAAGCAATGCTAAGGACAACTTTTTAACTATGAATGGATAGTTTCTGAATAATGTGGCATAGCAAAACTTTTAAGGTCAAATATACATTCTAGCTGGTTAAGGTTTTCCATATTTTTACAAACATGGGAAATGTAATACCCAGTTTAAGTGCCAATTGTGAAAATGGTCAAGTGTGTCATTGTCCCTTTCCTTTCACTTTGGAATCTCCTGATGGTTCTGAAAAAGGGGTAGGGGAAATCAAGCTTAAAACAAGGAATTGTTTCCTATGGTGGTAAAAAGGGATTACTTACACGTTTTACATTTAAAATGTGCTTTAAAAGTGTTCTAAAATCAAGGCTAGAAAAATTAACTTTTCATAGAAATTACCGTAAGCCATTTTAAACACACAGCTTTTAAGTCAAACATTTCTAGAAGTGACAGAAACTGAGGGTGGCTTTTTGCACAATGTTTTGTAGTTGAGTTACAGATACCTGTGTACAAGATTACACATGCATCTTTGTGAGGGACACACATATATTAGTCACCATTTATGCCTCTAACAGCCCAATTGCGTCCTGGGCGATGGATCTCGCGATTTAGGCAGCCTAAAGATTTTTACTTACCTCTCTGGAGCCATCTAGTCTGCCCCACACACACACTCGTAGCATGCAGCACACACACTGTCGGCAGCACTGCATGGTCAGGGCTGGCAGAGGATAGGATTGGGCCCTGAAATATACAGAAGAATTGATTAGGCAAGGATTAGATCTCCTCTTTCTTGTTTCTGGTATTACGGGTGAAGATGCCATGTCAATAGGGAAAGTCCTGGATCAAATTGATAATTTCCTGCGCCGTCCGCGGGTCTCCAAACACTGGCAGCCACGCACAGGAAAAATCTTTAAAATCCGAGGTGTGCAAGGTCCTTACGTTTCGTTCCAATTGCCTGGAACTTTCTCAAAGGAAACAACCCCCAAGGGATTGCAGTTGAAACTGTATCTCCCCACCATTTCCTGGTTTAAAACCTTAAAACCTTAAACCAGGAAATGGTGGGGAGATACAGTTTCAACTGCAATCCCTTGGGGGTTGTTTCCTTTGAGAAAGTTCCAGGCAATTGGAACGAAACGTAAGGACCTTGCACACCTCGGATTTTAAAGATTTTTCCTGTGCGTGGCTGCCAGTGTTTGGAGACCCGCGGACGGCGCAGGAAATTATCAATTTGATCCAGGACTTTCCCTATTGACATGGCATCTTCACCCGTAATACCAGAAACAAGTAAGATTATAGCTGGCCATGAAAGCTTCCATTCGAGATCTCCTCTTTCATGTATTTTGAAGGGACAAGTAATATATGCACATGCCTCTCATTTAACTGGGGCAATCTGATATTCAAGAACCAGAGTACCAAGTTGTTGCACAAAAAGCCACCTTCAGACATTCGAGGAAATGGAAAGCTAGGAGGACAGCAACTTCTGAGAAGTCATTAATTACTTTTTAATATTGAGATTTTATCTTGTATTGTTACGATAGCTTTAGGGCACCAATTGTTAACCGTTCGCGTACCAAGAAAGTGATAGCCTGTGACATACATATTAGGTCCAAAAAGCGCAATGGGGGTTGGAATCACTTGGTACTTAGCATATGAACGCTAGTGTAGTAATTCTTGTTTTAAAGCCACTCCTTTTGTGGCTTTCTGCAACTGAGGTACCCTTGTTGTTGCTCTCCATGTGCTCATCTGATTAATGGGATAATGGATCTCTCTCTCTCTCTCTCTCTCTCTCTCTCTCTCTCTCTCTCTCTCTCTCTCTCTCTCATATATTAATAATATATGATACACATACAGTGTATATAAATACACACACACACACGAGACAGAGTGTTAATGTCTCCTGAGCACTAATGTACTGGAATCTGCAGGTGGGCTTGAAGGGTAGGATACTGAGAACGTTGCTAAGACTCCAGCAACTTAGACTAGCACTATGAGCAACGAAAGAGAAAGGTAAATGGCTGGTAGGAGTAAGTTATCTTTTTGCTGATATTATATGATTTTTTTCCAATACAGTCTGTCCGCCTACTTGCCTCCCCCTTTTCCTTCCACTCACTGGATTGGAAAAGGGGGGAACATAGAGGAAGAGGAAATGTGAAGGTCAGGAAAGTGCTGAGCTAGAACTTCAGAGAGTGGAGCAGAAGCTGGCACATCATCGGATAAAGGGGGGGGGGACGCATTTGGCATACCGCCTTAGTTGCCAGAAGGTCTTGGACCTGCTCTGCATCAAAGCCTTATGGATCTCCTAAAATTAAATACATGGCAAATGAGGAAGTTAAAAAAATGTGGCAGCATCTGCATGAGAACAGAGAGTCTGAAATACCATATACCAGCAAATACCATTGCTGGTATCAGTGATGTTCCGCCCAAGAAACTGGGGAAAAATGAAGAACAAACCCTCACAGTACAGGAACTGTGCACACAGACTTCCATGAGTATTTGCCCAGCTACGTAATCACAGTGTTCTTCAGATGCCTGAACCATTAGATCCACTGGTGCTTCATCTGAAGCCGACTTCTGTGTTACTGAGGCAGTTGATAATGCTTCTGATCTCCTCAGATAAATGTAGCTCATCATTGAGGCTGGTCTGGGAAACATTGCTCAGATGTTGGAATAGGGGCTGACCCTGCTACACTGTAGACCTTGGTAGCTACCTAGGGTTGTACTTGGGAGAAAACAACATGTGCAGCAGAACCACTTGGGGCTGCAAGAAAAAGTAAATAGTAAAAATAAATAATGAGGACATTACCTTCCTGCGGATGTCACAGTGCACTACAAAGATGCCTCTCTGCTCAGGCTGAGGCAGAACAAGCATGTGGACAGAAATCTTGCCCACCTTCTCAGGCTGCACTAGCAGGAGGAAGAGCAGAAGAAGAACTCAGTAGAGACTCTGGAATAAGATATTATAATCCAAAGGCCTCCCACTGTGCTAAATTGCCAAAGGCCAGTCCTGGCTAGAACTACCGGTAAGTAAACTTGCAGCATAAAGACATATGGCCAGAATAGGAGTTATTTTAAGCCTGGGTCAACCCAATAAACAGAGATGGGGACTCGAGTCAAATGACTCGACTCGCAAGTGTGACTGAGTTACTTTTTTCTCGGACTCGTGATCCACTGACTCGCACTCGGACTCGCGACCCACAGGACTCGCACTTGACTTGCACTCGTGGGGGTAACGACTTGCCATTTCTGAGTCATTTTCCTTTAATGGCTGGCATCAACACAGGCAGGCAGGCACAGTGAAGACCTCGGAGGAGGAGGGCAACAGGGAGGGAGGGTTTTCGAGGGGGGTGCGAAAGCAAGCCTGGCTCGAAGTTTTCCCCCTTTTTTGCCATCTATTTGTCATTGGTCACAACTCCGAGCATGAGGGGTGGGGAGGGGAGAGGGAAGGCGAAGCTGCCGCAGCGGTTCCTCCTCATTGGCCAAAACTCCGAGACCAAGGGATGCTCAGCTCAGCAAAGGGAGGGGGCAGGGAGGGAATAATAAATGGTTTGAATGTAGACACGTTTGTTTTTCCCAAACCAGATGAGTGGTGACAAGTCTGAAAGGTGAGGGGAAGGGCATAAGGGAAGTCAATTGGATGCTTTAGAAGCCTTAGAGGTCCCCACACACACCCCACACAGACACACACACACAATTTTCAGGGGGGAAAAGCCATTTCCCCAAAGTGACTCAACATGTGACTCATGGTTTTTGGCCTTACTCGCACTCGTGCAAAAATGACTCGTACTTGCCCAAAAAGTTTGGCACTGACTCGGACTCGCACTCATACAAAAATGACTCGCACTCGCACTTGTGACCTAGTTACTTAGATACATCCCTGCCAATAAGCTAAAAATCAGGCAGTGTCCTATTTTTAGAGCTAAAGGGATGCACAAATATGAAACTGAACCTTCTTCATGCGTGCCCTAGTCTCTCTCTAGCCTCTTCTCCCCTGTCCTTTCACTCAGATAAACTCACTTCCAGTACTGGAACAAGGCTGAGTGGAGCAGTGCCAGGAGGCAGGGAAGACAGACTGCAAAGAGGGAAACTGCAGACAAGGGACGAAGGTTTAACCCATTCACCCTTCTTGCTCTGTCTAAAACATGGGCGCGTGCACAATTTCCATAGCATAATCTCATCCTCACAATCTTTTCTGGGTTAACAGCTGGTTCTCTGGTCACAGGCCAGATCCTCCTTTGCACATTGGCTGTTGATGTGTTAAGTTGTGAGATGAATAGATTGAGTTCTGGCGGGGGGGGGGGGGAGAGAAAAAATAATTGGCCAAACTGTTCCATCAGCATGGATAAGTCCTCTTGCTTTTATCAAGATGAAACATGAGTTCCCTGTCTGTGACTTTTCTTGTGTCACTCATGTAGCAAATATGTTTGTTTTGTTTTTTTACAGTTAAAATACCCCAGCCCCCTTTTTTTTTTGGCTTTGTACAACTTCTGTGCTCTAATTGTAACATTGGGGGGGGGAGAGTGTTTGCCTGCAGCAGAGCTGATGCGCTTTTGTTATTTATCCAAGTCTCTTATAAAAACAACTTCAGTGGTTCCTGCTGTTTTCAGACTCTGCTCCTAGCATAGAGGACTCCACCTCTGACAGGAGAAAATATTTGTGATTGCTTTAATAATTGCTAAAGGTTACACTGAAAAACACAGGCACCCTCCATGCTAAGCCTATGCTACGTTTAACCAGTAGATAATGCAGCTAAATTATGATTCCTCTTTAAACTCCTGCTCTGCCCTCTCACGTCTCCATTCACCAAAGGCACCAAGGTACTAGGTCTGGTTTTGAGGGAAGAAAAGAAACTGAGAACATCAAGCAATGTGTGAAAAAGGCTCAAAACACAAGGTCATTTTAATTCATAGTTCTCTTTAAAAAAGGAAAAAGCCCCATCTTTGCTCAGCTTTGATATTTGTGTTCAGAAAAGTCATTCCTCTTTAAGCCTTTTCATTAAAGAAAGTTGGCTCTTTAAAGTGCACAATCAAAGAGTGTAGAAATTGTAAGTTACTGAAACTAAAAATGTGTCATCAGTTTTAAGTCTGGTAACCCAAAGCCCACTTAAAATCAGTTTGGCTTTGGTCCTCCTGGCTTTTTTCTATTATTAGTTTTTTTGAGACTTTCTTTTCCAGTAGAGCATGGTACAAACACATCCCTTCCACCTCACCCCCCACTCCACCTCCATTTTTTTTAGGACTGGTAACCCAAAGCCCACTTAAAATTGGCTGTGCTTTTATGCTGCTGGCTTTTTTTCTGTTAGTTTTTAGGGAGAAGTTGTTTTTCAAGCGCAGCACTGTATAAACCTAAACCACCTCCACGCACACACCTTCCCCTCCCTATCACTCCTGCACTTCAAAAGCCCCTGGGTGGTCAGCAGTGTTGCCAGCCTAGCTGTTGTCCAGGGCCAGGGTGACATCACAATGTCTCGCAACACACACACACACACACACACACACAGAGCCTGTGCATTGCCCTCACTTCCAGAATGGCTCCATTTGGAGCCATATAGAGGCGAGAGCAGGTGGGAGGGCCCAACTCAAGCACTGCCACCTCGCTGAGCGCCCCCTGCCAGAGGAGATGCCAGAAAACAGCCACTCTGCCGTGAGGGAAGGCAATGGGGCCCCCACCAGCTACGCTACTATGGGTGCTCATTATACCTTTTTTTTCCCCCAAAGGGCTGAAAGAAAGAAAAGGGAGGAGAAAATCATACAGTAGAAGCTGGTGATGTTTTCTTAAAGTCAGGAAAAAAAAAACACAAAATGTGTCAATTTAAACCGTGACAATTATTTTTATACATGGAAAGTGGTAAATTATTTTACAATTGTTGTCCTTATTGAAACTTCAAGTTCTTTGTTATGGGCTTGATCCTGATCTGAACCAACCGGAGATTCCTAGTCCAAACCAGCCCAACTCATGCTTATCCTTTATGCTATGGCCAAGCCCACTGCATCCCACCCACCATTAAGAGAGGAAAAACAGGCATTTCCCCCAAGCTATCCAGCAAGGCTAGCCCTCTTAAAAGCACCTTAAAATGTATTGTGAGCAACTAGCTGGACTGGGTTTCTTTCCTCATGAAAGCCACAGAATAGAAGAGGTGGAAGAAAAATAGAAACATCATAATGTTGGGGATTATACGCTGAAATACAATAACTTTGAAAGGCCAAGGTAGAAATTTTCAGCCAACAATGCAGTGCATTTGTTTGAGGCATGTCCTGTTAGAATTTTAAGAGTCTTAAATTTCATTTTTATTTTTAAAAATGGTAAAAAAAAATATGAGAAAGGGAAGGTAGTATGTGCTTGGGACAACTGGAAAGTAGTCTGAAAGAACCTGACCAGTATTAGCTCTGAATCAGTGCAGCTTCTGCTAGTAGAAGATCTAATTCACCTACAGAGCTTCCATGCAACTCATGTTCCCATGGAGAACATTCTTCCATTCTTAGTTGGAAGTGAATGGAGAGCCCTTGCTTTCACGAGAGCTTTTTTTTGGGGGGGGGGGGTGTAGTGGTTTGGAAGTCGGACGTAGACCTGGAAGATCCAGGTTCAAATCCCCGCTCAGCCACGAAGCTTCCTGGGTGACCTTGGGCCAGTCACTATCTCTCAGCCCCACCTACCTCACAGGGTTGTTGTGAGGACAAAAAGGAGGGGAGGAAATATGTACACCACTCTGAGCTCCTTGGAGGAAGGGCGGTATAAAAATGTGAAAAATAAATAAATTTGTGCAGAGCTCCAGGTCATGCAAACCATGTTAAAATACTGACACAGGAAACAAAGATTAGAATGATGGCATATTTTACTGGGCAATTGTACACACACACACACACACACACACCATTTGGTCAGTCCAGAAGGCTGTGCTGATGCTATCACAACCCACAATGTGTGAATTATCCCACTTACCAGTTTGGCTCAAGGAATGTTTCCCAAGTGCCTCTCTGTGCGAAGAAGCCTTTCCCACCACTTTGGTAATGTATCATAAATAGCTGTAACAGGAGATTCTAAGGATGCTTTTCCAGCTGTAATGTGTGTTTTGAGATGTTTTATTTGTAAAGTTAAGATCAAAAATGTGTGCCATGATATGAAACACTCACAACACCAACATTTTCTGATTCCAAATGATGGATCTCTAGAAACATGGAAGTTTTATCCCAAGAAAACTCCCCATCTGTCAACATGATGAAATCAGCAGGCACAATGCTTTAAAGCAGGGGTTCTCAACACCTTCTTAGCTGAGTACCACCTCCAGTGCCACTCTCCTGCTGCGTACCACTGGAAGTGATTGGCAGTGACATCATTGCCGGTTATTTCCGGGTTTTCAGGTTTTTGGAGGCCAGAAAATGCAGGTAGGAGACTCTGTGCTGGTGGGAGAGCCCTTTTCAGCGTTCCCAAGAGGCTTGGCCAAAGTCGAGCCTCTCGGGAGCGAAAATGCACCGCCGAAAGCATCGCATCGGAGCAGGGATCCTGTGGTCCTGCAGTCCGAGTACCACCAGCAGTCAGCCAAAGTACCACTGGTGGTACTCACTGGCGTCGCTAGAGGTGGGGCGGAAAGCGAAGTTCTGCAGCTTTCCGCCCCACCGTTACTCTCCGGTACAAGGTGCCCGCCCCCTCGTCATAGGAGCCTGTCAGCGCCGCTTTCTCTCCGCTGACGGACTCCTATGACGAGGGGGCGGGGCGCCTCGTACCGGAGAGTAACGGTGGGGCGGAAAGCTGCAGAACTTCGCTTTCCGCCCCACCTCCAGCAACGCCAGTGGTGGTACTAGTACCGCTGGTTGAGAACCCCTGCTTTAAAGCATAACAGAAAAGGCAGGCTTGACTCAGCAACATATTGGTTGGCATGATGACATCAAAACACAGAGGTAGGAAACTTTCAACAAATAGATCGAAGCATTCTTTGTGATCGAGCAAGGGTGTCATTTCAGGGTGTTTGGAGAAGGGAAGGAAGAGTTTTCAGTGTTGCTGGTATTCTCAGTGAATCACCAAAGGATTGGATTAATTCAAGATGAAATTGCAAAAAGTAAATGTATTTTAAGACATTTGTTGTGGTTCATGTCTATACCTCACATAACTAGAAATGTAGATGTAAAGGGAAAAAATTATGTCTGGTTTGAAACATTGAAAGGAGGGGGCAGGAAGATTGCCTATGGAAGAAGTTGCGTCTGTGTATATAAATGTTGTCACCTTTAACTTATTTAGGCTATTTTCAAGGGACACAAGTTTGTTTCAATGATCGCCCAAGCATTCTCAGTGTAAACGTACCCAAATTCCAGCAGATTGCACAGCAAGGTAGAAACCCCCCAAGACTGCTTGCTCCTTCATCTCCCTGCTCCCAAGGACCTGGCAGCCAAACATGAGTTACTAGAGCACCACATTCCGCTCCCCCACACCATCTCACACATGCCCCCCTTAATTACCTGATGCTGCAACGTCATGGGATGTTGCCTGAGCCTCTCTGCCCTTTGCCCCTGAAGTGCCACAGGAGCAATTTAAAGGGTAGGTGAGTCCTAATAGCCCTCATCATGCAGCCCTGTTACTTGCTTGATTGGACATTAGCACAAGCTGTTCAGCTGCTGCTATTATATATTGCATTATATGAAAAGGGGATTTTTCAGAAAATGATGAGACCAGCAAAGGTAACACAGATAATTTCTGTTGGAGCAAAGGCTAGGAGGCCTGAAGGTGGCTGGCTGACGCTCTTGCTCTTCCTTTCTGGTATCCCTGAAAATGCAATATGTCTCACAATGCATTCTCGTTCCAACATAGGCCATTCCCTTTAGCAATTGAGACTTTGAAGCTATCTTGTCTTTGTGGAGAGTATTTCATAGCTGTATAGTTATTTAAATCATTTTTATCCTATAAGTTCCTTTTATCCTATATTTTTACGAGTTTTCAAACCAATATACCAACTGTGGGAAAGATTGAAATTGTCTATTAGGAAGGATATCGGTGATTAAGATGAATGTATTACCAAAAATGATGTTTTTATTTCAAACGATACCAGTGATTATATCTGATGCGCCATTTAAAGAATGGCAGAAAGACATTTCTAAATTTATTTGGCAAGGGAAGAAACCAAGAGTGAAATATAAGTTTCTTCAAGATGCAAAAGAGAGGGGAGGACTAGGATTACCGGATTTGAAAGTATATTATGCAGCACTGTTGCTATATTTATTATTCTTGTGCTTGTTTAAAGTTGGAATCCAAATTTTATCCATAAAAGCCATCTCTTCTTTTCTGTTCACCAGATTTGTGTCTCCAAATTTCTATTGCTTCTCTCGATGTAGCCTTTGTCTGTATGCTGTTTAATTCCAACGTTAAACAAACACAATAATAATAAAAATAGCAACAGTGTCACAAAGTAACCTCCTCAGGAACCTGCACCAAGTTCTGCAGACTGGCTGCTCTTTTCTTCGCATCAGCGGTCTTTTGATTTTTTAGATAGTCCCTGGATGTTAACGTTGAAACTCACCTGTGACTGTGCATCAATTTATTTTTTGAGTGGCTGAGCGGTAATTATTCTCCTTTCAGTTCGGTGTTTGTGCTAGGCTTGGTTACCATCTGCTTGCCTCAGCTCGCTGAGCTGCCTGCTTGACAAGGTTTAGTGCAATCTAGATGAAACATCGTGTTTTAATCTTATTAAACTTAGATTTTATTGTTTTTATGAGCCAAGGCTTTTAATCCCATAATTTTTATTCAGTCTAAATTGATCATTGCGGGCCATGAAAATTTGAAATAGTATTGGGTGTTCTTGGCCATTGTCTTCCTGTGTGAGTGTGGCTCCCAGGCCAGTGGCAGATATATCAGTCTGGACTACACAGGACTGACTAAAATCTGGACTTCTCGGGTTAGCCCCCTTAGTTAGGGCTTCCATTATTACATGAAAGGATTGGTCACACCAGAGGCGTTTCTACGGTAGGGGCCCTACCGTAAGTTGCGCCCCGTGCTAGTACCGCGTTTACAAACCGGAGCGAGGAGGCCCCGCCCCCTCGCTGTCGGAGCCATTCCGCCCCGCGAAGGCAAACGGGCAGGGAGTCTCCTGCCCGTTCACCTTCGCTGCGCAGAATGGCTCCGACTGCGAGGGGTGGGGCCTCCTCGCTCCTAGCACGGGGCGCAACTTACGGTAGGGCCCCTATCGTAGAAATGCCTCTGGGTCACACTGAGGCTCCTATTCTAGCATGTTGCCCTTGGAGCACCAGAGGAGGTCCATTAAGGGACTGGTCTTAGTCACAAAATGCAGCATGAACAGCTGCAATAGTCTGCCATCCCCCGCAAAAGTATCAATTGGAGTAGGATGGTGTGCTCGAGTTCCTTATTGAACAGTGGGTGGGACTTCACTCAGATGTATCATCCAAACTGGCCCAGAATCAAGCCAGGCACAAAGTATGGTTTGATATCTTGATTTATTCTAACCCTTGTTAGTTAACAGAGAACAGTTCCCCGAGTTTGTAAATACCACGCACCTGTGGCTTGGTATTCACTCTCTTTTGTACACAAAAGGATTCACTCTCGTAAACAAGGGAGCATGTCCTCCTTAGGCTCATTCACGTAGTGCTCAATAATGGTGTGGTGATGGGGGGGAGAAGCTCTGATGCCAGTGCCTACCTCATTTTCCCTGGTCTTCCTCTATGCTAGGGCTTTTGCTGCCACCAGAAGGACAAAGGCAGGCAGGTAGAGACCATCCTTGGAAGCTTCCCTCCCAGTTATGTGAAGATTTCCCAGACAACCCAACCAATACCATGCAGCCAAGGATTGAAGAGCTCTGGGGCAAGGCTCAGACCCCGTTCAACCAACCACAGGCAGATAAAGAGTCAAGATGTAAAAAAAGAGTTTATTCAAAATACAACAAGGAAAGAATAAAACAAGCAGGCTTTGGGTCGTTGGCAGTGTGCAAGTGTGGGTCTTAGCAAAAATACAAATTGGCGATTACAGGCAAACTCAAAATGCATCAAAATCTCACCATTTCCTGTCTAGTACTTACTTTGCGGTCAGTTTGGAGAGTACATCACACCTCTCTGATCCCAAAGAGGTGGGTAAGAACTTGGTCACACGCAGGCTCTGAGGGAGTCAAGCCAAAACCCATCAAACATCCTTGATCATTAGAAACCTAGAGTAAGAGTGCAATCCAGCACATTTAAAGGCCGGCAGAGCACGCACTCAGCCAGCCTAAGGAGTTGCAAACATTCCAGAAAGCACGTTTGCAGCTCCCTTCGAGTAAGTGGTGCCGGCGCGGAGACTGGCGCCGCTCACTCCATCATTGACCAGGACCCGCGCTAACAAAGGTAAGGCCCACACCAGTCGGTGCAGGGGCGTGGGGAGAGTGAGCAGGGGTGGTGAGGGAGGGGGCCATTGGCTAGTCTGGGCTGGGAGGGGGCAGGGATATCGGCGCTGGGTTGCGCCCGTATCCTGAGGTCGGGCTGGGCCAGCCTTACACGGCCTCCCTGGATGTGCGCCAGCTCAGCTGGCACACATCCAAGGAAGCCAGCACCACTTACCCTGGGGAAAAGGGACAAATGTCCCCTTCCCCTGAGGTGAACCCGGACCACACTGGCACGGCCTGCAATTAGCCTAGGATGCAATGGATGTAAGGCTCTTTTTCAACATGTATGATATAATTTGCATTTGCTGAAACATTATCTTACAACTCTGCCCCTGATCTTGGGGTAAGTGGGGTACAGAAGCCTTCCGTTCTAAGGACCATGAACCAGGTGTCAGGGTTATGACCTTCAGAACATGAGATGGAAGGATTATGGTTCATCGAACAGCCTGGAGAATCTGGCCCACAGTACATTAACATGACAATAGCCCTTTGTTTTTATGGCACCTTCCAAAGACTTCAAAGCAAATTCAATGGCCTCAGATTGCCTGCTTCTCTTGACCCTGCTGTCTGAGCACAGTGTTCTCAATGGAGAATTGTGTTTCTGTTTCGTCTGTCGAAAAGATGTTGCCTTCAAAGCATCTCTCAACTCAAGGCATCAAAATTCCCCCTCTAAATATATAAAATATGCATGCACACAAACACACCCCATGGTGAGGGTTTTAATTGTTGGTGGGAGATCTCATAAAACCTGTCCTGTGTGAACCACCTTGACTATTCTTAAAGTAGAAGCGTAGATGGTAACACATTTGACGGTAATATAAATTTTAAAAACCTCAGGTTTCTTTACCTTAAAAAAAACCTTCATATTTATGTCTTTGGGTTCCATTTGCCATGTTTCTTAGTTTATTCATGCAAATGGTTTTTTAGAAGCCTTAAGTTAAAAAAAAAAGAAGAAAGAAGCTTTGATACTATTTTTAATTTTTTCAGGAAGTGCTGTACTTTTACAAAACCTCAAATACTGTAAGACTCCAAATAAAATACATTAATAGAATAATGAATAGCTCTTGTGAAGTGTGAACCCAAAGCATGAATCCTCAGAGGGTACAAGACTCCTAAAAAAAAATAGGAGATGTGGCAGAGCAGGGATACGACATTGGGTGTGACCCTTGAGTATGACACAAAAGATCAGCTGATGGAAGAAAGGTGAGATTTTTCTTAATAGGGTTTTCAACACCTTCCCGGCCAAGTACCACCTCCGGTGCCATTCTCCTGCTGCATACCACTGGAAGTGACTGGCGATGACATCATCGCCAGTTACTTCCAGGTTTTCAAGTTTTGAGAGGCCAGAAAATGCAGGTAGGAGGCTCTGGGCGGGTGGGAGGGCCCTTCTCAGTGTTCCCGTGAGGCTCGGCCAAAGGCAGGAGCCTCTCAGGAGCGAAAACGCACCACCGAAAGCGCCGCATCGGAGCGGGGTTCTGGTTAGGTCCAGCAGGTTCCAGTCCGGCAGTCCAAGTACTACAAGCAGTTGGTCAAGGTACCACTGGTGGTACTAGTACCACTGGTTGAGAACCCCTGGACTAGATAGACATGAGCCTGGCTTCCCCAACTGTTGCCTTTTCCTCTGTCTTAGCCCTTCTCTACATGTCCATAGTGTGGCTAGCAGTTCAAAACAACTCCAAGATTTACCAAAGCATCCCCTTCATTTCATCCTTAATAATGTACAAAGCTACTCTAAAATTCCTTGAGAACATATCCAGTCAATTCTGCAGTAATTGCACTTGACCACCTGTGAGCAACCAGGTTCAAGATGCTGGTGCTTACCTTTTTAAAACCCTCCACAGTCTGGGACTAACATACGTGGGGAGAGCATCTCTCCCTATATGAACTCCTATACATCTCATCAGGGATGTGGATCAAGTCTCTGACTCCAAGTCTCAAGTCAAGTCCCAAGTCTTTGCCCCCAAGTCTTTGGTTGCGACTGCGAGTCCCTATGTATTTAATGGGGGAAACGTTTTTAAACCTGAATAAAATTGGACATTTAAAAGGCTCCAAGTCTCCAGTCGAGTCATTCAAGTCTTTTACAATTGCCAAGTCAAGTCATTGCCGTGACTTGAGTCCGACTCAAGTCCGAGTCAATAGACTCAAGTCTACATCGCTGCTATACTTTGAGATCTTCTGATTACATCCTGTTCCATTTTTCTTTGCAAAGTGAGGGGATATAATTAAGAGCTAGGAGCAAGGTCTTTCTGCTAATGGCCCCTCCCTTAAGGCTGATTCACACTACAGGAATCCAGGCGCGTTACGGATCTCCGGAGTGTAGCGCGGAGCTCTTTGACAGCATTTTGGAAGCTTGCGGAGCAGCTGCGAGCTCTGCAATGCAGAGGCTGGAAAATGGCTTCCCCTGATCTTTTGAGGGGTTGGGCTTCGTGGAGCTGGGCGGGTTCGCAGAGCTACTGCAGCCTACCAATCGGATGAGAGGGAGGGAGAGTGGCTGCATGCCAATCAGAACTACCTCCAATCGCCTTCATAAGAAGGCAGGACAGCAGGAGGGCTTCCGGCCAGCTCTGCGTGCTGGGGCAGGGGCAGGGGCATCCGCGCCTGGAAAAGTGTAGTGTGAATCACCCCTTAGTCCTGTTAGGTCAAGACAAGCCCCTCCCTTAGTCCTTCTGAATAACTGGAAGATCCAGGTTTATTTGGGAGGTTGATTTGATGGGAGGTTCTTCTGAGTTATTTTTGGCAGCTCAGTTCTGCTGTTTGTTGTAGTTTTATTATTACATAGCTCATTATATGCTTACTTTTGGTTTTATGTTCAGTTGCATTTTTATGTAAACCACTTTGAACCTGTGAAAGTTGAAAGGCATATACAAATACTTTAAATAAGGAAACCTACATTGCTGATTAAAGATATTCACAAAGTAGCGAAGAAGTCAATAATGATTGTATGATTCCACCTATAACTGTGTTTTAAAATAGAGTGGAGAATCCAGCCCTCAAATATGAAATATCTGACAACCATGGGTTTGAGGCCTTGATGTGGCTTTATCTTTCAGAGGGTAGATTCTGACCTATCTTGTTTCTTCAGTGAATCTTTTCTGCAAAGAATATTTTTGCAATCCAACTCTGCATTCAGATCTTCTTTCCCACATATCCCTCCATCATCAGGATTCCTTTGCTGAAGAAAAAAATCATAGGAATATCTCACATTCTACCTTCCTTTCTCTGGGAAAGAGGGAATTTTTAAGAAATGCCCGTGTTCAAGAAGAAGAGTGTTCAAGAAGAATTTTAAACTTTTTCAAAATTCTGCAGGCCTCAGTCCAAATCTGGCAAGGACACCTCATGCTAGCTTGGTAGGCTTAAACTTGCCTCACTTCAAGTCAAACCCAAAGAATCCCTTGGGTGAATGTAGAGTAGACCTTTAGTGCCTAGCTAAACACTACTGATTTGTTACATTTATTATATAGATATAGTCATTATATTGCATAATTCCATCCCTTTGGTTATTTTATCCTTTTAACAGCATTGTGAGGGGATTTAAGTGGCAAAGTTGTGTTGCCCAAGTTGCCGCCACAACTGAGTGCAGATTTGAACACTAGTTCTCAAAATCCAGACCCGGTGCTGTACCCCTGCACCACACTGCCCTTTGCTCTACGTACTTGTGAGTACTGTAAAGTCAGGCATGTACAGTGCTATAAATTAAGGCTGGAAAAAATGGGTTCTCCTGGAAGCACTTCTTTCTTCTTCCCTGACGGCAGCACCAACTCAATAGGCCCTTTGCCAAGCCTTGATCTCCGTCCTCTCCGGCGTTCTTCAGGACTGCCTTTGTATACTGTACAGCATTTTTCCTAAATGCAGATCAGCTCTGTGAAGAAGGAAATGTGTACATCATCATCAAAATAAAATAAAATAAAAATGCCACACATGGGTTTATTTTACCCTACATACATGGGCCAGAGACACAGACTATGCCCAAATCAGCAGCCTCATCATTATTATGGTGGTGCTTAAAAAAAAACTCAGGCTGTGCTTCCTGGGTGATGATGGGAGTTCCCCCCCCCCCTTCCCTCTGTATGGAGGAAAAAGGTCGTCACTGAAGCAGCCCTCAGTGAGAGGCTTCCCTGTTCACTTAGGCCGTGCTAACATGCTGTGTGACTTTGAAAGCGTCCCCCTACCTCCCCCTCCCCCCCAGGCTTTGTTATCAGCCCTATTGTAGGCTTGGCAGAGCCAATTGGAAAGTGGCCTGATTCAAAGTCCAGGTGCCAACCAAGTTAAACTCTCCGGCTCCCCACCAGGAGGCAATTATTGCCTTAGTCGCTTCCTTTGTTCTCATTGTGCCATGAATTGGGATTGAATTAAACATGCACTTGCCAAGGCCTCCTGCTCATTTGCAGTGGAACCCTCCTCCTCCCACAAATGGCACCAGGGACAGATCCGGCTATCACTGAATCCTGGGAGGAGGAGACTGCACTGCTGAATTCTGCAGCAGCCAGTTCTGGGCCAGATCATTTTCCCCTCATTGAGAGCCATGTTTACACTCGGAGGTGGACATTATTATTAGAAGCAGTTTCCCAGACATTCTGCTTGTCCAGGATTGGTGCTTGGGCTGAGTATCTGTTTTATTTTGTGCTTTAAGTTATAAAAACTCCCTCTAGGTACATGACAGAAAGATAATTGAAACATACCAGCAAATTAAAGCTGGCAGTTTCTTAATAACCGGTTTCTCCTAAAGAAAATGGTTTTACTCCTTAAAGGGGCTGCAGTGTGGTCTTGCACTGCTGGCTTCTCTGCCTGGAGCAGCAGACTAGGATGAACTAATTAATGGAGTTATGGGGCTGACAACATCCATCTGTGAAAAGCATTAGGTAGATTTTTAGCAGGAACACTGCTGAACGGTTGTTTACAAAGTGGTTAGGTAGAGTTTGGAACTATTTTTTAGATCATCAATCTAGAACAGGGGTTCTCAACCCCTTCCCGGCTGAGTACCACCTCCAGCCCCACTCTCCTGCTGCGTACCACCGGACGTGACTGGCAATGATATCATCGCCAGTTACTTCTGGGTTTTCAGAGGCCAGAAGACGCAGGTAGGAGGCTCTGGGTGGGTGGGAGGGAGGGCCCTTGTCAGCATTCCTGAGAGGCTCAGCCAAAGGCATGAACACCTTGGGAGCAAAAACGTGCTGCCAAAAGCACAGCGTCGGAGCGGGTTCCGGCGGTCCGAGTACCACCAGCAGTTGGCAAAAGTACCACTGTTGGTACTAGTACCACTGGTTGAGAACCCCTGATCTAGAAACTATTGAAGTGCAGCTACATGCACTTAAACTAGTCTCATGTCTCTGAAATCTGTGATAATCTGATTCTATGGATTGGCGATAGCTGCTAGGCTGCAAACACTTGTTTGAAACAGTAGCAGTTGAAGCAAGCAGAGCACAGTCCTTATGTTCTTTCCCATTTGATTCCCCCCCCCTTTATTAAAGGGATCAACAGGTAAAAAATGGGCAGATACTGGCAACCATTTACAAAAAGCCAGTTCAGACTATAGTTTTCCAACCAGCCGCCATTTTACTTGAGTAAGGAAGTGAGCACCTCTGCCCTGTCTCGTCATGTCAGGGCTCTACCACATAATCACATGAGTGAAAGGACCCTCCAATTGGCCCCTCCATGCACAATTTAAATGCTAGTATAAACTTGTGTGTGGAGGGGCAGTTTGGACTCACACACACACACACACACACACACACACACACACACACACACACACACACACACACACACACACAATTAGGTAACAGAGCCCCAGTGTGTGTGACGTGCATGCTCATGGTGCGCTCATTTCTTTAGCCTCGTGGAGTGGAGTTGGTCAGAAGAGTACCATGCAGACTGGGCCAAAGTGGCAACATCTTGAAGTGTACCTGTAACCACAAGGGGAAACCAGTTGTTATAAGGTCTGGTGGTGCAGAGTATGTTGTTCTTTTATCACAGATTTGACAGGGTCACACACATTCATCATTACTCATTAATTTTATAATGCATGCCCTACCCTTCAATATAAATATTATCAAGATGGCTCACAGTGGCAAACAACAAGATAAGAACAACAATAAAACACAGAATAAAACAACAAGATTATAACATTTAATTTAAACAATTTTGACAGTCATCAAAAGATTTTAAAGGACTGGAAGAATAAAAAAAAAATCTTTGCCCGACACTGAAGAGATATCAAAATAAGCAAGCCTTCTTGGGGAGACCATTCCACAGGCAGGGTGCCACAACTGAGAAGTCCCACTCCCCACCTGTCTCACCTCAGACAGTAGGGAAACTCAGAGGAGGGCCTCCAAAGATGATCAGATTATGGACAGGCTCATGTTCAGGTACCCTTCAGAACCCTGGTTCCAAGCCATGTAGGAAGTCAGCCGTAAGGACCAGCATTCTCAATTCTTAGAAGCAGACTCTAGGGGCCCAATCCTATCCAACCTTTCAGTGCTGATGCAGCCGTGCCAGCAGGGCATGCGTTGCAGCCTGCGGTGGAGGGGCAGTCACGGAGGCCTCCTCAAGGTAAGTGAACGTTTGTTACCTTACCCCAGGGCTGCATTGCGGCTGCATCAGCCCTGAGACACACTGGCATCACTAGGGAGGTGCAATGGGTGCAGGTGGTGAGGACCGCACCGGGCGATGTATCAGGAGGGGGTGACGCGCAGCCCAGAGCAGGCCTGTGGCACTCGTGCAGCACGAAGCATCCAAGCTGAGCCTAGAGCAGGCAAAAGCAGCTGAGTGTGTGCTTTCTTCTTCTCACACAGGTGTGCGAGGCCAAGACTCCAAGCTCGGAAACGTCCAGGCTGAACCGAAGGTTCCCGAGCGGAGTCTTGGCCTCGCGCGCCTGCACGAGAAGAAGAAAACACACACTTGGCTGCTTTCACCCATTCTGGACTCAGTTTGCTAAGGTGGGTAAAAGAGCGAGCGAGCGGGTGAAGGCAGGCAAGTGTGTGTGTTTGAGCCAGAAGTAATTGGCAGTGAAACGATGACGTCATTGCGTTACTGCAAATTGTTTCCAGCTCTGTGCGGTGGGGAGGGTGATGCGACGGGTCCCCACACCAGGCACTGGAAAGGTGACGCCCTTGCTGAGACAGTTAAGATGTCTAAGCACCGGTAAGAAATGTTTCTATTGACCAGGCTCCGTTAGAAGCGTGGAAACTGTATTTTGAAGTGCCATTTCTTAGCAGTCTGCAGAGGCAGCCCCACATATGATACACTAGAGCAGGGGTGCACAACTTGGAAGTAGGTAGGGACAAAATAAATTGACTAAACTTCTTCGGGGCCGCACGGGGGGGCGTGTCAAGGAACCGTGATGTCACTCCCTCAGGAAGTGACATCACAGGGGGTGTGTCCATGACCCAGAAAATATCCAGAAAAGCAACATATTAATAAATAAATAAAAGATATTTACAGAATTAAAAATTCGGATTTGCCCTCCCGCCGCGAATCCAAGCCTCCTCCTCACATGGAGCAACAACAGCGCCAACGGGACAAGCCCCAAAACCTCCATGCCCGTTGGCACATAAGAGGAGACGCGGCTCTTCCGGCTCCTGGCCGAATGCCAGGAGACTCCAGCTGATCGGCGGTGATCAAACGCCGCCTTCAGCAATGGCCTCATAGCCTCCGGGCCAATGGGCTCGCAAGGCTCAGTGACTTCGTCCTTCTCGCTCGGCGACCCGAGCAAGAAGGCTGCACAGCTACGCGGCTGGAGCGAAGACATCGGAGATCCCTCGGCGCTCTCTTCATAAGCAATGTGCACCAAGGGATCCCCGATTTCTTCGGGGGGCACCGGAAATCCTTCGGAGGGCCGCAAGCCGCCCTGGGGCCGCAGGTTGTGCACCCCTGCACTAGAGTACTCTAAGCTAGAGATCACCAGAGCATGGATAACCACGATCAGGTTATCTCTGTTCAGGAAGGAGTCACAGATTATATACCAGCCTTAGCTGGTGAAAGACACTTGACACCACTGAGGTCATTAAGGCCCCCAGTGACAAAGGGACACCCTCAGACCCTGGACTTGATCCTTTAGGGCAGTGGTTCCCAAGCTGTGAGCTGCAGCTCCCCGGGGAGCCACAAAAACTAGCCATGGGAGCTGCGGAGCACCCACTGCAATGCACCTGGGTTGTGAGAAAAAGACCTCCCTGGCCAACTTTAAAACACACCGAGTGACACCTCTCTCCACTGCCATCTTGCTTTGGGGCTCTTCACAAGCTCAGTAGGCAGGGAGGGCATGGCCTGAGCGCTTTTCATTTGCTGGAGGCTTAGCGAAGCGTCAAATTACAAGTAGAAGGAGACAGGCCATCCAAAGAGATGCTGCCAATCTTCTTAAAACCCTAGCAAGAGGGAGGCTGCCGTCAGGTGGTGAGGAAAGCTGCTTTTTGAGGACCCACTTCTCCTCCAATGATATTGTGGCTTGGGACTTAACGTGGACATATGTGTTCTAGTAAAATGGAAGCTGGGAGAGCCTAATTCACACACGGGTTCTCATTTAGCAGCATGCATCTCACCCCTCAGCAAGCACCCCAGCTGATGTAGGCACTAGGAGAGCCTGATTCACATACTCAATATTTGCATATTTTCTCCGCTGTCACTTGCAGCTAATGAGTTCCTAGGTGAGAACTATTTCTGGTCACTTCCCGCTTAATGATGTCACTTCTGTTCTGGCCCTCAGTAACATAATGGGGAGCCACAACCAACAGCCAGTAGGTCAAGGGAGCCGCAGGTCAAAAAGGTTTGGGAACTGCTGCTTTAGAGGGAGTGCAACCTTGTTCAGAACAGGCTGAACATCTCCACTCCCAGGCAGATGAAATGCCCACTAACATCTTGTTTGGACTGGGTTTCAGTTTATTGACCCTCATCATTATTGCTCCCAGGCAACAATTTAGCAGCTGGACCTCTTTCGTAGATGGATGAAACTTCACTCCAAATCCCCAGAGAATTCTGCTCTGCAGTTTCATGTAGATCTGGGGTGTCACACATAAGGCCCGCAGTCTGGATGCAGCCTGTGGAAGCTCTTTATGCGGCCCATGTGATAATTAGGCTCTCCCAGCGCCGCCCTTTCAGCAACACCACTTCTGCTGAGGCTCTGGGAGGGAGAAACAGAAGGAGACCTCAGAAAGCAAGGAACGCTACAGGAGAAGGGGCAGACTAAGAGGGGTGAGACAGGGAGAAGCTGTGGATACACTGGAAGAGCCCAATTATCATGTGGGCTGCCTGCTGAACTGCAAAGTGGTGCCTCAGCAGAAGTGGCGCTGCTGAAAGGGCAGCCCACATGATAATTGGACTCCCCTAGCATAATAATTGGGCTCTCTCATATCTTGAAAATATGATCAAGATTTGCACATTTTCGTTTCACATTTTCTCTTTGCACATTTTCTCATTTGCAGCTAATGAGTTCCTATGTTAGGACAAAGTGCTTATTTCTGGCCATCATCTGCTTAATAACATCACTTCCTGCTTAATGAAGTCATTTCTGGCCTTCAGCAGGTGCCATGAATGCTATTTGGTCCACTGTATGAAATGAGATTGACACCCCTGATGTAGATGTTAAAGAGCATGAGAGACAAGATGGAACAGTGTGGGACCCCATGGCATAAATGCCATGGGGTCAAGCAATAGCCCCCAGCACTATTCACTAGAATCATTGACTACTATACTATCAAACGCTGACTTGCATGTGTGAATGAGCCATCACAGATCAAATACCACAGAGTTTTATATGACCTTATACAATACTTTACCATGGAGTCAGTTCATACCTTCACTTGCAAGTTACAGTATTAAGGTCTACGTAAGCAGGTGAGGACAAAACAAATTACATATATGCATGAGTGAATCAGCACACGTACACTCAAGTAGAACTATGGGAGAGTAGGAGACAGGACGAATTCTTTTCCGCATTTGGTGGGATAGTACAGATAATTGGCTTCCCACATGGTCACATGCACCTGTCATAAATTACCACTTGGGAAATGGCTGTTTACACTCAGTCACCCAGACTGAACCACAGGAGGAGGGACTGCAGCTGAACCAAGATGGTAATACTGTATGCGTGCATCTCTTCAGACAAAAGAATAATATTGGTATGGAGAGCCTCAGGTCATATCTTATTACCTTCTTTTTTGCAAACACTTCTTTCATTTAAGGACAACATTGCTCAACTAAGAGATGAGGAAACTTCTTGGACAGATCCTGCCCCCAAAACATACACCTTTAGTGAACACAGATGACCATTTTATCACACATCTAATGATACACATGTATCTTATGTGTGCTAAAATTCTCGTACCCCTTGGGCAGGATGATGCTGCAGAGGATCAAGCTACAGCAGAGTAAAAGTCTAAGACCTTACCTCACAGGAGGTCAGTTGTCTGTGGGGCAAACAACATGTTATGCTAAATGCATAGTTTAATCCTGATATGCTTGGGTTTTCTTTTCTAACTAGCAGTCATGGGGAAGAAGCAATCCGGATAAGAGACCACAGCAGAAGTAAAGGGTTAAAGCCCTTTGCCCCACATCGTGATTCTGGTCTGGATCGAAACACAAACACAAAAAGCCAAGCACACCAGAGCCAAACAAACCATTTAACATTACATGTTGTAATGTAACTCACTATCTTCCTCAGAAGTAAATGGGTGTTCGACACAAGAATAAGATGTGGGAAGCAATGGTGCGCTGCCCGAAAAGTGGTTCCAATTGATGTCCAATTAGAATGCAGCCCTCTGAATGGTAACTAGTCTGACCTAGTAGAGTATTTTTTTCATGGATTATTTTATCCAAGATACATATGCAAGGTTTTAATCCATGTTCATGAGTCTGGAAGTGCTAGCGCATGCTCACACTCATGCATGCACATAAACACACACACACACACACACACACACACAGGTTCTATAGTCACAAGCACCAAAAACATCTAAGACTCTGCAAATGGGAAACGGCAGGGGGGAATCCATCTTTTTACTATTTTCTATCCTCCATGTTTGTGAGACAGAATGACCGTTAAAACGCATTAAGGCAGGGGTTCTCAACCCCTTCCCAGCCGAGTACCACCTCCAGCACTGCTGCTGTGTACCACCAGAAGTGACTGGTGATGACAGCATCGCCAGTTACTTTCAGGTTTTCGGAGGCCAGAAAATGCAGGTAGGAGGCCCTGGGTGGGTGGGAGGACCCTTCTCAGCATTTCCGAGAGGCTCGGCCAAAGGCAGGAGCCTCTCGGGAGCAAAAACACACCACCGAAAGCACCACGTCCGAGTGGGGGTCTGGTGGTCTGGCGGTCCAAGTACCACCAGCAGTCGGCCGAAGTACCACTGGTGGTACTAGTACCATTGGTTGAGAACCCCTGCCTTAAATGATAACTCAGCATGTGAGATGAATTGCTGATAGGGTATTATGTATGTGTGCTTTATTTTTCATGCATTGATCTAATAATGCTTCTCCAATTGTTTCTTTTCCATTGTAAGCTGCTTTGAGAGCCTCTGTGACCCAAAAAAACAGCCACTATGTTTAATTGTGAACAAACTAACGCATGCTAAGTATGACCTTGAACATGCAACCTCAGGCCGCCGCACCTTCCACTGTTTGCTGGGACTATATCCAAGGGGCCCTTTCATTTCTCCTCCCATTTAGGTTGCTAACAAAATGCAGAAAGATTACATGCAAGGAAAATATTCCCCTCAGAGCCGCCGGGCTTTGAAGAAGCTGCCCCAGTGACCCAGTGCATCCAAATCCCACAATCCATCTGTGTTCTCCAAAGGAGACCTGGAATTCCTTGCTACCTTGGAGCCCGTGGTCATGAGGACACTGCATGCAGACAGGATTACAGAAAGGCTTTTCTTCTACGTGCCAGGGCTGGATGTTTGTCTGCATTTCTCTTCTGACATCTCATCTCCAAGGAAGCTTTTTTTTTTCCCCCTCTTCACTTTCTAAGAAGGATGCTACCCACTGAGCTATTCAAAGCAGTTAAATGAGAAAAGGGGGTTAATAAAGCACATGCTAGAGAAGAAAAGAAAAGAAAAGAAAATAAGATTAGAAGGGTTGATGTTTTGGCTGTGAGGCCTTCTTTGGGCCATGAAGGAAAAAAGAACAAGATTATTATCCTCTCCTCCTCACCCACCCACCCCCACACAAACACCCCTTTTCTACTGCCCAAACGACTTCATGGCCGGAATCCCGCCACTAATCCAATTTTCCCTCTCTAACAAGTATTTTATCAACACTCCCCACCATCTCCACATTTTGATGCTTCTGAGGTTGTATTTTTCTTTCTTTCTGAAGTGTATTCTCCATTAGAGATAAGAGGAGATAACTTTCATTACAGCTACTTGCAACATTTGTTCTGCTGAGGTTATGATCCTAATGCAGGCTTATATGGAGACGATTGACAAGCTTCTCTGCAATGTCTTCGGCACTGAGATATAAAATAGATAATAGGGAGCTAACGATCCCCCGCCCACTTCATTCTTCTCCACTTCTCCAAACAAAGATGAAGTTGGGCTGGATTGGACAACACTTTTCTCCCAATCCGGTCCACTGCATGGAAGAGCTATTAACCACCCAGCATGCCCTGCCTCACTTTCCACTTGGGGATGGAATGGCTGAACACAGCATGCACACATAGGCCAACATTCGATGGGGAATTACCAGCTTTTCTTTCTGGAAAACTGTTTTGGCCTATGCACATTTAAATTTCCATGTGCAGGTCATTGCAGGATATTCCATCCCCACATGTATGGAAGAGGTGGGGCAGCCACACCAGGTGTGTGTGTGTGTGGGGGGGGGCAAGTGTGCATTTACCCCTTCAGGGCTAGAAGAAGGAGTTAGGTCCTAACTTACTAGAGTTCATGTTAGGTGGCAGATGGGGGGAGGGATCTTCTCTAATCCAATCTGTTGAGTTCTGTTACCAGCATATAAAGAACATCTCACACAGGTTCTCTGTGTTTCCTTGAGAATGTCCAGAGTCTTGGATGAAACGTCGGATTAATATTTTATGAGATGTGTGGTTTTTTTGGGTGATTTTATGTGTATTTTAAAACATTGGAATTCCTCATAATTTTTGTTTAATATTTTTTTAAAAGATACATGACCTTTTAACCTATACAACTCTACCTCTTCGCAGCATATAAAGACTCAGGGTTTTAGTTGCCATGTCATTTCCACAAACAAAGAAACACAGAATAACTGAGGCAGAGGGCAAATCTAGCAAAAATTCATTGGGATTAAACGCTGTTTAGAGTAATGGAATGGGATATGCAGCCCAATCCTGAACACCTGTAGTTGACGGCAGTAACTTCCACTGATTTTAAAGGCACTTACTCACAAGTAAGCATGCATAGGGTTGCAACCTGAGTTATGACTAATTTGAAAGGGTTCCACTGGTTTTGGTGGAACTTACACCACACTCCTCTTCATATTTCTTTACACTTTGTTCTCATGTAGGAACTCATTAGCTGTAAATGACAATCTTGATCATATTTTCAAGACAGGGTAGAGCCCAATTATCACGCAGGCCGCCTTTTCAGCAGCGCTGCTTCTGCCGAGGTATCACTTTGCAGCTCAGCAACTGAGAGGTGTTGTGCAGAGTGACACCTCAGCAGAAGTGGCATTGCTGAAAGGGTGGCCTGTGTGTTAATTGGGTGTGATCCTTGGGCTCTCCCAGAGCCTTGGAAGCTTCTCCCTCTCTCACCCTTTTTGGTCTGCAACTTCCCCCAGCGTTCCCTTGCCTTCTAAAGCCTCCTTCCATTGATCCCTCAGCAGAAACAGCACTGCTGAAAGAGAAGCACAGAGAGAGCCCAATGATCATGTGGGCTGGATAAAGAGCTTCCAGGGGCCATATCCAACCCATGGGCCTTATGTTTGACAGCCCTAGTGAATTCAATGGGACTTAATCCTACGTAAGCATGCATAGAATTGCAATCAGTTGCAAGTTTTGCAACTAACTTTTAGCAGATTGTGCCTCTTGCTCTATATTAGATCTGAAACATACTTAAAAAAAGAGAAAAATTTCAAGTGATTGTTCAGAACACATTAAAACACAGAAAAGGGTTTCAGGGTGATGTTTATCTAACCCTGAAATCCTATTCACACTTCCTTGGCAGTGTTTCTTGGGAGTACATGCGGTGCACTACAAGGCTACATGTGGTGGGTTACTTAAGCCTATGGAACATTTATACAGTATGTATGCAAGCAACCATCCAGTCATTAAAAAAAGCCATTTTTAAAATATTATTATTTGGAAATTAAGTGGGGGGGGGGTTAGTGGGTATTGTTCCCAATAATTTTGTAATGCCCCTGTTGTGAAGCTGTTTGTTCACTTGGGAGATGATGAACAGAGACCCAAATAGAAGGGAACTGCTAACTAAAGTAATTCAAGTCGCTGAGTAAGAGAAATCGGAAAGTCTTGTGTAGTCTCAAATTTCTGCGTAGAACAGAGGAGCTTGGTAAGGGCTGCCTTATCAACACAAAGAGCCAGTGTGGTAGAGTGTTGGGCTTGATGGGAGAGTCCCAGGTTGAAACCACCACAAAGCTCATTGAGGCTGCAATCTTGTACACGCTTTCCTGGGATTAAGCCCCATCGAACACACTGGGTTTTTACTTCTGAGTAGACATGCATAGGCTTGTACTATGAGTGACCTTGGACAAATCACTGTCTAATCGACCTCATGGGAAGTGAGGGAAAAACCACGTGTGCTGTCCTGAGCTCCTGGAAGAAAGGGCAGGATAAAAATGTTGCAAGTCCATTCCTGTGTCAGTATTGACTGTCCAGTGCCAAAGACCTACAACTGTCTTCAATGTGGGGCTTGCTTCTGAGTAGGCATGCCTAGGATTGTGCTCTAAGGGTTTAACAAGCGACACCTGCCCACATTCCTTCTCCTAAAGGTCTAGCTAGCACTCTGTCCCAGTTTGGATCTGGTAAGCCTATCAATGGTGAAGGCACAGGTGGTCCCTGCAACAGGTGGTAGTGCAGGCAGGGAAAGCCCACCACATCCCATGTTTGATAACTAGGCCACACTTCTCCCTCTCTGGTTCAGAAGACAGTTTTTCACCTTTGAGTGTTTCACTTGCCCATTGGGTGAAATTATAAAGTTGCAAATGCCAGAATGAATGTATATATGGAGCTGAGCAATGGCCTTTTTTATGGGAGTTGAGCCTCTCAGGCTACAGCTTATGTACACTTATGGCCGCTTTGGCCACTACTGTACATTATCATCCTGACTGACCCCATGCGATTAAGGATGTGTACACTCATGGCATGTACACATTCTGGTCCAGTGCTGGCCTATCCATGTAGCCACCCGATGCGGGTTGCATCGGTGGCAGATTGCGAGGGGTCTAAGGGGCAGCGGATTTTGGGTGCCTTTCACCCCAAGTCTGCCTCCCTCCAACCTGCCGCCAACACAAGCCAACCTGATTGCTTCCCACTCCCTTGCGTGAGAAACAGACCATGCGCTCCTCGCATGCTGCCATGAAACCCAGAAGTGCAGGACTAAAATGTAAATGAAACCGGAAGTCCTACACTTCTGGGTTTCATGGCAGCATGCGAGGAGCACATGGCAAGGGTTAGGTGGGTTTTTTTTGGGGGGGGGTGTTTTAGTAGTGCAGAGGCTGTAGACCCAAGACAGCATCGGATAGTGGTCTAGATCATGCCGCCACTGCCCTGGCCTTCCCCACGTATGAGGCCAGTTTGCTCAATCATGGGTGTGTGTTATGCTGTCCATAAGTTACAGTCTAACTTGAGGCCAAGGAATATACTAAAAATTACTTATGTATAACCCCCGACATGTACAGGTTCTGTTGCAGATGGTTGTCTGTAAGTTGGTACAGTGCTATCGCATAAGCATGAAAGCACAAGGCTGGACAGCCCATGCCTGTGAAAGCACAAGGCCGGATGGACCACACCTGCTCAAAAGTGCTGACATGGTCATCTGTCTTGGCTCTTGCCAACTCAGGGCTTTCACGCAGGTGTGAAAGTAACTGTCCATAACTCAGCACGTCCTTAAGTTGGACATCCTTAAGTCGGGAACTTCCTGTATTCTGCAATCCTGTAATTGCACTCTGTGTGTGTGTGTGTGTGTGTGTGTGTGTGTGTGTGTGTGTGTGTGTGTGCGCGCGCGCGCGCCCAAACTACCCCTCTACACATGCTGCTAATACTACTTTTAAAGTGATTAAGCAACTGGCTTGGACATGAGGGGAGGGGCCAGGACATGTGCGCCCCATGAGCATGCACATTTGTGATTCATTCGATACAATCAAGGATAATCCAAACTGACCCTACTTGGAAGAAAGACCCACAGAAATCACTAGGGCTTGAATAAACATGGATAAAATTGGTTGTAGCAGTTTTACTGTGTGACGTATTGCTAGAGCCTTTCTGACTGGGTTGTGAGTAATAATGTACATCAGGGAGGGTGTAAGCAGCAAAACCTAGGTTCAAGCCACAAACCATACTGGATGATCTTGCACTGTCACTGACCTAGGTATCTCCTAGGTTTGTTTTGAGGCTAAAAAAGTAAAGTAAAATGATCACTATATTACGAGGTTCTTCCAGGGAAAAACCAATAAAGATTCTGCTGCTTAGTTTGCCTTTGGACATGGCAAGTGATCTCCTCAAAGTCACTCACATCTTGAATATTCTGTTGTGCTGCAGTGCATCCATATATCTTGAGATATGTACCTTTTAAAGGCGGAGCTCCGGATGAGAATCCTTGTTGGAGCACAGCTGTCATTTATGATGGGGAGTGGTGGTGGTAGGAGGGAAGCTGCAAACTAAATTCACCACCAAAATATGCAGTGGAGGGAAGAGCAGCTGATCACATCAGGCTCCACTTCCTGGGAAGAAGCAATTGCAAGTACTGCGGCAGCTTTGTGACATATTTGTAGACGGGAAGTTTTGCTCTTGTGGTTGGAAATATTGTCAGGGCAGAGGAGGGAAGAACACACCAGATGTTATCACTCTTTAACACAGAGAATAACTAATGGGTGAGGGGCAGGGGAAGGAATGAAACATTAGGGGGGTGCGCGCGCACTTGTAAGTGGCTAAGTGTATGGACAAGATACTGACAGTGTCAATTAGCTGGGCAAGAAGCAACCTGGGGTGGTTGCTCCTGAATGCTGCGTTCCCCATCACATCACAGAAACCAAAAAAATAAAATAAAGTCATAACATCTGGCTGGAAAAAATGGGACATTATATGAAAAGCACATTGTAGGTTCTTCTTTCTATAAACTTCCTGAATAGTGAGCATTTTATTTCCATGTTTTCCTCTTTGGCTATGCATTCCAGAAATGTAGGCTATGTTTAGAGGCATATTCTGCCCAGTTATTACATATCCCCCCCCCCCCCCGATCATGGGATATATATAATGGGCAGTTTCCACAAGCCATATGACTCTGTTCTCTGATCCTCTGGTCATCAGCATGGCAGGATAATGGAATTGTAAAGAGGGAGAATTTATACATAGAGGGAAAACCAACAACTCTCATCAAAATACAATAGTACTTGTTCCCCCAGCTATGGCTCCTGGTTATATGTTAAAGTGTGAACTTGGATCTCAAGAAATTCCAATTTCCTGTACAGGCATGTCCTTAAGTAAAATGTATACATATCAAGCCAGTTTGTATTCTACTAAATCTTCCAGGGGCATGAGATAGAAACGTCTGTGTGATGTATATCTGTGTGTCTAGCCACAAACACATGGGGGTTGACTGGTTTGCATGGGTTGTTTGAGTAGCAGGAGTTAGCCTGCTCCAAACTATCACACCGCCCTGCACGTGGTCACCCACTCACACACTGCCCCACAAATTAGGGCAATTTCAGATGTGAGCCACCCAGACTGTTATTTATGTTAACATCTCAATGCCTCAGGATTGTTGGTCCTGTAAAAGAGAAAGTGGAGGAGCAGAGGCATTTGTAATGTAAATTAGCATTCTGGCTCACAAAGGTTTTACATTTACATTGCAAACTTGATTGAAGCAAGGATCCTTGACTTTGTGTGAAAATGGCTTCAGGCTTGCCACTGCCTGCCCCCATCTACCTGCTTTCCTGAGCATGCTGCTGTTCTTTCTAATCAAACGCTCACCTTGGATCACTGTGGATCAGGTAGCTTCTGTGAGAAGTGCCACCAGTGTCCCACACCCTAAGTGTGCTTGATTGAGTCATCTCCACCTTGATCTAAACCAGGGTGGGGAAGGCTTTGAGCTTGTATGTGGGACCTGCTGTGGTTTTTATATAGAACTCTGTTGTCCATCAACCAGAGTCAAGTGCAAAATGGTGGCTCAAGGGCGGAGCCAATTGCCTGGGTACCCCATGATGAGGCACACACTGGTGGCATGACTTGCATATACCAGAACAAATCTACATCTTGGACTCTGGCTAAAGTAACAATACCCTTACCTCGTGCTAAACTGATTATTCAGCTGATCGGTAGGATTGAAACACATGCAGTTTTGACAGCATTCCACCTCAGGAATTCACCTTAAAGTATCCCTGAATAGTTTGTGGGTTTTGTTGTTGTGTGGCATTCAAGTGAGATTGTATGCAATGATGCCTTGTTTTCTCCTGGGCAGTTTGCTTCAGTGAGGAGAGACCATGTAGTGTTATAGGGACTGTCTAGGCATCTGTTTGTCCATGATAGTCAGTTGAAGTAATGTGTTCCGTCGCCGGAAGCTGTCGCAAACGAGCCGTAAGGCACGTTTGCGATGACTCGCGAGTAAGGGAGCCCGGCGCAAGGCTGGCTGCCCTCACTCCGTCACCGGGACGTGCATGCGGTCACTGGAGGAAGGTAAGGCTCCCACCGGCTGAGCCGGCCTGGGAGGGGGGCAGGAATGGCATCCGCCATATCCCCGGCCCTGTCGGGCCAGCTCAGCCATTACACTGCCTCTTCACTTCTGCCAGCTATTTAGCAGGAGGAAATCTGAAGAAGCCGATTGGGCCTGCCCCGGTTTACACCGGGGGAAGGGGACAAATGTCCCCTTCCCCGAGTAGACCTTCAGGCCCGGAACAGGGATAGGATCTGGCGGGTGGCCCTGGGCCACCAGCCGGCTCTCTACAGTGGATTGCACTGTGAGAGACAGAGACTGGTCCTAGGTCACCCAGGGAGCTTTAAGGCTGATTTGAAAATAAGAATATTTGAAGGACTGCCTCTCCCCATATGAAACTACTCTACGCCTGAGAACATACTCTTGCATGTTCTGTCTTTGGTGGATGTGCTTTCGGCATGGACACAAGAATCAACCTTTTCCACAGTGGTACCCAAGTTATGGAACTCCTTGCCCCTGGAAATAAGCCTGGCTCCATCACTTCCACTGTTCCAACAACAGTTAAAATGTTATTGTTTTGTTTAGCTTTTGGTGCCTAAACATATGTTGATTTGTTCTGCCTCCTCTTAGTTTGCTATTTTGTTACAGTTTCCGGGTGCTGTATATTGTTTAATGTTTGTGGTTTTTTGCTAATTTTGCATTTATTTTTATCACATTTTACTGTGGTCTTTTAATATGTCTATAATATATGACAATATCTCTCAGAGATGTTGTAGCCAGCATTGATAGGCTTACCAGATCTCCAACTGGGACAGAGTGCTAGACTTTTAGGAGAAGGAATGTGGGCAGGTGTAGCTTGTTAAACCTTTAGAGCACAATCCTAGGCATGTCTACTCAGAAGCAAGCCCCACTGAACACAATGGGGCTTGCTTCTGAGTAGACATGCCTAGGATTGTGCTGTAAGGTTTAACAAGCTACACCTGCCCACATTCCTTCTCTTAAAGGTCTAGCACTCTGTCCCATTTGGAGATCTGGTAAGCCTAAGCATTGACAGGAGGTTGGACTCGATGATCTTGAAGATCCCAACGCTTTGATTCAGTGCTTCTGTGTTGTATCAATCCTAGGCATGTCTACTCAGAAGTAAGGCCCATTGATTTCAGCAGGGCGTATCCCCAGGTAAACGTGTATAGGAGTGCACCCTAAGGCTGCAATCCTATGCACACTTACTTGGAAGTAGGCCCTAGTGAAGTCAATGGAACTTACTTCTGAGTAAACATGCATAGGATTGGGCTGTTAGTTGCCTTTGACTCACGACACAGGACTTAATGATACACTGATGCCCCAATCCTAAAGGCTCCCAGTGCAACCAGAACAAGTGTTCCAGTGGCGCTAGGCACTTTCTGGCTGTTGCAAAGGGAGGCGACATGCCAGAGCGCCCAGCCTGGCCACCACTGCAAGCAGCGGCTCCGCACACCTGCAGCCACCCGGCACACACGAGTGCTGGTAAGTGTGCACAGGGGGCAGGAGGGAGACAGGGTGGGGAAAACAAAGTGGGGGGCTGGGCAGAACAGGGTGGTGACAGGGGCAGGAAGGAGGGCAGATTGGGACCAGGAAGGGGTGGTTTTGCCAGCAGCAACATCCACCTAACCCGCCTTCATCCCCTTCCCGTGTCTATGCAGACTTTTGCCAGCGTCATCGCTGGTGCAGGTCCAAGTAGACCCAGTGACCCGGCACAGGCTTACCTCGGGGCAAGAGAACAAATATCCCCTTACTCTGAGGAGGCCTCCAGGGGCTGCAGCTCTCTTGCAGGATACAGAACGTACCCTGTTGGCGCCACTGCATTGCCACACAGGGCGTTAGGATTGGGCTGTGAGTTGTTTCAAACTTTCAAACTGATTTTTTCCAGTTATTTTATATATTACCTTTTCAGCCTACCCTTCCCCCATGTATCTCAATTAGAACATATACAGTTCTCCACACCGCAACCCTGTGAGGTGGCTTAGTTTGAGAATTTGTGACTGGCACTGGCCCAAGGTCATCCAATGAGCTTTATAGCTGAGTGGGGATTTCAACTCAGGTCTCCCCTTTCCTAACATGAGCCTCAATCTCTATACTGCGCTGGTTCACTAATTGACAGGAGAAAACTAAGGCAGACTCATTATTCTGGATTAATTAACCCAGAGTGCTAAAGTTGGCTGCACAAGTTTAAACCTGCCTCTTGCAGCAAAGCCCTCTCTTTCTCAGTGGGACCCAAAGAACTTTGGATTTGTTGTGGAATCAGGCCCTTTTGCTGGATATGAGTGGAGAATCCATTTCGCTTTCTCCTTTTAACAGTGTTATGGACCATGTCAGACATCAAAGCCCTGATTAAGCCAATACTTTAATTGTATCTTTGTGCTTCATTACTTTTTTCCTCTGCCTTTGATGAAGGACTCACTCCTTTGCTGTTCCTCCCCCAAATTATCACCCCTCGGCTTTAGTTTTTAGTGCTGATTTGAAAATTGCTGAGTGCCCTTTTTTCCCCTCTTTTAAAGAGATCATATCACTGAGAACAATGTGTTCACTTCTCCCTTCTTTCCTTCCTCCCCCCCAACTCCAAAGAAACTCTGTGGTTAAAGGGACATTCACACCTATTTTCTTTTGCCTTGGCTCTCCTATTCTTATGAAGCTCACATTGATTATTGCCCTTAAATTCCTCAGTCCGGTCATAGATAAAAGGATAACCACTTCAAAGGGAAGTGTTAAGAGTTTAACCCCAAGCTAAAAAGAGTGGACAACAAGGTAATTGAGGGTAATAACTGATCACAGAGCAGCTTTCAAAGGCACATGTGAATCCTACTTTCAGATGGCTTTAATTTTATTAACATTTGTAGCTGCTTCACGATGCTTTCGAATCATTACAGACTTCAAAGCTAGAGAAGGTGACACTCTAAACAGAGAACCTGACATCAGGATATGGATATAGATATAGATGCCATAGTTGTTCCAACCCAAGCTTACTGCTAGTCCACAACTCCAAAAGTAATTCCAGAAGAGATTTCATGGCATTGAATTCCGTAGGGTTACTCCGTGTTCCAGCTGCATGCTATGCACTGCGGCCACATGACCACGGCGGCGTCTTCGGACAACGCTGGCTCTTCGGCTTTGAAATGGGGATGAGCACCACACCCTAGAGTTGGACACGACTGGACTTAATTGTCAGGGGATACCTTTACCTTTTAACCAGTGGTGCAGCAAGAATGGGAGGCGCCAGAACGGAAAAGGGATTCAGATCCCCTTTCAATTCCTCTTTTGGAGGGGATTTGAATCCCTTTTCCATTCTGGTGCCTCCCATTCTCGAATTACACATGAATTACACGCTGAGTAAAGAAATATTTTCTTTTATCCGTTCTAACTCTCTCTCCACTCAATTTTAGTGCATGTCATTTAGTGCTGTTGATCGAAAGGTCGGCAGTTCGAATCTGCGACGGGGTGAGCTCTCGTTACTTGGCCAGCTCCTGCCAACCTAGCAGTTCCAAAGCATGTTAATGTGAGTAGATAAATAGGTACCGCTTGCGGGAAGGTAAACAGCGCTCCATGTTCCAGCCGCATGCTACGCGCTGTGGCAAGGAGAGTCATGCCGGCCACATGACCACGGAGGCGTCTTCGGACAACGCTGGCTCTTCGGCTTTGAAATGGGGATGAGCACCGCACCCTAGAGTCGGACACGACTGGACTTAATTGTCAGGGGTACCTTTACCTTTACCTTTACCTTTAGCGTTACTGCTCCCTGCCCCACACTGCTGGGCTCTCTTGGCTGGGTTTCTGCTTGTCACACTGCTGTTTAAATTGGTCAGAGGAGACCTGCCATAAGAAAGGTGGAAACTCCAACAGTAGGAACAGAATAATGCCAATTCATTCATTATGCCTAACATTTACTCCATATAACCATGTGGATCAGGGAACTCAGTCAGTCTCATTGAAGTGTGTGTGTGTGTGTGTGTGTGTGTGTGTGTGTGTGTGTGTGTGTGTGTGTGTGTGTGTGTGTGTGTGTGTTGGAGATATACCCTGCATTCTTGGCCAAAAATGATGCAAGTGTCCAGAGCAAAAACCGGCCATCATCTATTGAATTCTATTTTTATGCTCTGTTCTTATCACGCAGTTGCCATGACAACAAAAACCGAACCTTTCACAACTTTATCAAAAAATATGCATGCCATCAAACACAGGCTTTCTGGGATAAATATATTCGTCTCTACCATTTGGAGAACTGCTGGTTTGCATGAACTTGCCCTGGGCAACCCAGCTAAAAGCTCTTCCCTCTCTACATTCTGAGATCCTGGAGATAAAACTATATTTGTGGATATTTCACTAGGATAATGGGGTTGGGGTTTTTTGACCGATTAACAAACACATAGTTTGTTGTTTGAGAAAAGTTGTCTTTAGGCTGAAGGCCTGGATGAAGTAGCATATGTAATTGACCTACAACAATCCCATTAGCACTGAATGGGCTTTCACAGTGAATGGTTCTTATAAAGATCTAGTTAATTAATACTAATCTTTTAAATCTACAGTTAATAAATTAGTCAATGCATTTATCAGTTACTCCAGGTGACTCACTCGGTCTTCTTCCCCTTCCCCACATGGATGTCATGCCGCTTCTGTGTATGGAATTTTTATGTCTTCTTTGGGTTTGCAGCACGCAGCGGAAGATGACGCTTTCCACACTGGCATGGATTTGTAGGACCACTCGACTCTTCATATTACATTTAAAGACACAAGAGTTTCTCTTTTGGGGAGAGTTTAGCAAAATCTTCAATTCATTGCTGTTCACAGCGGCTGCTGGGTGACTGACTGGCTGTCGGGAACCTATCTCACTGAAATGCTGCCGAAACAATTCACAGTCCCCAGTTGGATGGGAAAAATTCATCAGCTTCCATTGGAAACCAAATTTCCTGCATGTCTCTTGTATACATCAATAACAGTTCTGCTTATATAAGCTGCAATCCTGTATGCACTTGGGGAGTGAGTCCCATTGAACACAGTAGGACTTGCTCCTGAGTAACCATACATAGGATTGGGTTGCAAACATTGTAACTGCATTGTTTGGATGTGCCCAGACACCTGGGTATAATGTATATTCGAGGCAGGCAAGAAGTTGCATCAGTTTGCAGACAATGTATTTTTAAAATATTTTATTTATTTATTTTATCTGACCGGCCTCGACTTTATAATAGTCTATTATAGTATATAATAGTCTATAATAATAAGAATAATACTGTGTTCTTTACAGACTGCAATGTGCCTGTGGTCTGTTGGCTCTCATGTCGTCTGCATGCATGGGTAATGAAAAGACAATGGTACATTATAAATCTGTGGAATTTGTGCTAATGTCTTAAGCTCTGTCTGGAGTAATAAGCAATGACATTTGCATTTTGGGTGTGCTTTTAATGAGTCTGTTGTCAGCTGCACTGAAGGGCTGGTTGGCTGTGAGATGACCTCAACTCAAGGACTAGAATTTCTGCCCAATATAACCTTTTCTTCTCTGCAGCCTCCAGTACCTGAGACTAGAGTTGGAGGTTAGGGGGTGGTGGGATTTTATTAGGATGAGCTGCTCTTTCTACCGTAAGTGGGATTCCCATACACCACTGGCCCAGGTATAGCTACTTGCTATGCCAACTTGTTGTTTCGTCTTTCTCAGAGACGCACTCGAATGTAAGAACAATATTATTATGGGGTAGCCAGCTCATCTAATGGACAACAATAGCTGCGGTATGTGTGGTAGTGACATGAGAATGGGACCTTTGGTCTGCTCCGCAGTAGGACACCAACACTTCTCTAATGCCATATGCAGGGTGAAGCTTTCATGCTGAATTAAGACAATAGAGTATTCTCTTTTCACTGTTCAAGGGAGTTTGCGTGCCTAGCCCTCATTAACACAACTGGGACTTGCACGGCAAAGCTAGAGGACATGCACACACAGACACATAAACACATTACTAATAGACTCTTTTGAATGGCCATTTTTTCCCAGACGCATATAACCTCAAACACCAAATTCTTCTCTTCTTCATTCATCCATTGTATACACTCTGATTGAAACCTTGCCACTTTCTGCATATAACCAAAATGGCATACGTGACCATTCATTTTTTTTTTTATTGCACATAATCCTCTTCTTGGAGTTCAACAGAATTCAGCCTTGGCACTGGTTCTTTAGCTTCCAGTGTATGTGCTGAACACAGGAGAGTGCCTCTGCACATGTGCAGAATGCCTTTCCCTCACAATGCAACTGAGCATCTCTCATGCATCTTGACTCAATATTTCTAGGGTACACACGCTCACTTCAAACATGACCTGGAAGCATGGAGTAAGGAAGTGTGAGTCGTGTTTCTTTCTTGCCTCTTCTAGACCAATGCATGCAGCAGCACAGAGAAAATTACTGTATTTCTTCAATTCTAAGATGCATGTTTTTTCCCAATTAAGCATTTCAAAAAATGGGGTGCGTCTTAGAATCGAAGGTCTCCAAAAAGCACCCCAAAATGCTATCTTCTTACTTACTGGGGCTTGGGGGAGCTTCAGGGAGGCCTGCGCAACCCTCTGCAGGCCTCCCTGATCTTCAGTTCGGCCAAAAACGGTGACTTTCAGCCATTTCTGGTTTTCGCGAAAACCAGAAATGGCCAAAAATTGCTGTTTTTCGCCGAACTGAAGATCAGGGAGGCCTGCAGAGGGTTGCGCAGGCCTCCCTGAAGCTCCCCCAAGCCCAGGTAACGAAGGAAATAGCACTTTCTGACGGGGCCAGAAATGCTATGCAAAGGCAGTGCACTCAGTCATCCTCAGCTGCAGGAGACATGCTGGGGAGAGTTGGTGCTGAGCAGGTAGATTCAATGAAGGGAGGCGAGTCTTACAATCAATTTATTTATTTTTTCCCCTGCTGGTGGTACTGAAAGTAAAGGTGCGCCTTAGAATCGATGGCGCCTTAGACTCGAAGAAATACGGTAGGTCTGGACAACATCTCAAGGGTTCGATATCCAGATGCAAAGTGAGGATAGGACACCTGTCCTCCTAACAGTTATGTGGAAGGCATTTTGACTGGTGCAGCTTATCATGCAAGGGTGAGAGGTGCAAGACCCACTGAGAAGCTCTTTGCATTCAGTCACCTGGCTCAGTAGGTTGCACCTTCTAAGAACATAAGAAGAGCCCTGCTGGATCAGGCCAAAGGCCCATCTGGTGCAGCCTCCTGTATCTCACAGTGGCCCCACCAGATGCCTCAGAGAGCACAAGACAACAAGATACCTGTATCCTGTCGCCACTCCCTTGCATCTGGCATTAAGAGAGAGCCTACTACTAAAACTAGGAGGTTGCTTATCCCCATCATGGCTTGTAACCTGTGATGGACTTTTCCTTCATAATCTGTCTAATCCCCTTTTAAAGGCATCTAGGCCAGGTGCCATCACTACGTCCTGTGGCAAGGAGATCCACAGATTAATTACACGCTGGGTAAAGAAATGTTTTATTTTGTCTATTCTAATTCTACCGCCACTCAGTTTTAGTGGATGTCCCCTAGTTCTGGTGTTCTTCTGAACCAGATTCAAAAATCCCAGCTAAGCAATTCCAAGCTAGACATGCTTGGGGTCTTCTGTAAGTCCCTAGCTCTCGGTTTTACTTCCTCATGTAGGAGGCAGGAGGTCTGGCTCAGTTGGTAGAGCTGCCGCCTTGTAAGCCTGAAGATTGGTGAATGGCCAGTTCAAGACACACCTCTGACAAAAAAAAAAGCTGTGAAAGCCTCTGTGAGGAGAGATGCCAGCTGCATCGGCCGAGCATGGGAGGCGACGGCCAGGGAGAGGCCAGACTGCAAAGGATACCATCTGGAATGCAGTTGTTCATGAAAGACTGAACATTTATATTATATACATGATTGTAAAGATCCCCATTAGTGGGGTTGGGAAAGCCTGCCCATGTAAACCGCCTTGGATTAAAGTCAGAGGAGAAATCCAATGACCAAGAAAGGTGGTATATAAATACTGTATATATTATTATTATGTGCAATGTGGGAATAGCAGTGAGCAGGGCTGGCCCAAGACCTCCTGATGCCTGAGGTAGCATGCCAAATTCGCCCCCCCCCACCCAATGATGTGCCAGCCTCTGCTCCTCCCACTCTCCAGTGCTCTAGCTTAGCACTCTCCTCCCCTGCACATTTCCTCTTCCCCTTCTAATCCAAGGAGTAGAAGGAGAAGGAGAGCAATGGAGGCAAGTAGGCAGACAGAGATGGGCACCTCTCCCCCCACCAATCTGCTATCTGAGGTAACTGCCTCAGTTGGCCTCATGGATGAGCCGGCCCTGACAATGAGCTACTATTTCAAACTTCTTTGGAGACCTGCTGGCTGCCAATCCCCAGTCAGCCACCAAGCTCCTGGATGATGTTAGGCCAGTCACATTATCTCAGCCTTATCAGCTCATCATAGGGATGTTCTGAGGACAAAATGGTGCAGACAGGCCATGTATATTGTCCTGGTCTCCTTAGAGGAATACGCTTCATGCACTTCAAGTGCTTTATTGATAGTAGCATACTTAGCATATGTCTGTTTTATCAACTACGTCACCTTGTGCTGCAGCAGGATCACCCCGAAAGCTCGTAGGTAACCTTTTTTAAAAAGACAGTTCTGTATAGCCCTTTACCTACAAATATACCTTGGGAGGCTTTTTTTTTTTTTTTAGGTCTTATTGAAAACAAATAGTTAATACCCACTCTTAACAATTGTTGTTTTCCTTTTTTTTCTTATTTTGTCTGTGCGCAGATGTTTGCTTGTGTCCAGGGAATTTATTGATCCAGTATTCTTTGAGATTATTATTTTTTTTTACATTTGCTGAAAAAGTTGAAACAAGGGCCAACATAAATTATTAAATCTTCTTTCTGAAAGAATTATAGTGAAGGTTTTGGGGGAAAAGAAGATGGAAGAGAAGAAAATAGATTTCAGTACTGTATATTAGAGGGCTGTAGCAAGACGGGTGCCAGACTACCAAGTAATGAATGCAGACCCCAGATCACTGTACATTAGCCTTGAATTTTGCTTTCCGGAAGCCCAGAGGTTTATTTGGGGGACTCTATAAGTGAGTGGTGGGCTGGGACTTAGTGGGTCAAAAGTTGTGCAAGCCTGGCTTAGGTTCATAGCTTGAGGTAGGTCTGACTCTGCACAACTTGTGACCCAACAAGCCAATCACTGCAACCCATTTGCCATGAAGGCCTCAGCAACTCTTTTGTTTTTGCTTTCTATGTCAGATTGAAAAACCTGCACCTGACAGGCCCCGAAACATAGGAAGTAGGCTGAATTCAGCATATAAATTGCTAAATTCCAAACAAGTTGTGCAGGCCTGGCCAGCCTTGAACTGAAAGAGAAGGTGGGGTCTGGGGAAGATTACTCAAGCGTCTTTCGGTTTTTAAATCCACCTTGGATACATTGCTTGATTATACCGTATATATCAGGGATCCCTAAACGATGGCTCGCAGCCAGGCCATATCCAGCCCACCAATGCATTTTAGCCCGCTGAGCCAAGAACATTATATTTACATGAGGCTCCCCACTCCTTCCTCTTCTCCCTCCAGTGCTATCCACCATCACCACGCACTTTCTTCCTCCTGATGGATGAAGTCACTGCTGAGCTGGGTCACTCTCGCTGAGAGATCAACTGAGAAAGCAAGAAAGATCACAAGCAGCCTCACAGCTGCAAATATTATGAATACTTTTCTCCTTTGGGGAACCATTTTATGTACCTGTTATTTTCTATAACTGATCTGCTCTGGCCCATCATAACAGCAAGACTGGTGGCCCAATCTTAAGCACACGCTATGCCGGCAGAACATGTGTTCCGCCAGCATAACGCACTTTCCAGCTGTTGCAAACACAACACCGCTGGAGAGCATGGCCTGGCTGCCACCAGAAGCAGCGAGTGACCGGGTCTGCATGGCGATGGCCCGCAGACACCCACTGCCTTGGTAAGACTGCACAGGGACTGGGAGGGAAGCGGGGAGGGGTGGAATGGGGAGGGATGGGGCAGGGAGGAGGGGTGGATTTGGTCTGTGAAGGAGGCAGGTTTGGCAGCAGCAGCACCCACCGAATCCTAACCCCCTTTCTGGGCCTGATCCGCCTTCACGGGTCAACGCAGACTTGTGCCAGCAATATCACAGGCCCAGGGCCGAGTTGACCCACCTGGCTGGCAGGGGCTTACCCCGGGAGAAGAGAACATATGCTCCCTTACCCCGAGGAAGCCTCCCAAGGCCAAAACTCCCCCATGGGATTCAGCAGATGCCACGTTGTCACCGCTGCATGCCTGCATCATCGTGCAGGGAGTTGGTAGGATTGGGCTGTGTGCCCATGATGTAGCCCTGGCAGCTGAGAGTCTGGGGACAGCTTGCAGTGGTGGCATGACCCCTAATATCTCCTGATGGATGGCAAACCTGCCCATTTGCCTCCACTACACAATTAAAAAAAGCAGCCACTTACCATGCTCTTCCCGTGGTTTCTTCAATTGCAGAAGTACTGGACTTCTACCTATGATTTAAAGGGACCGCGCCAATGTAGGAGCTCCATCATTCACACAGTCCCTGTAAGTCAAACCAGGAGTCCTCCTGCATTTCCTTGATTGAAGAAACCACACCTGGAGCAAGGTAAGGAGGCAGGTGATCCACTTTCCACTTGCTTTGAGTGGGTGGAAAGTGGATCAGTGTAGGTTGCATCCACAGCAAGCTGGAGGGAAACGGTAGTGGCAGCAGGCTCAGGGTGGGTACCCCCAAATCTGCCATCCTCTTACCACCCTGTATTCTGCCTCTGATGCAACCTACATCACCCTGCTTAATGGATGGGCCACCTGACCACTGGTGTAGGTATAAATGCAGATTTGAAATCACCTGAAAGGTTATTGTAGGTGGTGATGTAAAAAGAAAGGTAAAGGTATCCCCTGACAATTAAGTCCAGTCGTATCCGACTCTAGGGTGTGGTGCTCATCTCCATTTCAAAGCCGAAGAGCCAGCGTAGTCCGAAGACGCCTCCGTGGTCACGTGGCCGGCATGACTCTCCTTGCCGCAGCGCATAGCATGCAGCTGGAACACGGAGCGCTGTTTACCTTCCCGCAAGCGGTACCTATTTATCTACTCGCATTAACATGCTTTGGAACTGCTAGGTTGGCAGGAGCTGGCCAAGCAACGAGAGCTCACCCACTCGCGGGAATCGAACTGCCGACCTTTCGATCAACAGCTTATGGTTCAGCGGTTTAACCCGCTGCGCCACCGTCTGGCCTATTATTATATATACAAGGTTGCTAATTAAGCAACCTTGTATTATATATACAAGGTTGCTAATTAAGCAGAAAAAAATTGTATGACCTGCGCCCATCCCTCTAACAGCAGCTTGAGCTGTAGACATTAGCAGTTGATCCTACTTATCTCCAGTCTCTAAAAAGATTTGTTACAAACTAAAATCTGCATATCAAGCTGTTATTAAAGGCAGAGGATCAGGAGCCAGTGGAAAAAAGCAACAACACCTTGGCAACCCTATTACAGACTGATCCTAGGCAGGTAGTTCAAAGGACCTTATTTCCACTATCGTTCATGAGTATAGGACTGCAGCCTTAATTTCTAAGATACTCATCAGTGGTTTACATTTCTCATCTTGTCCCAATAACAACCTTCTGTGGGGGGATGAGCAAGGATTTGAAGAACATAGATCTCTCCCATGCCCAGAGCCAGCAATGTATGTTATAGGGTTGCCAAATTGCCCTGATCAGCTCTTGTGACTTTAACATCACATTCATCTGCAGAAACCAGCATGGCAATAAGAATTATCACCTGCATATCAAGTTGCAGTCAAAGGCAGAGATCCAGGAGCTAGTTCATAAGTTTCTTCTCCACACACAATGTCTATTTGACTTCCACAAATACCCTCTTGGTACCACCATGTTTCCTGGTATATGAGATAATTGTGCATCTGTTTGGGTGGGTACTGCTAGAAGCCTTTAAGCATCATTCATAGTCAAATACAGCTGAACTGGTGCCCTGGGCTTCAGGAAAGTGCTGGTGGATTTATTCTTTGGAAAACACTTTGAAAGGTGAAACGACAAGCGCTACTACTTTTAATTCCTATGAGGCATGCGGCCCTGTTTTTTTATTTATCTTGCATGGCTTGCGCATTCTAGACTACAAATGGTTAAGTCATACAAAGCTCTGTTTCTTTATTTCCTGTTAATCGCATTATTGCCTGCATTAAAAACAACAACACAGAAACATGTTTCTTTCATTTGTTTAATTTCAAGTTCTGAGCACACTAGCTGGAAACTATGCTTAATAGTTAAACTCAAAACATTTGGATTTCCTTTCTCTCTCTGTGATTCCCACCCCCACCCCGTCCCCTGTTTGCTCATTTCGTTCTTAGTCCAGATTTTAAGCAACAATTTTTACAAAGCTATGGAAGCCAAACAGCGAAAACAAGAGGGGGTTACAATTCCACAGCTTCATATTTCACCAGCTCAAGCCTAGGAACACATCAGCTATTCTCTTCTGCCCATTTGCCCCCAGACAACCATGGCAGGATCTCATCTTGCTGGGATACCAAACAGACCAGGGTCATGCTGCTGCAAGATTGCACATTCAGACTCTTCCAGAAGGGTAGTCCAGTCTCTACTTGCTTGCTCTGTAAATAGTATTCCCAGAAACATTTTCATTAAATGTGCTTGGAAAATACAATCTTCTTACTGTGACTGCCCTGAGTTCCATTTTTCTGTTCTCGTTGGCTGAGACATTCCCTTTACCTTCCAGTTTTTCGTTGAGACAAATTTACAGCAAAATCCTGTGTAGAGATCCGGCCAGCAGCCCAGGGCTGCCCGCTGGATCCTATCCCCACTCCAGGATGCGCTGCTGCAGCCCGGAGGTCTACTTGGGGCAGGAGACGTTCGTCCCATTCCCTGGGTGTAAACCGGGACAGGCCCAATCGGCCTCCTCGGATTTCCGCCAGCTAAATAGCTGGTGGAAGTAGTAGTAGGAGGCTGTGTAAAAGCCGAGCCGGCCCAGCGGGGATGGAGATATGGCAGATGTTATCCCCGCCCCCTCCCAGGCCGCCTCGACCACTGGCCCCCCTCCCTCGCCGCCCAGACCGCCCATGCGGCAGCCACCGGAGCCTTACCTTCCTCCGGCGGCCGCATGGACGTCCTGGCGACAGAGTGAGGGCGGCCGGTCTTGCGCCGGCCTCCTTTACTCCCGAGTTAAGGCAAGTTTGCAATGGCTTCCAGTGATGGAACACTTAGTCTGGCTGCCCATTTTGGACATTCATTGCAACCTTCCTGCAATTCTCTTGCTGATTTCACAGAGAGAAAACAAACCTGGAAGAGGACTGGAAAACCGTCCACCACTAGCTTGGTGTTAGAACATAAGAAGAGTCCTGCTGGATCAGGCCAAAGGTCTATCTAGTCCAACTTTCTGTATCTCACAGTGGCCCACCAGATGCCTCAGGGAGCACTTAAGACAACAAGATACCTGTATCCTGTTGCCACTCCCTTGCACCTGACACAGAGAAAACCTACTTCTAAAGCCAGGAGGTTGCTTATGGCTTGTAACCTGTGATGGACGTTTCCTCCATGTGAATCTATCCAATCCCCTTTTAAAGGCATCTAGGCCAGGTGCCATCACCACATCCGGTGGCAAGGGGTTCCATAGATTAATTATTACACAGTACCGAACAGTCTTGTGAAGAGGTTCATAAAAATTATTAGCCCACATGATATATGTTGGGTTTAATGTATTAATGTAATGTGGTAAATGTGGCCCTTAGGCAAGCAAGCCTCTCTCTCTCTCTCTCTCTCTCTCTCTCTCTCTCTCTCTCTCTCTCTCTCTCCAGCCTAGGACCCCTGTCTGTAGTGTGGTGATAGCATACCTTGTAGGTTTGTTGTAATGATTAATTATATGTCATGCATGTGAAGTGCTTTGAACCCTCAGCCATTCTCAACTTTTTTGGGGCTACAGCCCCTTACGAACTCTTCTCAGGTTCCAGGGCCCCCTTGTCAAACAGAAGTACAACAGGAACAGAGAAACATAAAATCCCCTTCTGACAGTTTTCAGTCTGTGGCCCCCTTCAAATGTGCCAGGGCTCCCCAAGGGGCGGGCTTATTTTATTTGTAGTGCTTCATGGATGGTTCACAAATGACACACCCAGCCACTCCTCTGTCCTCCAATCAATATTCCATCATATCAAAGAAGAGCAGTTAAAATTAATAGCAAAGCATTCATGTCCTTTATCAACTGGTATGAAACATGCAGTGTGGTTACAGGGACTTTAATGCTTCTTGAAGGAAAACTGGCCAAGAAAAAGAATGTTCTGATAGCGGGAATATGTTGAACAAAATATCAAGGCAAAAAAAGACTATGGGGGTTGGGATGGAGAAGTTTAAAAGGATAAAGGGAAGAGAAAATGTAACTCTTATCAACTTCAACCCAGAAACAAAAGTGTGTTGGCTTACAAGGCCAGCTTCAAATCCAATAAAAATGTGTGTGTGAGTCTCTTACTGAAGTCTGTTTCACAATCTTTTTTCTCTCATCCCCCCCCCCACTTATGTGGGTGTCTACATATGGATAGTATTATAAAAAAATAGTGCTTCGTTAAATACAGGCAGATATAAGGGGATTTTGCCTGGGGGGGAAAGCAAAACCATTTTCAAACTGGGTCAAATCTGAGTTCTGAAACTGTTTGCAGAAACAAAGATTTAAAAACTTGGTTGACCAGGTTGTGTGTAGTGGTTAGGGTGTGCCTGGAAGAGATGCAGTTTCAGATCTCCATTTGGCATGAAGCTCACTGGGTGACCTTGGGCCAATCACTCTCTCAGACCAACCTACCTCACAGGGTTGTTGTGAAGATAAAAAGGTAGGGAACTATCTCCACCGCTGTAAACGCCTTGGAGGAAGGAAAGTGTTATGACAATGTTTGCCCCTTACTGTCCCCCTTCTGCTGAGCAGCCAGAGCTTGTGCACAAGGTCTTCCACATGGGAACCAAGGGGTTCAAGCTACATTCAGCCAATGGGAGTGAAAGAGCAAGAAGGGGAGGTCTACTTAACCCTTTTCCTTCCTGCCATTTGCTCACACACACTACATCTCCCCTTTTGCTTTTCCACCCACAAAGAAAACGAGCTTCTCTCACAGGTAGAAAAGCTTGGTGATGTGTGTATGTTTTTGAGCAGAAAAATGGCAGGGAGAGACAGGGTTAAGGAGACGGCCTTCTCGTTGGTCTTCCACTTCCAACTGCAGCCTGCAGGATTGCTTTTCAGTTCGTTGTTGTTGTTGTTGTTGTTGTTGTTGTTGTGGATGAACTATGCAATTCTGTGTAATAAGTAGTTTGGCCTTTTGCTCAGAGAGTAGAAAAATCTGAACCTGCCAACATGACCTCTCTGACTAAGATAAATAACAATAAAAGAAGGCAGATCAGAGAGGGAAACACCAACCCTGTTCCAATTAGATATGGTGATTTCCTCCGGGATCATATCAGATTGGCTTGGAAAATAAGCCAAGCTACTTCTAAGAAAAATTAGCCATAGTGTGGCTTATTTTCCAAGCTAATTTGAATTTGGAAGTTAACGTTGTCATCATAACCCTTTGGAAAACTGCATTTCCCAAAGGTTGCCGAGCCTACTGTATAATAAAGTATACCAGCAGCAGCACCATGTGCTGGCTGGAAAGGACAGGGAGGGAGAGACAGACATTCCTCTTTCCTTTTCACTCTGTCTGAGCACTGCTTGTCCCCACTGGTAAAGGCAATTTAAAGAGGGAGGAGGATTGGGGAGGGGCTGGGTGTGGGGGGGTTATACTTCTTCACTGGCATGGATTGCAATCTGAGTTTGAGAAGAATCCAGGGCCTTGTCATGTTTGAGGCGAGCGTTACAAACCTCCAAGGCTTGTTTCTGGGCCCAAGCTTGGAAAGCTTTGTTGGCCTCTCTAATTTCAGTTTGCTTCCTTCCCCAGCCTGTGTCTCTCTTCTCAGGGCCAGCTTCAGGTTAACAGCATAAGAGCCCTGCTGGATGAAACCAGTACTGTATTCTGTTTGCTACAGGAGCTAGCCAGACAGAGGTCGCTGGGAAGTCTACAAGCAGGGCATGAATACAACCACCTTCCTGTTACTTTGTCCTCAGCATCTGGTATTCAAGGTACACTACCTTTGGTCATGGAGGTTCCAGTTAGTTAGCATGGCTACGTATTGATTGACCCATCTGCTAGGAATTTGTCAATCCTACATTTGGCACTAAAGGAAGTGCACTAGACTCCCACCTCCCCACAGCTGATCTGCACTATAAGAAGCCTCCACTTCAGAGTTTGACTCTCTAAGCCTTAATCTCACACAGCGCCAGTCACCTCTTGTCAGTGATGAAAGTGGAACCCATGTCTTGCAAGAGCCAATGTGTTCTGAGTTTGCTTCAGTTTACAAAAACGATGATGATTTCCTTGATAGTCATAATAACTGAAAAACTCCTGTGATGATAGGTGGAGGAAGTTACCGTTGGAAAGATGTGCACCTGACTCTGTCGCAAACCTTACATTCTTGGACTCTTTTGACACTTTTAGACATATGGGCAAAATTGTGGTCATGTTGATACAGTGAAGTCAGTAATTTGTATCGGTGCAAGTGGAGTTGCCATGTCTTGAGGGAGCTTCTGCAACTACATAAGCCACAAACAAGAATTCTTAAGGCAGCGTCCTCAGCTAAAATAAGATTCACACAGCCCAATCCTGTGTAACTCTTGCACCGGTTTTAACAGTAAATTCACTGGTGTAAAAGCACTTATGCCAGTGTAACTTGCCGTACACCGACGGATGCAGGACTGACACCGACGTAACTACACTCGGACGCCGAGCATGCACAGTTCGGACTCGGGACAGACGCTGGCACAACTCCGCCTGTGCAGGGGGCATTCTGGGGGCGTTTGAACACCCCCTGTGCCGCCAGAGTTGCGCCAGCATCCGTCCCATGTCCAAACTGCGCATGCACGGCGTCCAAGGGGGGGTTACGCTGGTGTCCGTCCTGCGTCTGTTGGTGTACGGCAAGTTACACTGGCATCAGTGCTCTTACACCAGTGAACCTACTGTTACACCGGTGCAAGAGTTACACAGGACTGGGCTGTCATTTAAATTGAAATACCAGTTTTATAGAGCATAGTATGAGAAACTGTATCACTTGTCACCTCTTTATTTTTTGCTTTAAAAATTCAACACAATCTAGATCTCCTCTCCCACAGAAAATGGAAGACCGAGAGCCCATGTGTGCCAAAGACAAGAAGACAGAAGCAATGGGAAGCCTGGGTTTGGAAGGAGAAGCATGGAAAGGAAAAGGATTGTCTAGGCAGGAGTTTCCCTCTTCCTCCTTGGCTCTGTTTCCTTTCCCCACTGTCCCTGTCCCTGGAGCTTATACTCACACAGCTCTTATACTCACACAGTTGCACAAGCCTGACCTAGGGCTTGGGGAGGAGGGAATTTCCTGCATGAGACAATCCTTTTCCTTTCGACATTCCCAGCGACATCTTAACTTCTGCCTTCCTGTCCTCTGCACCTTTTCCCCTCCATGCAGGGGACTGAGCAGATGGCATAGCATCTGAATCATGCCCAGGTGTCTGTGAGCTTAATGTTCAGGAACCCAAAGGTGGTAACCCACTTCACAAGGTCACTCTACATGGGGCTGGCTATTCCCCCCCCCCGCCCCCAACTGATATTCAACAGGGCAAAAAGGGCCAGGGGCATTAGAATGGCTTGTTCTGTTGCGCATGGAGGGTTGGTGGTTGTAGCTGGATTACCGTTTCTGACCATAATGTACAATTTAGATGACTCCTTAGCCACATGTATGCTGCAGTCTAGGCTTAGAGAGGGGAAAAAATGCACCCCACAATGCACAAAGCCAAGGTGTTGTGTGAATACAACAGGGGGAAAGCAAGGGCACCATTTCCTTTGCTATCTGCCCTCTTTCTCCTGTGCATATTGGATTTGAAGAGAGAAGATTGGTAGGCTAGACCCTCTCCTGGGAGGTGCTGTAGCCCATTACTCTCCTCTTCTGCTCCATTTCTCTCTTTGCTTTTAAATCCAGCAGATGTAGGAGGACGGGGGGGGGCAGCAGTGGCTCTTAATGTCTGCTGGCGGGTCACTGGGTAACGGGGTGGTGGTGGCATGTGGCACCCTGCCAGGTGCTGGTGCTGAAAGGCCTTGGGCTATCCTTGATATCTGCTACTCAAACCTGCAGGGGCCAGTAAGAAGTCAGCTACCCTAATACCTGGTATGTAAGCAGATAGATCCAATTGTTTATTATAGCAGTAGTCATGAGGTTATGTGAACCCGAGAGCTGGCCAGTGATTATATAGGTGCCCTTGATGAATAATCATACATAGGAGACTAAGACAAGGGAGGAGAGCAATTGGTACCTGGGGGGAGGGAGACTCTGCATAGGCCACCCATGCACAGAGAAGGTGTGTTTTCATCCTCTTTCTGTTTGCTTCCTTGATCTGATCAGGAGCCACGTTGACCTGCCTGGGCGCCGCAAATTTATTTCACTTTTGGGCTGGGAAGAAAGGCTTGTCAAATACTATCTGACTTATTATAAAACCCACATATACATATGTACACTCCTGAGAGCAGCTTAATGCACCTATGAAGTAATTTACAATTAAAAAAAGAATAACTTCAAAGGTATTAACTCACATGTGGGCTCCAAGCGTCTCATGTGTTCTATATACAGGGCCTTCCTTTCATTTTGATCAAACCTGTTCCATCACTTCAGCTGGAGTAGTTGCAAGCCTTTGATCTTGTTATCAACATGACCACTGGTGAGAACGTTACAACTTGCATTGCATGTGACAGTGTCTATGATGTCAGTAGCAATGCCTGAATAGCAGGTTTTTGATTCTGGGTAAAATCTTGACGACTGTTGCAGCCAATGGAATTTATACTTCCAGGAGGTACTTTTAGACATCATGTTTATTTTGTGGTAAAGAGGTGCTAAAACACCCCATGGTATTTCAATGATGTAATTCATTTATTCATGGTAAAGTTATTTGATGTTCTTTTAAACTTGTAGGACTACTGCCTTGTTGGTTTGCCACTGAGTATGTTTCCAGCCAAATGTGAATTCCCAGATGATATCGCAAAATGCACCAGGCCAGGGCTGCATTAAGTTGTTGTCGTTGTGTCATTGTCATTATTATTATACCACTGTACAACAAAATAACATTCACAAAGTGGTTGTACATAGCAAAAAAAAAAAAAGTGAAAATATGCTTTCCTGACCCAAAAAGGCTCACAGTCTAAAAACAGAAAAAGATAGATGCTGCCATGCTGAACCTTTCATCATAACTGGGAGTGATCTTGAACCTGCAGAAGCCCCAGGAACTCAAAGGGGGTTGTACGTGAGTGAGCTGTTACACCGGAGACATTTTCATAGGCTTGTCCCAGTGAAATAGGGGCAGCTACTTCAGCTTTTCATAGGCTTGTCCCTTCAGTGGCACTTAAAAGAGTGTCCGTGAAACCTTACTTGAACCTTGAAGAGTGAAGGCAGACATAGCCTGTTCCGAGCGAGCAGTGGGCCACTCTGGAAGCTCCCTCACTGCAGCCAGTCCCAACAGACTTATTTCTTAGCAGATGAAGCTCTGACTAATAAACAGCAATACTCAGCTTTTGTATAGCACTTTCTGAATTTGGAAAGCATGAATTTGGAAAGCACGTGTCTTATCTTGATGTAATCCGTACAAAAATCCTGTAAATAACAGCGCAAGTGCTCCACTGGCCTAAGGAGTCGCAAACGTGCCAGAAAGCATGTTTGTGGCTCCTCAGGAGTAAAGCCGCCCTTACGCCACACGCATCGCGTCCTGGAGTAGCCGATGTGTTGATTCTGATTGGCCCAAAGCTTTGCTCTGCATCCCACACCGACAACACCAAACGTGGCCTCTCGTTTGTTGAAGCTCACTTTATTCAAGTTGGAATGCACCGGAACAACCTTCGACTAAGGAGAGGCTGTGTTCGGTGTTGTGGGGACAGGATGCAGCGTTGGGCCAATCAGAATCGACTCTGGGATGCAACAGGATGAGTGCAGTCTGTTACAGCTTTAAGTGGCACTGGTGCAGAGGCCAGTGCCGCTTACTCCGTGGCCTAACTAGACCTGTGCCAGCTGCCGCAGGTGAATCTTGCGCTAGTCGGTGCAGGGATGGGTGAGGGAGGGTGGGGGAGGGAGGGGGCCATTGACCGGCCCTGGCTGGGGATATTGGCACTGAGTTGCACCGATATCCCAAGCCCCTTCCCAGTCCGGGCCAGCCTTACACGGCCTCCCTGGACGCACGCCAGCTCAGAGCTGGCATGCATCCAAGGAGACCTATTGCAGCCCACGCCGCTTACATCGGGGAAAGGGGACAAATGTCCCCTTCCCCTGAGTGAGCCTGGGCTGCGCCAGCGTAGCCCACAATGGGCCTAGAATGCAGCGGCTGGCTCTTTAGGCCGGCCGCCGCATCTTATTCTTAGGCAGGATTCGGCTGTAAGTGTTCTCCCCTTATTGCAGCTGGAGAGCTGCAAGGGAGTGGCTTGCCTAAGGCCACTGAGTGAGTTCGTGGCGGAGGTGAGACTCAACCAGAGGAAGTCCTGATTCACAGCTCAGGCTCTTGGCCACTGTCCTACTCCTACAACACTTCTGCAAGGGTTAAGCAGAGGCAGTTGCACACAATAGACAATACTGATTGACTGGGGCCCTGTGGTATCAGCAAGAATCCGCCCCACAAGTTCTGAAGCAGTTTTGCATTTTTTTTTAAATTCCCTTTGTTAATGAATAATGATAAAAAAATAGCAGATAAATATGTAAATATTCATAATGCTTTTGTGAAAATCAAAATGGACAGTTCACCTGAAGCATGAGGGAAGGGGGCAAGACTGACAGTTAAATCAGTGTCTGATAAAGAGTATGCATCCCTGTGATTTCATTGTGCAAAACTCTTGTTTCATAGGATGTCTGACCTCACCCCAAAATTGTCTACTTTTTCTTGCACATTTTATTTGCGTTTGCTTTTGGAGAAGATCTTTTTGGAATCATTTCCTTCTTTGCTTACGCTTTGCAGTACTTTTAAGATACAACAAACTGGTACTGTTGATGATGATCCACCACATCTCTTGCACTAGATACAATGAACATTACATAGTAATATAGCATTAATGAATTCTGGTAGTAATGCTGAAGGGGCCTAGTTGGGTCAGTTGTCACAGGCTGTAGAAGCCCCTTCCTTTCCGTCTTGTGCCACTTTTTGCTGCTTTAATGTAGGGAAAAAAGCAAAAGGTGGCAGACAAAGAAGTAAAATATAAATTGTTAATTTTGCCATCTGCTCCATCTGGGAATTCATTTCGACAGTAGGCTGGGGAATCAGATGAAAATTCAAAGGTATCCAGGTTTCTTGATGCTCATGGTAGCTATGTGTGTGTAGCAGCTTCCCTGTAGGCCTAAAAACAAGGGCTTCTACATGCAGCTACAAAGATGATGAAATTTAGGAAACTTTGGACTTTCAAACACGAAGGAAACCATGAAACTCTCTCTTGTTCCTGCAGTTCCTTATGTACTGTAGTTCATCAGTCTAGCTTTTAGCAATGCATATGCCCCAAGCATTACAAATTATTGTATGGCTTTGTTGGTATGAATTTATGTGGCTCAAAACTGGCTAATTTAGGAATACAGGCCCAATCCTATCCAACTTTCCAGCACTGATGCAGCTGTGCCAATGGGCGTGCGCTGCATCCTGCGGGGGGGCCAGTCACGGGGGCCTCCTCAAAGTAAGGGAACGTTTGTTCCCTTACCTTGGGGCTGCATTATGGCTTCATTGGTGCTGGGCAGTTGGTTAGGATTGGGCCCTAAGTTATGCAGAATCATTATAAACTGGTCCCAATAAAATCTCTAATATTTTATCTGACCCATAGTGGCTGCACAGCAATGCCAGAACCCCCCCCCCCAGCATCTTTCTTGGGGGGTGGAGAAAGAGAATGAGTACAGCACAGGCATCAGCAGCTTCATCCTAGTGAGGAAGCCTTGCCCCTAGATTAGTTGTTAGAATGTCCAAGAAGAGGCAGGGAGTATTTACCTGGGCTGACCATGCTGTGGGTCAACACCAAAGGGGAGTGCCTTTGTTCACAAAGGTGACCCCCCCTCTGTTAACCACTGTGTCCCCTTGGAGAGGGGGGACAGTGAGGTGTGCAGGGAGGGTTTTAAGTTAGGGCTGTTGGGTTGAGGCTGCAGTTTTGGATTGTGGTTTTTTTGTTTCTGTGTGTGAGTTAGGTTGATGCCAAGGGCATGTGCTTGTGGTATAAGGAGGGGGAGTGAGTGAGGAATGGTGCTGCTGTTAGCAGGGTGATGGATCAGGAAAGATACAGCGGGGGGAGTTGGACAGGCCAATCCAGGAGGAGAGGCAACCACAGATGGATTATTCCTCTTTTTGGTCCTTCTCCCAGCCTTTTGACTGGGTAGCAATGTCTCTAGTAGCAACCCAACCCCTCTGGCCTGATATAATCCTGGATGAGGGCACTGACCCGGCATGTATAAGAAAAACCTGACTAGATGAGGTGGGTCTCACCCAGCTTTGTACTTACGCTTTTGGGATGCTGCAGCAGCCAAGGCTGCAGGGGTGGGGAAGCAGGATCGCACCAGGTTAGTGTGAGTCTATCCCCTATCTAGGTGTGTGGGATTTATTTATCACATTCATTAATGGGACCATAACAATTGTTAGGCATAGACTAGAAAGCAAATGTGCTGTCTTCAGTGAACTGAGATGCTCTGTCAAGAGCGTGCAACATCTTTGAGGCTGCTTCTAGGGAACAAAGGGACGTTTGATATGGCTGCAGCACTGTATTCACCAGGCACTAGGCCTGTTCCTTCCTTCGTGGATAGAGCTTTTATATCTCTTAACAACTGCATCATGGGTAGAATCAACACGTGGAGCAATTTCTCTCATATGAAGGCGCCCCCCCCCCCAGTTAAGATCAATTGTAGAAACGTAGCTATGATTGCCACCACCCAAGGTGGTCAAGAAACCTTTCATTGGTGATGTCACAGAGGCAGAGCAAGCTGAGAAACCGAGCAAGTTGCTGACCATGGGTTTTGGTCATGAGTAAGGAACAGGAGCTTGAGGAAAGGTCAGTGGAAGGAAAGGAAATCTGAAATACAAAGGTGAGCCGAAGCTGTTCTCTATCAGAATAGATTGTCCTCTGCCACCATTTTCTCATGGTGGCACCTGTATTATGGAACTCCTTCCCACAGGAGATCTGCCGGGCCTGATCCACTGAGAAAGGGCTTAATCCAAATACCGTACATGTGACCTTCAGAGACCTGGCAGCTGGCTCTTTTTAGACACTGAAATGGAATACTGCTGCTACTTTCGTCATTATTTTTGGTGTGTTTATGTGATCCATTTTAAGTTGTGCTTTAATTATTTTTATTTTAAGCTGTTTTAAGAGCCTTGTGGTAGAAAAGTGGCCTATACAGTTAAATGTAGAAAGAAAACATCAGGAAAAGTTTCACTTCTCGATGTCTGCTTGTCTGTCTGCGATGTCTGTCAAAGGCACAGTGTTCCTGTCTATAGAAGGGCTACTAGGCACCGGGAAATTGTAGGGTGGTGGTGGTGTTTTTTTTTTAATTAGGACATTTTCTTTCTCCTGAGGTTCTTGGATTTCTCCCAAGTCACTGCCCACATTACAAGGAGGCAGTCCCCTCCTTTTCTGGTGGCCCCCACTACTTTTTTTAGCAGGGTATGGGTGTGTATTATTTGGCTAAAATTGGGAGTCAGGGTGGGCTAGTAGTTTTCATCCCCCCCCCCAATTTGAGCACTTCCTCTAACTCTGGGTCTCCCTGCCTCTAGGGGCAAAATTAAACCTGATTCAAACATTTGGGAGGTTGCTTGTGTTTTCTGATGAATAGCAGCTGTGGCCCCCCGAACTTGTTCACAAATGTGGTGTGAGGAAAGGAGGATTGCCCCCACTGTGGTACCAATCTGGATTGAGGGGTCCCGGCCCATTGCTAGTTGTTTTCCCACCCCTCAAAAAACCACAGAGGCCAAATTATCTGTTTAGAGTCCTGTCTGGTTTGGCAATAAGTGACCATAGCATTCCAAATATCCTTAGGCATTCCATCCCTCTCTTATTCTTCCCACTGTAGCTTCTCTGGGCCAAATTAGACATGCTGGCAGCAGATTCATCTGTGCAAACCAGAGTCTGCTCCAGACAGATATAAACTGGAGGGTGGGGCCAATTTTTAGAGCACAAGGAACACACCAGTGAAAGGATCCAAACTCCCCCATCCTTGCAACTGATGGTACGTCTCTCTATCTTCTCTTCTGAAAAGCACTTTCCTCCCAACTGAGCTCACTTTGAGTATCAGAGTTCAGTTGAGGAGAAAAGTGCTGGGGGCTGGAGGGAGGGCAACTACTATGCAGGGAAAGGGTTTAGTACCCTCCCTCCACTCATGTGATGTGCCCCTTTTGCTCTAAAAATCAGGCCTCCCTATGGGCCTGCTTTATGCATGATTGGGAAAAACTCGGGCTTAAACAAGGGGAGTCGCTATCAGCCATCTAGCTTGGGCCTCAGGAAATTGCAGATCCCCCAAAAGCCACTTAAAGCCAAGGCCTTCAGTGGCTTAGACAAAAAGCAATATGCAAATCTTTTCCATTCCCATTTTTAATTTCTTTTACACCCTATCCCAAGGGTGGTTGAGGGAGGATTACAATCTCTCTTGTAGCCTGTGAAGGGATTTTCAGATAGTGGTTGGCAATGGAGTCTCAGGCAGGCTGAGCAATGCTGATGTCACTAGTAGGTAGCGCTTGATGTCACAAACAAGGCCAGCCATTGTTGATGGGACAGACAGCTTGAGCAATAGTCACAGTTGGTTGCCACACATGGACTAAGAAACAGGAGCCTGAGGAAAGGTAAGTGGAAGAACAGGAGACCGGCGGAACAAAGGACTCAGGGAAGCGATCAAGCAGAGTACAGGAGATGCTTTGCATATATTTTAGAAAATCTCAAATGCAATCCCTAGCCTGGAAATAGTCCAGTCTGATATCCTGGAGAGTTGCTGCCTGTCAGTACTGGGCTTACATGGACTGCCTCAAAATAAAACTGCACAGGGGGGGCTGTTTGGGATGGCAGAATTCTAGGTGCTCGAGTCTAACGCAGCCCCTTTCCCCCGTATAACTGAATGGAACAAAGTTTTGTGCCCTTTGCTGCAACCAGAAACGCCCTCACATAGGAAGACCAAAGAGAGGAGAGGCGTGAGAGAGGGAAGAAAACTCAGCACGGGCAGAGGTGTGCGTGGTCACAAGCCCAAGTAGAAACGCGGAAGTTCACATCTTATCTTCCAGAGATGCTCCTCCGTGAGTGACAACAGCCTCGTTTTGCTGCCTGAACTTTTGAAGATTGCCTAAGCAAATGCGGGCTCATAAAAGCGACACTATCAACACACACACACCCATCCATTTTTGGTGTCAGTGGCCCGCTCGGCCGCCCACCCGTTGCTCTGACGAAAGCGGAGCGAAGAGTTCATTAATAAAGGGCGAGCGTAATTGACACCTCCTCCGCCAGCTCTGAGAATGTATCAATGGCAGGCAAGCATGTGCGTCCGCGCTCCCACCGCCTCCCCTACCTGAGTGTCCAATTGGAGAAGCTCAGAGAGGGAGTAAGAGCTGGCCGAAGGGCCAATGGGAAGTGCCCGGGTGACACCCACCGGCGCTGCTTTAGGCGCGAGCTGAGGGAGAGGGGTGCATAGTGTAATGATCTGCCTCTCCTACGATGGGCGGTGGAAGGAGTTTGGCACGCTGCTATTTTGGAACGAGCGTGTGCACCAGTTATTCTGCTCCGGGGAAAAAAAAATGGCTGCAAGCTGGATATATACACTTACCTGGATAATATAGTCTCCTTCCAATCAGCTGCAACTAGTAAACTTGCGTAGGGTGGGGCTGGAATTCTACAGTACCTTTGCTTTGTATACTAGACTCTCTCTCACCCCCGTTCCATATCATTCCGCCTGGGAAAATATCCCGGGGCCGGAGAGTGGGGAACTCCTCTGAAAAAGCACGTCGCCTGTGTGCTTAGTTCTCAGTCTGGTGACATGAAAATGCCTCCACCCTTCAGAGTGCAGATACTGTATACCCGTTTTCTGTAGAGACATCCAGTTCTGCACTGCACCCCAAATGTCTCAAATCTCTGGCATTGTACCAAACCGTGAGTTGGTCGTGTCCTCAATCTCAAGGCGGCAGTCCTTCCTTCCTACAACACAATCCTATGACTCAGTAAACGAATTAAATGGTGCTTACTCCCAGGTAAGTGCATAGGATTGCAGCCCTAATCTCAATCCTGTACATTGATTCCTGTGATGCAAAACCACTTACATTTTGTTGTGAGTTAAAGTTGAAACTGGGTGAGGATTTGGCCCAAACTCATACATACGTACAGAAAGTGAAAAAGGTCTTCTTCCAAAGGGGGACATGACCAGTTTTCTATCATTTTAGCATTTAAAAAGCATGTTAATTTGGTAGCCACTTGTGCAACCCTTCCCACTGCAGGGTAAGCAATCAAGAGGTGGCAGCTGCCTCCTCCTCTTTTAGGCCACAATGGGCAGTGGTGTTGCTGGGAGGGGGGTGGTCTGCCCCCGGGCAACACGCGGGGGTGACAAAATGGGTGGTGTTTTGGCGGCGGAAGCAACGGCGATGGATTTGGCCCACCAGAAGCAGAGGGGGGAGGGGCAGTGGGCCCCCGGGTGGCACGCAAGGGGGCAACAAAGCAGGCGGCGGGGGCATCAATCGTGCCGTTTCAGCGGTGGGAAGAGCGGGCAGCTGCTGCGGAGACGGCGATTGTTTTGACCCACCTGCCTTGTGCCTCTGAGGGATGTTTAGCAGTGGCTGCAACGTCACTTCTGGTGGTGACATCACCGGGGGGCCGCATAGCGATGCCTCTGGGCCCACCCTGCGTCTCTGTCAGGATGTGCAGCGACGGTTACATCATTTCCGGTAGTGATGTCATGGGGGCCGCAGAGCGACGCCACTGATTGAGCCCAACAGGTCTCCCAGGGCCAGAGTGAACAAGTGAATGAAATGAAGCTGTGGCTGCCTGCAGGAGCTGCTGCCCTGCTTGCTCTTTATCTATTCTAGGCAGTGCAGGATGGAGGAATGGGCTTACTGGGCCCAGTCCCTACTGCTGCGCTAGGAGGGGAGCACAAGTGAGAAGGTGAGAGGACAAGGTGCCTGCACTGACACTTTGGGTGCCACAGCAGTGGACCCAAGCAGCCCATTCCTACTTAGTGTATCAACCAGAGGGAGAGAGGGGGCAGCAAGCAGGGAGAGAGGGGAAAGCAAGATGACAAATTTCTCTCTCTCTCTCTCTCTCTCTCTCTCTCTCTCTCTCGTCGGCAGTGGTATAGCACCCAGCTCTCCTTGTCTTGCTGCCCAGAAAGAGAGAGACAGAGAAATGGTCAAGCAAGAGAAGGCCTCAGCTGGAAAGAGGCAGCATGACTGGCCCAAGACTTCCTGACGCCTGAGGTGGCATGCCAAATGCTGCCCCCCTTATCTGACTATGTGCCAGCCCCTGCTCCTCTCACCAATATTCTAGCTCAGCACTCTCCTCCCCTTCACATTTTCTCTTCCTTTCCCCCCCATCCTTTTCCAATCTAGAGAGTGGAAGGAGAAAGAGGAGTAATAGAGGCAAGTAGGCGGACAGATGGACACCCCCCCCCAACTGCTGCCTGAGGTGACCACTTAAATTGGCTTAATGGATGGGCCAACCCTGTTTCCTCTCTCTCTCTCTCTCTCTCTCTCTCTCTCTCTCTCTCTCTCTCTCTCTCCTGCTGCCTGCTGACCCCCAGTGTTCCCTGTCATACCACCAGTCGCATAGCAAGGCCGACCCCTGCCCAGTGCGGAGCTTACCAGAAGTAGGTTGGCGGCGGTGACGTGGTGTCATCGCATCACAGCCAGTTGCTTCCAGAGTGCCGCTACTCCATCCCAAGTGGAGCCAAGAGCGGTTGGGAGGGCCCTTCCAGCACGCGAAGATCAAGCAAACTGTGAGCATGGAGCTCCGCTCGCTGCTCCAGGCTTCTGGGGGCTAAAGATGTCACCCCCCAGGGATTGTCACACCCAGTGCAGCTTGCACCAGTTGCACCCCCCCATAGCAATGCCAGTGCATATCATCTGGGGGGTGGGGCGAGCAGATTGCTCTCAGAGTGGGAGTGGGGGAGAGATTATTTTGCTATTACTGTACAGTACAGTGCAGAATAGGGAGGTCTTGCCCACGTACCCAGAGGGGCACAATCCTTCTTAGGACTGCTGGTCAATCAATGGCATAGGTGGACCCTTCTTCTGGTCCTTGGCATCTGCCTGATGGTGCCGACCCCTGGACATTGACCCTGAGTCATTAAACCTCTTTAGTGCTTAGTCACGCTGTCTGGCCAGCTGGTTTGATGATAACGAAAATGGTGAACATCTGCACTCTGAATTCTGGATGGTGAAATTTCTACATAATTGCTATTTGCATTTGCTTACAGCACCACGTTCAGGGTGTGGGTGAAATGCGTTCGGCAGCAAAAAAAAATGCATGCTTGTTGTTATAAAAGGTGGTATAGAAGTCTAATTGTAGGTTGCACTGTGTTTTTGTATTTCCAAGAGTCTTAACGTAAATTATATTCACACAAAAAGAAAGCTGAAGGAGAGGCTCGGAAAATATGGGCTGTATGATGCTTTGATCAAAGTGTAATATTTACTTTGTCCTGTAGAAGTGCTGTTCCAAACACAGTTGAGGCACTGTTTTCTGTGAGTACACATTATTTGGCCTACATTAAGGCTACAATCCTGTGCAGTGTTAGGTGTGCCTAAACCCATTGATATCAGTGGATTTAGGCTTTGTGTAACTGGGCTTCACAGCTACAATCCTATGCACACCTAAGCAGTCTTATGTGAACAAAAACACATTGAATACTATACCGTGGAACTTCCTTTGGGTAAACATGTGGGTATTTGTTTGGGAGTAAATCAGTGTTTTCCAAACATTTGAGCTCAGCTGGGTATTTTCCTGGATGAAAATTGCTCTCTCTCTCTCTCTCTCTCTCTCAGGAATGGCATGAGAATTGGCCTGGTCAGACACTAGCCAAGGGACCATGCCTCAGAGGGCCCATCTTTAAGTTGGTTAGGTTGACCACTGAATCTTTAGTATCAGTGACTATGGTAGCACCCAATGCATCATCGGGGGTGGGGGTGGGGTGCCATGGTCCTTGGAGAGTCCAGTGCAGGGCTTTGTCCCAGGTCCCACAGCAGCTTAGTGCTGCTCTCGATTAGCTCTCAGAAGAATGGGTAGGCATCCTCCTTGCAACTGCAAAATAACTTGGTTAATATCTCTTGAGCACCCCACTTTCTAGTAGTACGATCATCATGATCGCTGGGCATTGATGATGTTTCTGGGATTCTCATGTGACCACCACCTGTACCACTTAATCCCATTGCATGCGTCCATCCTTCCTTTCTCCTTTCTTCCTGATGATGTAGCTGCCCAGATATAGACAAAAGGGAATAGGTGTAGAATGAGTAGACATGTATAGAATTGGGCTGTAAAAGACCTTCAATTGAAAGCCAGTGGAAGGTTTTTTTCTTTTTAAAATAGCATATCAGATGCAGTTAGGAGTGCAGCAAGGGCAAACTGCAACAAGGACAAAGTCCTAAAGCCCCCCAGCCCCCCAATTGTGAATCTGCACTGTTTTGTAGCCCCCAAGTTGCTAATTAAAAAGAAGAAGAAACTCCCCAATCTTAATCTAGTTTGGCCCTAAGGGGCTCAGAGTAGTGGATGTGTCCAGGGGGGCTGAATTTTTCAAGGCAATCCAGTTTTTTACACAGCACACAGTATGGGAATCACTTATCTGAGACCTGTTGAACTCAGTTAGATTTATGGCCCAATCCTTCCTAACTATAGGCCGGCAGAGCGAGCGCTCCACTGGCCTGAGTCACAAAAGTGCCAGAAAGCATGTTTGCGGCTCCTCGCATGTACGCAGTGCGGAGGCCAACACTGCTCATACCGCCAGTGTCCAGGACCTGTGCCGGCTGCCATAGGTGAGTCCCACACCGGTTGGTGCAGGGGTGGGGTGGGCGACAAGGGCTGGGAGGGGGCCATTGGTCGGCCCAGGCAGGGAGGGGCAGGGATATCAGCGCTGAGTTGTGCCAATATCCTATGCCCTGTCACAGCCTGGGTCTTCCTTACATGGCCTCCCCAGTTGTGCACCAGCTAAAGAGCTGGCGCGCATCCGAGGAGGCCCATTGCGGCCCATGTCACTTACACCAGGGAAGGGGACAAACGTCCCCTTCCCCTGAGGTGAACCTGGGGCGCACCGGTGCAGGCTGCAATGTACTTAGGATTCAGTGGCCGGCCCTTTAGCCCAGCCGCGCATACTTGCGTAGGATTGGGCTGTTAGTCAGTTTGCATAGAATCTGGATGCAGAACGTGTAAATGAAGGTTCCTCGTTCCATTTCCACCTCCTCCAAGTTTCTCCTGAGTACTAAGAAGCGTTCTGCCTTGAAAATCTGGTTTCTAATTCAAGAGAATAATTTATGGAAATGAATGGCAGCAACTAATGTTTTAAAAAAAAGTTGGGAAAACCACCTGGCACATAATGAGGATCATTGTATGTAAATGGAACTGGTACACATTAATCTCACTTTATTCAGTAGGACTGACTTCCAAGAAGAATGCATAGGACTGTAGCTTTGTTGTCCCAAAACAACAATCCATGAGCACTTCCTGTAGTTGGGAATAATTTCCTTTGTAGACTGTGGGTCTTACTTCTGAGTAAACACTCGTAGGATCAGGTTGCAAGTCACCTATGTCCTTTTGAATACCCCCCACTTGGAATAAGGCCTGGTGTTTCCCCAAGTGTTTGTACAGCTCCTGGCACAATGGGCTGGGTCTCTGGGCTGTATGATAAAAGCTAATTATAATAATATGATTAAAGACAATCTTCCTGCTATTGAGAAAAAAAACACCAGTTGCCAAGTTTTATGCATGGTTATTAGTCTTGCTTGTTTTGTAAATGCAATTAAAAATTAAATCCCTGAAATAAGCACATAGATGAAGACAAGAAAAAAATGTATGTGTGCATAAAAAGTAAATTAAAAATGAAGAGGAAAAACAGAGTATAACCATCAAGTTCAGGTTTATTCTGGCATTAGAACTTCCATAAAATTCATGTGTGTGTGTGTGTGGGGGGGGGGTTTGGATTTCTGTACTATGAAACTGCCCATTGAATATGTTTTAAACCCTAAAAGACAACAGATCCAGACTTCATGAAGGAACTGAGTATAATGGGGGAAGGGAGGTGGATTGGCCTAAAACTTGCACTCCAGATCCAATCTCTAATTAGAACCTTTTGTCTAAAGCCTTTTCTAAAGCATTCCGTGTCTGTTTAATATTTAACATATGGGGGGAGGGAGGAGGGAATAGAGTTTTGTTGGTGTGCCAGTTATATTACAATCAGATATTGTTTAGTTAAAGATGCAGAATAAAAAGAAAAAGGGAAAAAACAATTTTCTTCTAACATGAAACTTTAAAGAAGAAAAGGCAAAGGGGAGGAGGGGTTCTGCTGCAAAATGATTTCACAGTCTTGCATTACTAAAGTTGACCATTTTCCCCCCTCTCCAAAAAGAGCAATACAGCAGTTGCTTTGCATTGTATGGGAAAATAAAAGGAAGAGAGTTCAAACAGCAATTGATCTTTATCTCATGGGGGAGGAGGGGCTGGGAGAAGAGGAAAGGATAGTTTTGCAAAGAAATGGCTGAGTTTATTGAGCAATGAAAGGGTTAAAGGCAGGGAGTGTAGCTGGCAGAACCGGGAGGAGAGAATGTTGCCTGTCCCTTTAAGGTTCCTGCAGCAGTGAGAGAATTGCAGGGATAATACGATTGGGGCGGCAGGATCACTTACTTCTGACGTTCCAAAGCCTGGGGGAGTTGGCTAGAGATTGTTTCCCTTTGATAAGGTCCTGGCAACTTAGTAGCAACTCAAGAGGCAAAAAAAAAAAATCTAAGTCTAAACGTTTCAGTGTAAAAAAACAAAACAAAAAATATCTGAAAGGGGAAAAAAATAATTAGCCCTCAAGCCCGTGCTTTATGCTAGAATATAATACTGGCGTCTCGGCTAGGTTTGCAATAGTAAGAACTGTGCTTTTTAAATTTTTGTGTTTTTAAAGGGGGAAGGTGTTGCAGAAAAGACGCTTATCTCCCTTACAGGACCGTTCTCTCGGTTGTTCACTTTGATGTGCACAGTTAAACCCACAGCTCAGTGTTTGTTGGAATAGCCCGGAGGACATTTGGTGCATGGAATGACTGCTTGAAACAGGACCTGAGTTGAAAGAAGGGGGGTGGGTGGGGGGTCAGGAGAAGTGGGGGAGGGATCAGGTCTTTTGATTTTTTTCTTTTTGGTTAAAGAAGAAGGAGGTAGTGAAGGAAAGAGAGGATCACACTGAACTCTCTTCACTGATATACGTTTTCGTGCAGCGTCCTATCCAACCCCCCCACTTCTCTCTCTTTTTTTTAAAACTCAGATGCTATTGAGAACGAAGCATGAGAGGAGGTGGAAGATGAAAATATAGGGTGGGGGGAATCGGTACAACATTGCGGATTACTTTTTTCTGTAGAAAGGGGGCAAAGGGAGGTGGATTGGAGTGGGGTTTGTTTTAAGGAAGTACCGAGCGCCCGTTTGCCGAGGGGGCAGAAAGAAATCCACCCAAACTACTGAATCAATGGTAAGTTGCAAAAGAATGTATGTGATTCCAACGCTGCCTTCTTCTCACTCCCTCTCCCTCCCTCCCTCCCCCCTTCTCCCGGGTCGCTTTGATGTGCTGTTGGCTGGAGCTTTGAAGTTAAGGAAAGCTATTTTGTGTGTTAGTTATAAGCAAGTAGAGGCTGGAAAGAAGATAGGCTGAGGTTTGTATTAATAATAAAAACAGAGGGGCTTTGGAGGGGGGGCGAGAGCGAGATCTGGTGGCAGGATGGGATTCTTCCTCAGCCCCCCCACCCACACATTCTAATTATAAAGTGGGGAGGGTTTCTTTTTCTACAACGTTTTGTGATGCGCCAGGGGGACGGAAAGCTGAGATCTAGGATGTATTTTTGTTTGTAGGTAGGATGTAGCGAGGATGCGATGCGTGTCTCTCTTTCTCCCCCCCCATACACCCCTCCCACTTCTATCAGCACCCCCTGTGAACTCCAGAGAGGCACTGCATGCTTACTTAGGGGTCAGTTGTTACACAGGACTTAGAGAAAGCAACTGGCTTAAGACTTCTCTTCCCCCACCCCCATTCCCCTTCTCTGTTCCTGAGATCTCTCTGCAAACCTTTTTTTTTTCCTCCTTTCCCTCCCCTTCAGTCAGTCGCCATTTCTGGAGATTTTTCTTTTAATTCCCCCCCCCCCTTCTGAAGGATTATACTTTGAGGCATGTTACCTCATGGGCTGTAGTTGCTTCTTTAAAAATAAAACAATTTGCTTTTTTTAAAAAAAACAAATCTCTCTCTTCCTGAGGGGGGTGTTCCTTGCTCTGAGATGGGGGAGAGCTTGAGGACGTAGCCGGGCATGGAATGTCTGCTCCTGTTCAGGTATCTTGTAAGAGCAAGACTTTATTTTATTTTATTTTATTTAGCAGACGTTGAAATTCCAACTCTTGGTGAAAGTAATTTTTTTTTTGGTGGGTGGGTGGGGGGTTTGATGAACTTTTTTGTATTTGTTAGTTTCTGCTTGGGGTGGAGTGTGATAGAAGAAGCCAGAAACTGAGTGCTTCATGTCTTCTGATTACTTTTGAACTCTTCACATATGTGGTAAACCAATTTGTTATTGAATGAATGTTGACTTTTTTGTATTGAAAGTGTGTAGCATAGGGGATGTTTGGAAAGTGTGTAGCATATAGAGGATGTTTGGAAGCCCATCCTCTGCTGCATAACCTAGAGCAGACAAAACTTACTGTCAAAATCTAGTTAGTCCACCTTAATGATGGAACCTGACTACATATAAAAATAGCATGACTGATCCATCCAAGGGAAAGGGGGGGAATTTACAATCCTTTTTGCTTCCAGTGGTCGAAATTCTTTAACATGTGAACAGTATAACTTAACCAAGTCCATGGGATTTCTTTTGAAGGCTGTAGGCAACTGATCAGAAATGAGTCAGACATAGTTTTAAAATAAAACACTGCGGTCAAGATTGTCTCTCTTCCCATTTTCTTTTAAACACTTTCTCAATGTGCAGTTTCAGAGGAGCATCCAGCATTGTGCTTAGAAGGTTTCTGGTGATCATAATCTAAATGTTTAAGGAGTTGAAGGGCTGGGGGGAGAGAAATGGAAACCAGATGCTGAGGAAAGCACGTTTTGTTCTTTGCCTTGAGTTATCTACCAAAGAGAGGGAGGGAGGAAAGCAAAACTTGGAGGATTTTTTTTGTGTGTGTGCAAAATGGGTTTAACAACATAAGGGATCCAAGATTGTCCCTGGGACTTCTCAGATGTTATCATCAGTAGGAGGGAAAGGTTCATGAGGCGTTTTGATTTTATAGGTAGTGCAATAATTAAAGTTATTTTTTGTTTGTTTCTTTCTAACCTTCCCCCCCCCTGCTTTTTTGTTCCCTCCACACCAAAGTTAAGTGTGCCCAGAGTAGTCTTTCTCTTTGAACAGTGTATCTGATACTTTTGATTAACACTGCAGATAGCTGTGGTTGCCTCTTTATTTTAATGTGAAGAGTTGAAAAGCCTGTTTACTTTTTGTCTTTGATGTTGGGTGGATCTGGTTTTGATTAGATCAATACTTTCCCCCCCTCTTTTTTCTTCTTCTTCAAGAGAGAAGACTCAGAGGATCCCCTGCTGACTTGAGAGAGAAAAGAGAGAGGTACACAGATTACTGAGGAACTTAAAAAGAAAAAAGAACCTTACCAGAAGGGACTCCAGGAACCATGAGCAGTGTGGTGTTGCTGACTCACCTTCCAGACCCCAGCAGCAGCTTCAGAGAAGATGCCCCACGCCCCCCTGTACCAGGGGAAGAAGGAGAGACACCATGCCACCTGCCTGCCAACTTGTTTGTCATGAAAAACCAAAGCTTCAAGGCCATGTCAGTTTCTGCCACACCAAGGAGGAATGAGGATGGTCTTGGGGAGCCAGAAGGTAGTGCATCTCCAGACTCCCCCCTAGCACGATGGACCAAATCCTTGCATTCCTTACTGGGAGATCAAGATGGTGCCTATCTCTTTCGGACCTTCTTGGAAAGAGAAAAATGTGTGGATACATTAGACTTCTGGTTTGCCTGCAATGGCTTCAGGCAGATGGACCTTAAGGATACCAAAACTTTAAGAGTAGCCAAAGCTATATACAAAAGGTACATTGAGAACAACAGCATTGTCTCCAAACAGCTCAAGCCTGCCACAAAGACCTACATAAGGGATAGTATCAAGAAGCAGCAGATAGATTCTATAATGTTTGATCAGGCACAGACTGAGATTCAGACTGTGATGGAGGAAAATGCTTACCAGATGTTTTTAACTTCTGATATATACCTCGAATATGTAAGGAGTGGGGGAGAAAATCCCGCTTATATTAGCAGCAATGGACTAGGGAGCTTAAAAGTTGACTGTGGCTATCTCCCTACTTTGAATGAAGAAGAGGAATGGAGCTGTGCAGATTTTAAAAACAAACTTTTGCCATCTGTACTTGGGCTGTCCAGTAAAACACTGAGGGCTACAGCAAGTGTCCGAGCTACAGAAACTGTGGAGAATGGGTTCAGGTAAGACAACTAGTTTTTGAATGGCTTCTGGAGCCTGTCACTCCTTGGAAAGGCTTACAAAATGGGGATCTGTGCACATGCAATTCATGTTGTGTGCCTGATGTGAATAGATTTTGGCAAAGACACTTTTTATAAACCTTAAAAACTTTGGCATTTATTTCTGGCTTGAGGGGAGGGCTGTCTTTCTCCCTAATAAAGAAAGCAGTACATTGTGGTTCTTGAGACCCACCAGTTCTTAAAGCTCTCTTAGACATCAAAAAAGAACTTCAAAGCGACTCTTGTTCTTTGAGACATGCGTTAATTGTTACCACTTTAAACCACATTAAGAGGAACTGGGAAGAGCACCATCTAGGCATGTGAATGAGTAATGAAATACTAGTTTGCCAGCTTTATCCCCAGCCAGTGTTGAAATATGTGGATTACATGTCGAAAATGGGAAGCAATTATGTGGTGCTGGAACAAGAAAATCTATATTATTACAGTGGTGACCTGTGTGACTGACCTAGGTAGTCACAAGGAGGCAATGAATATGGAATATATGTATATACTTTTGGGAATATCTTGTGATAGTGTGGCACTGTGTCTTTAAGCCAAAGAAAAAGTGCTTAGCGAGAAGAGATGAATTTAGGTATAGGATGTTAATAGGGGATGCGTATGGTGTGTGTGTGTGTGTGTGTGTGTGTGTGTGTGTGTGTGTTTCAAGTTCAAACTCCATTAGATAGTGGTTCTGCCTCCAGTTCAGCATTGTGCTTGTTTCCTCACTCCCCCAAGTATGATGTGAGCACTTTCTTTGGTTGCATAGGTTGATGAAAGTGGGTAAGAATAGTCCCCCACAAAATGGCAACATCATCATATTCTCTCTCTTAATCATGACGAGTGGTATAATCTTCTGACAACTTATTCTCTTTCTCCCCTCCCTTTTCCCTTCATAAATGGGGATGGTTGAATAAGGATCTGTAGAGCAAAGGGACCTGCTCTCTCCCCCTCTGTTGTGTGTATACTGTCTTGCTTTGGGAGTTTCTTTCTCAATCTGGTAAGTATTTGACATCTGGTTTACAGGAATTTTTGTGAGTGTTTCTGTGATTCATGGACATCAAAGGACTTCAGGCATGTCTTCTGTTTTCAGCTTCTTTCAACTATGGCCTGCCTCTAAGAGGAGGGTTCTTGAATTGCATCTGTTGTGTTTCTTGCTTGTCCTTCAGAGAAGCAAGCAGTGTTTATGGTCTTTTCTAGTGATAGAATGAAAAGACAGCTGGTTCCAATTTGGTTTTCACTAACACCAGAGCAAATCTGGAGAGGCTCCAGATATCTAAGGAACTTCTTCCTTAGAACTGTGTAAATGGGATTCAGTGTGTTACCTGTTTCATCTCCAAGGCACAGGATACTTGCTAAAGCATATGTTATTGCCTCAATGTCTCTTGTAGGTAAAGGCAAGTTTCTTTGTTAAGGTTTTTGACAAGTAGCTTTTTTCTGTGGCCTTGAGTTGGGACGATACCAACGACATAAGTCTGACATAAATTTGCTGTTCTTCAGAATGTAGACAATGTTTGTGTCTCTACTACTTCTCCCCCCCTCCCCAATTTGGGATAATGCAAGAGATGGAGTTGGCATTTCTAATTTATATTGACACTGAGGTATGACAAGGCAAGGGTTTTAATGTTCAGCTACTCTGGCATTTTCTAAAGCAGGGCTCAGCAGGAAATTATTTTAGTATATGAAGAAACTTCATTTGAATCTGCAGCCATGTATCTAATGAATGCTTTTGGTCAGGAATATTGATGGCCATTTTATGCTGAAAATAGTCGGAATGTTCATGTGAAGCAAGAACACGGCTTGCCTTGTACTGTTCTCCAAAGAGGCAAGAAGCTTGTTTCTCTTCTCACCATGTCTCTTGTGTTTTAGTGAATAAAGTGTTGGTTAACCTGGGGTCCAGTTCCACTACTACTACTGCCAAGAACTCATTGTGTGGTCTTGAGCAAATTCAGTGAGTTTCAGACTCAGTTCTTCAACTATAAAATGGGAGTACTATCTCACAGCGTGGTTGTAGGTGTGCTCAGTAAATACCATCAAGTACTGTACTTTGCCAATCAAGAGTGCTACATACGTTACTAAGAGTAATTTTTGGACCATGATCTTAAAGATATATGTTGCCCAAGGGAACTAGCTGAGAAGCCATTTTCTCATGCCAGAGGCTACCAGGTTTTCCTTCTCCTCCCAAAGATATTAGTGTAATAACATATTTTTCAATTTGTGGGTGAATTAATGTTAACTTCTTGTATCGGTAGCAGGTAGACTGGGCATATAACATGTGATTACTGTCCCCTAGACCAGTATTCATTCATTCATTGGCCTGCCACTCTCACACGAGAGAGATAAATTAAAATAAATAGTGCATAATACAGACAACAAGAAAAAGAGAGGGAAGGAGGTTATAAGGAGATAAGCAGTCAGCATCCTTTCTGATTAGATTTCACCCTTGACCAGTATCTAAAATGTGTCTTCCTGACTCTTTTTTTTCCTTTTTCCAAATAGAGAGGTTTGTCTGGCACATCAACTATTCAGAGGAGGCTAACAGTTTATATCTGCCTTCTTCTCCTAGGCTTTAACTATAAAGCAAGGTTAGGGTTGGCACACAAATTCTTTCTCTATTTAGTATGTGTTACAAGATATATTTTATACTTTTGGGGGCTCCTGAGGCAAGGTAAACATTTCAAGCTTGGTTAAGATATCTTTCCCCCTCTTGCAGGACTAAAAGTATGTATTAATTGCTTCCCTGGAATGAGAATCCTGAAGCTGTTTTACTTTTGTGTGGTTATATCCAGCTACTTAAAGTGGAACTGAAAGTTTGTTTACATTGGATTCTGAATTTATCACGCACAAGTCCATGTGCACAAAACTGCCCTCTTATGGTGCATAACAGCCAATAAGACAGATTCTCTGCTAATCATTAAGTTCTCTCTTGTAACATCAGTAAAGCTGGCCTTTCATTAAATAAGCTAACTATGGCATGCAGCTGGCCCTCTACTGGCTCAAAGTGTTTCTTCTTAGAGCTCATTTTGTGGGAAGTTGTGGAAACAACGTAGACTTCAGTTATGAAAGTAAAATGATACCATTATGAAGAGGAGGGAAGGAACACATTGCAAAAGAACCCAACACCCCACTTTTCCCCTCGGCTCTTTGGAGATCAGTGTAAGGCTAGCCATTTATTTGCTTCACATGGAAATGATAAATATTGTCTGCATGAAACAGCCATTAATGTTCCTGGCCAAAAACATACACAAGATGACAGGGCAGCAAGGTCAAACAAAGTGTCCTCAGCCACTGAGGCCGCCTCTTGCCTGCTTGAGTGTTCTCCAATTAGAGTAATCCCCAGCTTCTCTGATGCATTGGTTTTCAGGTGGCATTTTTGACCCAGAGGGTGCCATATTCCCCCCTCCCATATGCTAAAGAAAAACCTCTGTTGGCCATCTTACAAAGTCCACCTGTAGACTGCATTACTCTCCTTGAAATATCAAGGTTTGGTGCTTCTTGTGAAGCTGGAGGCTAATCTTGGTGAAAAGACTGAAAAACAGTTCTGTAAATTGTGGTGTTTGTCACATAAGATACCTTTTTGAACGATTAGTTCATTGTACTGCCCCTGTGATGCTGCTTCACTGTCGAACACAGCACATGAAGTTACAGACTGAGTGTTACTTTATCAAGATAAGAGATGTTTGAGAAACATCAGACATTCTCCTTGTTGAAGCTGGAGAACAACTGCCACCTGATAACTGAAAACATTTTTCACTCTCTACCATATTAGATTTGTTGTTGTTTTGAGAGTGGTTTTAGAGTGCGTGCAAAAATTTACATTGGAGAGCACTGCTTTGTGCAGGAATTCAAACTCCTTGAAGGCAACTTGATAGCATCTGGGTACAATTAAGGTTGTAGTGTGGTCAAGATCTTTTTTTTAAAGTAACTCTACGAAAACATCCCTAATTGATTTACTTCATGTGTGTTGGGATTCTGTACAGATCTGTTTTAACAGGTCAAACTTGGATTAAAAAAAGAGAGAGAAATCTGTTGTTTAGTGATATGATTGTAGGCAAATATTCCCTTCCACACGGTTTATCCAAGTTGAGGCAATGTTATTTTGCTAGCTATATGTCGCAGCAATGTCTTGTGTTGTGATTGCTTTAAATGCATTGACCTATGTTTGAAGCAGTAGTTTGAAGTTCACCCCAACTTGAGAAGATGAACTCTTTTTAAAGTGACTACCTACAGCTACTGAAGAGCTTCTCCTTAACCTTCCCAGAGAGATGAAGTGTCAACATAACTAACAGTTGTTGCTGTGCTGGCATGATTAAGGCTAAAGTGCTGCATGCACTTTAAAAGGAGGGCCTGTAGGATCTACTTAAAAAGCAGCCTTGGTTCTGTACAGATGGTGAGCATCTTGAAACCAGATACTTTACAACAATAAGCCCTAATGGGCCTGGGTTTTGTTAAGGCAAGACATGAAATGGTTTCAAGGAGAGTAATAAAAAGTAGACTTCAATCTTCCCTGCCTCCCTCCCCAAAGACCCAACTGCTAACATTCTTTAGGCCACTGTCACTGGAACTTTACAAACTTATATGCCTCATCAGGAGGTTTGGCATTTTTTTAAAAAGGTACAATATTTGAATTCTTTCTGTCTGTTTCCCCCCCCCCCTCCCCTTTGCCTTTCCTGGTAGTGTAACTATACTTTTTCAATTGGAAACATGTGGGGCTGATCTGTCTTGAAGATCTGACTTCTTTCTTCTGTCACTCTTTGCTATCTCCAATTCCTCTTCTTCTTTTTTTCATCTTTCACGAGTCTTGATCTTCCCACTGAAATATCTTTGTGTACTTTCGAAAAGAATGTGATCCCAGCTGTGCTTAAATACCTGACTCTTTTGCAGCGTGGCCTCCTGCAAAGGTCAGCTTGAGACGGAGGCCTAGAACTTCAGTCATGCTGTTTGCCATCATGAAGAGGGCTGTCTGTCTGTCTGTCTCTCTCTCCCCCCTTTCTTTGCTTAAGCCTTTGCAAAGGCTCATGTTTTCCCCCTTGCCTGTGAAACTGAGGAATGCAACACAGCAGGGGAGTGAGGGGATGGTGGGAGGATGTTGTTTGTGAGAAAAGTGAGTAAAGACTACTGAAGAGGTCGAAAGTAGGTAACCAGGGCAAATGGAAACAAAGGGACTAGAATACTAGTTGAAGGGGGAGTGCTGCTTTTCAGTAAGGCAACCAGGCTGCTCACTTAAATCAAGCTTTGCCTCCTCCAGTCTCTGCACGTAGCTTGGAGGATTTAACGTCTTTCGCTCTTCATGCTTTGGCCTTAAAACACACACACAAACAACCCCTATAGCTGTAGTAGAGCATGATGCTACTCCCCACCACTTTTAAGCAAGTGACTCTTGTTAAAATTGAACAGCAAGCAATAAGAACCTCAGCTGAGCAGGATTGCCAAATCAAATGTCTTTGGAATGAATGAGGGATGTGTTGGTTTGTGGTGTGTGTTCTGTGAAGTGTTATGGAAGTTGTGTGGATTTGAAATAAGGGGGTGTCCTTTTATGTTCTGTAGAGCAGGCATCTGGAATAAGAGGTGATTGCTTGAAAAGCTGAACATCTGGCTCACTTTGTTGGAATTCCAGGCACTTTGGGTTTGTGTATTTAAAGCTGGTGCTGTATATAAATAGGAGAGAGAGCTTTTAAGATTTTAAATGACATGCAGTTTTTGCATGCCTGGGTAGACCATACCCAAACCTGAATTCAGCCTCAAAGTTCCTTATGTTTAGGAGGTAGGTACAAAATATAGAATATAGGCTTCTATCCATATTGCTTTCCCAATATTGTGCAGGGTGTTTCTGCCAGGTACCGGTAGGCCCCCTGAGGCAGTTCCTGCCAGATAGGCCCCCAGCAACTCCTTTTAGTGGAAATACAAAACTGAAATTTACTTATTGTAACACACTGCAAAGCAAACTTCTATTTTGGGGGTAGGGTTTTGTTTGTTTGTTTGTTTGTTTTTTGGCACTTGCACCTTTTGAGTTGGTCCAGAAAAGCTTCTCTTCACTTATCCTATCTCTTGTTTTTACCAAAATGACATAGTCACTGAGCACATTGGCCACACTTCTGTTGCGGCCTCCTTTGAAATGCGATGCCTTTCAGCTGACTTTGATATGTTGTTATACCCTCTGTGAGACTCCCTGAATCTCTAACCATTTGACATGCTTAGAACCTCTTAAATTCTGACCTAAAACTAACAGTGAAATATTGTGGGTGCCTAATAATATTTGGTACTTAGAACTTTTCCTAAACACTCAAGTCTTTGTAAAAACACTGTAAAGGAAGTCAGTCTAATCTGTAGTGATATGCATGTATTTATTTATTTATTTTACAGTATTTATATCCCACCTTTCTCCCCGAAGGGACCCAAGGCGGCTGTATACACAGATATCAAACTTGGGGGTGTTGTTGTTTTTGAGATTAAGTACCTCTCAGTTTGTATGTGAAAATAGTATCGCCGACAGACAAGTATTTCTACATGCTTGACGGACTCTACATAAGCAAAAGTGTATCAATGAATTCAAAGCTTAAAGAAAGGACACCACCCTTCCATGACCCTGTTGCAGTCTGGGCATGCTCAGTTGTCCCAGGAGTCATTGAATACTGAGGTAGCAATTAGAAAAACAGCAGCAGAAGAAGTGGGAGTGGGGGAAGTGCAGGGAGAGGGAATGGGCCTGTTTGAGCCAAGTGAGCTTCAGGTTTGGGGAGATGCCATATTTTGGTTTAGGCCCTGTTTGTTGTTCCCATGCTCTAGATTAGATGCTGTGAGAGAGCAGTTTGCCCTTAAACTGAGATTGTGTGGCTCTTAACTGTGCAGTTTACTTGTCAAAAGTCTTGCCTTCTTCCTCCTAGAAGAACAGGAAACAAGAATATGCACATCTGACTATTTAAATTGGGGGAAGATATTTTAGCTTGAGAGTTTGGGGGGGGGAAGAGACCCCAGCCTAGTGGAAAAAGTTAAGCAGTGGAACAAGTTGGTACGGAAATCAGTGGGACGTTCTTCTTTGGAGGTTTCAAGAAAAGTTGAGGAAAATGTGTCAAAGATGCTTTCCGTATATGCTATCCTGCCTTCGGGAAATGGTTTGGAAGGGGACTACGTAGTCTGTGGTGTCAACTTGCAGGGCCGCAAAGGGGTAATGGCATTTATAGCCTAAATTAAGCTGCTCTAAAATGCGGCAGTCGGTCAATCAGTTGACTTCTGTGGGTTGAAATGGCAAATGGTTTTTAGTCATCCCCACATGAACACTTAACATTTTAAAGATGTTGGTACTGAAATGGCTTTGCAGGACAAACATTCTCCCTTTCACATTGAGACCTTTTGAAATAATGAGACCAACATGGAGAGCAAACTTGTGAACAAGTTCACCACACCCTCTTCCCCTCCCAAACACATCACATGTAGGTACCTTAATACCATTTTTGAGGCTTAGTTTGATATGTTGTGGTAGAGGAACCCATTGAATTTTGTAGTGGTTCACAAATTTTCCTTCTATGCGAGTCTTGATGATTGCACAATTGAGACCCAGAGATATGGTGTAGTCGCTACACTACTCTGCAGTGGTTAGAGTGTTTGACTAGGCCCAGGGTGACCTTGGGCCAGTCAGTCACTGTGTCTTGACCTAATGCATGGCACAGGGTTATGAAGAGGGGTGAGTTGGGAAGTAGATCTTTGTCTGCCACTCTGAGCTTTTTGGTGGAAGGATGCTATTATATTTTCAATCTTGATGTAAAACGTTGTGTTAATCATTCCATTTGAAACTTGTTAGAAACTTTTCAACATGCTGTGAGGTTGTAGAGGTAGTAAACGTGCCTATGAAATTGTGTGACGCTACTGTGTATAATGCAGTTGGGAGAAAACGTAAGCTGTGGTCCTAGAGATTCCAAGAGAGTTTCATTGCAATTGATGAGGCTGACTTCCAAGTACTGGAGATGCTCTCATTTAGTTGTACAAGTTCATATAAGACAATCTCATTACTATTTGGTCTTTTCATGTGTATATTTCCTGATTTCTTTGTGTCCCTAGGTCCTTCAAGAGGAATGATCCTGTTAACCCTTACCATGTGAACTCTGGCTATGTCTTTGCTCCTGCCACTAGCGCAAATGATAGTGAAATATCTAGTGATGCCCTGACTGATGATTCCATGTCCATGACGGATAGCAGCGTGTAAGTATTCTCCTCCTATGAATGTTTTAAAAATATGCAGATGACTTTAGTAGAATGATAGTTGACTATTACAATACTTCTGCTTTTAATTGGAGGCCTATTAAAGTGAGTTCTAGTTCACAAAAGCTTACACTAAAAATAAATGGGTTTCTCTTTAAAGTGCCCCAAGGCTCTTGGATTTGCTGCAACAGGCTTAACACGGTTCCCCCCCCCCCCAAACTAACATTCTGATGTCCAGTCACATTTCTGGTAGACTCTAACCACCATATCGGTGAAACAAAGTAGGAGTATGGTTGGCGCACAGCAGGGCTTGCTATTGTTGCAATTTTAGGATTGGCTCCCTCATTTCCATAACTTTACGGAAATTCTCATCCAGCCTTCAAGTGACTAACCCTGTTCTCCCAGTAGGACTAGAAAGCCAGCTCTTAACCCATGGAATGTGTTTGTAATCTTGTCCCCATATTCACAATCTTGCCCCAGCCTTTGTTTTTAGGACTAGGTGTACTATTATCTAATTACCATCATAAAAAGATATTGCTTCCTCCAGGAAGTGCTTTCTGAGGCTACTGGTGAACGTACTAGTATTTCTGACCCAAAGGGCCCGCAGCCGCCTCTTGCCAAAGAGGCTTCTGCTAGCTGAGTTCCTTCTTACAAGGGGGGTGGGGAGGGACACTATGTGGAACCTGATTACAAGTATTTTGAGTATTTCTGGAAGAAGAGGAATTATCTGTGGTGCAAAATCCTGCTTTTTTTGGATAAGGAGATGAAGGATTTTTACTTGCCTTGGCCAGACTTCCGTGAATATAGGAAACTGCTTTCTACTGAGTCAGTCTGTTAGGTCAGTATTGTGTGTGTAGTTTGGTGGCAAGATTCAGACAGGAGTTTTTCTACTACTTGGTGATGCTAGGATTGAACTTGGGATCTTCTGTAGTGGGGAACTACAGTCCCATCCTCCTGTAACTGCATTCCCTATGCAAACTCATATATGCATTGTCAGTACTGTTTCCTCCTCCATCCTACTTCTCTGTCAAGTAGTAATTCCCACCCTCGAGTTGGGAAGAGGTTGGGCTTCATCCCTTAATATCCTTGAAGCACCCTAGGGTAGGTGCTTTCCCTTCCTGTTTACAACAGAAATATCAATATTTTATTTTAAATGGTGGTATTGATATAACTTAGGGTTTCCCATCCTGGCCTTAATTCCAGATGCTTTCTTCTGCCTTCAGTGTATATACTAATAGTATTTGAATCTAACTTTGGGAATGCAATTTCTTGATCGCTATCGTCCTTTTGGTAGTGCAGCAGATCTGTGCACAATGAGAATCTACACTTTTTTTTAAAAAAAGAATCCTAGATGTCAAATTTTGTGCAGACACAGTTATCCCCCCCCCTTTTTGGGGGGATTTGTAAAATGTGCATGTGGGTTTGGGTTGGTCTTATGAAAAAGCAAATTCCTGCCTCTTTTCCTTCTATTATGGAATAACATTGGCATTAAATAAAAGAGCTACATCATTCATTTTACTTCTTGCTGGCTGTGGTTTGTATGTGATCATGTGTCAACAGAGCATTCATTGGGTTAGTCATTTCTGGACCAATGTTGGGTCACTTGGGACTCGCAGGGCTAGGATTATACCCTCTCTTCACAGCAATGCCAATTGTAGGGCCTTATACAGATGAGAGCACTGAGTGAGAAATAAAGTGCATGGTGGATGAAAGGCTTAACTGAATCGCTTTCAGCCTATTGTTAGTCTAGGGGAGCTTAGAGGGGATAAGAGGGTAGCAGGCCGCTTTGAAATTTACTTGAACAAGTGAATAGGAGCTCCCCATAAAGCCGTGCATGAAAGGAGCCTGGCTATTTTTTCCTGCCATAACAATAGCCAGTACAGGCTGTGAGGAGCAGGGGAAGCTTGCCTGATTAAACTGCTGGGAGCTTCAAGATATGGGGAGGAGGTGGGTGGGGGCAGCATGGATTTCAATAGGACCCCAAACGGTTGTGTGGCTTTGGCGAGCAATCTACCAAAACTCAGAAATCTAATCAGTTCCTGCTGCAAACTGATCCAAAAACTGCCTTCCCTTCCCTCCCCCACCCGCCCCTTGAACTCTTTGAAATGTTTGAATTTCCTGTTGTCCTATTGGTGAAGAAGCAGCCTCAAACTATGAAGGAGACGATCTGTCTGTGTGGGATACTACTCCTTCCCCTTGAAGCTATACGGCTAACTATTGCAGACTCTTAGAGCACAGCACACTGAAATGCTTCAACAGCTGTTGCCAGTTGCAGTAACACTAGCATGTGTGTCAAGTTGTATTTGTGTGTTGAATTTCCTTCCCAGCCATGGGTGTAGGAAAGAGAAAGTTGGAGGGGGGGGCAGGAGTGTATTAAATCTTTGGCATGGGGTTTTGGAGGGGAGTGAAATCAGCTGCTGCTGTGGTAGATTTGCCACCAGCTATGATGCAGAGGCATGACATGATGATGGTGTTTTCCTGCAGCAGCATCTGACTGCCAAATTGTGCTGCACTACACACCACGGTGTGTGTTCATGTAGAATAGCTTTCATGGGGTACAAGCTGAAGGACAGAAGCTGTCTCAGTTGTGCTTCTATCTCAGGCAGACAACTAAAGCCAGTTGTGATCTGGTCTGTGTTTTGTGGCAGCTCCAGGTGGCATTCCCAGAAAGGAAAGTGCACATTTTTTTTTCTGAATTTCTATTGAACCCCCAGGATCAATGTTGGGATTTTTTTTTATTGTTTAATCTCTCCTTTTTGGTGTTGGCCACAAAGCATCAGGCAAATTCAAATTTCCATTTCTTGATGGGAGGAAAGGGGAAAGACGAAAGGGGACTTTTTATTATTTGGTTATATCTTATTTATGGATTTACTTTGGACACAGGGGAATACTGCTGAGCAAACTTCAAATATTACCTTATCTTACAAACCAGGCTTTTGATGTTGGGGAGATCAGAGGCTCGTTTCAGAGCCATTGCCAAATGAAGATGGGAGTGAATGCATATGCGCATGAGTCTGATATTTCAAAAGAAGTTGGGGAACTACATTCAGGTTAGGTCAGGCACATCTAAGTCAAAAGGCTAAGATAATTGGCTCAGCTTAAATGGCAGCTGACTGGAAAGAAGACGACTTCAAAACTAGTGTTTCCCCAGAAACAGATTGGCTTAGCACCAGACTGGTTAGCTAAAACGTTTATAATTAAATGGTGCTACCTGGTGCCTAAACTCCAGAACACCAGAGTTCTTCAACCCAGAGTTGGATTTTAGAACCACACTACACGCGCGCACACACACCCCGAACACAACCCAGGAAAGTTTGCACAATATTTGTATTGCTGTGCTGTGAAAAAGAGGGGGATTGCAGTGGGGAATGGATATGTGAGATCTTCTAAATACTGGCACACATTGTACAGTATGTGAATTTTGGATGGCCCAAATTTTTTATTTTAAAATGCCTTTTTAATTTAGTAAGTATTGTGTTCATTGCATTCATATCCTACCCTTTATCGAAGGAGCTCAGGGCAGCATAATTTCTTCTTCCTCCACCCCCAATTTATCCTCACAGCTGAGCGATAGTAACTGACCCACAGCGCAATCCCGTGTAACCTTGCACCGGTGTAACAGCAGATGCACCGGTGTAAGTGCACTTACATCGGTGCATCTACTGTTATACCGGTGAAAAGTTACACAGGATTGTGCTGCCAATGTCACCAGTGAGCTTCATCACTGAGAAGGAATGTGATCCTGGGTCTTTCTTGGTCTACACGTCGTTGCTTTGATTTTGGATATATCCGATTTGATTCCCATCTTCCTCCCAAGGAGCTCAGGGTAGTATGTGTGGGGGAGTGAGGCAACGTTAGCCTCTCTACAGCCCTGTGACAGAGCTTAGATTGAGACACAGTATAGCATCCCTCCCAGTGTCTGTGCCTCTGTTGTGTCTCTTTAGGGACTGGGAACAATCTTCTCCTTTTGCTATGTAAGTCACTTGTGTATATAAATATTCTTAAAAAATAAATATACAAAGGGCTTTACAATCTCTTGTTTTCCTTGACCTTGCAGCTACCTTATGAGGTGAGGTCACTATTGCTCTAGGCTTTCAGTTAGGAAACTGATGCTGAGGGAGCTAGACTTGGTCAAGAACACCCTGTGAGTTTGATCGAAATGAGACTTGGACCAAAAGTAAATCTAACCCTGTCTCCACTGTACCACACTGAATTCCTTTGGCTTTCTTTGTTGGATTTTAGAATTCTAACACCAGCCGCAGGCCTTGCCTGTTGTTAATGTATTATCAGTTCCTCCAAAGCTCTCTTATTTTAAATGTCCAAGGACTAGAGTTTTACAAGCTCTCTCAAATCCTCATTAGAAGGCCCAGTTCTGTTTCTCAGGGCTGTTAAGTAATGCCACCCTCTTAGTAAAATGAGATTCACCAGCCTTTTTCTTTAATTTTTAATTAACATCTTCTTTCAAGATAGCTGCTGTTTAAGCAAGCCAATTAAGAGGAAACCCTCATTTATCCAAATTACTGGGATAGGGAGTATTCAAAACATTTGGGATAATCGGAAAGTGCGCTGAATGAGACGGAGTGCTGCATGAGCTTACGCTGATGTAATGCTGCGTGATGAAGTCATCGTGAATTCATACTACCAGGGTTTCACTAGAGGAATTTCTGTTGTTGTTGCCCCTTTCCAGAAACAGGATGCTCCTCAAATGAGACAACCTAAAGCAAGCAAATGCACAATTATTATGAATCGGAGTTTAGGTTTCTCGATCTTTGGCCCCACCAAAGATATCCAATATTTCCAATATATCTGGGAAAATAACTGAAAAAGCTGCCCACAGAAAGAGAAACATTATGTTTCCATGTTCTACATCGCTAAGCGGCCCTTGCTCTAGTTCTCTAGTAATATTGAACATATGCTATTGCCTTATATGGAGTCAGACCTTTTAGGCTGTCTAGCTGGCGTTGTCTACCCTGGCTGGCAGCAGCGCTCCAGGGAAAGGCCAGCCTACTCTTGAGGCTGGGTGAAGTGCTTGCTTCAAATGTCAGGCTGGGTGAGGCAGCAAATTGATGGCGTGTCCCCTGCCATTGCCTACCTGCCCCTGTCCATTGCCCACCCAGCTGCTTCACCTTGCTTTCCAATGTTCTTCTCACTCACTGTGTTCCTTCGTAGGAATCAAATCGGTGCTCATGCACTGACGCATGCACAGCACTTTTTAAAAGGGTGTGTGGAAACTTTGGGCACCTCTTCAGAGATCACCTCAGCTAGTACCTGCTCCTTGATCTCAAAGCAGAGGTCCTTCCCAGCCTGTCTATCCCAAGGTTCTTGAGTTGGAGATGGCAAGGACTGAACCTGGGACCTCATTCATACAAACCATGTGCTCTGTCGCTGACCTGTGAGCCCTCCCCAGGCACTGCTCATCACTTATCCATACCTTTCTGCCATCACATACACTGCTAAATATATTCCTAGTTCAGGCCCCCAATTTGTTCACCTTTATCCCTTTTGTTACCTTTGTCCTCGCGCATCTTATCCCCTATCAAGCTCTAGATTGTCAGCTCTGTCGGGAATGACCTGCCTCTCTTTTGATTATGATGGAAAGACCTCTGGAGCACACTGCGTATGTAGTCACTGTGCACGGTGTACACTGGTTCTCCTTAAATGATTTTGAGATGCAGTATGGACAACTCTTGACTGTGGCTTTGCTGTATGTGATTTCATTTGAAGAGGGAGAAGTTGATAAAACAGCCTTTTCCCCGCCTTGATACATTTGCCAGATTTGATATGTTCTCTCCCTGGATCGAGAAATAAGGTACTTGACGAGTCCAAAACCACTAAGATGTCTGATTCTAGAGGAATCATAGAATGTGAAAAATAAAAGTGACATAAGAGCTCATCTAGTCTAACCCCCTGCTCAATGCAGGCAACTGCTACAGCATCCCTGACAAGCCCCTGCTTGAAAACTTCCAATGAGGAAGAGCCCACTTCTGCACATGGCAGACAGTTCCAGTGCTGGATGGCTATTACAGTTTGGAAATTCTTCCTTTTTGTCTAGCCAAAATCTACTTCCCTGTAGTTTCAGCCCATTGGTCCTAGGTCTGCCCACAGGAGCCACAGAGAGCAAGGTCTGCCCACAGGAGCCACAGAGAGCACAGAGAGGGGCATCCGGTTCGGGACTCCTCATCCCTAGGGAATGAGGGTGCAGAGGATGGGGAACAGTCAGGTAATAGCAGAGTAAAAATTGGGAGTGGTAGCGTGATGGGACATGACAGCCAGTCTAGCAGGACAGAAGGCTGCAGGAATAAAGGTGCAAACATGCAGCCCTTCTTGGGGGACCAGGTATATAAGTGCTTTTATGCAAATGCCCGAAGTCTATGGGCAAAGATGGGAGAACTGGAATGTTTGGTGGCTAGGGAAAACATTGACATAGTAGGTATAACAGAAACCTGGTGGAATGCGGAGAACCAGTGGGATACTGCAATTCCAGGATATAAACTCTATAGGAGGGACAGAGAGGGGCGTGTTGGAGGTGGGGTGGCCATCTATGTCAAAGAGGGGGTAGAATCCACCAGAGTAGAGCTGGAGGGGGGCTCTGACTCCTCCGTAGAATCACTGTGGGTTAGATTACCAGGCTCAAAGAGTGATGTAATAGTAGGGGCATGCTACCGTCCTCCAGATCAAAAACCTGAAGGGGATCTTGAAATGAGGAAGCAAATCAGGGAGGTGTCAATGAGAGACAGGGTTGTAGTCATGGGGGACTTCAATTATCCTCACATCGACTGGGTCAATTCATGCTCAGGTCATGAAAGAGAGACTGGATTTCTGGATATGTTAAATGACTGTGCCTTAGAGCAGCTTGTCACGGAACCGACCAGAGGACAGGTGACTCGACTTGATATTGTGTGGCACTCAAGATCTGGTCAGGGAGGTAAATGTTACCGAACCGTTGGGGAACAGTGACCATGCTGCGATCTGTTTCGCCATGCATGTCGGAGGGAGAGTGCCGAGCAAATCTGACACGAAAACCCTTGACTTCCGAAGGGCTGACTTCCCCAAAATGAGGAGACTAGTTAAAAAAAAAAGCTGAAAGGGAAGGTAAAAAGAGTCCAATCGCTCCAGCGTGCATGGAGGCTGTTTAAAACAACAGTCATAAAGGCCCAGCGGGAGTGTATCCCACAAAGGAGGAAGGGCTCAGCCAAGTCCAGGAGGGTGCCGGCATGGCTAACAAGCACATTTAAGGAGGCTGTAAAAGGCAAGGAAGCTTCCTTCCGTAAATGGAAGTCTTGCCCTAGTGAGGAAAATAAACAGGAGCACAAACTGTGGCAAAAGAAATGTAAAAAGATGATATGGGAGGCCAAGCAAGACTTTGAGGAACGTATGGCAGGCAACATAAAAGGGAATAATAAAAGCTTCTTCAAATATGTTAGAAGCAGGAAACCTGCCAGGGAAACAGTTGGTCCGCTGGATGGTGAGGGAGAGAAAGGGGTGATAAAAGGGGACTTGGAGACTGCAGAGAAATTAAATGAGTTCTTTGCATCTGTCTTCACGGCAGAAGACCTCGGGCAAATACCGCTGCCGGAATGGTCTCCCCTGACTAAAGAATTAAGTCAAATAGAGGTTAAAAGAGAAGACGTCTCAGACTTAATTGACAAAATAAAGATCAATAAATCACCAGGCCCGGATGGCATCCACCCAAGAGTTCTGAAGGAACTCAAGAATGAAGTTGCTGACCTCTTGACCCAAATATGCAACTTGTCCCTTAAAACGGCCACTGTGCCAGAGGATTGGAGGATAGCTAATGTCACGCCAATCTTTAAGAAAGGAAGGAGGGGGGACCCGGGAAACTACAGGCCCGTCAGCCTAACATCTGTTCCAGGGAAGATGGTGGAAAGTCTCATTAAGGATAAAATCTTAAAATACATAGAAGAACAAGCTCTGCTGAGGGAGAGTCAGCATGGCTTCTGCAAGGGGAAGTCTTGCCTCACAAACCTGTTAGAATTTTTTGAAAAGGTCAACAGGCATGTGGATGCGAGCGAACCCGTGGATATTATATATCTGGATTTTCAGAAGGCGTTTGACACGGTCCCTCATGAAAGGCTCCTGAGAAAACTCCACAGTCAGGGAATAAGAGGGCAGGTCCTCTTGTGGATTAGGAACTGGTTGAAGACCAGGAAACAGCGAGTGGGAGTCAATGGGCAATTTTCACAATGGCGAGAGGTGAAAAGCGGTGTGCCCCAAGGATCAGTCTTGGGACCGGTGCTTTTCAACTTATTCATAAATGACCTGGAGTCGGGGATAGGCAGTGAGGTGGCCAAGTTTGCAGATGACACTAAACTTTTCCGGGTGGTGAAGACCAGCAGGGATTGTGAAGAGCTCCAGAAGGATCTCTCCAAACTGGGAGAATGGGCAGCAAAATGGCAGATGCGCTTCAATGTAAGTAAGTGCAAAGTGATGCACATTGGGGCAAGAAACCAACATTTCACATATAAGCTAATGGGTTCTGAGTTGTCTGTGACGGATGAAGAGAGAGATCTTGGGGTGCTGGTGGACAGGTCGATGAAAGTGTCGACCCAGTGTGCGGCGGCTGTGAAAAAGGCCAATTCCATGCTCGGGATCATTAAAAAAGGGATTGAGAATAAAACGGCCAATATCATTCTGCCTTTGTACAAATCGATGGTAAGGCCACATCTGGAGTATTGTGTCCAGTTCTGGTCACCACACCTCAAAAAGGATATAGTTGAATTGGAAAAGGTGCAGAAAAGAGCGACCAGAATGATTCGTGGGCTGGAGCACCTCCCTTATGAGGAAAGGCTACAGCGTCTGGGGCTTTTCAGCCTAGAAAAAAGGCGCCTGAGGGGGGACATGATTGAGACTTATAAAATTATGCATGGGATGGAGAGAGTGGATAGAGGGAAATTCTTCTCCCTCTCGCACAACACCAGAACCAGGGAACATGTACTAAAATTGAGTGGAGGGAGAGTTAGAACAGACAAAAGAAAATATTTCTTTACCCAGCGTGTGATTCATCTGTGGAACTCCTTGCCACAGGATGTGGTGATGGCATCTGGCCTAGATGCCTTTAAAAGGGGTTTGGACAGATTCATGGAGGAAAAGACCATCACAGGTTACAAGCCATAAGCAACCTCCTGGTTTTTAGAAGTGGGTTTTCTCTGTGCCAGGTGCAAGGGAGTGTCAACGGGAAACAGGTTATCTTGTTGTCTTGTGCTCCCTGAGGCATCTGGTGGGGCCACTGTGTGACACAGGAAGCTGGACTAGATGGGCTTTTGGCCTGATCCAGCAGGGCTCTTATGTTCTTATGTTCTTCCCTTCTTCTGTGAGTCAGCCTTCTGATACTTTATATTTGCTACCATATCTCCCCTTAGTCTTCTCTTCTCCTGACTAAATGCACCAAGTTTTTTTTAATTGTTCCTCATAGGACCTGTTTTCCAGATCCCTCACCATCTTAGTTGCTCTCCTCTGAACCCACTTCAGCTTATCAGTGTTCTTAATATGTGGTGCCAAAACTGGATGCAGTATCCTATGTGAAGATTCCTTCATATGATCTGGACTCTGTGCTTCTGTTAATGCAGCCCAGCATTATTATATTAGCGTTTTCTTGTCTTTTTTTTTTTTCGTTTGTTCGTTCTATTTTTTATTTTTTTTTTGCAGCTGTGTCATGTTGCTGGAAAATGTTCAACTTGTGGTCCATTAAGACGGCTAGCTCCATTAAGTAGCTTTAACACATGCTGCTGCCAGGCCAGGTTCTCTCTCTCTCTCCTTCTCCCCCCCCCTCCCGGTTCTGCACTTGTACCTCTGATTTTTTTTTTTTGTATCTGTATGCAGGACTTTATATCTGCCTCTGTTGAACTTCATCTTGTTGTTATGGTCCCAGTGATTAAGCCTGTCAGGATCATTTTTAATCCTGCTCCTGTCTTCCAGGGTGTTAGCTATCCTCCCCCAACTTTGTGTCATTTATTTTATTTATTTATTTTTCACATTTTTATACCACCCTTCCTCCAAGGAGCTCAGAGTGGTGTACATATTTCCTCCCCTCCTTTTTGTCCTCACAACAACCCTGTGAGATAGGTGGGGCTGAGAGATAGTGACTGGCCCAAGGTCACCCAGGAAGCTTCGTGGCTGAGCGGGGATTTGAACCTGGATCTTCCAGGTCTAAGTCCAACTCCCAAACCACTACACCATCCTGGTTTGATAAGCATCTCTCCTACCCTACCCCCTCATTCAGGTTATTTATAAAAATGTTGGAACAGGGCAGGGTCTAAGACAGAGACTTGTGGTACCCTATTTGATCTCTGTTGACATTGAGCCATTTATGAGCAGTCATTTGAGAATGGTCAAACCAGCTTTGAACCCCTAATGGTAGTACCATTTTAATCCACATGTTGTTTTATTTGCAAGAATATCAGTCGGAGAATTTCTCAAATGCTTTGCTGCAGTCTGTTCCCACTATTCCCATGACCTGCTAGACTAGTCGATCATATAGTTTGGAGGAAGGAAGTCCAAATAAAAAGTATATGTGTCTCAGCCTGTGTGCATGCAAGCAAGCATGCCTGTCTGAAAGTTCAGTGCTGCAGTATCCGAGTTGATGCAAACTGTCGTCCAATGTATTCTTCTGCAAAACTGGAAGGATAAGCAATAGTATAGGATTTGTCACTGCTCTTCCCTGCAACCAATCTTGATAGAACCATGAAGCTTGAAATCTAAATAAGATAACATCACATCTAACAAGACTGAGACCAAATATAATCTCTGCTCAAATTTGAAAAATTGCATATTTTGAAGGCTTAAGACGGGTGAAGTTGCACAAACTGTGCTAAACATTCGGCTCCAGCTACTCCAGTCTTGAGTAAAAATGTGAAACATACAGCTTTGGAAAGATGCTTAGCCCTGGGCTAAGAGAGTTCCTGTGGAAGAGAGTTCTGTAACTGTGAGGTATGCATCGCCTTTCTAGACTAGATACCTTTGCTAGGCTAGCATAACATGTAGATGATATTGCTAACATGTTATTTTCAGGCAATCCTATAAGATTGCACTGGGGATCTTTAGAAGAGGAGGACATCTCTTGGATCTTAGAGTTTTGAGTTCTATAGATGAAAACTGACTCCTTGAGTTGCTTTCAGGAGACAATAGGTAGCCAGTGCTGCGGTTGGAATGCTGGTGCTCCAACAATGCTTCCCCATGTCCCACCCAAACAGAAGGGAAGTTGCTGTGTTCCATAGCCACTGGAGAAGTCCGTGCCATCCCTCAAGAGGTTAGCCTCATGTAATGACTTTTCTGGTAGTAAAATTTTAATGCTTGCTTGAAAGAGCAACGGGATAGACCATTCAGTCTCAATAGAAATTGTTTTTAGTAGATGTGAACCTCTGGATGCAGACTTAAAGTTCTGAATGAAATGCCACAATTAAAAGCTTCACAACCCACAATAACTCCGTGAACAAACCTCAAGTCCATGTGGAAGTGGGCAAGCAAGCATTGACATAGGGGTTGGCCTTTCTCTCACCCTTTTTAACCAGAGAACTCACAACTGCTGATTTGGATGGACAGTGCAGCTTGGATACAAGCCAGCATGTACTTTGTAGCAGCTAGAAAAATTTACAGATCTGTTGGGAACAAAACTTTAATGCCTTATGCCCTATGATGGAACAAGTAGAATACCTGAGAACTGAACATTTCATACCAATAGGATGGGAAACACAAGTTGCAAGCAGCACAAGACTGCTGGGTGTCTCATTGAAATCAATCAACTTTTTTGCACTTTTAAAAGATTGCTTATAAAGCAGATTCCTTGTATTCAGTCTCTCAAACTGTTCAGATAGTAGCCTTGAGTGATACAGTGCCTGAAATATTCATAAAATTTGGTTGGAAAATAAGGCATCAGAAGATGGGGTGGCTTTCCACTGAAATCAGTGATAGATTTTCCATTCATTTACACACAAAGTGGGGGATTGCTGCAAGATTGCTGCCCATCTCTTGGAGTGCAGATCTGGCAAAACATCACTTATCAGCCTTACTCTGTTCAGATGGTGACAATTCATTGTTTTGTGGACTATGGCTTGTGTGCTTAAGGGGTTACTGCTTCTGCTGTTTGGAGAGAGAAATAATTTCGGTGGAATTTAATTTGAGATGGACCATTGACTAATGTTAAGGCTTTGTAAAGGAAACAAATTGCTGGAACAACTAGTCAGCTTACCTAAAATGATCCAAGCAGGAACTCCTATGCCAGTGCCCCAGTTAGTTCAAGTCTGTGTCGGATCTGGAGAAGTGGGCGGCATCCTTACTTAGGATGTCTTCTGTTGTAATACCTCACAATGGACCACAGGAAAACAAAAAGCTAAAGCTGAGACTCCTGTCAACTATTTATTTGGGGAAATTAGGTGTCCTACATCCTGGAGCTAGTTTCTTTATCAGGGGCTGAATAAAATGTGGAAAAAGCTTTCATCTGAAACTCTGTAATAAGTAGAGGGGACAGCCTTGTGGCAAGCCTATATTATTTCCCCATTCCTGACAAGAGCTTTTGTGTAGCCAAGCAGTGGCATAGCTAGCCTTGCGGGGGGGGGCACCCACGTGACACCCCTATGACATCACAAGCCCCACCCCTCACGTGGGTTTTCCGGAGGGAAACCCCCCCCCCGGCATTTTTTCATTGGAAAATGGCCATGAGGGGGGCGGGGGACAACTTCTTTTCCCTTCGCTGCACCGAAAATGCGCCTTTTTTCAGTGGCGCCACCTGCTTATGCACACCCCAGGTGGCATGTGTGCACCCCTGTGCCGCCCGGGACGGTCTGCCCCCCCCATTCCTATGCCACTGTAGCCAAAACCTGATTGATACAGGATGTGTGCCATGTGGAAGGCTCTGACTTTTGTAAGCTCTCTATGTTAACCTAGCACAGTTGCACGTGCTTGCCTACTTGTGTGTAACATGCCAGTGATGTGGTGTCTTGGGCTATGCTAATGTTGCACTAGGGTTAATATGCGGATGGACCTGTCCAGTGTATTTAAACCTGGCAAAGCACGTATGGTAACATGACGAAGCATATATTACACAGATAAGAGTCTTTCTCTGAGGACTTGCTGCAAGCATTTTTGCTGTTTGTTTCTGTCTTTGGGGTGAAAGTGTTTTCCAGGTTCTGTTCTGCCCCCGAGGAAGAGCTGCAGCATGAAACACTGAGGGCACCTAACTCCACCTTCCAAATAGTTGACTGGATCTGTGGCTTCCTCACCCCTTTGATTTCTTGCTGCTACTTTCAGTCAAGCACTTGGATTCTAGATGAAGAAGAAACCAAATAAAGCTCAGGTCTCTGCAGGGAAAGACCAAGTTTGATGTCATGTGATTAAACTGGGAATTACTAGTGATGGTTTTCATTATGCAGATCTCAAGACTAGGACAGATTATTCATGCAGTGTAGTTACCTTGTACACTCCATATTTTTCCCCGTCTTCCATCTAGTTTTGTAGTGCTTCAGATGAATTATAATAATTAGAATGTATATAGTGCTTCAGAGTGTTCATTTCAGAAATCTTATCTCCTTATTTCTTATAACAGCCCTACTTAGTGTTATCCCCATATTGCTTATGTGGGGAGGGGAGGTTGCAAGGTAGCAACATATCTAAGTTTGTGAGTTTACATAGTGAGTTTATGACAGAGAGGAGACTTGAATCAGGTACCTCCTGGCCCACATCCCAAGTCTCTTAGCCATTAGGCCCCACTAGATCTCAAAATCAATATATCGGCTTCTTGGCTGTACTGATAAAGTATGTTCTGCCTGTTAAACAAAGAACTTACCTCAATTCCTATGATATTTTGCAGCCTCTTAATATATATATATATTTACCTGCCTGGTCTCTGTTCACTTGAGAAGGAGTGAATTGCCACAACTTCCAGACCACCCACATTCTTCTTCTGTTTAATTTTAAGGGGACTCTCTAGATTTTGGGGGTCCTTGATAACCTTGGGAGGGAGAGGTTTTTCTAAGATGGCCTCCTGCTGTGCTCTCTAGCTTTGGGTGGTGAAAAGGAGAATTACCTTTTTCCAAGTTAGAAAGAGTGAAGCAGGGAGGTGGGTGCCAGTCATTAACCATTAGGTGCTGCACCTCTCTTGCCCCCATCTACCCTTACAGAGCCTAACATGTTTTTTGGAATGTGAGTTTCTTTTTACTAAAAGAAGCTTCAGAGCACAAATTCAAAACATTTCTGAATTGTGCAGATTGTAAAGAAGCCATCTGTTAATACCAACACTCCTGTAGAATTAAATCTCCTTAGAATAACAGACTTCACCATGCAGAAGATTGGCAGTTTCACCCTTTGGATCTCTAGGTGTTCCATCACCATTAGGTCGTGTGTGACAGAAGAGCAGGTGCAATCGCTATAACCTCTGCAGGCCCCATTCCCATCACTGGCAAAGCCAAAGAATGAAGCTTTAAGAAGCAAAGGGTGGGAGCTTCACTCGCATCTCTCCATTGTCTGCCCAAGGGAAAAGGCAGGATTTGCAAACCCTTGTACATGTTTTGCATCAAACTTTGACTCCACATAGCTATAGACAGGCCTGATCCAGGGGCAGGGCCTGATCCGAGGTGCAGAAACGTTGCTTCCTTCACTGTTGCTGCAGCCTCTTCCTTGCCCCCCACCCCTACCCTCAAGCAGGGCAGCAGCCACTGCTGCCCCCCCAAAGCCCACAGAGAAGGCGGTGATCTAGCCCCCTACCTCCTTACCTCAATCCTTCCTTATATAGTCCTCTTCAATAAAACCAGAAATTGCAGGATGTGCTGGAATTGTTCCAGACACATTCTATACTTCTTGTTTTATTTAAAGGGACCATGTAAACAAGGAAGGAGAGGACCAGATTGCTGCCTTCTGTGTGACTTTTGGGGGGAGTGTGTGCGAGGTGACAGCATCAACCCACTTCTCTACCCCATTACCTTGCTCCTTCATTATACAATCCCTTTAAATAAAACAGGAGGAGTGGGACATACTGGGATCACTCCCAGTGTATCCTGCACTTCTGTTTTTATTTAAACTGGGACTGCAAGGACTGGGGTGAGGTTAGGGGACTGGATGCTGACTCTTGCTCGCTTTTAGGAGAGAGAAATGGATTAGCGTGAATGTTTGTGGTGGGCTGAAGGAAGTGACGGCAGCAGATGAGTTAAAGGCATAAAGGAGTCTGTATATACAGAAACCAAATTTGCCACACAAAATGTGGAGCCACCTGAAGCTCTTTCCTGAGTGTGGTTTTCTCACATGCATGGTGTTAGGGACGTGACCGGTGGGGTGAAGGCATACATAATATATAAAAAGAGAGCTCTTTGCATGTTCCTCAGCCATGTGTTGAGCCTCGCTTTGCAACTGAAACGACAGATGTGCGTACCTGTGAATTGCATATTGACTTGGCCACCTGTCTTACTCTCCCCCCCCCGCTGTTTCAAGTGGGCTATTTTGCTGTCTTTATTTTTTAAAGTGCTGCAAAAACATTCGTCCATTCATTTTTCCCTTTATTAATTTTGTTTTTAAAAGGAAAGTTGAAGTGCAAGATTGCTCCAGGGAATTGTGGGGGGAGGTTTATTGGTGTCATCGTGGAAGGCCAGCCAGGCAGCACGAAACATAGCCAACATCTGCTTGAGACTTGCAGGGTTTTTTTTCTCTCCAGAGCTTGTCCCTGGAGAGAAAAGGTACATTTGGATTGACTGCAGTGTGGTTACTTCCAAAGCAGCTTCACTGCCCTATAAATGTTACATCTGTCTTCATCCTCTTAGTTTTCAGGTGGGTTTCTAAGAGCTATGTTTACACTGACTGTTTCCATTCACAGGACCAGTTCATGTTAGACAGAGAGACTCACAGATCCCACCACTGGAAAGTTTCACAATTCTTCTTTAATATGTCTCAGCTGAAGTGGGGATGGAAGCCACATGAATCCAATTTGTCTTGTTGCAGTTCCTGCTTTAGCACACTGTAGAACCCAGTCCATAAGTTCGTTTTGGTATGCAGAGGCAAAAATAAAATGTAGGCTCCTAGCTTGAATGATGTCTTCTCTTCCCATTCATGCCAACCCACATGAATACACAGCCATCAAAAATTAACAAAGTCAAGCAAGAAATGATGAAGGGGAAAAAGCCATAGCAACTAGATAACAGAACCTGACAAATAGAGCATGTTCTCATTTTGCCCTGCGGGGTTTTTACTCAGAAATTTCTTTAGGTTCAGTGGAGTTTAAAGATGGAAGAGGAAGCAACAGCCTTTGATTGGAAAGTTTGACGAGTTGTCTGAAGGCTTGGCATCTGTTAGGCCTGGCTTCAAGGCTGTGTGGGTTTCTAGGCAAAAGACTACAACCTATCCTTCAAACTGTCTCTTTATTCCACAATCAACTGTAAGCCCCTGTGAGAAGGAGAATTGTTATAAGAGTTCTACTCCAATTCATGAGACTTTTCAAGATGGCCAACTTCTGATTTCAAGAACACTGGTTCCGTGTACATGACCACATGTGGAGCCAGTAACAAGTTTTATGTTGGTTTCATTGCATTGGAGAGTGCTTTGGCTGAAAACATCAAATGTTTTTGCTTTCTAGTGATGGGATCCCTCCTTACAGACTTGGGAGCAAGAAGCAGCTCCAGAGGGAAATGCATCGCAGCGTCAAGGCCAATGGGCAAGTTTCTCTACCTCACTTTCCAGTAAGTACAAGAGTTTGCCATGCTGAAGGGACAGCCCTTAAAACATCTGGCCCTGAAATGATATGTGCCAAGGAAAACTCTGAAGAGAAGCCACTGGGAACAACAGAGTGAGAGATAACAGTTGCCCCTCTCTTTCTGTCTGAAGAATAGTGGTTGGATATTAGGAGTAAATCTTAGCTGACTTAGGTGGGTGCATCTTAATTGGCAAGCAGACCTCCACACTCTTTCCAATGATCAGCTTCAGTTCTTTCACTTTTCATTGTGTTAATGTAATAATGTCAAAAAGATATAAGAGAGCCCATTAATTTAATCTTTTCTGACTCCAGAGTTAAATCCTGCATATTGATATTTGGGCTCTTTGACCTGCAGTGACATTTTGATCAGGCTGTGTGGTCTGACAAATGGGATCAGCCTTTCTCTTCTGTCTTGTTTGCATCAGTCAACATATTTCTGGGCACTGGTACGTTTGGTTGTTTCAGACTGGTTTGCTCACAGTGCAAAGCACAATCCTTACCCTAAAATAAGAAGTCATGGATGGATGGTTAGAGGACAGGTAGAAATCCTGCTCCCTCCCTGGACTGATTGTTTATTATAAGGATAAAACATGATATCATGCACCATACACCAGCAACTAACTAGCATGGTAGATAAGCTGCCTTAAGGTGTGCTTCAGTAGGGTGAATGAACAGGTCAACCATCTGGATCTTAAAACAAACAAAACGTTTGGCAAGTGGGTACCCCTTGCAGAATGGGAAATTCTTCCTGATATGGAGCCTAAAGTCTTTTTTTCTAACTCTTTTCCCTATGGAGAACTATATCTCCATGGTTACTCTGGCATATACTTGCTCTGAGTACCATATGCTGAGGACTGACAAGATGGGAGAGCTATGGCCTTCATGCCCTGTTTTTGAGCTTCCAGAGGCATCTGGCCCTCTGTTGTTGGAAACGGGATGCTGGACTCTTGGTCCGATCTAGCAAAACAGTTCTTGTGTTCTCTTTTTGTTTCTACCTTCCTATATGTTTTCCCCCCAGTCTGAAAACTTTGTCATGATCAGTGTTAGCTTAAAAATGCCCTGTCACCATTAGAAAGATGAATACTGGATTTCCCCCTCCCTTTTCATGGACGATGAGTGTGGACCAGATATTTGACACATGGATTAGCTCCTGAAGGGCTACTAGAAAGTATCTGCCTCTTGCCCATTTTGAGTGGGCATGGAGGGCTACATTCTTGCCCACTCAATGTGAATGCAGGCCTTGTGTGTGGGGGTCCCTCTTAAATCTCTCTTCTAACTTCCACAGCAGGGTGTGTGTGTGTGTGTGTTGAAGGATTGTGCTTTACATTTTCTGCTCTGCTCCTGGACTTCAAAGAGAGAGAAACACACCAGGAGAAATCCTGTGCTCATTGAAGTCACTGGGAGTTCTGCTATTTATTTGAGTGGAGCCAGGATTTCTCCCACCGTTAGCGAACTTCTTGGCAGGAAATAGATTTCCCAGCTTCTCCAAAGGAAGGAGGATATTTGTACCAAATATGTGCCTTCAAAAAAAAAAAAATTACAGCTTTTCCTGCCTGTTGGTTTTTGAGGCTAGGCAGTTAATCTGGTTCTGTATCTTTTGGGAAATTTGACTTGCTCTCTCATCTAAAGTACAACAGAAGGTTTCATGAAAGATGCTGGTGTAATGGATCCAGTGAATAATTCACTGCAAAACTGTTTACACGCAGACAAGTACAAACTTATCTTGTACTTGTCTTATGGGTAGTGTAGCCAAATTCTTCTTCCTACTGTCTTTTTAAGTAGTGGGAAATCTTAGGGTCTATAATATATGGGGCATTGCTTTGTGTCTACGTGCCCTCTCTTTATTTATTTATTTATTTATATTTTCCTTTTCTTCCATAAAGAAAGTTCTATAGCCTCTGCTTGTAAATTAGATTATTTTGTCCTGGGGCGTGCAAATCGACTTTCTCTGTAAGGCAGTGCTTTGATCAGGGAACTGAATAGAGCCAGCTTGTGTAAGAGTGACAATTTCCAGCAGAGTGGCCTTTTTCTACCCTCACATCATTTCTGAAGCTAAGTGGTTGCCGGAGAGAGAGGCCCCACCTCATCTCATGGGTAGTATGTGAAAGAGTTGGCAGTTCAGCTTTCTGTTAAATTGTGTGTGTGTGTGTGTGTGTGCGCGCGCGCGCATGTGTGTACATGCTTGCAGAATTTAAGGGTAAAGGAGAGAAATAGAGAATGTAGGCAGATGAGAGGAAACAATGATGGGGGGCTTTCCCCCATTCCTTGCTGCTTTTGGCAGAGATTCTCGTTTGCCTTTTTATATTCTACACTTGATTTGGAGATGTTCCCTTTTCCCTTGATAGATCTGCTTGAGGCAGCCACGCTCAGCAGTGTATCACTGCTTGCCTGCAGCAGCTTCCTTCATTTTCTGTACAAAGAGATGGAGGGCGGGGGGGGGGGGGGAGAGAAGAGAGAGGGGGGAAAAAAAGAGAGAGAGAGATCTAGGACACTGTTGAGACAACACTACCTCAAAGGTGCCCAGTGTGTAGCCAGGAAATAAATTACCAGCACTTCTCTGATCTGCAACCGGTTGACTTCTTTTCTTTTTTTTTCAGTTCCCTTCCCTTTTTCTCCCCATCTTCTTTTTTAATTTCCAACTCCTTTCTGTTTATACTCCACTTTTATTCCTTGAGTTAAAGTCTCTCCCTCCCACCTCAGAGTTTTTTATTTGATGTTTGACAACAGTCTTTGAAGATTTTCTACTTCAGAGTAGCTACTGATGGGCTGGTTGTACTACAGAGAGAACAAGCAGGGTTCCTCGGAGTGCGACCAACTGCTCCTGCCGAAGGCAAGCGCTATTGGGGAGGATGTCACTCCATGAGGCCGCAGCACTAGCTCATAAAAATCCAGAGCAGACCATGCCTAGTTGCGGTCGTCTTTTCATCCAAACATGGAGACACAACAAGCTTAACGGGGCCAGAAATGCTGCTCGGGCTAAGCTTCCTTGGCTTGTGCTGCCTGCTAAACATGGCTCGTTGCTTTTGTCCCTCCTCTGTGTAGAGAACCCACCGCCTTCCTAAGGAAATGACCCCTGTAGAACCAGCTACCTTTGCAGCCGAACTCATTTCTCGGTTGGAAAAACTCAAGCGAGAGCAAGAGACCATGGACTGCTTGGAAGAGAGGCTGCAGCAAATCACAGAGGTAGGTGGGTTAACCCTTTCAGCACGGATGCCTGCTGTGCAGCATCTCTTTGCTGAAGACCCGGGGGGGGGGAAGGGGGCCGTGTATGTTTGGGGTGGTGGGGGCACTGGCATAGTTAGTCATATTCTTAAGAGTTGGAGCAAGCTGTTGAATTTTGCTAAGCCACGCTCTGAATGTATTTATTTTAAATTCTCAATGAATTGTTTTCTCTATATATTTATATTAAACTGTCAGTGCAGGTCTCGATTTTTTTTCTTTTCATTTTTTGTCTGGCTCCATCGGTCTGTTCTCTTTTCATACTGTTACACAGATATGCATATGCCTGGGCTTTTACTAGATCTCTCGTTTGTCACTGCTGATTTGATTTGACCGTTTGCCTATGTTTTGCCCTTGAAGGATGAAGAGAAAGAGGGTTCCGACATACCTGCCATTGCACAGACCAGTCGGGAGGTTGCGACCCCCCAGCATCAACAGCACCCCCTCACTCTCTTACCATCCGGCACTTATGAGGATGATCCTCAGGCAATCCTAGATGACCACCTTTCACGAGTGCTGAAGACCCCAGGATGCCAGTCTCCAGGCATGGGGCGGCATAGCCCTCGCGCACGCTCTCCAGACCGCCTCCCTGGTGGCAAGTTGCTACTAGCACCGGGCACAGCCTCCATACCCACTGCCTGTGCCCTCATCAGCAAAGGATTTATCACTAAGCAGACCACCAAGCATGTTCACCACCACTATATCCACCACCACACCATTCCTAAGACGAAAGAACAGATAGAAGCTGAGGCAGCCCAGCGAGTCCAGTGCTTATGTGCTGGGGGCAGTGACTATTATTGCTACTCAAAGTGCAAGGGACACTCCAAAGGGGCGGACCTTCCTGCTGCTCAGCTAGAGCCATTTGGGTAAGTTTCATCTTGGGCAAGTTTTGTGATTTAAAAGAAGAGGAGGGGTATGTCAGAACTTGCTACATTGTTGTAAGTATAGGTCAGCTTTTTTTTTAAACATTAGGCTTGTTTGTTAGTAGGTTGTGAAATACGAGTTTGGGATGTGTGTGGGAGTGGGAAGGTGGGTTGTGGTAGTATATATGTTTTTGGCATCAATGGCCATAATAACAAGAGAAGGGCAAACTAAGTGCTATTCTCCCCTTTCTCTCTGGAAGCCTCAGCAGAACTGGAACACTACCGAAAAGGAACTGTAAACTACCAGACGGCATAGTCCTGCCAGGTGGGGAAGGAGGAGGACTCTCAATACCACCAGGGGTCCAGCTACCTGGAGGGGAGGCAGACCGCTCACAGAATGTCTGGCAGTGGATGCTGGAGAGTGAAAGACAATCTAAGCACAAGCCCCATAGGTAAATATAAGCTGTCTGCAACACTGTTGCTCCTGGTAAATATTTGTCTATTACACAGCTGTCTATTTTTACAATCGCTAAAAACAAATGCAGCTCTCTTGCTTCTCCGGTTTAATATGAAAGCTGTTCCGTGGAACCAGAAAAACCACAAAAATGTCATGTTTTTGGCAACAGCCCCTCTTCATGTTATGACAGACTTTTTTTCTTGAGAGTGAGTGTACAGAACAGAAGCTGCTATTAAAGTCCTATTTTCCAGATTTTATAACCTTGTACCTTCCCCTCCCCTGTCTCTTTCTCTGCACAGCACACAAAGCACAAAGAAGGCCTACAATTCAGACTCCACCAGAGGTGTGCCTGGTGAACGTCCAGCCCGTCATCATTTGTGGGGGAACAGCAGCCACCCACGTGGTGCACAGCCTGCTCACCCCTTCATCCAGGATCCTGCCATGCCCCCACTGACACCGCCCAACACTCTGGCCCAGCTGGAGGAAGCTTGCCGAAGGCTAGCAGAAGTATCCAAGCCTCAAAAACAACGGTAACTTCCCATATGGTTGGAGTTGGGTTGTGGGTATATATGTCATCTGTTGCCCCCTGGACTGAAATTGATGACCTTTGCTGGAAGAGAAGAGTATATGTAAAAACGATATTTAAAAGTTGAATGTTTTCAGTCCTTATTAGTTGGTTCTTCAAAGCAAGCATAAAGTTGATTAGATTAAGCCTTTACGTACGTTGTGTATGACTATCAATCACCTGAATGCTCTGAGAACACAGGGGATGGCCTGGGAAAGTTGTGATGCTGACCCAGTTACAGCTCTTGAAGCTCTTTCAGAGAGAAACTTGGAATTCAAGCAGAGTGGCCACACCTTGTCCCCACCAGCCTAGTAACGTTTTAGCTAGGAAGACGCTTCTTCTAGTTCTGTTTCAGCTTCACAAAAACCATTTAAGGCAGAGCAGAAGCACAACTGCAAAAGTAGCTTAATTTTGCAAATCGAGTTGGTTCCATTTTTTGTTTGGTCATTTCACCCCATTGTTGGAGGGCTATGGCATCATGCTTTATGTGCATGCCCTTGTGTTCTGGAATAATCATAGCTCCAGGCTTATAAATATGGCTATAGCTATATTGAACTGTGCCCTAGAAAGGATAAACTCTCTCTCTAGTCATAAACAGCTAAGATTCAGTCTTCAATTTCTTAATGGCCATCTCATGTATGTGTTTCTAGAACTGAACCCAGTTAAATTTGCCAAATGATGCCTTTGCTTTCTTTCATTAGAAGATGTATCCTCAGTTCTCCCCCTGATTGTTTACAATGTATGCATTTTAGATGTACAGTGGGATTTTGAAAAGCTTTATCTTCTCATTTTCCAAACTTTAGATGTTCAAACTCAAATCAGCCAAGGGATCGCAACCACTTGACTTCTGTACCCGGAGGAAATGTTCCTTTTTGCAATGCAAGTGTAGCAACAGAAGAGTGAGTATTGCCATATGTAACATAGCGAGATATCATTCCTTAGCTTTTAAATTTATTTTTCCTGGGAGAGTGCTTTGAAAATATGGTTTTTTCTTAATAGCAGAAGCATAGGGGCTAAACCACGTGATACGAAGAACAGATGAGTTTGGCCCTTGTTTTTTTTAATTAAAGTGAGGGGGGGCCACAGAACGCTGTGAAATTACAGGGTGAAGGGCTTTAACTCCTAGTCCCTGCAGCAGTTCCTACATGGGCAGCACAACCCTACATAAGGATCCGGCTGGCGGCCCATGGCCACCGGCCGGATCCTGTTCCCTGGTGGCCAGGTTGCCGTCGGGGTGGAGGTTACTCGGGGAAGGGGACACTTGTCCCCTTCTCCGGGTGTAAATGGTGGCTGGCCCTATCGGCCTCCTCTTATTTCCGCCTGCCTTCCCTGCTCCCAAGTCATCATTCGCGACGGCTTCGGACAGCGGAATGCTCATTCCACCACCCGACCTTCCATTACGATTGCGCTGTAAGTGTGCCCCCCCTGCACTATTTCTAATTTTAAAAAGCTTCCAATTGGACATAGTGCAGGGGGGAGCGTGTGATCAGCATAGGAACTGCAGTAGGGAGCTAAGAGCTAAAAACCCTCTGACCTCCTGACATGGTTTCAGGGTGTTTCTCTCCCCCCCCCCCAACACTATTTAAAAGAAAAAACCAGCACCAAACTCATGTGGTTTTTTTTTTTTTTTAACATGTCGTTTGGTCCTTAGTCTTTTCAGGGTGTGTGTGTGTGTGTGTGTGTGTGTGTGTGTGTGTGGGATGGGGTGAAACAAGAACAAAACACTTTCAAATCATGCCTTCTGATTCTATTTTAGCTTGCGTTTCTGTAAAGTGGACAAAGAGTGGATTAGTCTAATTACAACGTAGTTCTTTTAAATAAGAAATCTGCTACTACAGTCTAAATAATTAAAGTTTTCTTTCTTACCCTCTTCATCTTAAGCAATGAGTAATGTTTGAAGTCCAGGCTAAGCCACCTGACTATAGCCTTTCATTTTTAATTGGTTGACCTTAAGTCCACCAGCTGTCTTTGCTGGTAGCTTTTTTTTTTTCTCTTCCTGAAGCCACTCTACAAAGACTTGGAACAAATTAGGAAGACTAAATTACTGTGGAGTAACACTTTGTGACCTTTTGACATGCCAAGTCAATGTTGCCTCAGAAGTTGCCTACATGGCATTCAGTGCACTGTTGCTATTCTGCTGGGTATCTGAATTGTTTGTTTTTCCATAAGAGTATATCTCTTCCTCAGGAGTGCAAGGTGTGAGGAGGGTTTGACTTCCCTGTCATTTGCTGCTCACAGTATCGGGACTCAAATAAACTGCATTCCTGATTGCACTGCATCATGGAGTCTGGCCTGACAGGCAAATCTCCAGCAGCTTTTGATGTGCACATGTTGCTCCACACAAGCAGGAGCTTTTCCATTCACTTTGGTGTAGTAGAGGAACGTATGGAATATTCCTTGGCATAGAAGTCGATGGTGAAACCCCTGCTCATGTGAAAACTGAGCCAGCCCATCCATGAGGCCAGCCACAGCTCAGGCAGCAGATTGGGGAGGGGGCGCCCATCTCTGCCTGCCTACCTGCCTCCATTGCTTCTCTCCTCCTTTCACTCCCTGGATTGGAAAAGGAAGAGGGGGACAGAAAAGAAGAAGAAATGAGGGAAAGTTTAGTACGGAGCTAGAATATTGGAGAGTGGAAGAAGCAGAGACAGGTACATCACTGGGTAAGGGGTGGTGGTGGCGGCAGCATTTGGCATGCCACCTCAGGCTGGCCCTATGTGAAAGGTCCATGTACAAGTTTGCTGAGCTGCCTCAGAGCTTTGGATTATGGTGCCTGTAGGTGCATCTTTCTTTGAAAGGGTAAGGGGGAAGAAAGATGTTTTCTGTTATTGCAGAATCTTGGATATAGTATAGCCAGTGTTTCCTAAAGCTAAGAAATAGGAAGGAACATACTTGTATAGACCACCTACTGATCAAGTGGCGATTCACTTCCCTGTCCAGCCCAGGCTCTTTCTCGTATCCTTACAAATGATTGGCTTTACCCTTATCCCTTTATTTGCTGAATATGCACACATGTGTGTACCATGTTGCCCTGAAAATAAGACTGGGTTTTATATTTTGGCTCAAAAAAACACAGTAGGTCTTATTTTCGGGGTAGGTCTTACACACCCAAGTGACGAAAAATTGCAGGCACCAAATTGCAGGAAAATCTGCAGGCGCTTTCGATTTTCGGCGGTTTTCTTTACCTTTTCCGCTGCGCTTGGCTGCCTGGCCTCCTGTTGCTAACTCTCACTCCAGTTAAATATCATTATCAACTTATCCACGGGTCACAACTACTCAATGACGTCGTCAGGGTGGGGGCGGGGCCCCCAGGGCGCTGAGGCAGGGGAGGAGGCGCAGAACCCCTTAAGTTTTGTTTTTTGTTTTAGGCTTTTTTTGTGTTTTTCCAGGTTTTTTTCCCGGCTGCCACCCCCCCGCTGCTTCCCAGCTGCTTTCTGCGTCGTTTCCCCCCCCCCGGGCTTGTGTGTGCTTTTGGGGTACTTATCTTTTGTCAGAGGGGCACAGAGGCAGCATATTCTTGCTCCGGGCACTGCCATCTTGAATTGACCAACGAGAGGGAGAGATATTCCTAGAGTCCCGCCTGGGCGCCGCCATCTTGATTCAAGATGGCGGCGCCCAGGCGGGACTCTCTAGGACTACCTCTCCCTCTCGTTGGTCAATTCAGGATGGCGGCGCCCGGAGCAAGAATATGCTGCCTCTGTGCCCCTCCGACAAAAGATAAGTACCCCAAAAGCACACACACGACCCAAATGTAGATGAGATTTGCTGCAGCTGAAGGTACTCTATACTGTGGTGCTACATGTATTTCTATTAGTAAAACAGAGCATTTGGATTCACTTTAAGTACATGTCTTTTCATAATACCAAAATACTTGTTTTGTATGAATTGTTGATCTGATCAGTTTGCTAGGGAGCTCCTTTTAGTATTGCAAAGTCAAGTTTCAGCTGGCAGACACTTAGCTGGCACACACACGCCCCAAACGTTTGTTTTTCACCCTAAACCCCCCCCGGAAACCCCCCAAAACCGCTTTATTAAAACAGAAACCTAATTTTGACAGTTTTATGACTGGGGTTATGACAGTTTTATGGGGGGCGTAGAAGGTCGGGCCTCCGGTCGAAAAATGTCTGGGTCCTTCTCTGAAACTACTACAAGATAAATGCTGAAATACAGTTCAAAATATATGGACTAGATTTCAAATTCGAAAGATGGCTGAAGAAAGTCCCAAAACTCAGCCTAGAAAAATACAGAAACTCAATGGATAGATAATCACTCAATCCATTTCAATAGTTCTTCATCATGAATTGGCTTATAAATTCAGCAGTCCTTAGTTTTCAATCTCGTTCAGCAATACAAGAACAATATAAGTTCTGTAGCTTCTCAGTGCTGACTGGGCTGAATCCTTCTCAAATGTTTACAGAATATATTCTATGATGTCAAAGTTTGTTTTTTAAACTTGAGAGCCCCAATGGAAAGCTTTCTCAGGGAACATGTTTCACAGAATTCACGTATAGGAATTTCAGTGTTAGAGAAGTTCTATAGAATCTTGAGTCAGTGTTCAGCTCTGAAAAAGCACCAACGCTCTAGCTGATTATAGCAAAATGAAAAAGGAAGGCTTCATGGGTGGGGGAAAAGTTTGTTCTTCAATATAGCACAGTGATGCAACTGTGTCATAAAACATGGAAAGAATGAAAGCTGGGTTGGTGTTGCACAGTGTTGGCTGATTTTTTTTATATATAAAGTTTGATAGAAGGATGAATTGATATGCCCAAACTCATTTAATACAGAGCTCTAGCCCTATAAAGCAACTGATGTTAGTCTGTAAACTTTCTAACCCACATGTGCACAAGCAGTAGGCATTCTTAAATGGGTTTTGGCCTGGTCATTAGGACTGTGCATTCATTTCTGGGTGTTCAATCTATACTTTATTGCTCTTTGTTTTTAAAGCTCTATATGTCATCCAACCCTAGTTACTCCATTCTTCAACTGCAGCATTTTATCTGACTCAGAGCCCTTCAGGGTTTAGTTTATTAATTGGTATCAAGGTTTTGCTGCTATTTTAATTTTCAGGTGCTGAAAGTTTTTGGCTGACTATCTTTGCCTCATATAATAGTGTTCTTGGCTACAGTAGAAATGCTATCCAAATGTTGTGAAGTCTTACCTATTTCTTTTCTTCCTCGTTCATTTTTAGTCACAAAGAACCAAAGAAGCTCCCTGTTGTTCACTCCTCCCAGCCTAGCGAGTTGGTTGTCACTTATTTTTTCTGTGGAGAAGAAATTCCCTATAGGAGGATGCTAAAGGCCCAGAGCCTGACACTTGGGCACTTTAAAGAGCAGCTGAGCAAAAAGGGAAATTATAGGTAAGCATCTTTGTGGTTTCTTCCTTCTTTTTCTTGTGTGTACAGAGACTGTGTGCCAAAATAACCAACAGATATTTCGAAGCATCCTCCCACAAGGAAAAGCTTACTGCTCCCTTTTGAAGGTTGGTTGCAACTACCTCACTAGACTTTTGAGTTCTTCTATCCTCTTTGTATTTGCCCACCAAACCAATGGTAGTTAAGAGGGTGGATGGTTACTCTGGCAACCAAGCTAGGCCTCACGTGGTGGGTAGACTATATAACTATGTTGTCTACACAGCTGCTTTTTACAAGTGGATGAGCCCACTGTCTTGCATAATAAGCATTCACTCAAAGTTCTGAGGTCCTTTTTCTGGCTTTGCTGCAGCTTTAGGAATGATTTTTCTTGAACAAGTAATTTTATTTCTTGGGGCCTCAGTTTGGACTTTGCAAAATGGGAACAATCAGCTGCAGAGTACTCAACCTCAGAGGAATACAGTATTATTGTTTACAAGGCTCTTGGTGCACATAAGTGATTCTTACAGGATCTTGGCCATGTGTCGTCTTTGTAAGAGAGATGGCAGCTTCTGAAGTGTGTTCTACCTTTGATTGGTTTCTGCACCGAGCTAAGTAAATAGCTAAGCATTAAGCCAAAGCCTTGTACTTCATAGAGGGAGACTAAATGTTGCAGTGGCGTAAATTGTGAAGGGAAGATGGACAACCTTGAATGCTTTTATGCCAGGTGGCAAAGTGTATGCAGAAAGATGCCGACTTTCACCAACAATTCTGGAAACTAGATAGGGCAGTGTGTTCTACCAAAGCAGAATTTAGTGTTTAGTGCAGATTTGTATTACTAACGACAGCTTTTGAAAGTATATAGAAGCAAGGGACATGAAGTTCAGGTGACTCTCCTCTCTGCTTCCTGCATAACATCTAAAGAGCAAACTTGTTCACTTCTCCCATAGAGAGGTACCTGCATTTGAAATGTGTGTGCATCCCAAATACCTATTTCTCACATTAGGTGTTATGTGAATGTCTCTAACCCTCCTGACAGCGGTAAATAGCTTGGGGAATGTATGAGCAGCAATGGAAGCTCAAACACCAGATGGAAAATGGTGGAGCATCATTTAATCTGTTAATTAAACTGTTTAATCATCCCCATAGCTACTGTTTTCTGCCTTCCCTCCCTGCCCTTGCAACACTTAAACTCTCATCCCTCTACCCTTTCCTTTCTCCATTGCTCTGTGATACTTGAGTCCATGCCAAAGCATCTACATTCTGTAAAAAAGTTATTGGAAGCAGAACAAATTACTATAAGAGTTGATTGATTTGCAAGATTTACGGCCCAATCCTGTGGGCTACTGGCACTGGTGCTGTGGCTGCAGTGCCGGCGGCAGGTGTTGCAAAAGTGCTGTAAGGCACTTTTCGACGCCCAGAGAGAAGGTGCTGCTGGCAGGAAGGCCTGCACTGTCCTGCTGGTGCCATATCCAGACCCTACATGTGCCAGAGCACGTAAGACTGCTCTGAGTGGCGCAAGAGCTGGGGGAGGGCAGGGAGGGGGCGTAACGGGGTGGGAGTGGGTGGATAGGGCCTGGGTGGGGGGTGGGACTGGTGTCCATGGCAGACGCTGGATCCTATTCCCCCTTCCAACCCTCCAATCATGACATGGGGCTGCTCGGTCCTATGCCAGCTAAAGAACTGGCATAGAACTGAGTAGCCCCATTGCACAGGCTGGCGTTTTACCTGGGGTAAGCGGGCAAATGCTTGTTTACCCCAAGCAGACCTCCAGCCACGGCCTCCACCAGATAGGATGCAGCGTGGGCCATGCAACCCACACTGCACACGCTACGCTGGGGGAGGACAGGATTGGGCTACAGGTACTGAGGTGTGCCTATATAGTTTGGGTTTCTCTTGGAAACTACACCCAGTCTTAGAATCTTTTTTTATGGGTACGATGGCTGCCATCTTGGTCACACTGGAGTTTCAACTTGGGATTTTCACAGCTAAAAATGCCTTATTACTGGGATTAAGATGTGGGTGTGCTTTGCGTATTCTTGTGTACACAACTCTCATACAGCAGATTCTCTGCAGATGTGGGACAATTATGAGCAGAGAAGAAGCAGGTCTGTGTGCATAGCCCCCTATTTCAGTATATCAAATATGCAACTGTCATTTGTGTGTAGACTATACAGATTGTGCCATGTCTGGTTTTGGTTGAGCATAGAGGAGAACACGGGGCTTATGTAAATTATATAGTTACCTTTTTGTGTGGTTGCTCCAAACAAAAGGCAGTAGACTGAGATTCATCCAAGCTTGGCAACCCAGCTACCATAAGAAATATTTTCTAGACCAAATTTTCATATGTAATGTCTAAAATGTTTTGTAATCACTTTACCCTTTTGCAACTATTTGCAGAATTGCACATTAAGGAGAACTCATGTTCCCATTTGTCCGCCATGTGTGTCTGTGCCATGCTGTCTTGAATAGAAGGGAGACCTGGGCCTGAAAACATGTGATAGACACACCTAGGAGCCTCAGTCTGTTGCAGCTCCTAGGTGAGTACTTACAATGAGAGTTCAGGCATGCGCCTACCCTGTTATGGTAGTTGCTGTGGAGATCCATGATGAACAATTGGGAACTCCCCTTTCCCATCATAACATGTGAAGGACGTGAGCTAAGGGTGCCACCAAGAATGCTCGGCTGTGGTGTTGCAATTCCTGTGATCCAAAAGCATTTTACAGGTGCTACTCCTTGGTCCCTGACATACTATAACTATTATTAGACTATTTTAAACTAACATATTAGGATGGATTTTTGGTGTTTTGGCTTTGATATTTTCCCTTTTGCACCTTAAGTAACATAGATGTGTACAAAAGGAACTTGGGCCTAAGACCAGTGGTTTGTTGTTGTTTTATCTTGTACAGACACAAGGTGAAACTAATTATCCAAATGTGTTGCTCCCCCGGGGAATCATTTTGATCTAAGCTTTGATTTTTTTTTAATTTTTTTTGGCTGGACTTAGAGTGAAACTGCAGGTGACCTTCAGGGAAGAGAGCCGTACTGCCCAGAGTAGCAGGGATTGCTTAAGGAAGGACTGGTTGGTTGCTCTGGTCACATCTGGCATTGATTTTGTTCTAAGGCACACTTAATAAGCATGTCTTTGAAGCCTTTGCCTTTCATTTTAATACACAAAGACATGCATAAATGGTTGACACTAAGCATTCTTTATTGAATGAGTCAGTTGCAACATAGGTACCTCGGGTTTCTTTTGGTTACCTCTGAGTGAGACAGTGCTGTTCAGCATGAATTTGGGATGGGTATGTGCCTTTTAAAGATGGTTGTGGTGATTTTATATTGTTGGAGTTTTGCTTTATCTCTTTCTTGCGTGTGCGCGCGCACACACACACACACACACACACACACACACACACACACACACACACACACACAGGGTAATCATAAACGCAAGAAGTTAAGAGAGGTAGACTATATGAGTGCCAGATGTCCAAGGAGACAAAAAAGGGGATACAGACATGGGGGGGGGGGGAGAGCAAAACTTGTCACATTAAAAAAAAAAGTGTGTTTCAATAGAGAACCTGCATCTACGAGCAAATAAGAACCTCCTGGTGTGTTTTAAGAGGCTGTAGGGGAAAGATATTAGTTTGCATTCTCTCCCACCCCTCCTCCTTTTTTGCGCTTCTCTGTGTGAAATAAAGTTGTAGTTATAGAAAAGGTCATAGTGCGTGGAGCTTTTTTTTTCTCCCCCAAGAAAATAAAGTGTGGTGTTCAAACAAAGAATTTTGTCAACGCTGCCAGAGTTTAAGATCAACAGGGAAGTTATTGCTACAGCTGTTTATCCTCTTGGAAAACAGGAGATAAAACTGAGTGAGAGTCCTTTTGTGCCTCATTCAAGCTTTTGCCTAGTTTTTCCTCTCTGGCCTATTAGTTCTAGGGATTCTAGAAGGAAGTTTCATTGTATTTTGGTTTTTGGGTCAGCAAAGGGGGCTGGGCAGTGGGAGAAGCCTGGCTACACTGAAGTAAATGGATTTTGTTACGTTCACGAGTTCATCTGGAAGTGACAAAAAGGACTATGACTAAAGAGTTTCCCTTTCTAACTTGATTAAAGGAGTCATCTTGTTATCTCCTTAATCAAAGGCAGGTAAATAAAACCTCTTGATGGTGTGAAGTCTTAAATATCAAAGGAAAACTGGTACTTCAGTAATTCTCTAGCCAAAGAGCAGTACGTTTTAAAAAGAGGATATTCCAAGCTGTTATAGTAGTGCTGGTCTCTTTTTAATTTGCATGGAAAATATTGTAACTTTTTAAACATGTATCCCGCCCTTGAGAGTATTTCATTTTTAACAACTTGGAGGTGTATGAAGGTGTGTTTCTTTCCTTTTATACTGTCTGATGAGAATATTTTCTTGCTGGTGACAGGATGGCAAAAAGGTTTCTTAGAGAGGGTGAGAGATCATCCTGGGTGCAAGGAAGGGGTGTGTGTGTGTGTGTGTGTGTGTGTGTGTGTGTGTGTGTGGTAGCAGACTAGCAGGCTCCCTAAATGCTAACCCTCTGAATGGAAGGCCTTCATTTTGTGCATATGCAATTAAGCAGCCTGAGAAGGAAGAATGCTGGAAGGGGGATAAAAGGAACCTTTAATCAAGAAGCTGAACGGTCTAATTCAGGATAATAGAGGGGTCCTTACTGTTTGACACAAGAGGGGAAGGGGCGCTTTTTTGTCTGCGTGAGCATTGGCTTCATGATCTAAAGATCCCAAGTCAAAGAAAGGGAAAGCAAGACACTGCTGCTTGACCTTTCTGTAGCAAATATTGCTATCTAAGCCAAGATTGCTCATTATATCGGGGCCACTAAAAAATATCCGCGAATGAATGCAACAATCTCTGTAATTTTGAAAGTGGATGTTTTGTTTTGGAACGTGTCTGCAGTTTAAAGCTTTTACACACACATTCCAAAGGAAACATTCCAAATTTTACCATGTGTAACTTTTTTTTTTCCTTTTGAGAGCCACTTCATAGATGTTTCTAAATTGTAGGAGACAGTCAAAGTCCTTGAGTCAGATGCTTGGACAGGGAGAATTCTTTGGTCCTGCTACCACCAGTACTTATAAATGGGTTAAAGAACTGTCTTGGAGATTCCCCCATTTTTAATTAAGTGGTACATTCAAATTGCTTGCTGTCATTTTTGTGTTTCCAAGAGCTTTCCTCTATTCAACTGGCTGGTCTCTCCTATGTAGCCAATAAGAGAGTGGCACTCGTAAGCAAGGGGGACATTTTTGAGCCTTGGAGGTTTATTTGGTTAGAGGGGAGGGTCATTGCTGTAGGGTCTGTTCTTATGGGACCTGGTTCTCTTAAGCCGGAGCTACACTGCACGCGTTCGTATTCCGTATGAGTCTGGTGTCCCGCTCCCAGATCAAACAATGGGCTCTGATTGGCCGAACGTAACACAGACACAGCCAAAGTCGAGCCCAGCTCTACTTTGCTGCGTTTGCGTTATGTTCAGCCAATCAGAGCTTGTTGTTTGACCTGGGGGCGGGACACCAGGCGCATACGGAACGCGTGCAATGTAGCTCCGGCTTTAGAACGTAGGAAGCTGTCTTATACCTAATCAAACCACTGGCCCATCTAGCCCAGTATTAACACTGACTGGCAATGGCTGTCCAGGAATTTTTCTTTGTCTTACCTTGGAGGTGCCAGGGATTTGCCAGGGATTGGACCAGGGATCTTCTGCAAAGCAGATGCTTTGCCACTAGGCTACAGTCCCTTCCTTAAACATGTATTTATAAGGTCTTCCATTCAGAGGGAAAGGCTGTAGTTCAGTGGCACAGCAGGACCTTCTATGATCCCAGGTTAGTTCCCCATCATCTAAAGGTAGAGAGAGAGACCCCTTTCTCAAGCCCTGCAGAACCACTGCCAATCGGTGTAGACAATACTGGGCTATAGAAGTACCAATGGTCCAACTCAGTAGAAGGGAGCTCCCTACATTTCCTGTGTTTGAGATGCTCAAATGAAATCCGTGGTGCTAATTGATAAAGACTAGATTGTGGGCATTGATTATCCCTGCAAGCAGAATTACCTCCCATCCTGAGGTAGTGTAGGGGATTGAGTATGCTGGCCCCACACCTGTTTTGCATCTATTTATTTAGAAACACTGTTTTGTCCATGGCCAAACTCTGAGGCTGAAAAGAGAATTAAGTAGTTTAGGTTGTAAGGTGTGTGTGTGTGTGTGTGTGTGAGAGAGAGAGAGAGAGAGAGAGAGAGAGAGAGAGAGAGAGAGAGAGAGAGAGAGAGAGAGAGAGAGAGAGAGAGAGAGAGAGAGAGAGAGAGAGAGAGAGAGAGAGAGAGAGAGAGAGAGAGAGAGAGAGAGAGAGAGAGAGAGAGAGAGAGAGAGAGAGAGAGAGAGAGAGAGAGAGAGAGAGAGAGAGAGAGAGAGAGAGAGAGAGAGAGAGAGAGAGAGAGAGAGAGAGAGAGAGAGAGAGAGAGAGAGAGAGAGAGAGAGAGAGAGAGAGAGAGAGAAGCTCATGATGTTTTAAAACTGGCCAGCTGATAACCCTACTCAGAGCAAAGTCAGACAGCTTCTAGGTCCTAGAATTGGACTCCTTGGTGCTTTTCAGTCCAGTATTTGTATAAGCACCAAGGGGTTCAATTCTAGGACCTAGAAGATGTTGAACTTCGCTTTGAGTAGGGTTATTATCTGGCCAATTCTAAAACACAAGCTTAACACAAGAAAAAAAAACAACCCTATACAATCTTGTGATGGTCCACAAAGCAGGCTTCCGATTATTTTCCTGTCGGCACCTCTCCCACAGTGCATATTGTGTTCATTGACCATGCTGAGGTCCAGTCAGACCTCGCTCTTGCTCTCTCGTGCCACCTTTGCTAGGGCATTTTGCAAGTGGCCTGCCATGCTCTTGATTGCTGCCCTTACTTTGATCTGCCTGCCCCTAAACCTTGGGTAAGGGGTTAGGGTAAGGGTTAATTTCTGCTAGCCAACAGACAGAATGCATCAAAACAGCTTCGTTATGGCAAATGATGTACATATAAAGCCTACTTTTTGTGTGGATCTCTACCTTTACTTTATGAGCCTTGATGTATTCCACTCCAGCAGCAACCTGGAATGGGGCCATAGAATTTGCAGTGTGGCGATGGATAACTGGGTGGCAAGTAGTCCTTTATGTTACAGCTAGGCTGAGAATCACTCTACTGCAAATAGGCCATTTTCAGTAGCATCTCCATGGTAACTGTATGTGTGCTCTTTGCCATTTGCTTTAGGGTGGATTCATATAAAAATGAAGGTGGTAACTGAATAGGTAGGGCCATCATAAGATAAAGTAGGACTTTTTTTGCTGTACTGATTACTACGTTCTGGTGTGCTGCGTAGTAAGGTTTCTCAAAAACCATGGGTTTCTCAAAAGCAAGGGCCACAGAATTGATCACAGTTGAAATGGCTGCTGACTTAGATGGCTTGAAAGGGGGATTAGATGAACACGTGGACAATATGTCCAACAATGGCTATTAGCAAAATGGAAAGTTCAGAGACAGTGTGCAACTGCATAGCAGGCTCAGAGGCTGTATGAAATGGACTGTCAGGGAGCCCAGCTTTATGTCCAGCTCATGAGCTTTCCAGAAGCAACTGACTGGCCACTGAAGGAAACATGCTCGGGATCATTAAAAAGGGATTGAGAATAAAACGGCCAATATCATTCTGCCTTTGTACAAATCGATGGTAAGGCCACATCTGGAGTATTGTGTCCAGTTCTGGTCACCACACCTCAAAAAAGATATAGTTGAATTGGAAAAGGTGCAGAAAAGAGTGACCAGAATGACTCGTGGGCTGGAGCACCTCCCTTATGAAGGCTACAGCGTCTGGGGCTTTTCAGTCTAGAAAAAAGGCGCCTGAGGGGGGACATGATTGAGACGTCTAAAATTATGCATGGGATGGAGAGAGTGGATAGAGGAAAATTCTTCTCCCTCTCGCACAACACCAGAACCAGGGGATATGCACTAAAATTGAGTGGAGGGAGAGTTAGAACAGACAAAAGAAAATATTTCTTTACCCAGCGTGTAATTCATCTGTGGAACTCCTTGCCACAGGATGTGGTGATGGCACCTGGCCTAGATGCCTTTAAAAGGGGTTTGGACAGATTCATAGAGGAAAAGACCATCACAGGTTACAAGCCATAAGCAACTTCCTGGTTTTAGAAGTAGGTTTTCTCTGTGCCAGGTACAGGGGATTGGCAGCAGAAACAGGTTATCTTGTTGGCTGTGTGCTCCTTGATGCATCTGGTGGGGCCACTGTGTGATACAGGAAGCTGGACTAGATGGGCTTTTGGCCTGATCCAGCAGGGCTCTTCTTATGTTCTTAAGATGTATGGAGTTTTGGCCTGGTCCAGCAGGCCTCCTCTTATGATGTTATGCTGATTGTCACAATCTACCCATAGTTACATGTGGAAATGCAGGAAACACTTGGAGGCTGAGGAAAGGGGGGTTCCTATGAGAGCCTATTAGAACTCCAGATGTAGAATGTTGTATGTGTGTGCTGTAGAGATGTAAAGAGAAAAAGTAATTCCGAAGTCTAAACTCTTCTTTTATTTCCCATCTGTTGATCTTATTGATTCCAGGTATTACTTCAAAAGGGCAAGTGATGAGTTTGACTGCGGTGCAGTTTTTGAAGAAATCTGGGATGATGATGCCATTCTGCCCATGTACGAAGGAAGGATCCTTGGAAAAGTTGAGAGGATTGACTGAGTGGCTGGCTGGAACTGTCTGTGTGAGTGTGTTTAAAGAAACATAAGCTAACGATGCTGGCCTTTGAACACGACCACCAAACAAAGCTTTTGAAGGAAGGTTTGAACCAATGAAGAAAACGCAACAAAAATGAATTGAGATCTATGAAGACTTTGCCAAATCAGCCTTAGCAAATCTTTAAAAAAAAAAAAGGTGTTTGTTGAGCTGGGTACTGAGATGTTGAAAGCCCTGAACTATTTATTAAAAACATGACCACTCTGGGTTATTGAAGATGCAGACCATGTTTTGAAAGACTTCCATACATAATATATGACTTCCTGGGGATCTCAAACCTATGGACTAAGAGAAACTGTGTATAGCTTACCTTACAGTAATCCCTATTGATATTTATTGACTAGTCTGTTTTTTTTTTCCCTTAAGTCCAGTTTATGGACATGCTGCTTTACACAATGGAGAAAAGAGGGGATGTGATGTAGAGAAAAGAGTGATTTTATATTTTATTTTTTACATTGTTTCCACTATCTAAATAACAAGAATTCTGTCTTTTTTTTTAATTAAAAACAAAAAGTACCTTCATTTCTGCCACCTTAAAAAACAAACTGGAATTGTATTTGCCCAGTATTACTCCAAACATTTTTTTTTCTTGGAAAAAAAAAGAGGGAGACAAATGGATTGTGTCCTGCCCATTTACCCTTTTATTCAGTGGTGCATTTTAATCAATGCTGCTCTGATTCTAAGGCCTGGTGCCAGTGTAATCTTTTAACTTTCCAAGCCATGCTTCGGAAATTGGGAACACCCCACAGGCTGGAATGATCTTTCCCTTGCCCTGCTTCTCCATTCCTTTTTTTGACTCCACTATAATGCAGTGTTGTATCTGCCCTGGTGTTAATGCTAAACTTTTTTTAACAGAGTTTGCAAACCATGGTTGTGAACTCGTGTTTTGAAGCTCACAGTAGTTACCACCATTAATACTGGTCCAGATGTAATGCTGCGCCTTGGGAAATTCATGTACAGGAGGAGAGGAGAAAGGAGCACATGAGCTTCCAAGTGCTCCTGCTCCCCTAACCTTGATTAGGAATGTCATTTATGCACCAGACCTAACCATGGTCTCATCGGTTAAATATTACAGCTACATGCAGTAATAACAGTATACAGGTCTTATCAGTTTCTGTGGTGAGAAATATACACCTGCCTAGATTTGTGCTCCTTGTCAGTCACATGTATTGTATCCACTGCCTGATTTTTTAGTAGGGCAGTCCATAGCAAGTTGCAAGCATAGAGTTCTAATAAGGACCCAGTGGATCAGAAAGTCCAGCTTTTGCTGACAGATGCCTATCCCAAGAATAGGAGGAGGAAAAGCAATGTCTGAAACCATCCAGTCCACATTTATAATTAGATCACCGGATATATATTTTTTTAATTGAATGTGCTTTCCAAAATCAACTATACTTTTTTATTTTTCAGTATTGGCACTTTCCCTTTTGCAACCATTGTCAGTAGGCCAAATTGCCAACATATGCAACATCCCATCCTAGCTGTAATTCCCATTAGAGTGAAGGGAAACTTGTGGGTTCATGTCCTATATAACTTGCTCCAACTGTCATGGTGAAATTCTGGCTCCTTTCACACGTTCCCCTACGAAGATTCCACTGTGCTTTATAAGGGCCAGAATGCCATTTTGGGAGCACCCTCACTAAGGCTGTTCTCATTCTGATAAACACATTCATACCCTCAGACAACTCTGTGTGTTGAGATCCGCAGCTTCCCAGCATGTTCTGGGCAAGTGAGGCATTTTAGCCCTGTGTGAGCAGACATGGTGCAGTGGCTGCCTTCTGGGATTGCAGCTGGATTTGTCTCTGTTCCCCAGAAGACAAGCTGCTTCAATATCAAAGCTAGCTTACTGGCTAATGGACGAAGTGTGTGGAACTCAATTTTGTTGTGCTATAAAATATCGCACAACTTCTCTAGTGTGATTGTACTATGTTTGTGTGTATTGTGACAAAAGAACCCACCCATGCCAGAAAGACATTTTTACATGGTGCATTTTATGCCAATGTTACATTTCTTTTGTATAATATGTGTGTATATAGTGTAGAAAAAAAATGATGTGGAAAAAACCCTATTAATACACTATCTCTAGTGTGTGTTTTTAAAAAAAACACTTCAATCAGTACAGTACCTGTGCCTACATGGTGTTACTATGCCATGTTTCGCCCTATGTTCAGGGTCCAAGCTCTCCCTTGTTTGTTTAAGGGGTTTATGTATAAATATATTTTATGCCTTTTTACTACAAGTCTTGTACTTATGACTTTTGCCATGACATTTGTTCTACTTAAACTGTAAATTATGCATTATAAAGAGTTTCATTTAAAGAAAAATTACTTGGTACAATAATTATTGTAATTAAGAGATGTAGCCTTTATTAAAATTTTATATTTTTCAAATTAATATAATCTAATTTTTTGCTGTCGAGTTTTAATCTAAGTGCCCCTTTGCATGATGGGGTGATTTCATCCTCAACGTCCTTTTTCCTAAGAACTCCTTTTAAACTATATGTTGAAAACATTCATTACTTTTGTGTACAAATCTGGCAGATGGAAGAAATGCAAGGAACCAAGTCAAGTTTTTATGAATCATAATATAGTCATCTGGTGAGGGGGGTGGGTTTATAAAGAAATCTAAATACTGTAGATTTAGAAGCTTAATCATGAGTTAATCATTAAGGCAACTGCAGTAAGGCTACAGAGTCTCAGATAATGGAGATACAGTTTTTCAAGTTAACATCAATGTTGTGAAATCTGAGAAATTATTTCTAAAGTAGGAACTCAAGTAGTTTCACCATAGAACTTAATATTGAGGCTCAGTCTGAGTACATTTAATATGCGCATATCTCCTGTTACGTAAAGATGCTATGCTAGCCCTTGCGTTAGGTGGGGCTATGTTTCATTTTCCCCTTAGGCTGAAGAGAGTGCTTCTGAGTACATTCAGGGTGCTATTTTCTCACTTCTAAATATTAAATATCTTATAGAATATCTGTGCTCACTTCAGCAATACATATACTTTTTATAATGGCTGATGATGAGTAGGATAGTTAAATATCCACAGTTGGCTCCTATATACGTTGAATCCAGAAATAGAGTTACTGGAACAAAGGAAATAGTTTTAGGCAGGCTTGAACCCCAACAAATTACTGTGGAAAGTACATGAGATATATACCAGGTAATGGTCAAAGCAGAAATAGCTCTATTTTAAACAGAGATTGAATGAAATCAACTAGCATTAAATCTCACGGGGCCATCAGCACAAGATTTGAGGGAGTAGTTACTTTAAGAAGATACTCTATTTTTCCCCCTTTCTCTCTGTCTCTCTCAATGGGGTACTACAAATCTTCAAGGTGGCACAGACACAAGTATATTCAATGGAGTTTTCACTTGAGGAAGTGGCTAAAAACATTCTAGCTCAGCCCCAGTTGAAAAGTATAACATGACTGAAATCTAAAGGGGCTTCTGAAGTTCTCTCAGTGCCTAATGGTAAGATCCAGAGAAACGCAGCCCGGGAGAGGCTCATGCTTCATAAGGCTGCCCGGTTGTGGCCAGAAATTGATAATGTGCCTTTTTAAATGTCCTCTGGAGAGTACATGCCCACTCATTTCAACAGGTCTTGTGATAGCAGCATATTTGATTGTCAGGCTGCAAGTTATAAATGTGTATGTGTGACGATTGTTGCTGCTGGATTCAGGTGCAGTATTTGCTTTTCTTTCTCAGGTATAGGAATTTAGCGTGTAGTTAATTCCATCTCTTTGGATGCTGTTATCCCTGATGAAAATGTCTGTCTCACTGGTATTCCAAGAAGGATATGTGCCCATGTCCTAGCTATGTCTCACCTGACCTGCATCTCTGGATGACCAGCAAGCCAATGCCTGTTAGACCTTTTGTTAGAAACGGATGCTTCCTTTGTGTGATCCAAAAATGGCATCTCTGACTCTCTGCTTCATCCCTCTCCCCATTCTGTTCTTGTCCAGGTAGTAACAGTGTGTCTGGAATTATTTTGCATGTGAGAGGAGACTCCATTCCTAACATCAGAAAAACTTCACGCCGAGTACATAGGGCTAAGAACTGAATTCTCAGTTAAAATAAAGCTGCAGGCGGTTTCCCACATTTAAATGGATTGCTGTCTTTATTAAACACCTTCTCAAATTCGTGGGTTCACCTTAATTGATGAGCTGGACATAACAGATGGGTAGGCAGACTTCAACAACATGGGGGAAGAAAGTAGTTTTTTTTCCTCCTATTCTACCTTCAAAGGTTAGGAACTTAGCACTGCACAGTAGTATTATTTTTTTTTCCTTCTGCTATTAAAATGAATCACACTGAGTCTAATTCTTCTTGGGAAGATGAATGTGTCTGAGTCAGTTTGAAGTCATTCACTGCCATAGAAGCCTTTGCATCTTTATATATCAGTGTTCCAAAATACTCGCCTCTCTCTTTTCTTTTACTTTCCTCTCTTTTTTTCCCCCCTGGATGTCTGTAGAAACAAAAAATAAAATGTCTTCAAATACATGGCAGGCTGTTTAGTGGAGATAAAAGCATATTTGAATAGCCCTTTAAAAATGAATAAGAAGTGAAAACTCTTCTGTTTTGATTATAAGTAGGATGTGGTGATCATTAAACTCCACCTTAATGTGTCACTTTCAAAGAGTGGTGCTACCTTGACTATTTCAGAAATACTGGTCCTCATCCTGACCTCTGAAGGTAATCATAAAGATTGACCTGACCAAAATGATGGAGGTCGGTAAGCGGCTCCAGAAGCAATTTTGAGCTATTTTTCTATGAACTGTCAGGATGCTGGGAATTTCAGCATCATGGCCTTCTTTAAAAAAAAAATATTCTCTCATAGTTGCAGAGAATGTGTCAGCCAAAAATTAAAGAATTTGTAAACAAACAGGCAGATCAAAGGAGACTGGAATGATCTTGATTGATTTCTAAGTCTGCATGTTAAAATTTGACAAATACCAAGTCGAATTTCCTCCACTGTATCACAATTTCTGAACAAGGGGCTGTTCATAAAACGTGCCTCACTTGAAAAAACTATCTTGAATCTCAACCTGGCTTGTTGATATCTCACTTTTCTTCTGTTATGAAACTCAAGGTAGCGCACATGGTATTATCAGACCATCACCAAGCAGACCAGGCTGCCTAAGCTTCAGCGAGATGTGTGCCTCATGTGCCTTCAGGCCAGACCCTTATTGCAGTTTGCTACTCTAGTACGCAGACTCTAACTTCTACTTCCCAAAGTCTGTTCCACACATTAGAACAACTCTGGTACATATCTTTTAAGGCCTGCAATGTATAATTTTGTTTATTATATGGAGCAAATGTCTTGTTTCTGACAAGACATCTGCTCCATATACAGTAATTTTCCATTAATGGAAAATTAGTATTGTTATGTTTTCTAAAATCTCACCAGCAATTCTATTTTATTTTGTAAGACGCACCGTGTCAACGTGGAAAGAATTGAGTATGTTCAGATAGTCTCATGTTAGGCAGAGAAAGCTTAGTGTTGAGTTGGGGATGTGAAGGGGGCCTGGGAACAGAGGGAAGGCGAGAGGCACAGCAACCAGGTAGCCAGCAGAGAAAGGGGAGGTAGTAGAGAAAGGGGAGGTAGTAAAAAAAGAGAAAGATTAAAGGCTGAAGCAGCCATTAGACGTGTCATGGGGATGCTGCTGAAAATGGCCTCCCCATGGTGCTGGATCCCTGTTCCAGCTGCAGTGTCTACAGATACCTACTGTGTAAATTACTGCTATCACATTGGGAGTCTCCACACCCCTGCCAAGAACTGTCACCAGCAGTCATCAGGAATACGGAGCAAGGGCATAGAGAGTTTCAATGTAATAGAGATATGTAGGGTCAATGGCTCTAGGCGGTATGGGCAGGATGGGTTTTTACCTGCCTCAATAATGCCATGGGGGGGCAGCATCACGTGGCTGAGTGTGCAGCATGTTCCAACCCTTAGGCCAGGGGTGGCCAACCTTCCACCATTAGGGCCTCTGCATTCTTAAGAGTTGTGTAGAAGACAGAACCTTGGCAGCTGCCATTGCCGATGGTGCTGCTAAAGCAGCCGCACCTGCTGAAATGCCCTCACCTATGCAACCATTAAAGGGCCAGGAGCATTCATGTTGAAAAGTTGTCCACCCCTGCCTTAGTCAAATGACAGGCCATGTGAAAAAAGAGAAGCAAGGGAATATACTTACCGGCATTTAGGATGTGTGATTGTCTTCAAGAGACGGTGAGGCTATGTTTAAGCCAATATCCTCCCTTACCCCTTAAAAATACTGTATACAACATTTCTACCCCTACTTCCTCCATCTTGATGAGTGACATTTTAAACATTAATAACATCCAAGAGTAATATAAAGCAGCAATTCTCAACATTTTCATTTCATTTATTACTTGCACCCTGCTTTTCTTTCTGGAAGGAGGTGCAAGACAACTTAACGACAACAAATTTTAACAAATATATGGTAATACAGCAGAGAATAATTTGATAATTCATATCAGCGATGTCAATAATGTCGTGATCCTATTAAATCACAAATTACATCAGTAACAAATTCAGTCTAACAATAGACTATGTGCCCCATCCCTTGTGTTCATCATCGATCCACACACAACCACATGATTGAACCACATTGAGGCCCTCCTTGTAGTTCTTCCCACAAGACTCAAGAGAATGTTGTCACTCTCCTTTTTTCCATCAGTCCACTTTTTTCCAAGCCAAGGGCAAGGGTAGGCATTGTCAGCTAAATTGTATATCCCCTAGAACCTAAGCACATGATTAGCAGAATCATAATACAGATTCTTCTATTCCAGCCCTTCTGAAACTGTGGGTTGTGACCCACTTGGTGGGTCACGGAGCCCAAGCCGGTGGGTCGTGAGTGGGGTCCCCCACCTGCCCTCGTCTCCGAATGGCTCCATATCAGAGCCGTTACGGAAGCCCAGCAACTCACTGGCAGGCCCTGGAGTCCTCTTCCAGGTTGTGCCGGGCCAGCGACCCACTCTATTGGCCTACATGGTCCTCAAAATGGTCAGCAGAAGCCTCCGGAAGCGACTTTACTGGAAGTTGTTTACCAGAAGTCCTTTTCCTTTTCCGGAAGTCGCTTCCTGAGGCTTCTGTGGGCCGTTTTGTGGCCCGAAGAGGCCAACAGAGTGAGTTGCTGGCCCAGCGTGACCCAGAAGAGGAATCCAAAGTCTGCTGGTGAGTCACGACGCACTGCAGAACATGAGGTGGGTCGTTTGCGCGGAAAAGATTGAGAACCCCTGTTCTATACTGTACACTTGAAACCGCAGTAGGGGGATTGTAGTCCCTGTATGTTACAAAAACAGGCTTTACTGCATTTATTTAGGGAGCAATGCTATACATATTTTCCTGGGAGCAAGCCCCACTGAACACAATCAGTGGGATTTACTTCTGAGTAGACATGCATAGAATTGCACTGTTAGAAAGCTAGCATGTCAAGGAATACACTAGACTCAACCCCTTTTCCTAAGCTTTCCAAAGGAAGGAAGTTTTTGAGGCTCACTTACCAGCAAAGGATTGGGAAGCATGTCTTGTGTTTTCTCCCATCTATATTCTGAAATGGGCTGTAGTATGTCATAGCGCAGGAAGAGCTGTACCATGTGATATTTCTGAACCTCTAGGTCCTTTTTTGAGTTGCACATGGGGAAGCTCAAAGAGTTGTCTTTCTTGAACGTTAAGAATCTCTGCCACTGAATCAATGTAGCCTGCCCACCAGCTGTAATTTGATCTTCACCAAGATCCTGAACCAACTGTTAATTATAGTCAACAAAATTATGTCAATTAGCAACAGTCTGCTAGCTCATGATGTATTTCTGACCAGCATATTTTCCCAGGGTGAAAAAAACACTGCACACCGCTGATTAGTAGGTGTCTTTTTCACCAGTCATTTTGAAAATGACCGTGCCATTGCAGAAGGCAGGTTCCTGGGGCTTTGCCCTGTGGGCTGTGCTGTCTACAGGGCTCCTTTGCAGTGTCAGCATGGAGGAGGTGCAGGGAAAAAATGTCTCTGCCTTCCCCTGGGACAATTCCCATGTACGTGATGAATGTAGTAGAGCTCCACTTAGGAGCATGGCCGTGATACACCAGGATGGTGTAGTGGTTTGGGAGTCGGACTTAGACCTGGAAGATCCAGGTTCAAATCCCCGCTCAGCCACGAAGCTTCCTGGGTGACCTTGGGCCAGTCACTATCTCTCAGCCCCACCTACCTCACAGGGTTGTTGTGAGGACAAAAAAAGGAGGGGAGGAAATATGTACACCACTCTGAGCTCCTTGGAGGAAGGGCGGTATAAAAATGTGAAAAATAAAAATAAAGATTTTCCTTTAGTGTGCTTTCTGAAGATGGTTCGGATCAGCCCTTGAATGATAAAGGGAAAGGTAGGGCCCCGATGACATCTACAAGTCTGATGCCCATCAGTTTCAGCCAAATTATGGCTCCTTGAAACCTTCTCAAACCAGTAGCTAAGGGGGCTGTCACAAAAGGTAAGAGGGTCTGACGCTCCCTGTCATTCCATCAGTGGTTGGGAGAAGGTGGGTAATGGAACAACCTGTCCAAAGGCATTTTGTTGTAATTGATACGCTCCGTCTTATATACAGCAGGCTTAGTGGAAGATGTTAAACTTGAAGAGCCTGAATCCAAATTGCATCCTCCTGTACAATACTGTCCAGGAAGCAGATTCAAAGCAGCAATGTTTTCAGGACAAAGCGCACAGGAAAAGGTCACATGGAATGCTTTTACAAGTGTAAGTGTGTTGCGCATGTCATGGCCAATCAGGAACCATCATCCTCTTCTTCTGCATTGCTACCATAGCTAACTACATTTGATTTCCTTTGTAGGACATTAATTTGATTTTTTTCCTCAGTTTTTCATCATCAAGCCTTTCAACCATCACTTGCTCAGATTCCAGATTCTTATAAGAATTATTTGGCTATTTTAGGAAGATATGAGAGCAAATACAATGATAATTTGGGGCACTGGATCTAGGTGGGTGCATAACTGGGAAACCTCTTGGTTTATACATGTTGCTTCAGTTTGGGGGGGTTATTTCAAATAGCAAAAGATTTATTTCCAAGTTCCTATTATCTGCAGCTCCAGTGTCTTCTCAGTGATGCCAAATTGTGCATGTTCAGAGGTCTCTGGAGGTGCCACATGGGTCATGACGCCCTCAACCAGGCAAAGCATCAGAGGCATGGTCCAGCCTACCATGGCTTGCAGAGATTCACAGCATGCGAGCATGGTGGACATTCCCTGCTTCCATTACACAATCCACTCTGGCTTCTGCTATCCAGGCCAGAGCTTTGGCAGACTAGACTAGAACCACTTTTGCCCAAGATTCAGATGAGCTTTCCAGAGTGAAACCTTTTCTCAAAACATTGGTTCTCTTCATCCTTAAAATCTCCACTGACCTTCATGGACAATGCCCTCTTCTGTTTCGTCCTGCACCTACTATAGACAGCACAACCAATAATCTCATGCATTCTGTAATTCAGTGCTTCTTGTTGATAAGATGAGAGAGACATTTATTTTTATCCACAAAACAGAAATACCCTTTGGGATTTCTGGCTTTCAACATTTGTCTTGGGCTCTGCAGGAGCCTTGAATGCTCTGAAGTCTACAGTTCCCTCTTTGAGAAAGATACATATTTGCTCACAATGCACATGCTGCATTACGATCTCCTAATTTGCAGGCAGAACAGTTGCGATTCATGCGCCTACACTTGTGTTCCTTCAAATAGTAACAGAGCGTTGCAGGCTTAACTGTACGTGACCTCTATCACTCTCCCAGTAACATCAGGTCCATCTTTACCTGTAGAGAAACTTCAATTTTTATTTTGTGCATGTGTAAAGCAATGTGCTCAGGGAAAAATCTCTGTGGAGGTGGTGAGCAATGAGTTATTATGTGACAAATTTCAGAGAAGTAGCTGTGTTACCACAATCCTATGCATGTCTACTCAGTCAGAAGCAAGTCCCATTGAGTTCAATGGGACTTACTCCCAGGTAAGGGTCATAGGGTCAGTCTTTTGTAGCAAGAATAACAAAGAGACCTGTGGCACCTTAAGGGTTGCAGCTTTATCAGATTTATAAATAAATAAATAAATAAATAAATAAATTTATCATGGCATAAGTGTTCCTTTTCCGGAAGTGTTCCTTTTCCACATGAGCCCACTTCTTGCATCTGACAATGGGGGCTATAATCCACAAAAGTTTAGCCATAGTATAATCTGTTAGTCCTTATGCTGCCATGGGACGTTTTAGCGATTTATGTGTTTGCTTCCTGGGAACTAATGACACTCGTTTCTTAAAATAATCCAAGGCTACATGGCTGTTTTATTTGGTTTCAAAGGTGTGCAAGGTGTTGAAATAGTATCCAGAGTGGTCAAGATCCTATTTTTCACTTTCTCCGAATGAGTGAGTTTATTATTTAATTTAATTTATTTATTTAAAATATTTATATACCGCTTTTCTAAAATTCAAAGTGATGTACATTACAACATATAAAACAGAACACTGATACAACAATTAAAAGTTCTCCAAACAAATGGTCCAGGGACCTGCTCCAACCTGCATGGGAGTATTCTTTTAATTCTAAGAGTGTGGGGACACAACAGGCTGCTGCAGCTGCTCAGTGTTGAAGGAAGGACCCTCTGCACATGCTGAGAGGTACGACTGCGCACTGTGTCATATTTGTGCCTTTCAAAAAGAGGCACTCGTGGCCATAGATCGGAACGTGCTAAGTCAGTGCAATCAAAGGAGGAGGGTGCAACCACAACCAACTGCACCTGCGGGGAGATATTTTTCTTCTTTCACCACCAGACAAAATGTATGATGCTAAGATAGGACTGAGTGTGGACTATGCCCACAGAAATTCAAAGATTGGGCCAAGGAAATTCAAATCATCAGTCAAATGTATTTATTTATAAATGTTGTCCTTCAACTAAGTGCTCAGGGCAGTTTAATGAAAAATGTAATGAAACAACAAAAAAGTGATGAATTCAGTCCTGATTCCTTCCCAGAACTATTATGTATGAAGGTTGTGAGTGGGCCTTCCTCTCCTAACCAAACTTGGTAACCAAACTGCCATGTCTGTTCTCATACCTTGCCAAGGGCCGGCCTTGCCATGAAGCGATCTGAAACAGTCATGTGGAGTGGCACCCTGGAAGGGGTGCAGAACTATGGAGCCCAGCCTGTCTCTCTGCTGCCTCTCCAGCATGCTGCTCCCCTGGGGGCTCCTATCCTCTCCCAATGTGTTGAGAGCAAGTCAGCCGAGGCTCATGGCAGTCGCAGCCCCCCTCTTCCTGCAGCAGCTGTTGCAGCTCCAAATTGCTTCTCCTCCTCACCCACCTGGTGATTATGGAGCACCAAGCAGGCAGGGAGAAGCATCTGGAGCCCAACCTTTACTTACTGGAGCAAAGTGTTCCTCCTCCACGCTGTGTCTGTTTGAAATGCACAGGAGCAGCGCATGCTTCCAATAGGAAGCTCTACTTACCAGAGCGCTGCATGCAGCCTCACTCCCTCCTCTGCATGGCTTTTTTTTTTTAAATGAACAGGAGCAGTACCTATTGGGAAGCACGTGCTACTCCTGTTCATTTCAGACAGGAGCTGAGTGGAGGAGGGAGTGAGGCTGCACACCGAGCTCCAGTGAGTCAAGGGAAAGGCCTGGGGGTGCCTCTCTTCCCTCTCTCTAGCCAAAGGGGCACTCGCTGCCCCCACTTGCTCACTTGCCAGTACACTTGTCCTCCCCCTCATCCATGGGTGTGCGCACATGTGAGTGAGCATAGAGGTGGCAAAACTGGCGGGATTCAGGCCAGATGTTGCTCATCAGGGCTGCAGTGCTGGCACCAAGTTGCTGAGGCCCAGGTGCAAAGTCCTGCCCTGCCCCCCCTCATCTACCCCCTGCTTGTGCATTGTTATTGAGGGTTGAGGAGTCTGTCCACCTGGCCAGATGGGCCCTCTAATGGGGGTGGGCTCTCAACCAGTGCACAGCCGGCCACCCTCTGATGTCACCCCTACTGTAGGGGCCCTACAGGGCTTTACTTCTACTATTTAAATTGTCGTCCCACTTTCTTCCTAAGGAGCTTAGGAAGTAACATTATTATTCCCACACTTCATCCATGCAACTATCCTGTGATGTTAAGACTGAGAGATAGTGACTAGCCAATATCATCCAAAGAGTTTCATCATGGCTCTGTGGGAATTTGAGGGGGGTAGGGAAGCACTCAGGTGGTATCACATTTAAAGAGACCATGCAAGGAAGGAATGCTTCCCTACCCCCTCACTTCACTCCCTCGTGCAGTCCTTTGAAATAAAAGAGGAAATCCTGCACATCCTGTTTTGGGAAAAGAACTGTGTGAGGAAGGAGCAAAGCAAGGAAGTGGACGACCTGCTTCCTGCTTACATTCAGCGAAAGGAAATGGATCATGCAGCTTTGTCCATCATGGTAGCAGGCTACACGGAGGCCGTGGCAGACTCAGGGTGAAAGGCACCTCGGATCTGCCGCTCCCCCCTGCCACATCATCCACTTCATGGATAGGTCAGCACTGGTAGTAGGGTTGGCATGGTTCAATGGGCAGCATTTAGAGCGCCTTTTACAGCTGCGTGCGCGCGCACACACACACACACACACACACACACACACACACACCACCACCACCACCACCACCACCACCACCACCACCACCTTTCTTGGTCATTGGATTTCTCCGACTTCAATTCGTTGTACATGGGGAGGCTGTTCTAAACCCCAAGGGGTTTTTACAATATAATAACGTTCTAATCTTTCATAGAACCCTTCATTCTAGATGTTTCTTTCACAGTCCAGCTCTCTCTCTCTCTCTCTCTCTCTCTCTCTCTCTCTCTCTCTCTCTCTCTCTGACGTTCGCCTCACCACGCTTCAGCTGACAGGGCAACCTTGACTGCCACTCAAGTGCACTCAAGTACAAGCATTACTAGTAACTGCATTGGCACCCTGTGGTCTTCCTATGGCACATCAACATGGCACAGGTTTTGAACTATGTAGCCCAAAATCAATAAGGTCAGTACACATTTTCCCCACAAGCCCTCATCCTTTTTTCCATGAAGTTTCTACACCCTGTGGCCAACTGGCAAGGCCCTCTTCGTGCCAGCTTTGAGAAGCTAGGGCAAAGAGAATCATTCCTTGGTTGCTGCTCCTTGTCCTTGGAACCCCCTCCCCCCATGGAGGTCTGCCCTAGCCTCAGCGGACTTTTTTTGAGGCAACATAGGCAGATCTTTGGCAGAGGAGCAAAAACCTCAAGATGGCCATTTAAGAGAATATTTTAGCTGTGTGTGTATGTGTACACATGCGCGCACAATGCACATGTGAAAGAGATGTGCAATATAGTTCAGTGGGGGCTATTCCCAAGTAAGTGGGCATTTGATTGCAACCATAATCTCTTAAATATTATAAATTGCCCACAGTTTATACTGCAGAATAGGAAGAACTGAGGCAGGGATACATTAGGCAAGAAATAAATGGAATTATGTGACCAATTCACTACAAGATGGAACTGGCTACTGTGTGGATGCTGAGATTGGCAGAGCAGTTGCTCACGCACATATCCTACACCCTGCTTACGTTTCACAGTGGAGAGGGGTGACCAAAGCCTTGTTTACTATCTGAGTGTTACTATAACAGACAGGAGCAAAGGAGGAATGATTTGGGACTTGCGCTGTCCGTGTGACAGATTGTCAAAATGAAGCAGAAGTGACCTGTCATTTATTTTAGTGGCAGTTTGAGCTTTTGTGTTAAATGTCTTTGTAGATTTGTAATGCCTTTAACAAAACAAAACAAAAATGCCCTTGTAACCATCCAATGTGGTGTGTTTAATTACCAGGTAAAAGGTTTTTTTTCTTCTTCAAGCCTCCATTTAATTATTTGATTGCATGGTAACTAAAGAGTGAAAGAGGGTTGTAGCCAGAAGGCACTTCAAAGCAGGGCCTTGATGTTTCTGAGTGGGCATTAGCGGTTTCTGAAGGCAAGAGATTGTTAAAAAAAAAATATTAAACCCCTCCTGATGATCCTGCCAGCAAATCTCCCCACCAACCAAAAAAGAAAAAACACACCAAAAAAACACAACATAAACAGTGGAATCCTCTGCCAAAAAGGGGGGGGGGAGAGTTCAAAGAGATCAGAGAGTTTTCATGTAAAGTTTAGAGTTTATGGCATGACTGTTGGCTATGAAGCCTCACTGTTTGAACTCTTGTTTATTAAAAACAGTTTCCCTGCCTTTCACAGGATTCCAAAAGACAAGAAAAATGGGCAGGCTTTTCCATACTGCTGCAACATTTCCAGGCACTATTGATTCATATCTATTGGCTTTATCTCCCTCTCCCTCTTTTTTTGATCAAAAGCAAAGGAAATCCAAAGGAAAGGCAGGGCAAAGCTTTTTAGGATGTGAAACAGAGACGAGGTGTTTCGCTCCCTACCACCCGCCCATTTCTCCCCATTTTGTATGTTTGCATAAACAATCTTAACAATTCTGTCCAAGCTCTCTTGTTTAAACTGCTTTGGTGATGATGACTGCAATGGAGCTGGCTTCAACAGATTGCAGGCACAAGACCAGAAAGACTTTCAGGGCTTCCCACCAGGAGGCCACAGTGAGACATTGGCCATGGAGGGCACAAACCTTGGGTAGCCGCAGGAATAACTGTTGGTCAGCTGGTCCCAGAAGGGGGAAATGATTGACAGTATTGTTCAGATAACCAAAAGCGTGCCCCAAAGAGAAGATCTAGGGCAAGTTCAAATGACATTTCAAACTGCTCGCTTAAACACACTGGGGTGGGTGCACATGTTCATTGCTATCACGCCCCATTGTTCATGCTATCACGCCATCATCATCTAATCATGTGGGGGGGGGTGTTCATCCTCAACACATATCAGTAGTTTAAATAATTCCATAGTTGGAATATCATTCAAACCGGCTCTGACTTTCTGCTGTTTGGGGGAAGTTTCTGTTCATCCACACAGTTTAATAGTACTGGACATACAATATACAGTAATAATATAAGAATATTTATATACCACTTTTCACAACAATGTTCACAAAGTGGTTTACAGAGAAAATCAAATAACTCCCTGTCCAGGCTCCTTTTACCTAGTAATTTACCTGGGACAGGGACAGACTCTCCCCCTGCTAAATATAAGAGGATCACCCATTGAAAAAGTGCCTCTTGCCCAGTTAGCAGGGTTAGTCAGACAGACTCAGTCAGTATCCAGTAATTCTTTGTATCTGTTGCTACAAAATTTAAACTGCGTGTTGGGAGTAGTTTGGATCACCTTCCTCCCTCCGTGATTAAAAATGGCACAACAGGTGGGGGGGAGCATTGCATACCCACATTCCTCCTGACACATTTAAGGGGGAGTTTGGAGTATTGTCTGAAGTGGCTCCCAATTGCTTTCTTTCCAATAGCTGCTGAACTTCAAGTGACAACTAAATGGGGAAATATAAGAGGCTTCCATCTATTAAAATGTGTTATGATGAGAAAATCTAGGACCTGTTTGGACAAAGGAAGCATCACACCAAATTAAAAGCTTTCAAGGTCAGATTGTTTCTGATAGTTTCCTAATCACTCCATTGTCTTTCATTACATTTGCCAAAAGAAATAAAAGCCAGGATGCGCAACCAATTAACAGTGCAATTCTGCCTAATATGCGGCCGGCCTAAAGGGCCGACCACTGTATCCTAGGCCCATTGCAGCCTGCCCCGGAGCTGCTAGGCCGCATCTCGAGAGAAGGGGACATTTGTCCCCTTCCCCAGGTGTAAGCGAGCCTATGGGCCTCCTCGGATGCATACCAGGTCCAGACCTGGCGTACATTCAGGGAGGCGGTGTGAAGGTGTCGCGGGCCAGGAAGGGTCTAAGGATATCGGCGCCAATATCCATGCCCCCTCCCCACCTGGGCCGGCCAATGGCCCCCCCTCTTGCCACCCCGTCCCACCCTCCCACCGACCGGCATGGGACCTACCTGTGGCTAGAGTTGGATGAGTTGTGAGGCATAGTAAGCGGTTACGGCATCTGCACCAGTGCCACTTACTCTCCGGGTGTCGAAAACGTGTCTTACGGCAGCCGCACCGCTCCAAAGTTACACAGGATTGTGCCGTAAATGTTGTTTATTAGTTTTGAATGGGTTACTATTGTGGTGCACTCAGGAACTGCATATTAACTGTACACTGTTCTCGTAAGTCCAATTCAGTCCTTCTTCCCTTAGACTGTAGGCCTGTTGTGGGCCTGTGTTTTGAGCCCTTTCAAGGAAATAGATATAACCTCTTAAAGCACAAGCCTAGGCATGTCTACTCAGAAGTAAGCCCCTTTGAGTTCAGTGGAACTTACTCCTAGGTAAGTGTGTATGGAATTGCGTCCTCTTAATTACCTACACACCAGAGCAGAGCTGAATCTGCAGTCCAGGTTCAACAGACAGCATCATAACTATGCTCTTTCTAGTGTACCTTTTTGTTCTCTTTAGGTTTTTCTTCAGTCTATTCTTATACCTACTGTAAAATGTGGACCTCCCATTTAGTTTCAGATTTGTGTATGTGCGTTTGACTAAATAAAATCAAGATATATATTTGTTAAAAACGTCCAGTCGGCATTGTCAACAGCCTAAACTAATCTATGAGAGCTACGTAACTATTATGCTACATAACTACCGGGTATGTAACTAGCTGGAAGCATCCCATATCCCAGCTGGAAGCATCCCATATCTATGACAGAAGATGATTTGCTTTTCTACAAGTCAACGCTAGCATACTTTGAGACAGACAGAACTTCTGCAATGCAATCACCCTACCTGGTACAGCCTTGCTGTAGAGAGCTTGCTCTTCTCAGACAACCCTCACAACAAAGTATTAAGGCTGTCATTTCTAATGCCCCCTGTTTTTACTAGATAAAACAAATATATCAGATGCATCTGGTGTCAATGCTAGTTTGTGTGCCTGTATGCACACCGATCTTTTTCTAATTTTGATATTGTAATAGTATACATTAGAGAAAGGTTAGTCTTCTGGGTAATTGCTTTATAGAACAATTAAGCACAAGGGCATAGAAAGCAACATGAAAGGCAGCAGCATATGTATACCGACTAAATAATGCTTATTAAAAGCTCTCATTGCCCTCGACAGGCTAAAGGAGGACCAGTGAATTCCCAAGATGTTGTATTCTCACTGTCATCCATGTGTGAACCACCTGAGGATGATATTCCTCTTTGCCACCCCTACCTTCAGGGTCAGGGGTGCATTAGAAACTTCAAGGATTGATGGGAAAATGTGAACTTAATTTTAGATTCTGTTTCCCTTAAACCCAGCCCAGCTCCAGTAAAATCAGATTAAATTGCCTCCAGCTACTGATGTTTGGAGGTATTAAAGTCAGATCAAAGCTCCTTTAACCAGCCCTTTTTGGTAGCACATTTGATGAGAAACACAGGTGCTCTCAAATATTAAGCTAGCAGCCTGGCTGATTCTGAACGCTGCCTTGCTTCTGATCCCCTTAAATATCAATCAAGAGGAGAAAATGATGTTTTAATAGACTCGTAGATGTTTTTTTCCCCTCCCTTGTTCTGGATGTGATTTGAGTTGCTTCCCTGTCAGAGTTATTAGAGTTTCGGCTTGCTGCTTTTTGTTGATAGTTCCCGTAAAAAGAGCCTCTCTCTTCCAAGAGGATATTCTGTTTAAAATGCTGAATATGCTCTGCTTGATGAGCCCAGAGGACAGAACGACCTTGTTGGGGACATCTTCAGCAGAGCGGTGCGCACATTATTTGGTGCATACACCTGCATTTTGCATGTTCAGGCACTTGCTTGGAATGCAAGTGTGCCCAATGCCTATCTGTGAAGAAATATGAGCATTTGCCTGTCAATAATAATAATAATAATAATAATAATAATAAAATTAAACTACAGGAAAGCAAAAAGAAACACGGTGTATAAACAGGTGTTATTAATTGAATCTGCATCCACTTGTAATTGGGCATTCTTCAAATAGATACTTTTTCAAAGGCTGGCAGTAGCAGAGACAAACAGAGAGGGGGAGTACTCTGAAATCTATATTAAGGCCAGAAGGACATCAAATGGGAGCTCTGGGGAGGGATAGCAACTTTGAGACACAGAAACACTGCCCAGGTCCTCCAGTGCTCAGTTCAGGACCATTCCAAGTGATGGAGGTGGTACAGTCTGTATGTGTGGTGGTGGTGCCCGTCATGCTCTCCTGTCTCTTTTAATAGCCCCGGCACAATGAAGGAGAATGCTGGAGCATCTTCTCTCACCCCACTCCTCTCCCAGTTCCCCACTCCCCCTGCCTGCTCTGTGTTCTCTTCAACAAGTGGCAAAATGAAGGTGAGGGACAGGACTATTGATGGGAGGAGCTCAGGTTGTGTCCTCCTTTATATCTGCATGACTGTTCAGAAGATGAGAGAGTCCTCCAGCTTGCAACCACCTTAGGGAGCAAAATACAAATGCAAAGAACAAAACCCTGATGTTTGGTTAAAACTAAAGAAAAAGAAAAGCAGCTTTGGGTGGGGACAATTCTGAGTGGTAGGGACTGGGGGAGGGATGCTGAACCCTCTCCCCACTGGCCATACTTCCGTTACAAATCAACTCCCCCAATTGTTAATCTTCACTATATATTTTCCATTTCTAGGCAATGGATGTGTACGTGGGGAGGGGGGTAATCTTGCTTTGTAGTGGGATCATTTTTGTTTCCTATTTTTAAGTCCACTATCACTGTACTTTGTTCTCTGCTTGAGAGCTCAAAGTGCCCTGTTCATCTTAGCTTATGTCATATGGATTTGTGCCATATGAGGCTAAAATTGCCCATTTTAGCATTTAACCTAAATGTCAAAAATGCCTAGTGTCTAAATGCCAAAAAAATACCTAGTTTAGGTTGCAAATGGAGCCTCCCATGTTAACTCCAAGTGAGACAGAATTATGCAGTGTACAGCCAGTGGTTGTATTAATACACAGCGTAATCCCGTGTAACTCTTGCACTGGTGTAACAGTAGATCCACCAGTGTACTTATGCCAGTGTAACTTGCCATATGCCGATGGATGAAAAATGAAAACCGGCGTAGCCCCTCTTGGATGCCGTGCACGTACAGTTCGGATGCAAGACGGACGCCAGCACAGGGGGCATTCCAAGGGTGTCCAAATGCCTCCAGAATGCTCCCTGCACCGGCGGAGTTGTGCTGGCATCTGTCCTGCATCTGAACTATGCATGCGCGGCGTCCGAGAGGGGTTACGCTGGTGTCCGTCCTGCTGCGTTCATCAACGTACGGCAAGTTGCACTGGCATACATGCACTTACACGTGGATCTACTGTTATACTGGTGCAAGAGTTACACAGGATTGTGCTGACAATGATTTCCTCAGATATCCTCTTATGGATATGAATTGTGCTGCTCAACTAAACCAGCACAATGCATTGAATTATCCTCCGAAGACTCTACAAAACAGAGATTCCTGTAGAAACAGAAATCCTTTGGCAATCTCCCATTCAAAGATGGTCGTCATACATAGCATGCCCAGTTCCCTGCAACAGGCAAGATCTGATTAGCACAGCCTAAGGTTGTGTTGCTGTAGGCCAAACGGAACCATATTTTAGACACATTACTGTGTCTGTTGAAATTAACAACTATTGTGATAAATCCCCATTCTAATTAGAAAACACAAACAATGTTTCTCCTCCCATGGTTATATGTTATGCTCTTTAATGCAGAATGCAATAAAAATAGCAGCCATACAATGAGAAAAACAATCACGTTGACTCTGACCTGCATGTTAAGTTTATAACAAGCAGTAATTCTTGTCAATTGGTAAATCGGGGTACAGTGAAGCTCGAACAAAAATAATGCCGATGATGCCACTGGAGAGACTAAATATGGGCAAAAAGACCAATCAGGGAATGAATGAATGAATGAATGAATGGAGTGTTATTCAAACATGCATGTTCATTACTCTAGGGCTGTAATATCAAGAGATGTCTTGCATGTGGTAAACAGCCATTACAAGTCTAATTCCACAGACAAAGCTCTCAGTACTTGACCAATTGCAGCACAATACTTTTCAATGGATGACAAGTCACACATTGCGCTGCAGCTATTGAGTGTTGAACATGCATGAGTGAATCTGGCCTCAGTCTCTCAGTTTCACCCTATAAAATTATGCAATAATAAGTCAAACCTATATTTAAACCCACAGCGATGGAGTTTTGCAAAGTACCAGTGACCATAAACATATACTGTACAAGGAAATTTCTTTAAAAAACGTGTATCAATGCATGAGAAAAACATTGTTTTGATGGTGAATGTTGGCTCTAACAACTGAGTATGGGTGAAAGTGATTTGGGGTGTGGCTACTGTTCAGCCCCATGGGATTTAAGGATATAAGAATTGTCCTGATTGATCAGACCAAATGTCTCTCTAGTCCAGCACTATGTTTCCTCCAATTACCAACTATATGCTTCTGCAAAACCCACAAGCAAAGCATGTAGGTAAAGATCCCTCTTCTATTGATGCTCTACTGCCGCTGGCATATCTCTGCACCTGGAGGCTTCTAGGACTGCCCCCCTGCAGGACGCAGCATGCACTCCATTGGTGTGACTGCATCAGCGAGTGGTGGGGTTAGTTAGGATTGGACTGCTGGACTGTTAAGAAACTGTAGTTAATTCAGAATACGGCTATTAAGATTCTAACAGGGCCAGATGGTACCTTGCCAGTTGTGCTTCAGAACTTCACTGGCTTCCGGACCATTTCCAAGCACAATCCAAAGGGTTAGAGTTGACTTTTACAGCTCTACATGGCTTGGGCCCTGGGCTCCTGAATGAATGCCTGCTCCCACATTAACCTGCTCATGCCTTCTGTGGTTGCAATGCACTCTGGCCAGCAACCCAATCCTGGATAGGATGAGGCTGTAAAACAATTATCAGAGGATCTGCATCTGGGTTGAGACAGATGACAACCAGAGCCTTTTGGGTTGTGGTGCCCCATCTGTCGAACTGTCTCCCCAGAGAGGCTCACTTGGTGCCTACATCAATATCATTTGATACGTTCTATTTGTAAACCACAACAAGAAATGTGTTTGAAAGCAGGTATATGAATTAAATAGCACACAGCGAAGTTGCTAATGCAAAGGATCTTCCATAATAACGTGCATTTCTTGGCTTCAACACCTCCGATTATCAAGACTCAAGTGGTGACAAAATCTGTTTAGGCAGGAAAAGAACTTGCTGATATGATTGAAAATGATCTTCACGTTCTGGCAGTGCAGCGTGCTTTACTGGGGTTTCAAAACACAACCCTCCATTCTCGCAGCTTAGCCACCACTGTAAGCGGCGATTGGCCGTGGGCCACCAGCCTCTAAAGAAGCCCCGGCAAGGCGGCAAGTTGGCGCAGGGTGTGTATGTGTGTGGGCGGTGGGTGGATGGAACACTAAATGCCTGCAAAATGAAAGTAATTTTAAGATTCTACGTCATCTGGAATCGCTGGAGATCAGTAAAAAACCTATAGGAGGGCTTCTTAACAGGTAGCAAGATTTAGTTTTTACGAATAAGATCTGCCTCCCGATAGTACATAAGCCACAACACTGCGAAATGAAAACAAGGGAAAGCAGTGGCAGCCTGACTGACTGAATGACAGATCGCGGTCAGTAGGTCAGGTTATTTCCGTTACCAATCAAGGGCTGTTTCCCGCGCTTTTTTGCTATTTTAAACTCAGAGCTGGCTAACCCTGGGCAATTCCACCTCAATCCGTGTGACTGATCCTATGAAAAGGTTCCGTGTTCTATGGAACGAAACATTGGGCACTGCATTCCTTGGATTTTTAATGAATTTTGGTCCGTCCGTGGATGCCTGCAAGGGAAACCCGCGGTACGGTATTTGAAGGAAATTAAACTTCAAGAGATTTTCTACATGGCGTCTGTTCCTGTATATGTGAGACATTGTAAACTGATTGCTGGCCATGAAAGCTTCCGTAACAAATTGGATAGAACTGGGAGGGGAGGGAGAGGAAAGAGGTGGAGACCGAGGCAGGGAGGGGGGTGTCGATGCCAGCAAGGGGGTGGTCCCTTCTTGGCCTCAATCCACCTTCCTGGGTCCACAAATGTTCCCTTACCTGGAGGCCCCCCCCTTGCAGGATGCAGCATGCGTTCCCATGGCACAGCTGCATCAGTGGGGGGTTAGATAGGATTGGGCTGTTAATTTACATTTACATAAAGCAGTGGTTCTCAAAGTGGTGGGTCGCAACCCACCATTGAGACCACAAACTGTCCCCTGCCCCCTTAAGGGGCGGGGACAGCATGGCGTCGGCGGCGATCCCTGCAAACACTCAGAGTTCTCCCCATCTCGCGGGGAGAACTTTGAGAACCACTGACAAAGATTTTTTTGTTGGTAGTAGCTTTTGCCTACGCTAGCAAATCTGTATTTGAAGGGAAGGTTGAACCATACCTTCCCACATAAATATATTTTCAGTGCTGCCCTGTGGGTTTATATAATAAGGTCTATCTGAAAGGCCTGCCCTTCAAAGTCCACATAACAATACTATAGTCTACTCTAGAAGATTGTACCACCTCCTGCATTGTGTTTCTCCACTCAGTTTTTGAAACTCAAGTTCAGAAGATCAAAGAAATGATCATGCATAATATGAGAACTATGGACTATCTAGCATCTAATGTCCTCACTAGTGTCATCACCCCCAACCCTGTCTCTTTCCATATGTACAAATGTATAGGAAAAACCACAAGGCAATTATGGTTTGGTCTGTCTCCTGTGACTCACTTCCAGCTCTTGGAAGTCCCCAGAAAGATATACTGTCTGAGGTCAAGTGCTAAGCCTACCCTAGTTAAGAGCTGTGGCAATTATATCCTCCCTTAATTTGTTACAGCTACTTACAGTATGTATTAGCCTTCACTCATATAGCAGCATGCAAATAAGGGCCAAAGTACACATTGCATGCAGTTGTGTGTTTCTTTTCCCTGATGGTTTGCAACAACAACAACAACAACAACAACAACAACAACAAAGAAAACAGCTTCAGAGGTTGCAATTGAGAAATGAAGAATCATTGAGTGGGAGGGGGAAGAGAGGTTACCAATTAACCCCTTTTCTTCCTTGCCTTAAATCGACTCCAAATTGTCTTCCTCAATCTGCTTTTCTCTCCACCATAGAGAAACAGGGACCCCATTGCTCTTCTGTGTCCTCCCCTATCAAGTATGCAATTATTTTATATACCGGTACTTGGTAATATATCACTTTTTTCTTTAGAGTGTAAGAGTTTTCATTTAATGTTCTCATGATAGTACAGCAGAAGGACAATAGGTCTTAGGAACCAGGGCACAGGATGGAGATGGGGTGATGGATCCAAAGCTAGATTTACCCCCAATATGTCCACCTACTCAAACCAGCCTATTTTTTATTTGCACATTATTTGCTAACGTTACTAAATGATTAAAGTGTTTTTTCTTGTTTTGTTTAATTAATTGATTTGCTTTCTACTGACTAAATGTTGCATTCTTTCCATATGTTGAATATATTTTTGAAGGTGTGTTTTCCTCCATATAACTGACTAGCTGACAAATAAATGATCCTGTGCTGCATTGTTGCCTGATCAGTTTTTGTGTGTGTGCGCGCACGCGTGTGCATGTATGTATGCAGGGACATGAGGATGGTGTAGTGGTTTGGGAGTCGGACTTAGACCTGGAAGATCCAGGTTCAAATCCCCGCTCAGCCACGAAGCTTCCTGGGTGACCTTGGGCCAGTCACTATCTCTCAGCCCCACCTACCTCACAGGGTTGTTGTAAGGACAAAAAAAGGAGGGGAGGAAATATGTACACCACTCTGAGCTCCTTGGAGGAAGGGCGGTATAAAAATGTGAAAAATAAATAAATAAATAAACACATGCTAAGAGAGCACAGCCCAGACAAGTAACTGGGTGATTCCCAGTACTAATGGCAAGAGGATCAGATTCACAGGCCAAGAGGAAGGCCATGTTTTTCATAGTCAGTGCAACCGTTTGTGTGTGTGTGTGTGTGTGTGTGTGTGTGTGTGTGTGTGTGTGTGTGTGTGTGTGTCCGTGTCCAAAATCAGGCTGGCTTGGATGGAACCTTGCCTGCTTCGTGAGAAATTCCATGGGCAACCACATCTTGACTGCACAGCACATCTGACCCAGGGACAAAAGCAACCACCTAGGAGCTTCCTGACCTGGGAAAAACAAGTTGTTAGCTCTTGTTACCCTAGCTGTCCTCATCAACTCCATGGCCAAATTCAATCAATCAACTGGCCTCCTGGGCCAGCTATCACCCTCTGCTGTAGCTGTAGCTGTAGCTATTAGCTATAGCCTCACCCTCAGTCCAGTGAAAGAACAAGAGAAGCACCCATTTAGCACTGGGAGTAAGCCATCATCAAGGACCATCAAGCCTTGACAAAAGAAGCTTCTTTGATGAGCTCACCCCACACAAGATCCCATAGAATCCTATGGGATAAAAACATAAAAACCTGGGTCACAGGAACCCACGTGTTTGTTGTTCATTCCTCCTGCTACTGTCTTGCTGTGTTTTGTCGTTCATTGATCCACTGGTGCTGTGTTAAGTCACCCCAATTCTAGCTGCAATCTAAGGACCAGGGTGCCAAGCCAGCACCCAGGATCAGGAACCTCTGTTCCCTTTTCCTTTCCACCCTTCTTCCCTACTTCTCTCCCTAACTGAAGCCACTGTGCCAGCACAAGCTGGACAGCCAAACTTGTGGCTGCCTTCCTTGCAATGCACCACTTTCCCCTAAGAAAGCAGCTCTGGATCTCTTGCCCTGCTTCCCTCCCTCAAGCCAACTAAGGCTACTGCCTAGCTAGCGCCTGCTCTTGCCCCAGAGCTCTCTTTCTGCCTTTGAAATCCTGCTTTAAAACAGGAAAATCATCTGGCCTTCATACTCCAGCCCCGCAACTTCTGCAACACATCTTACCCAGACTGGGTAACAGACTGGGAACCTTGGTCTTCGGTGCAGCCTTGCCATTGACTCACAACCCCTGGTTTTGTCTCATGTGCAGTCAAATTGATGGCATGCTTAGTGTTTCTATCATTTTCCTCCTTTGTGTGAGAGCTCATGGTGAGTGAGTGTGTTTATTTTGATCTAATTGCTTTCTTTTGATTCCCCTTCCCTATTATTGTTAAATTATCCCCACAATAAAAGTTTGTTGTTGCACCTTTTCCCATCACCTCCTTTTTCATTCCCCTCTGAACCACTGAGCTATGTCATTGGCCACTAAGCAGGGCCCCAGCACACTAGATACAGTAGTTTTCCCCGCATGTGCGCATGTAAACACATGCTTAAAAGCACACCTGGTTGCAGCATATGTAGAGATCCTGGTGCAAATGCTGAACTCTGTTTCAGAAGATTTCTCCATAAATTAGAATGTGGAGGAATGCACATCATAGGATCACATATGCTGAACATTTCCCAATGCTGAAATGACCAGGAAGGTCTCTGCTCCCTTAAATGTCTGTGTTTGTTTTGGAGGCTGGTCAAACTTTGGACTGCAACAATAAATTATTTTGTGGAGAAATCCTCTGAAATGCATGTCCTTAGCCAACTGATACCCAGTTCCGACACACCATGTGTGCACACCATGTTACCATTTTCAAGCGGTAACATTGCCAGATTCCACTGGGAAACTCACAAGCAAGGCGTGGTTGAAAGAGTCACCCCCATTGTTTGTCCTCGAGTCTGGTACTGCAATACTTCTGAACATAGAAGTTCCATTTTGTTGCCCGACCCATTTTCTGACATGTTGGTTTGCATATGTACATGGGGTACATACCAGAAGAGCATGACCCAAGCCAGTCTCATAAATTGGACTGATGCCAGGAGGCGTCAGGGCCCACAAGCCTAAAGGAAAAGGCCAACCTTTGGCTTTTCGAGCAACCCCCCTCCCTACTCTAGCTGTCTTTCATTTCTTTTAGAATGCCATGATCAGCTGCACCTTGCTTGTGCAGCACATTTTGAACCTATAAACAAGCCACATCCTGGGAGCTTCCTGACATGGAGTAAACAAAGTTGTGAGCAGCACGAAAGAAAGGCCCCAACCTTAGCTTCCCTCATCCACTCCATGGCCAAATGTAATCAAGAGTTGTAAACGAATGGAGGCACCAGCAGCCTCCAGAGCCATCAAGAAGTCTGCGCCCTTGGCAGGGAGCTAAACAACAGAGGCACCTATCTCATGGACAGTCTAGGGCAGGGGTTCACAACCCCTTCCTGGCTGAGTACCACCTCCTGCACCACTCTCCTGCTGCGTACCACCGGAAGTGACTGGCAATGACATCATCACCAGTTACTTCTGGGTTTTCAGAGGCCAAAAAATGCAGGTAGGAGGCTCTGGGCTGGTGGGAGTGCCCTTCTCAATGTTCCCAAGAAGTTCGACCAAAGGCAGGAGCCTCTCAGGAGTGAAAATGTGCTGCCGAAAGCGCTGCATCAGAGCGAGGTTCCAGTGGTCCGAGTACCACCAGCAGTCAGCCGAAGCACCACTGGCGGTACTAGTACCACTCGTTGAGAACTCCTGGTCTAGGACCAACAAGGTACAAAAGAAAGGTTTTGATGAGTTCACCCCACAATAGCTGCTACGTTTCCCTAGGAATTTAAGGCATAAAAGCTGGATCACAGACCCCTCATCCTCGCTAGCTGCTGCTATGATGTCCCGCTCGCTGTTGCCTGCACTTATGAATTGCTCAGTTACCAGCTGGTGCTGTATCAAGCACCCTCATTCCCTCAGCTACCCAAGAGCCACTGTCCCAACCAGCTCCCAGGACAGGTGTCAGACCACTCTTTTCCTTTTCAATTTTTCAAGCCACAGCTCCAGCACCTGCTGAGCCACCTTCCTTTTGCAAGCTGCTGCTCCAGCACCTATTGAGCTGCCTCTCAGAGAAACCCTTCCCCTAGGAAAGCAAGGTTGGCTTCCTGGCCTCACTTCCCCCCCTGAAGCCAGCTGAGGCTACTACCTAGCTGTTCTAGGCTTGCTTTTCAAACCCTTTTCTGGGTCATTCCGTGTCAAATCAACCAATAAAAAATACATTTTGGAACTTGATGTCACGGATTTTGCTCATTTTCGGTACATTTGTAGCTTACCATGAGATGTTTAAAAATTATTTTTTTTCAGATTTTTTTGTCCATCCGTTTTTGAGATATTGAATGTTCAAAATTGCCAAAAAAAAGGCCAAAATCCACTTGTCTCCATACCTTCAAACGCCAGTTACAGGATAACGATGAACGCTACAGACATGGGACAGGTGTCGTTTTAAAGCTTATGAATAGGGCTTTCATTTGATATACAACATGATAAAATTGTAAATTTTCAAGAAATTCAAAACTATTCAAATAATATTAATTTTGAAATTTTGAAAAATTGAACTTTTTAAAAATTTTCAAAAAAATCACACTTAGAGATATATGTCTTGTAGTCAATCAGTCAAAATTTCAAGATGGTATCTCAATGGTATACAAAAATTAAATTTTCTTGTTGGCAGTGACCAGGAATTAAACCCCTCAAGTCCATTTTTCTACAGTTTACATTGATAAAATTAGGTGGTAAACTGAAATGAATCCAAAAATTTATAACAGGACTTATATTGTTGTTGTTGTTCAGTCGTTAAGTCGTGTCCGACCCTTCGTGATCCCATGAACCATATCCCGCCAGGCATATGGACTTATAGCAATACTTATAACAGGACTTATAGAGATAGATTTATAGAGCATGAATTCACTTTCTATTCTTTTACAGGATCAGCTTTTTGGTAAAACTATCAAAACCATGAGCTTTTTACTTCTGTTCGTAGTTTTAAAATTTTCCTTTAGTTGCTGAATAATTTCTGAATCAGTACAGTGACATTTTTCCTCATCTAAATCATCTTCAGAAGTAAAAAAATAATTATTTGTAGGTCCTTTTAATCTTCCCCATCTTTTCTTTGCACTTTAGATACTTTCTTCTTGACTCACCAAGGGAGGTCAAAGCGGCATTTAAGTGGCTTAAAGCTGTATCAGGGTCCAAATACTCAGACTCCTTTATATGACTAAGACCAGGAATCTCATAAATCTCAGGAGGAATTTCCTTTTCAAGTATATTGTTTTCCATCTGACAAGGCTTCTATTCATGTGTGGTTTGATTTCACTATTTAGTGAAACCATCCAATCAGTTACATTCCTCAAGTCTTTACTAACCCAGTGCCCCCCCTTTTTAAAAAGGGCTGCAACAGTTTTTTGACCACTTATTCTCCTCCATATTTCAAATCATGTAATTATCAAACAGTTAATGAATTAAACATAATAAAGACTAATAAAGCAGCTTCACAACAAAAATGTCCTAGAAACCTTCACTAAAAACACACTGTCCAAACCCACATAAATGCCTCTTTGACCTCCCTTGGTGAGTCTCCGGTGTGCAAGAAGAAAGTATCTAAAGTGCAAATAAAAGATGGGGAAGATTAAAAGGACCTACAAATAATTATTTTTTACTGTGGAAAAATGTCACTGTGCTGATTCAGAAATTATTCAGCAACTAAAGGAAAATTTTAAAACTACGAACAGAAGTAAAAAGCTCATGATTTTGATAGTTTTACCAAAAAGCTGATCCTGTAAAAGAATAGAAAGTGAATTCATGCTCTATAAATCTATCTCTATAAGTCCTGTTATAAATTTTTGGATTCATTTCAGTTTACCACCTAATTTTATCAATGTAAACTGTAGAAAAATGGACTTGAGGGGTTTAATTCCTGGTCACTGCCAACAGGAAAATTTAATTTTTGTATGATACCATTGAGATACCATCTTGAAATTTTGACTGATTGACTACAAGACATATACCTTTAAGTGTGATTTTTTTGAAAATTTTAAAAAAGTTCAATTTTTCAAAATTTCAAAATTAATATTATTTGAATATTTTTGAATTTCTTGAAAATTTACAATTTTGTCATGTTGTATATCAAATGAAAGCCCTATTCATAGGCTTTAAAAAGACACCTGTCCCATGTCTGTAGCGTTCATCGTTATCCTGTAACCGGCGTTTGAATGTATGGTGACAAGTGGATTTTTGGCCTTTTTTGGCAATTTTGAACATTCAATATCTCAAAAACGGATGGACAAACAAATCTGAAAAAAATAATTTTTAAATATCTCATGGTAAGCTACAAATGTAGCGAAAATGAACAAAATCCGTGACATCAAGGATTTTTCATTGGTTGATTTGACACGGAATGACCCTCCTGCCTTTCTTCTCACCTTTACAATAGGACAGGGGTTCTCAACCTGTGATACGGGTACCTCTAGGGGTACGCGGACCTCTTGCTGGGGGTACGCCAAGCCCTGCCCCTTATCTGCCCTATCAGCAGCTAATTAAGTGTTAATTAACATGGATTTTAAATTGTAATTATTTTCGGAGCCCTTCTGTCTCTCTGAATTTGGGATTATTTTTGTACTTTGGAAAATGTACTTTGGTGGGGTGGGGGAGGGAGGAGCTGATTTTGGGAAGTGTGACTTGGAGGAAAAAAGAGATCCTTGCATATGTGTGTCTCTCTCTCACTCACTCACTCACACAAACACACACATACACACACACAGAGTTAAATAAGACATTTTTCACATTTAAAATTGTTTTAGTCCTTTTTTACTTAATGATTAATTACCTAATTAATTGATTGATCCAATTAATTAGCAGTTAATTAGCAGGGGGTACTTCAGAAAATTGGACCGTGATAAGGCGGTACCCGGGCCTCCAAAGGTTGAGAACCCCTGCAATAGGAGATTGCGGTGTCTTGGCACCCCCAAGCTCCACAATCTCTGAAATGATTCAAAGCCACCTGAACAGATATGGACAGGCTTCCTCCTATCTTGTCTTCCTTTGTGTGAATGTGGTGTGTTTGTAAGTTTGTTGTAGGACTCATTCATTGGTATATTTTTCACAAGTTTATAGAGAGGCCTGAAGATTAGCCCCTCCAGGCCTCTAACGTACAATTTCCTCTAACCCAGGGGTTCCCAACCTGTGGTACTAGTACCACTACTAGTACTAGTGGTACTTTAGCCGACTGCTGGTACTCAGCCTGCTAGACCACTGGAACCCCACTCAGACACAGTGCTTTTGGTGGCGCATTTTTGCTCCCAAGAAGTTCCTGCCTTTAGCCGAGACTCTCGGGAACGCTTAGAAGGGTCCTCCCACCTGCCCAGAGCCTCCTCCCTGCATTTTCTGGCCTCTGAAAACCCGGAAGTAACTGGTGATGATGTCCTCGCCAGTCACTTCCGGTGGTACTGAGAAGGAGAGTGGCGCCAGAGGTGGTACTCGACCGGGAAGTGGTTGGGAACCCCTGCTCTAACCAATTCAGCAAGAGCTCTGAGAACAACTGATACCCTTCTCAGAGGCCTGGGAGATTGCTTAGGCATGACCAGCAGTGGGAGGGGCAGACTTTTCTCACGGCAAGTGAGTAAAGTGATTTCATGGCCTGCAGAGGGGCTCCCTCCTAGCCCTGGTTCAGGTTACAGAGAACTACAGCTCAGCTACAGTGTTGCTCCACCGCTGGAACCTTGGTGCTTTCCTGCTCCTTCCTTTTCTTTCTATTGGTCTTTCTCCTCTCCTCCTCTGTTCCTGCTACCCCTCCCCCAATTCTTCAGTTCCTATTCCCCTGAGTAACCCTCTTGATTTCCCTACTCCTTACCCCTCCTTTCTCCCCTCCTTCATTTCTACTATTAGGTGTCCCTTCTCCTTGTAAGGATTTCCTCCCCCCCCCCTTTCTCCCTAGAAACTGCTTACACTTACAGCTTAGATGTGTGAGTGATTGCCTAAATGCGGTACATTGCATTGCTTTTTATTTTTGATTTCCCCTTCCCCCTGTAAGTTGTACCTGGTCACTGAATCATTGTGCGAGGAGGTTTATGTCCATGGTTCAGGGAATGGAGGAAGAGCAGGATGTTGGTCTGACTCTCAGACCCCTTGCCAAATGGCCAACTCTCAGGCACTGCCCCAGGCCCCTTTATGCCCACTACCTGTTGTAGGGGCTCCATTTGATCAGTTTACAAATTTTATAGGCTCCTTATGTCACACGCACCCCAGACCATTGGTATGGACGTGTTTGAGTGACTATGCCACCCAATACCCCGAATAGTCTCATTATGGAATATGCAGACTGCAGGCGTGGCTTAGTACACGAGCAGCCCAATCCTACATAAATCCTCCACTGATAGACATGCATTCTGCCTAGGCTTACCATATCTTTGGTGACCCAATCTGGGACACCCCCCCCCCCGAATTTTTTTGGGGGGCGCCAAATTTTTTTGAATTTTTCTGGTTTTTTTTCTTTAAATGTTTTTTTTATTTTTTAAAAAAAAAATATTTGCCCCCTTACTATGTCCGCCGCCACATTTTCGGCAGCCTCGCTGTTGCTGTCGTTGTTGCTGACGCCATTTTCGTCCTGATTGCCACGCACAAGCAGCCGGGGAGCCCTTCAGAACGAGGGCTTCCAGGCGTACATGGCTTGGCCTCGAAGCCCTTTATTCTCGCAAAAGCTGCACGCATGTGCACAAGCGGCCCAGGAGCCCTTAAGAACAAAGGGCTTTCCAGCTCGGCCTGTAAGCCCTTTGTTCTAAACGGCTTCCAGGCCACTTGTGCAGCTTTTGCGCAAGCACGCGGCTTTTGCGCATGCTTGTAGCTTTTGCGCAAGCGCGCATCTCGGCCTGAAAGCCCGAAGGAAAATGGAGGTGGTGGCAGTGGGCAGCGGCAATCCGGGATTGCGCCATACCTCCCAGGATGCCGGGACCAGGGCATGAAATCCAGGAGGGTCCCAGCCATTCCAGGACGTATGGTATGTCTAATTCTGCCAGTGGAGCCAGCAGGATCCAGCAGGATCCGTTTATTCCCCATACTATTAAAGTCTCCAAGCTGACACCTGAGTGGAATTGACAGTCCTCTGAAGATATCTAATCACCCAATGGGAATTTAGTTTCCTCAGGCAAGGGCAATCATGGTTACTTTCTGACTTCTTCTGAGGTGTGGGACCTGGCCTTTAATCAGTGCAAGGAAAAGTCAGCCTTACTCAGAGGTTGGATCATAAAGGACTTCCCATAAAAACACAGTACAGTGAAATGAAATTTTCTTTCTCTTTCCAGTGCCACACTTATTATTCACCCGCTGTTGTCTCTATAAAGGATCCTGTGAAATTAATGATCTAGCTGTGGAATTTTAAATAGTTTCTTCATGACTAACAACATGTGCTCTATATCAGTGCAGGCTTGTATTTACATACTTCTCGTGATAAATCAACATATGGTTCTTGTTTTGTGGAAGTAGAGTGCTTCGTATTATAGTATTATTCTCTTATTAATATTCTCTTTCTTTCAAAAATGGGGCACAGGAGATGTTTCTTTCTAATTATTCTTCAAGTAATAAGGAGACAAGGCCTAATAGGTCTACTCTGATTCCTGCTTCAGCGACGCTCATAGCTCATCATGAAGGGGTTTAGGATGGTGGCGCATAAGTGTTATCATATGCTCCAAAACCACAACTTTGCCTCTTCTAACAAGAACGGATTTCACACACCAGCCCAGTTAATGAATTTTCCTCAATGTTTGCTATTTTTGTATGCTGAGTCTTTTTTTTTGCATATAGATAATTTTTGTATGATTATGACTCTTTCTCCTCACCCCTCCTTTTTTCCTGCAAAGTTCCATTTAATTATTCAATAGGAACCTTCAAGTTTATCTTTGAGGGGATGTTTGGAACTGAAGGAAATCGGAACCAAAAATGGCCGCCCGTCTCCGCTCCCTTCATTACGATCTTTAACACTTGTCCCCTTGCCTTGTTTCTAATGATTTAGACATATTAAGTCATGTGGTTTTCCACATACGAATAGAAGCAAACATCAGGAATGTTTTCCTACTTATGTAGTCACAAAGGTCCTTTGTCATTTTTTTTTTGGTATGTGTTCTCATTTCTCTTATTCTCTTTGAACCTCAGTGAATAATTCCTCTCCTCCTTCCGTGTTTACACCCTTTGGATTCTGCAGACAGTTATATCCACCCTCGGCCGTCATTTAGCCAAACTAAACACACGTAGCTCTTTTAATCTTTTCTCATAAATCAACTCCAACCTTTCATCATTTTTATTTCCCTTCTCTGAATTCTATCCAATTTGTTGACATTGTTCTGCTATTTAGCTACCCGGAGAATGGATATTCCAGGTACAGTTTTGCCAGTAGGGCAGGATCATCATTGCAAACTTAATTAAAACAACCTTCTTGCTTTGATTAACCCCAGTCATTTAGCAGCCCTGGGGCTTGATCTTGCAACCCTTTGCTAATATGAGTAGGGCTTACTCATGCTAGCAGGCCCATTAATTTCACTTGTGCTAATGAGTGAGTAAGGGGTTCCCTGATCAACATCAATTAAAACCTGTTTTGAACGACTACGCTTATTCATTCCAGTCTGCAACATTGCACCCACCATACAGAAAGAGGCAGTTAGGGAATGGTTAGTGCTTTCTCTCTTGAATGAATGAAAAGACTTCAATGGTACTTTTCTTTTTGGCAGCAAGCTTGCACCAAATGTGTTTGAATTGAAACTCTGTATGCAAAAATGTGAAAATCTAGCACGTAAATTTCAAAAAGGCTTTTTTTGGATGCAACACCTTCACCTTTTTGGACTAAAATTTGTGAGTAGATAAAGACTCACATAAATGTGTGTGTCTTCTTGATCTGCTGCCAATTGTCATGACTGGTGCCTCTGCTGCAGGCGCCCCATGCAGAAGGCAGCAAGCCTTACCTTTCTCCTTCTTTCCTTGGTGCTTTAAAACAAAACAGGAAGCACAGAACATGCTGGGAATGCTGGGAACATGCACCCTGCACTTCCTGTTTTGTTAAAAGGGACTGTACAAAGAGGGATAAGGGAGAGGGGCAGGCTCGCTGCCTTCCAATTCACTTCCTGCTGACTTCTAGCAAGCAGGAAGTGGATTGGAGCAGCACCATCTGTGGCAGGCTACAGGGAAGTGGTAGCAGACTCTGGTGAAATGCACCCCCAGTCTTTTTGCCACTCCCCACTCTACTGCTAACAGTCAACTTTTATCTCCTTTATGGGCCCTCTTGAATCTCTTTGCAAAAACCAAAAAGCAGAACAAAACTTTTCAGTGGAGATCATCCAGAGTCTTCTGTAGTGTAAGAAAAACCAGCCTGATGAAAAACAAAAGAAAACCAGAAGCTTGACCAGAAAGGAAGAGGGACCAAGTAGAATGAAGCACCATAGCCCATAATGACTTTATCATACTATCTTCCAGTCTCCGAAAAACTGTGTTGTCTCCAGCCTGTGTTCTTATCTCTATCTTATTATTTGTTTTGAAGTCACTACTTTAAAAAGTATGTGGACAGAATTTTAGCAATGTTTCAGGTCAGATGCATTCTGAAACCTCAAACAGTGTTTATTTCTCTTCATCCAGGTTGACCTTCTAACTTGTGGAAACCTAAGAAGTTCATGCACTATAAGAAAAGAAAATGCAAACAAATACTAACATGACAATGAGACTGAAAAGCACATTACGTATATGAATCGATGCCTGCAAAGGTAGGTTTTTAACAAAATGAAAATCAGTTCATTAAAATTATCATTATGCATGACCCTTCCCCAACATTTATCAATAAACACACGGGGCAGAAATGGAAGCAGTAACAGATTTTACTTTTCTGGGCTCCAAGATCAATGCAGACGGAGACAGCAGCCATGAAATTAAAAGACGCTTACTCCTTGGAAGGAAAGCTATGACAAATTTAGATAGCATAATAAAAAGCAGAGATATCACCATGCCAACAAAAGTTCGTATAGTCAGGGCGATGGTGTTCCCAGTAGCAATGTATGGTTGCGAGAGTTGGACCATAAGGAAGGCTGAGCGCCGAAGAATAGATGCTTTCGAACTGTGGTGCTGGAGAAGACTCCTGAGAGTCCCTTGGACTGCTAGGAGATCAAATCAGTCAATCCTAAATGAAATCAACCCTGATTGTTCCCTGGAAGGACAGGTACTGAGGCTGAAGCTCAAATATTTTGGCCACCTAATGCGAAGAGAGGACTCTTTGGAGAAGACTCCGATGCTGGGAAAGATTGAAGGCAAAAGGAGAAGGGGAAGGCAAAGGATGAGATGGTTAGACAGCATCACCGATGCAACGAACATGAAAATGAGCGAACTCAGGAAGATAGTGGAGGACAGGAAGGCCTGGCGGGATATGGTTCATGGGATCACGAAGGGTCGGACACGACTTAACGACTAAACAACAACAACAACACAGCACTTCCCAATGGCCCCAGTAATTCTTGTCACTTTTGAGATTGTTCCCTTGAATACTTTCCATCCAGGGTCACACACCATGGACTGGTTCATACACTTGACACCACGTGATTGATTGGTGCTTCATTTGGCATCAGAGGATATGAAAATTCTGCTTGCCATAAATGACAGTCATTGTCCCCACATTGTCCCCATAACCTGTCCCCACATATTGTGTAAAATGCAATACACATTAATTGTGCTAAACAACCAAAGCAGCAAATAAATATAATAACCAAATTCAGCTTAATATGCTGGGCCTCAATTTATATGTAAGAATGGGTTTGTGCACACAGAAGTGGGGTGGAGAGGAAGAATGTAGCATTTGAGATGAGCCAGTACAGATCAAATCTCTATCATCCTATTCTCCTGTATGTCATGTAGTTGTGAGCTCTTCCTTATAGCTGGTCAGTGAACAAGAGATGGCATAGATATGAGAAAGTGGAGGTGGGAAGTGCAGATCTCATAGCCAACTGCAGCTCAGCAACAATGGGTAAAAAGAAGCCATACTGTGATTGGCAATAATCATTAATTTGCTGGTTACACCTTTGCAAATGGATTACCCAGGGCTGCTTTGTTTGGCATCAAACGTCTTCTGATGCATTGCTGGTGAAGTGTAACAGTCTCCAAGTTTATGGCTCTGGTTGGCTGTAATCAGGGACTGCATTCAAAGACATTATTCACCACAGACTTCCTTCCCTCCTCCCCTTCCAAGGTTTCCCCCAGAAAGCTTTGCTTCTTTTAAGTAGAGTTTGGCTCTCAATGAGGACATCACAAGCTCTTAACAAGTAGCCAGTGATAATAAATACCATGGTGAGATCAAACAGATTCTGCAACAACCTTGGGAACCAGGCAAGTGCAATTGTTGTCTTCTTCTTTTCCAGATTTATTTTACCTGCTTGCTGTAAATCCTTTGGACATGTGAGGCCCTTGTCACACTTAATGTGAAGAGAACTTCGCTGTAGTGTGTGTGTGTGTGTGTGTGTGTGTGTGTGTGTGTGAGTGTGCTTGCATGCACTCATGCGCTTAATTTTTCCTAGTAGACAGTGGTCATCCTGTTAGTCCAGAGGCCTAAGCGAGGTAAAGTGGGAATTTCAGGTGGTGGATTTTGGGTGCCATTAAGGGTGGCACAGTAGGAGATGCAGAGCTGATGCATGGGACCCAGTCCAGCAGGAAATTCTTTTATGCAAGCTCTGTTGAAATGAACAAGAAGTACAGAAGAGTGTGGTAGCTCTTCAGTTCATTTCAATGGAAGTTGCATGGGGCAATGTTCAGGTCAACTGTGTCCCAGGTTCATTAATGTATGTGGGGTGCTCCCAGTTTGGATTGACTTCCACAGGCTTCCAGTCTGTGGCTGGTTCTCTCTCTCTCTCTCTCTCTCTCTCTCTCTCTCTCTCTCTCCTCTGTGTGTGTGTGTGTGGGGGGGGTGCTCTTCCTTTAAAAAAGGGAGTGAACTGCTTTCTAATAGTCCTGTCATGATCATCTGTCACACTATGCAGTGGAGCATAGGATCAGGCTATTAAAATCTCTCAAAATCCCTGACCTGTCTTACACTTTTTAGGGAGGAAGTTCTCAGGAATTTTCAGTCTTATGAAGTATTTAGGCTTAAAGTATGTTGGATGAGGATAAGGTAAATCGCTAGAAATAGTTAACACTGTTTTGTTTCAATGAAATTATATACAATCTTCTTGAACTGCAAGCCATTTGAAACGTTATTGATCCGGGTAAGGTTAGTTCTATCACAAGAGGCTGATGCTTGTGTGCTTTAGCTCCAAGCTTCCTGCAGAAAGAACTTCTGAAATTCAAGAAGAGAAACTTTTCCTGCTCTGATGGCATGTGCAATGAAAGCTTAAGACACAACTAGATTGCTCTGGAAATGTGTTCGCACAAAGATAGCTAATAAACACACAAATATGTATGTGCACAAGTAAACAAGGATTCACTTGCACAGATTTTTTTTCATGCATTGCAGATACTTCTGGCTCAATCTCACATGAACTGAAACTCTATCTATTGACAGGCTTGGAGTTACAAAGAAAATTGACATCTATTTTTCATGAATAGCTCTATTACTCTGATGAATTTAGTAGGTCTAATGGGGAAGCTTAAAAAATAACTTTCTGCCCACAATGGATCTTTTTTTCTTTTGGCAAATAATAAGGTTCTGGAGGGTGTAACCTAAAATAGATATTTCATAAAAGAGTCATCCTTGAACAAAAACATTGTGAAAGCATGAAATGAGGAATAGACGACAATCAGAATTCTACTTGAAGTGCTTTATAGTAATTATTTTAAAAAAGTACTCACAAAAGAATCTTTTCAGTTGCAGAAGAGCTAGCAAGGGCTGTATGGTTCAAGGCCAAATAATTTCTGCAGCAGGGGAAAAAACCCAGCTTCAGTTCTTCAGCTCCGATCTAATGTACTGTATGTTAAATCAGCACATGTTTCAATTATTGCCTTCCATTCTTAACAAAAATTAAACTTAGGAGATGAAGCATTTCAGAACAATATCTGTAAAACACGACCTGTGTGGAATGTAGATTATCTGGCCGAACCCTGATTATCCGCTTGGACTTGCACGCACGTGGATTTCAGTTGCAGGGCTATGCTTTGTCACAGAAAGTCGTGGACATTGTTGCTATAAAATAATTACAGAAACTGACAATAATTTGAGGGCCAATGGATTGTTTGGCGAGGATTCACTACATGTTGGCACAAACATTGTCATCAAACAATTTAAAGCTACATCTGCACTAAGCAATTCGTGCTGTTTGTAATTTGGTTTTGCTTTGAACCTTGTTTCTAGCTTTTTCTTCATTTGTTCCTGTGCTGCTTTTGCACCCTTGCACTATTGAAGTGCAAAGCACAGTAGAAGAGGAACTAAAAGGGGCCAGTCTGAACAAATGAATCCTGAGTAGATGTTCCACTTGCCATTTTGGGTGGCAAGTTGGTGTGCTTGCATGCATACACATTTACTTATGGGGAGGTGGCACAGTCTGCTGGTCACAAGGGCAGGATGACGTGATTACTTGTCAATAAATTTACTTTTAGGTAAGTGGATCAGATTGCCATTTCAAGGGGCAATTTTTCTTCAAATACCTGTCTGGGCATCATGGAGAACATTGCTGGAAAGTTAATACTTCTTTAACAAAGTACTTGCATACATTCCCAGAACAAAACCTGGAATTGGTTTTGTTCCGCACAGACTATCGCAAAACTACCAAAAAGCAGTTTGCAGTGGAGTGCCAGAAACCAGCGCTGGTGGGAAGGCCTGCATCTTCTTGCTGGTGCCAGTGCAGGGAGCAACGCGCACCGGTGCAGGTAAAAGCTACGCTGAGCAGGGGAGGGGTGGGGGGAGGACAGGGACGGAGTGGGGCAGGGGGTGGCAACAGAGGTTGAGGTTGGGCAGATTGGGCCTATGAGGGGGTTAAGATCGGCAGCGCTGGCACACCCCGTATCCTAACCCCCTTCCTGGGCCTGATCCACCGACATGAATCAACATGGACTTGCTCCAGCCAAATGGCAGGTCCAGGTCCGAGGAGAATCATTGCAGGGACTTTCCCTGGGGCAAGGGGACAAATGTCCCCTTACCTTGTGGAAACCTCCCACCTCCTACCTCCTAATTTCTCCCACAGGATGCAGCGTAGCCTGCTGCGCTGGCGCCGCTGCATTGGTGTAGAGAAAGTTAGGATTGGGTTGTAAATCCAGGACACCAGATGAGGTGCAGCAGATTTCACCAGCTGTTCCAAGTATAACCTAAGACATAATCTTGATAAAAGAACAGATGCAGATATACCTTAATTGTCATAGTCCTCTGCAACAGATCGTAGCCATGGAAACATTCTCCTTAATAGGAAGACATGAGGTACGATACTTTGGAGAAGGACTTAAGGACGATAGCTTTTTCCTTTTTGGATTACAGACATATATTCAAAGTTCAAACCAGAAAATAAAGCTCAGCTCAGGGTGTACATTTGACACTCTGTTTAAATATCTTCTGGTACAATTTTGGTAAGCAGCTTGACATGAAGTACAGGGTTTCATTCAGGAGGAAGAAGGACACAGTAGGATATTAGGAACAGATGAGCAATCAAGACGGGGGCAAGAAATATTAACCATGGGAGAGGAGTAAGGAGCTCTGTGGGACAGTGAAGACGGGCTGATTCATACTCATGTGGTATGAATGTTTCTGAAAGTCCCCTCTGGTACTTAGGACTCCACATGGCTGTGGGAATAATTAAACAGACTTTCCAAGTCCCCATGTGGATTTACTGGATTATATGGTATGTGCCCACACCACACTTTACTTCCCTAAGGACCGGTGGTCCTGTCATGGGGACTTATGAGACCCAGTGACTCCATGTGAGAAGCCAATTCAAACATTCTGCAGCTGATTAGAATCCCGATCACACAGAAGCAACTTTTCGTGAAAACTATGCCACTGTGAAAATGAATGGTCGAATCTGCCTTTGGGTTGAGTGTTGGAAATCTCCATAGGCCACACATTTCCAAGCTTTTCTCCACAACCCACAAAGGCCAGTAACATTTTGAAAGTGAAAGCTGAGGTTGGGGTTCATAAAAATGGTGGGGAATCTCTGTTGTTTCCCTCAGTCTGTTCAATTTCAATCTAGCTTTCTACTATAGCAGTTCCTTTCACTGCATATTATTAGCAAAAGGCATCTAAGGGCCAGAGCACAGTGGTTGTGGGTACCTGTGCTGTACCTTGTAGTGTGTGAGATAGATACACATCTTCCCATTATCATGTGTCCATCACAAAAACATGTGTCAGAAGGTCACAACTGCCCCCAGCTTCCAGCACTTTGTACCTATGGCAAAATAAACACATGCATCTACTTCACATCTTACAGCATTCATGCCAAATCTGTACCGTGCACCCACTAAAACTTGTGTGTGCAGTGCGACATGGTCTTAAGGCTCCAATTTTGGAAGCAAATTCCATTTAACTCAGTGCAATTTACTTCTGAGTAGACATGCACAGGACTGCACTGTTTGTATCCTACTCCAAACTGGTTGAAATCCGTATTCAAACTGGCTTTGCATATCACTGGAATCAGTGAAGATTTTCCTGCATGCCAACCATATGTATAACTTGTTAAAGAAATAGCTAGGGCTGATCAGCAATGTTGTGCCCATGGAACAATATTCCAGGACCACTCCATGCATCACTTTTTTTGTACTTGAGATCCTATTCCTGAGTACAAAATGCACGTAAGTGGAGCCAGCTTGTTTAAGGAGTTAAACCAGGGCTTCTCAAACTGTGGTCACAACAAACTGTGGGTCACGACCCACTTGGTGGGTCGCGGTCCAATGCGGAGGTGGGTTGTGAGTTGGGCCCACCTGCCTACCCTTGCCTCTGTTTGGATAGGCTTACCAGATCTCCAACCAGGACAGAGTGCTAGACCTTTAGGAGAAGGAATGTGGGCAGGTGCAGCTTGTTAAACCTTAGAGCACAATCCTAGGCATGTCTACTCAGAAGCAAGCCCCACTGAACACAATGGGGCTTGCTTCTGAGTAGACATGCCTAGGATTGTGCTCTAAGGTTTAACAAGCTACACCTGCCCACATTCCTTCTCCTAAAGGTCTAGCACTCTGTCCCGGTTCGAGATCTGGTAAGCCTATGTTTGGATCCACATTGGAGCCAAATGGAAGCAACCAGAAGCCGCCACACCCAGGTCACGAATCACCTCTTGCAGCTGCTCCAGACCCTGAATGGCCTCCGGAGGCCTCTGCAGACAGAAGGCCTCCAGAAGTGACTTCTAGGTCACTTTTGGTTTCGCCAACGCGACCTCCGGTCGCATCTGGAGGCCTCTTTGAGGCCCGCAGGGGCCTCCAGAGGCCATCCAAGGCTGGGAGCAGCTGCAAGAGGTGGGTTGCGACGCCTCCGCCAGAAGTCAAGGTGGATCGAGGCGCACCAGGATTGAGAGCCCCTGAGTTAAACAAATTCAGCCCCTCCCCCCCCCCCCAAGCCTGCACAGGGCAACTATTTCTCACTCCTGGTCCTTGACTTCCACAAAATATGACATTTCTCTTCTCTCTGCTTTTAGGATTTTTGATGGGACAATCAGCAGGGGGGGGGATGCATAGAGAAAGACAAACAGTGATTTTTTCATTTATTTTGGAGAGGGGGGAATTGTCTATTGTGTTTGTCTATAGATAAATATTGGCATATTTATTTTGGCAGCTTCTGCTCTCCTTAATGCGGTCTGATGCTCCAGCAAGAGGAGTCAGTCTTGCTCTTTTGCTTCCCAGAAGATGAAAGGGATTTTTTTTTCCACATGCATGATAGTAACTTGCTTGCAACTTGATACTGGATTGGTAAAACTCTCAGCCTCCATTCTGGAGCAATTTGGGATTTTAGTGAAACAAAACCCACTTTCTAAGTAGGGCCAAGGAGTTCCCAGAAACTATTTTAATCTGCACAGAGCTAACACAGTTTCAGTTGTAATGTTCATCATGCCCCAACTTATCCTGCAGCCTTCCATTGGAGTCCTAATTCATGCTGTTTCTCTCTTTGGTGTCTGACTGCCGATTTACTTTCAAAAGCTTTCTCTGGTCCTCCTTAAATCTAGTGCTGACCCTCATTTGGAACTCTTGTGTTTGAAGCTGAAACCCTTCCCCCCGCCTCACTCACAACATCAGACTTTAATTTTAAACTAACTGTTGAGTTTTTGCTTCTAAATGCCTTTCTCGAAATTGCTTCAATGTGTAGCTTTCTGAAACTTTATTTCCTCTTTTCATTCTGAGGCTTCCCTGACTTTGGTCTCCCATCCCAGATTTTTACAACTGCTCTTTTTTTTTTCCAAGAGCAAATGGCACGGCACTTTCCAACAGCAAATGGCACATTTTAACAGTTGACCTAAACACCTTCTTGTCGCCGACTTGGTAATAAAGGGTTGCGGAACTGGGTCAAATCCAGGATTTGTGCTGTGCTGGAAGAAGTGGCTGGGCAATTCACTAAGGCGGCAATCCTATACACACTTAAGGTAAAGGTAAAGGTATCCCCTGACAATTAAGTCCAGTCGTGTCCGACTCTAGGGTGTGGTGCTCATCTCCGAAGAGCCAGTGTTGTCTGAAGATGCCTCCGTGGTCATGTGGCCGGCATGACTCTCCTTGCCGCAGCGCGTATCATGCAGCTGGAACACGGAGCGCTGTTTACCTTCCCGCAAGCGGTACCCATTTATCTACTGCATTAACATGCTTTGGAACTGCTAGGTTGGCAGGAGCTGGCCAAGCAATGAGCGCTCACCCCGTCGTGGGAATCGAACTGCCGACCTTTCAATCGACAGCTTATGGTTCAGCAGTTTAACCCGCTGCGCCACCCGGGAGTAAATCCCATCAAACTCAATGAGTCTTACTTCTGAGTTGCCATGTACAGGACTGCACTGTAAGAGAAGTCAAAGAACGGAAGCCTCAAAGGTGGAAGCCAGAGTTTCTGGAATATGGGCATTAGTTAGAATTGCCAACTTGTCCCCACCAAAGCTTAGGAGAAATAGACAGTAACAACGTTCTGTTTCCTGATTGATGAGCAGGGATGGAAGGAACCCAATAGTTCAATGGCGAAATTAATTTGATAATTCAAAATGGATTTTCCAAATGACCAGAAGACATCCAGAACATTGCGAGTCCAATTTTAATTACAAATTGGACTAAGTCCTGGTGTGCACTGATGATGTCATTAGTGCCTGCTGGAACAGATAAACTTCTAGGCCAGCGGTGGCCTGCTGCCCTGCAGCCTTCCAGATGGCACTGGGGTCAGCCCAACCGTCTTTGTGCAGGGCACAGCTGCGTGGAGGCTCTGGATCCTGCTACTAGGCATGTATTTACCAAGATGTTGAGATGCCTGCACAGATTTAAGGGAGCAACACAGGTGGCAAGGAGGGCTCAGACTACATTATGCAGGGGCTTCCTGCTTGAGCAACTCCATGGAGGTACAGCACTCCTAGTAACTCCACCAGCATCCATGGGAGCAGCAGCACCACTCATCAAGCACGGGGCAGTGGCCTGACAAAGGCCCCAGGTCAGTCAGATGTGCAAGGAGCCAATCCTATCAACCCACACAGCCAACACTGGCAACCAGGGTGAATTAATCGGCATGAAGAAGGAGCATGGAGCAAGGTGGTTAGGGAAGCAGATTGGAGCAGTTCTGTGCATGGGGGGGGGTGGAGGAAAGCGTCAACAAACTCAGGGTGAATGGCCCCCCAAGTCTGTTTGCCACTCTCCACAACCTGTCACTTGATGTGAGCCGCAGCATTCACTTCATGGATGGTGATTGGGCCAGCTCCCATATGAGCTCCAGGAAGACTAGACCTTGACTGTCCTAGACCTTGACTGCCCATTTCCCCCTTGCTCCTCTTCCCCATCTTTTCAGATGCCTCACTTGAAATATATAGTTCCCCCAAATATAGCTGGAGCAGAGAATAGCCCTCACCATCCCTCCAAAGGATGTCCTGGGTGCCTGATGGTTTGTTTGCTAGTTATTATTGAACCTGTTTTGAACTGGTTACCCCTTTTTGTGTTGCGGGATTCACTTCCAGTTCAAGTTCAGGGAAACCAGGAGATTTTAGGTTTAGATCCAGTTCCAGTTCACTGAAAAAACCTCTCTAAATGGTTTTTTGGGTTCAGATTCAGGTTCGATTTCCTGCTCTAAACCATGGCCTGTACCAGAACCACAACCCCCTGGGAAGGTTCAGGCTTCAACCTATCTCCATTTTGGGCTCTTGTGAATTCTGATTAAGTTCTGAGTCTGGCCCAAGTAGATCTAGGGGTACTACACCCCTGCATTCTCCCCAGATTTCAACAGCATTTCTTGTGACATGGAGGGACAGGGACAAAAGAGGTTGTGGAAAACAACTCGGGTGCCTCAGTAAATAGCCTTGCTAGTTTTTCTTCAATCAACTATAGAACAAGTGGAAGTAGGGATGGAAGTAGGTTCAGTGATAGTAAAAAGACTGGTCAAGGAAGCATAAAACAACCCCTCAGCTAGATGTCTCCTCTGCTACTGTCAACTTGAGAAAAAGGCATTATCTCTTTCATGCACCTGACTATTTCAGCAGTATGTGATTTTCAGCAGTGCAGCAGATACGAGCATGCACTATGAGCTAAAGATACCTGGTTCATGTCTCAGCTCAGCCATGAGCTGTGTGCCTTTAAGGCAAGCAGCTGTTTCTGACCCTGAGTACATATACCCCCCCCCCATCTAATCTGTAGCACAGAGGTCATAATACTGACCTAGTTCGTAGGAGTGTTATTAGGATTACTGAGATCATATACTGTATGGGAAATGCTTTGAATGCTTAGCAAAAGGACAATATACAGGAACATAAGAAGAGCCCTGCTAGATCAAGCCAAAGTCTCATCTAGTCTATATTCTTAGTAAGAAAGAACAAAGACTCTAGCAAGCGGTGCTGGAGAACGTGGTGTGCGTAGGGGTGACAGCCAGTGACAAGTGGAGGTTAACCATGCTTTGGAGTACAGAATACTCTTCGATGCTGCAGGGATCAATTCTGGAGATTTCTTGTATGCATGCATGAGGGGCGTTAAGGAGTTCCACTGCTTTTCGGGGGGGGGGAGCCCTATTGTACTTCCAGCATCCCAGTGCTTAATCTCTGTAAAGCCTTCCTGCAATTAATTATTAAGCTGGCCTCCTTTGTAGCAGTAGACAAGCATGGCTGGAATGTGTTTGATATAGAGGGGGTCAGGCATGTAATGGGGGCTAGAAATGGACACACCATTGTTTTTGTCTTTCAGCAAATCTTCATTTCCTTTCCGCCTCCAACCCTAAGGCTTTTCAGTTACTTTTTATTCCCCTGGTAAAAGAAAACAAGTATCATATATGTCTTGTGTGTGTGTTACGCGCGCGCGCGCACACACACACACACACACACACACACACACCTGTGGAGAAGGACAACTTCATCATTCCTTATCCTGCACAGCTACTAAACGATTTAAGTTGAGAAGTGCTATTTCTCAGTGACAGCCAATTACCAGCATTGTAACTCCAACCTAGTGGTAGGTTGTGGAAAGAAGGCATAGCAAGTGTGGAAGGTAACCACTGAGATTGCTGCTATGGATGCAAGAGGTATGGCAGGAGTCATTATTAGGTTTGTAGTGCCTCCAACAGATAGATGGCGCCTCCAGAGGCCAGAGAAAATGGCTTCCTGAGCCAGATCCAGCCTGAGGGCTGCCAGTTGGCCAATTCTGTTCTTGAGAAATGTGCCACTTGGTTGACTTGCAGTGATTAAGCAAGTATAGCCCAAGAGTTCCCATGTCTCTATTTGCATTTATATCCTTTTCAGTATCACTCAGTATCAGGGCAGCCTGACTTTTTCTTCAAACGTTCTCCACCTTGGTTTGTACTATCCTCTATGCAACTCCTAAAGAGAATCCTTTAGCTGCATATTCCACCTTCTATGTATGGCCCAGTTTGCACATTACTGCAGCAGTGTGGGAGCTGCTGCTTCCTGATGGCCCAGTTCCCTACGGCTGCATCAGTAACATTTGGGTGGAAGAACCGTGTGGGCAAGGTGAGAAATGCAGTTCTTTCTTTCCCATGTGAACGTGGCCCGACTCTTGGGAGGATGGTGTGGGAAGGAACCCTTTCACATCCATTCCTCCATCCAAACATGACCAGAGCTGTGTGGGATTGGATCATGGGGAAGCACACTGATCCCACACTGCAGTCAGGATTTGCTGTCAGTCACTGGTGTCTTGAGGGATCTTTCATGTCTCCTTTAGCTGCTTTACTTGAGGAAGAACACTTCAGAACTGTGGACTTTTCTGGGCCTATTTCTGCAACATGAGTCTGCCCAAATCCCATGTTTGTCATCAGAGAGGCCCTCCTCTGGGTCCCCTTGCCATTTGAAGTTAGGTGTGTCACGGGTCTATCCTTCACAAGGTGGGTGGCGACTGAGGAGAAGGCTTTCTTGGTCATGCTGCCCTGCACATAGAGTATCCTCCTAGAGAGGCTCACCTGGCACCAACTGTGAGGTCTTTTCAGCACTAGGGGAAGATGTTTTTAATGTGCTCAAGCACATGACACATTTTTCAGTTGGTTTAAAAATAGTTGTGTTACTTTGGGAGTTAAAAAGAACTTTTGTTTTAGTGTTTTAACTCTTATCTGTTTTACATGGCTTTTAAACCCGAAAACGTATATATTGCCATGACTCTAGTGACCATGAAAGGCTCAACCATCGCTACAGTTGTGTTACCACTTGGCTGGATTACATTAATCTGTTATGGTTTGTAGATTTCTGTGATTTTCCCTTAGCATTTTTATCATATTTGTTATTTTATGTATTTGAATGTGTACCCCACCTTGGGAGCTTTATGTTGAAGGGCAGCATATAATTTCACAGAATGAGGGAATGAGTAAGTTCTTTACCATTTCCCAGCTCAGGGAATGCCAGGCCAGGATTGGGTGCAACTCTCTTTGGTTATAATCATGCTCATTCGTATTGCTTATATGTAGGCATATACACTACTTTGTCCTCATGACTTCAGGAAAAAATTGCTTTCTTCCATCAGAGTAGAAAAATGTGATTTGGGGAGAGAGGAAGAGAAAGGAGTGTAGCCTTTTATTTCTGGAACGTATGATAAACATACAAAAAGCTGGATTCACCACTCCTTATTTATTAATGTTCCAATCTGATTCATTTTTATATCTCATCTCCCCTTTCCTCAAAGCAGAGAAATCCTCCATAATGCATGCTTATGTAAACACATCATTTATGGACCCTTAAGCTAGGAATGATGGACCTCACCTTGCACCAAAGCTCAGAAGCATGGTCAGTCTGGTCTGTGATGGCCCACATTCCGGCTAGCTGAATGTCCTCTGCCATCTGCTTGCAAAGTCATGACATGGAGATGTGAGAGATGTTTCTCAATATCAGCAGAATGGTTTGGGGCAGGGGGCCCCAGGGCGGCGGGGTGCCACGCGGTGGGGGGGTGTACTTGCCTCCAGCCTCGCCACCAGAGTGGTTGTGGTTTTTTATTTTTACATTCTTTGGCAAGTTTTTCAGTTGTGCACAGCTGTAAGGTCAGTAAGTTTATAGGCTGTAATCGTGCCAGAATATTACCCATCCTGCTGACTAATTATTACCTCTCAAAAAAGCGAGCATTCCAAACAAGGCAGTTTTGTTTTTAATGCTACCCAATAACTAGTTTAAAACAAAAAGAAGAATGATCACTTGTGAGGTGTGATTAATTGATCTGTTTCGGGGACATGAGGACATATTGAACATATGATGTCCTTTCATGGGGTGAGGGCAGGTGCCCCCCAACAAATACTGTAGTCCCCTCCATTGCTGGATCCCCATGGTTATTTTAAGTGTTTTTGCAAACACCTTTCTTTATCATCATCCTGTACACTGGAGCAGCCACCCTGACCCGCCGATGCACGTAACGCGGCGAGGAAGGTGGGACAGGGTGGGGGAGGGCAGAATGGAGGCTGGGAAGGGTGGATCATGTCCGTGAAGGAGTGGGTTTGGTGGCGGCAAACACCGCCATCGAATCCTAGCCCCCTTCTCAGACCTGATCCAATGGCACAGGTCCGCTTGAACTTGCTAGCAAATTCACCAAGTCTGAGTAGACCCTTTCATATAGTGGAGGCTTACGCCTGAGTAAGGAAACAAATGTTCCCATACCTGGAGGTGACTTCTGCAACTCCCCCCCCCCCTGCAGGATGCAGCAGTAGGCATTTTGACGCCGTTGCATGGGGGGGGGATGGATAGGATTGGGCTCTGAATCTGGTTTGTACTGGCTTGGAATTTAAAATAATTCGAGTTAAATCTGACACATTACTGAATATAAGCTTCAAATCATCACAAAGCATTTCTACAGTATTTATGAAATGGCACACATTTCTTCCTTCTTGTGTGACACATTTTGAGAAGTCATCAATAAATAGTCTTTTCAAGTTGAATTTAGCGGTTTTGCCTGTGTGTCATAATAGCCCCACTTTTAAATTAGAAAGAAAGTTAAAATCCTCAAGGTATATTATTATATGAATAAGGCTGCGGTGTTTGCTGTGATGTTTAAGGCATGGCATGGATTTCCTTAATTGGATGTTAATTCAGTGAATCATTCACTGGATAGGATAGTAGTGGCTTCAGTCCTGGCTTCTGCCTGTCTATGAGAAGGTTGACTTCCCCTGCTACTGCCGCCCTTGGTTTATCTCTCCTGTGGCTTCCTTCCTTCTTTCTCTCTCCCCCCCCCCCCTCAACAGCAGGGAATCTAATGATCAAGCTGCAAAGAGTCCTTATCCTCCTAGCCCCCTCGTGGATATGGCTGAAGCAAGAGGAAGTTTGAAAGGGCAGCTTCTGGCCACTCTCATATATGCCTACAGTGGCGTCGCCTGATATGGGGCGGTGGTGCGGCGTGCCCCAGGGCGGGGGGACGCAGAGGCTCTGGGGGGGCGCGAGCCTCCTTAAATTAGCCTATTTTTCCGTTTTTTTCTGTTTTTGGGCGATTATTAGTGTAAAAACGGGATTTTTAACGTGTATGTATGCTTTTCAGGCACTTATCTTGTAAATGGGGCGCTCCAGGATGTTCCAGAGACATTCTTCTTCCTGCACCCGGGCGCGCAGCTTCTCCTTGTGCCTGGGCGCGGACTCCGTACCGCCCCCAGCAGCGCTTTCCGGAGTTTGCGCATGCCCAGTATGTCCCTGAAAACTCCGTGGCTCTGCGCATGCTCCGGAAACAGCTGCTGGGGGCGTTACGGAGTCGGCACCCAGGCACAGGAGTTTCTGGAGTTTGCGCATAATGCCTAGTCAGTTAGGTTTTTTGGAAGAGATCAACAAGTCATCCATCTATAGTGCTCATATGGGACAATCTTCTATGTATCCACCCAAAAATGTATTACTACTATGTGTGTGTAACAACAAACATATGCTTTTCAACCACTTGGGTAAAGGGACGCATGCACTTGACTTGGCAGCTAGGATTGGCTGTGGCTCCTTGCTCTGTGTAGTGAAAATGTTTGCTTTGCTGTCTCCTAACACGGGAAAAAGCTCCAAAGCATAACTGAGTCTTTACAATGCCTAAAACATTTGTAGTCCCTCACCCCCACCCCTGTGTTTTTTTTTTAAGGTGCTCAGGAACTATCTGTTCTGCCGAGCTTTTGGCTCATGAGCTATTCCTGCATGCATTGCTGCTGGACTGTCTTAATGTTGTCTCTTTTTAATTACTGTTTTAAATTGTTAAATTTGATTTTATTGTAAATTGTCTGGTTTTTTTTATACTTTTGTTAGCGATCTTGGGACTATTTAGTGAAAGGTAGGCTAGAAATGAAAAAAAAATCGGCATTAATAAGTAGTAAAAGCTGACAAAACCACAAGATTAAATATCCTTCCTCACAACTAATCCAATATCACAACCCTCATCAGACAAGAAAGATAAGAGGAGAAACAAAGTACAAAGCCCGATGCGCTTGTTCAGTACAGACGGTGGGGGGGAGCACTCCACCATGCTCTCCTTTATCCGGGGCAGCAGGTTCTTCTGAAGTTCGTGGACCAAGAAAGGCTGACTCTCCAGTTGGCAAGATGGAGTCTTTCTTCCAGAGCAGCAGGTTTTTCTAGAATCTCAGGCTTGACTCAGGAATGTCACTTTGATCTTCTGCCTACTCTGAGGCGATCAAATCCTTACATCAGAGTGTGACTGTCTTCTGGTGCACTAAGCTGCATCAATAATAGCTATGGGAAGATGGTTCCTTTTTCTTGTTTTTATTCTCAAGGCAGCAGGTCCTAATGAAACATCATCTGATGGATATGACTCCAGATATGGCTTGGTGCATAGATGTCAGCCAAGGAGCGCACTCTTGTTTCTTCCTTCTGCACATGATGTGGAAACAAGTCTTTCTGAAGTCTTAGGTTAGGCAGACCTAATTCCAGGCATAGTCAGTGACATAAGCCAATTTCCTCTCCTTTCCTATTCTTGCTGTTTTCAGATAGGAGTATTTCTCCTGAAAGAAAGTGGTCACAATACAGTTTTATGTGATTATGCCTGGCCTATATATTCATAACCTGTTCAAATGTCCTTTAAATCCAATGAGAATTTGTCTGCCTGTTCTGGAATCCTGTGAGCTAACCACAAATGTGTAGTGGGATTTTGGTATTATTTATTTTTAAATTTTCTAAGTTGACCATCAGGAAATTCAATCAAAGCCACATGCAAGTTAAAAGAAAATGCAATACAAAGAAAGCACAATACGTTTGATAAAACATAAAATGGCAGAAATGGTACAGTAAACATAATTAAAATTCCCAACTTGGGTTAGCAGCTATATATCATTCATACAAAGGCCTGGCTATCAATGTCTTTGCCTGGTGGAAGCCTCCTTGGAGAGGGCACAACCCAAAAAAGTCTTCAGCCAAGTCACTTTCCTCCTGACCTCAGGTAGAGAGAGGTCTCAGATGGTGGTTTCTGGATGATAAACAAGGGTCTGTCCAGGTTCACGTGGTAATGGGTTGTCCTTCAGTTGTCTCAAGCCAGATACTGTACGGAGTGTTTTGCTGGGAATAGTGCTGAATAGTTGCTTGCTTTCTGAGACAGAGGGATGAGAAAAGAGAGACAAAGCCCATTAGGTCCATTTCAGAATCAGAAAGGTCAACCAGCTGAAACCCACAATTGTGCATGTGGTTAGACTAGTGTAAAATATGCAAGTATTTTTAGGAGACAGGAGAACCAAGAGAACCAAATGCAGTATGGTAGCAAAGCTGTGTGATCCACAGTAGCACTTTTCTAACGGGTGCCAACAACATGGACGAAATCTTGTGCCTTGAAGCATCCTGACTTGCATTGTCCAGCCTGCTGTTACACCATCTTGCTGTACTATTAATCATGTCAATTGTGGCTATTGGGTGGAGAACTGCCGAGTGCTTTTTGATCATTATCGCTTAGAATTGCTCTAGCTGAACCAGAAGCAGCTTAATTTTAAAGACGAGACAATCTTGTTCCTAATATAAAGCAAGTTTAGATGACATAATATGGGGCATTTTGCCAAGAAAGGAGGCTCAAAATACAATGATTTGAGTTAGTACCTCAACCAGCTCTGTGCTCTTTTGAGGCATATGCCCCACCTGATAAGTCACTTGGCAAGACTGAGGCTAGAAGGGAACAAACATCTATTTAAAGTTCTAACAAAAAGAGAAAGAAGAGAAAAGCAAGGTAGGGTCTAGCTGGGGGAAGAGCGGGTCATCTTCTTCTTTACACCTCTCTTCTTCTGTGGAACATGGAGAAGGAGAAGGAGAAAGTACTGTCCTAAGCACTCTGAGAGTTCTATTTATCAACAAAACAAAAAAGCCAAATTGTACTTGCTGTTTTCATACAGCTCTTCCTCAAGCCATAAGAAGACATAGGGCAAGAGGCTTCAAGCGGCATTGTGTGCACATGTGCGAAAATGCCGCTTTTGGTCTAGTCAGAAGTGGCTGAGCTGCCGGCCGAAGAAGACGCGTCAAGACCCTCTCCTGGCTCATACCAGGGCTGGGCGGCAGCAGGGGGTGACATGGCGGCAGCGGTGGGTGAGGCGGTGGCAGTGGGGGGGTTGATGTGGCGGCAGTGGGGGTGGGGTGACGCAGCGGCAGCAGGGGGTGATGCGCCAACCTCCCACTGGGGGTGACATGCCACCCAGTGACGCCGCTGCCCGGCTGCAGTCCTATGAACACTTACCTGGGAGGAAGCCCCATTGAACACAATGGGTAAATATGCATAGGATTGCACTGCATGTCCCATTTATACCAACAGCCCTTGTAATTATTTTTGTTTTGTTTATATCCCGCCATTCTTCTCTACTGAAACTGAAGGCAGTTTCCCATCTAGGTACTGGCCAGAGGCATACATGCATAATTTCAGCAAGGCTGCTGCATCATCTGCCCTAGGAAACGATTTCTTAAGCAAGTTATGATGACTAAGGTGACTAGTCTCTGCCTCCTCTTATTGAGTGGATCTTACTTCTGAGTAAACATGCAAAGGCTTGGCTTGCCCCACCCATTCCATTGCTCTCGGTGGCACTTGTTTATGACTAACTTTTGCTGGATGGTGTCCTTTGATAAACAATGACTATGTCTCTATTATAATACTGTTAGCTACAGTTCTAATTAATCCTTCAGAATTCCAGTCATTTTTCATTTAGTTTTCAGCAAAGGGAAGGAGAGTGGCGGTGGGGAGGGGGGAGAGAGAGAGATAGAAGGTGCCTTAACAACTATTTGCCTCACAGAGTTCATAAATGAGCCCGTCACCCTGTACTAGAACTGGTATAATTTTATTGGAATGAAAACCATTCTCTTTGATCTTCTCCAGTTCTTAAATCCAGCAGTTGTGTATTTGAACATCAATGGAAATGTGGTTTCAAGCTTCCTCTTTCATTATCTTTCTCAAAGATAAAAAAAGAGCAAAAGGGAAAAAAAAAGTTCTGAGCTTTAGAGATGAGGCAATATTTTTACTGTAATTTCTTTATCTGATTGCATCCTGTTTATCCATGTCGTTGTGTGGAGAATACCACCCCTCCCAGATTTTTTTAAAGATGTCTTTTCTTTAAACAAAGTGTGTGTGTGTGTGTGTGTGTGTGTGTGTGTGTGTGTGTGTGTGTAAACAGAACATACAACAGATCTGTCTATGCTTTGCTCTTTTATTGCAAAAGAGATAAGGTTGTTTAAATACTATAATGCCTGACTTGGACTCAGTGTGTGACCTACAGGAATCAAGATGGAGATTCGGTGATTAAACTTAACTCCTTTATCCGCGGCAAGAGAAGGCAGTGAAGCCAAAGGGACAACATACTTTATTTTCCAGGATGATAGAATTGCAGTTCAACATGATAATTAACTATCTGACACATTCCTGCCAGGCCTCAGATGTTGTTAACTGCTCTGAAATGCCCCCTCAGTATCATCTTAGCCTGTAGCACAGTTCAGCAGTAAAAGCAATAGCATGTGCAGTATATACAAACACACACGCACGCACACACACACACGCACAGAGAGAGAGAGAGAGAGAGAGAGAGAGAGAGAGAGAGAGAGAGAGAGAGACTTTTCTGACTTTGCAGTTGTTGCTTCCTTCCCACCATAGGAATTTCTCGTGGTTCTGCTTAATACTAGGGGCTAGCTAGCCTATGATATGATTTACAGAAAACCTGAATGTAACTCTGATCCATCAAGACTTTGAAACATCCCTCTCATCCTGAGGAGATTTTCCTGTCAATCTCTGGATTCCCTTAACTTTCTGCAGTGTTGTTGAGTTACCGATGGCTGGTTTGACAGGATTTCTTGGAGTTTTTTTGCACATCCAGGTGGGAATGATCTCAGATGCCATCATTATTCCCAGCAGACCTTTAGGGTGGGGAAGACCTTGCCCCGCTGCAGTGTAGTTTCTCTATTGCCGTACATTGGGTGTTCTTGGGAGCATGTCCAAAAGCTCTGACTTCTGTTTCAGCACTAGGCTTCAGATTGAAATCCATACCTTTGGCACCTTTGTATTAAAAATCTTGAAAGCTAATGCTGCTTGTAAAATCCACTCCAGTTTGGACTCACCAACTGAAGATCAGAGATTGGGGTATGGCTGCAGTGGGGTTAAATAACATCTCACACTTGGTGCATATAGCTTTGGGTCATAATAATTGATTTTGCTCTATTGTCCCTTAATGCTTTTCTTATACTGCCTCCCCTTTTTTCTCAGCATTGTGTTGGCATTGTGCTGTATGCTCTTATAGCAATCATGCTATACCCCCCTCCCACCTTAACCCTTCATTTACAAACAAAAAACAAGCATATTGTTTTGGATGTGTGTTTGTGCAATTATACTAACCAAAAATTGGCAATCACTTGCTACTATAGAAGTCCCGTTTGCCTTTGGGGAAATTTGTCCCTTTTTAATTAGATGCAGAATAACCCAATGCAGATGTGTTACTGGATCTGTGCAAGAACTATGTTGGGTCTATGAGACAATGTTGCCATGCAAATCATGCAGGCTGGATGTGCACTAGAATAGGAACTGATCTCCAGAAAATGGTTTTTGTAAGTACAGCACTAAGAACAAAAATTCCAAGATTTTTATTTTTTAGTTGCAGGTGCACAGCAGATACTGCTTGTTTCAAGATTTCATTCAAGCCATCTTGTTGGGCAAGCAGACGGGGGATGACGACAACTATGACGCTCCCAGACAGCAGTGATGATGAATGTTATGGGTTTTTTTCCTTAGGTCTTTCCCTGTGGGGTTCCTTAGAATTCCCTTGGCCCCTGCTCTTGCTCAGGGTGTACGTGAGGTGCAACAATGTGGAGTGATGTGTCATCAGTATGCTGCCAATCTCCCTCTGTTCAGATGTCAGCACTGTACAGACTCAACTTCTGCCTATTGGAAACTGAATCCAAATAATATGGAGGTCGTGAAGGCCCTGCTGTGTTGGATAGCCAAGCTTGTTGTTGACTGTGTTCATCCTCCCCTGGTCATTAGGCATTGCAGCTATGAGGTGCTTCTTTTTATGTATTACATTTGTACTCCATTCTTCCCTCAACGTGCTCAAAGCAGTGCCTTAGGCCCGTGAGCAGGGACGTCATGGTAAATTCTGAAATGCAGGAGCTTGTCATGACACCCCTATAGCCACATCCCCGTAGCCATACTTCCACTGTCACAAAAGGCCCAGTGAAGGTGTGAAGATTGCAAAACAGTAGCAGCATTGGAGCCATGCAGCCATAGACCCCAGGCTCCGCCACTCGTGGTAAGTTGGAGTCAGGGGCATGTTGTGGGTGGAGTGGGAGAGGGCAGGGGAGGTTTGAGGGCAGGTCAGGGGGAGGTCAGGGGTGGATCGGGGAGGGAGGGGTGGATCCCAGTGGCACCGATGTATGCCTGAATCCTATCCCTTCTCCTTCACCAGGTCCCTCCCCTTTTCTCTCCTTGGACCTATGCTAGCTATATAGCTGGTATAGGTCAGAGGAGACCCACAGGTGGCCTGAAGGCTTACGCAGAGGTAATGTAAAACGTTTTTTTACTTACCACCAGTTTGCCTTCAGGGTGCCCCACCACCACCACCACTATAGCATGCAGTGCACATCGTCTTAGTACTTCTTCTGCATACTATAGCGTGGCAGAGCATAGAATTGGGCTGTTAATTCCAAAGTCTTTTGAGTGGGTTACAGTTGTTTAAAACAAACGTAGAAAAATTGAAAAATGGGATTTAAAATATCCTAAATATACATAAAAGAGTGCTAGCCCATGCATGTTTACTCAGAAGTAAATCCAACTGTGTTCAATAGGACCTACTCCACCTGATGTTTCTTCTCAGCTAAGGCCCTTTTGGTTCAAAGCAGCACCTGAGGAGTCCTGCTTGATGACACTGGCGTCACTACAGGGGGGGTGGAGCTGTAAGTTCTTCCGTGATTGGAGCCTCCGTTACACGGACGGACGAAACGCCCCGCCCCCGCGCCTTCCGACCCAGTCAAAGCGGTGAATGTGCGTTGTTTTCACCGCTTTGACTGGGTCGGAAGGCGCGGGGGTGGGGCGCTTCGTTCTTCCATGTAACGGAGGCTCCGTTCAGGGAAGAACTTACAGCTCCGCCCCCCTGTAGTGACGCCTTGATGACATCATCGCTCCTGCTGCAGAAGAAATCCCAGTGCTGTGCTCCACCCTGTGTGGTGAGGGGTAAGCATACACTGGACATTGTCTTCAAAATTGTTACTCTTTGAAACCTGCAACAAAAAAAGTATGTTCATTATTGTTTTGTTTGAGTAAAATGAAAAAATTCACAGACTTAAAAGTTAAATGACCTTTACCTGCTTTTATTTTGTTTTTAATTGTTACCTAGGTGAGTCTTTGGGGATAGAGATAAAAAAAATTCCAGCCATATGCACTGTTGTGCATAATAGTTTGATGGATGGGGGCAGGGCTCAGCTCCTAGCAACCAGCACCTACTTCCAGCCCACCTGGAACTAGGCTTAAACTGAGGTGGTAGTTCTTTCTCCCATCACTCAAGGCCTGGGAAAACCAGACACAAAGGGGCTACCTTGCAGAAACCTCCCTTTTAGAATGGAGAGCCCCAAATTCTTCTTTGTTGTCTCTGGGCAGTCACACGAAATGGAGTTCTCTGCGTGCACAGAGCTGACCTTGGCAGCTTCCGGAGCTTTGAGAGGCATTCTGCTCCTGTGCTCGTGGGGAAATGCCATGGAGGACTGTGAGCCTAAAGCGAAGAGAAAATGCCTAGTCTCTAAGTTCCTTTCAACGGCTGGCTGCTGAAGTATCGTTAGGAACATTTCCATTTTGTCCCCCATCTCTCACAAACAAAATTCAGTCTTTTTCATCTAGACAACTTACAGCTGAATCCTATCCACTGGCTTCTGCCGGCAGAAAGTGTGTTCCACCGGCAGAAGCACCAGGGTCCAGGTGGAAGTGACTGGATCCCAGTGTGCATCACACAATGTTGTTGAGCTTGCCAACGCTGCTTGCCAACACCAGTGCAGTCGCTGGCAGCAGTGTGCACTTGCTGATGGCAACGACAGCATCCATCAGTGCCAGGTGAGTTGGTGATAGGAGTAAGCGGGGGGGGGGAGGAGGGAGTGGGAGAAACAGGGATGTTGCTTGGCAGGGAGGGGAGGAACTGGGGGCAGGGAGGAGGTGGGAGGGGTGGATTCAGTGGCAATGGCACACGCTGGATCTTATCCCCTCCTTTGAAAATTTCCCTGTCCCTTTCCTCTCCTCAGACATATGCCATCAAAATATTCCGAGGAGACCCATTGGAGATCAGAAGCCTATAAGGAGGGTAAGAATTTTTTTTATTTATTTACCTCATGCAGACTGTCTGATCCCCCCCCCCCTAGAATGCATCATGTGGCCTTTTGGTGCATGTGCATTAGCGTGGGGGATTTGGATAGGATCGAAGCATTAAGTGCGTGCGTGCGTGCGTGCGTGCGTGTATATTAGTAGTGTTATAGCCCAATCCTGTCCCCCACCATCTTCCACCATGCAACTACACTGATAGAGCGCGTGCTGCATGGAATGGTGGTGGTGGGGCAATCAGATGGCCAACAAAAGGTAAGTAAAAGTATTTTTACTCACCTCTTCATAGGCTGCTTGGTCACCATTGACTCTCCTCAGACCTACTGTACACCAGTTATTTTTGTTGGCATAAGTCTGAGTAGAGGAAGGGGACAGGTCAGGCTAGAAAAATAGGGATAGGATCCTCGCACACGCTGTTGCCACTGAGATCTACCCCCTCCAGCCCCCAAACTGCCCCCCTGCCCTCCTCACTCCGGACCCTGTTAACATCCCTGTGGTTAAATGTCAACCACCAGAAGTCTCAGCTGAAGCCAACTCAGTGGATCCAGTTTATAGGAGTCAGGTTGAATTCTACACACTGGCATGTCTAACTGGCAAGACCATAATGTCCCTCATCATGGATTCCTAACATCACCGCTTTTTATAACCTGTAGGTATTAACCGGGCTTAAAAAAGGTCAACAACTACAAAGAAGGACCCAAGGCTAATACATCTGGAGAATTCAGCAGAATGCTGACCTCTATATAGGAGTCTCCAAGGTGATAGGGAAAATAGGAGAAAAGCAGGGATTTTCACCACAAAACAATTATTAATAATTCACCAGAATGAGTACTGCGAGGAAAACCATTCCTTCTCCTGCCTTCCCTGTTCATTTGTTCCTGTAGTTTGGGACTTTTGAGAGCAGTGTCCTCTGCTCTGGCCTTAAAGGGTAACGTAGGAAGAACATTCAACGTAAGTTCATGGTTGAAAACATTGACTAGAGAGAAATGTACTTGTACTGGTTACTTCTGCTGTGAGTTCATGAGGTGACCTGAGAATAGTGAGGGCATGTACAAATGGGTTGACTTTCACTGGAAAATAAATCAATTTAACAAGATGAGAATGAATAACCCCCCAAAATATATATTTAGTTCTCACCCTTGTTAACTTGGATTAGCTGCCATTGTAAGCCTCCCTTGAGATAGTAGCTCGTTCAAGGATAGAAAACAAAGCCTTAGAATCCTGTGGCGGTTTTTTGGGTTGTTGTTTTTTTCCTGATTTCTCTCAGAGAACAATTTTTCTGTTTGGTTCATTACTGGAATTTGGCTTGGTGCAGTTCACTAACATTGCTTTGTATCTATTGGTTTATTGTTTATATATGTTCTTATCCTCCCTCCCACTGTTCTTCAGGTTGCCACCTTCTCAGACCACATCATGAAGAGACATGACATGCATGGTCAATGGTAGAATCTCAGTGGGAATGTCAATGGTTATTTTTATGACTTTTAGTAGTCGTGCTGTGATTTTGCCTCTAGGCTAGTATCCAAGAAAGTCCAAGATTCTTCCTCCCAATAGACTTTTGTACTGAGGAACTGGTTTTGCAAAACATTGCTACATTAATACCTACCATGAGCAGGAACCCTTCATCCTTTAGTAAAAGCCTTTGTATTTCAAATGAAGCTGGCCTTCCTTGCTCAGACTTGCTTGGGTTCATCCACCATTAGGACTTCTTGACCCTTCACATCCTCATCTCCAGTCAGGAATCTCTGATAACACCTTAGATCAGTGGTCCCCAGTCTCTCCCCTGCCATGATTCACCTGGTTCTCTCATGCCAGGCCCAGGACACACTCTGGAAATTAACCGGAAGTAAACCAGAAGTGACTTCCAGTAGCTTCTGGGGGCATTCTGAAGCCCACAGAGGCCCAGGGAGTGCGTCCCGGGCCTGGCATGACCCGGGAGTGGCCTCCAATTGCCCAACTCTACCACCCACTGTGCATTGGGACCCACCCACGTTTAGGAAGCACTGCCTTAGATTGTTTAACAGCAATCTATGCATCCTGCCTGTCTGGTAAAAAGACATGAGCTTACAGTGCAAACCTATGCATGTCTACTCAGAAGTAAGCTCCATTAAGTTCATTGGGGCTTACTCCCATGTAAGAGTGTATAGGATTGCAACCTAAGAGCTGTTTGCCTCCTTGCTGTCTAATAGACCACTGGAGCCAAACACTACAAGGGGTGTGAGCGTGTGTGAGCTGGCACCCTTTTTCTCTTCTAGCAATACGCTTCAGTGTTGAGGGATGCCTAGGTTGATAGGCTACCCCCAGACTGGATGAAAGGCATGAGATGGAGCCTTATGAATTTATCCCCCCCCCCCCCCGCTGGTCAAGCTGGAACATAGCAATGACAGGTTGCCATGGTGTGCCTCGGTCTCCCCTTGAGGAATACAAGAATGCATGGAAAACCTCGTGTACAGCCTGTGCGTCTGTTTCCCCATCTCCTCATACCCCCTTGCTGAGAATATCTTCTTCCTCTTACACACACAGCACTGTTACAGCTGATAACATGCACTATGTTTTTCAAGCCAAGGCTCTGCTAAGCTCAGCTCTGTCTGGTTAGTAATTCAGTATGAAGGCAACATGGATGTTCAATGCTCAGCCTTTTTTTCACACAATGGAATCTTCTGTGTGGAATTCCAGAAATGCCTCTCACAGTCAGAGCTGACAATCTTCCAGATGATGTTCTTTATCAGCAGGGGGAGACTCTGCAGTGGCAGCTTGGATCCTGTTCTTTAGTTACGATATCTTGGCCTCAGCATTGCTTGGTATTAGATTATTGGTTTCCTGTCTGTGGCTTTTGCTTTCCATTGGCCATCAACACTGTTTGAAATTACCGAGTTAAGGAAATCATTAAAAATCTGCAGTCTGGGAGAATTTGATCTTATGTGCATTTGTTGAAAAATAGGAATGGACACAAATTAAATCATCAGCCCTAGTGGGAACTGCCTATCCTCCAACATTTGACAGATGTTGTGTACTTTTGTGTACCCATAACACCCTTAGTCTCAAGCCAAATATCACTGCTGCATCTCTCCCACACACACACCCACACACAATACTACACACTGTGTTGAAGGCGTTTCTCCACCTGCTGTACATTATATTTGTTTATTTTGCAACAGTCCTGCTCTGGCTTTTGAAAGAGGATGTGATCGTAAACTGACCGTAACAGTTACTTACTTAATAATGTTTAATAGAGTGTTTAATCTCACAAAAGACTCTAGTTGTACTTATGTAATAGCTGCAGAGCAAACCAAAGTCAGCCACTTTTACCGTCTGAGCGGAAGAGAAGCAACGCGCTGCCATTTGGCCTCAGTCTAGGTTTAGTCACCTGAAAAAGAGGAGAGGTGGACTTCTAGCGAAAGCGATCCTGAGTGTTAGACGTCGCAGTTCAACATGAAGTGGCAGACTTCCACACCATTGCTAACTTGTGAACAGAGGCTGCTGGGTGAGAGCTTGTTCAAAATCTGAAAGAAGAGTAGAAACTAAAGGGTGTTTTTGCATTTCTGCTGCGGTCAAAGTTGTGGATATTTGGGTGTAACACCTGGCAAACCAGGATTGGGTGAAACGATTGGGTGGGTCTCTTGTTTGGTTTCTGGTTCCTCCCCTTTCCTGCCCCTTATTCATGAGGATGCTCTTTTTCCCTCTATTGCACGAATGTAGAATGTTTTCAAATCAAGAAACATAACCACAAGCAAGCTGTGGGTGTGTGCATTCCAAGGCTTAGCTGTGAATTTGAGGAGACCTTAGTCTAGAGTGTATAGAAGTGAGTGAAGGAGCGAGTGATGGATGTAAGGCAGAAGTGCTGTAAGCAATATGAACTGGCCAGCCCAATCCACCGTAACTCCCCGTGCGGCAATGCAGCAGTGCCAACGTGGCATCCACTGCATCCCACGGGGGAGTTTGGCCTTCAGAGTCCTCCTTGGGGGAAGGGAACATTTGTTCCCTTGTTCCGGGGAAGGCCCCTGCTGGCCCAGTGGGTCTACTTGAATCTGCGCCAGCGATATCACTGGTGCAAGTCCGCATGGACCCATGAAGGCAGACCAAGCCCCGGAAGGGGACTTGGATTTGGCAGGCGCTGCTGCCACCGCTTGCTCCTTCCCGGTCCCAATCCGCCCTCCTCGCCACCCCATTCCGCCCACACCCAGCCCCTTCCACCTACCCCTGCCTCCCTCTCACCCCCACACAGGCTTACCTTGGGCGGCAGGCATCCATCATCCGCTGCCACATGGAGCTGGCTGCTCTCCACTTCCTGCGACAGCCAGCCCATGTGCTCTAGAGTGTCACCCTGTGCGACTGCCAGAAAGTGCCTACCCGCTATTAGTATTGGGCCAACAGCTGCAAGTTATCTCCCTCCAAAAACTAACTACTATGCGTTGCAGTAGATACATAGTCCAAATTGTGCTTGGTTATATATCAGCATCCATAGGAAGTGTAACTATAATATTCCTCACAAGATTGTTGCAGGCATAAAAGGAGGGAAGGGGACATGTGCTCTGGGCTTGTGCTCTGGGCTTTTCCTTGAGGAAAAGTGGGGTAAAACTGTAATAAAGAAAACAACAGCCCAATCCTATTCACACATTGTGAATCGACAGACCTCTGCTGGCTGAGAGGTATGTTCAGGGGCATTTCGGGTGCAGATCAGGGGTAGGAGAGGGAGGATCTTGATAGCAGCAGTGGCAGTAGGATCCAGAGCCCCTGTCCCAGGTCTGACATGCCCCCTGCAGTGGAACAGACCTACATCACAACAGAGTTGACGTAGATCTGTGTAGGCCCCATAGGGACTCAGGCAGCAGTGGAGGAAGTAAGTAAAATTTTCCTTTATTTTCCTCTCCTGGCTGGCCTGGTCCCCTGCTGGTGCACAGGATATAGCCGAGGCTGCACTGGCGGTCCTAAATTTGCACACCAGTGGGGGGTAGGATTGGGTGCTAATGGCAAATCCTATGGACTATGGGTGCTGGTGCTGCAGCACAGGTGCCAGGTGTCGCAAACATGCTGTAAGGCACGTTTTGACACCCGGAGAGGAGGCGGTGCCGGCCGCATGTTCCAGAGCAGGTAAGACCGCTTCGAGCAGTGCAGGAGCTGGGAGAAGGCGGGGAGGGGGTGTAACAGGGAGGGGCAGGGATGGCTGGATTGGACCTTGGAGGGGGTGGGACCAGCGTCTGTGGCGGATGTTGTATCCTATCCCCCCTCCCAGACCTCGCTGTTCGGTCCTACGCCAGCAAAAGAGCTGGCGTAAAACCGAGTAGCCCAATTGCACAAACTGGGGGTTTACCCGGAGTAAGTGGGCAAATGCCTGCTTATCCTGAGTAGACCTCCAGCCATGGCCTTCCCTGGATAGGATTCACATGGACCCCGCAGCCCACGCTGCACACCCTAGACCAGGGGAGGATAGGATTGGGCTGCCTGTTCCACATTAGCCATGTGGAGCTGTCCCAGTGTTTATTCCTGGTCACATGTAATAATTAACCATGCAGCAAAATGTATCAAGATGGCAACAGTGTCAGTGACAAAGTTGATATGTTCCTCAATGATTACCTACACACATAACATCCCCACTACCTAATCACTGGTTTGCTGGGTTCATCAGTACACATCACAAAATAGGTCCTATTGTGAGGCGTATCTTGTTCCCTGTGAAAACCGCCTTATCCGTGCCATTGCCCCCATTGCCACCACCATCAAGCTATGTTATTTTAAGATAGAAATGAAATTGACCCATAATGGGGGGAGGGAGATGGTAAGAGCTTTGCCTGAGTGCATAATGCCTAATTTTGTCCTGTGTTTATTAAGGGCAGGTGTTTGCCTTTTTGTTCTGTAAATTCCAGATCAAACCATTGGCCTTAAACAAACAAAAATAAATACAAGGACAAAGTTCAGAATGAAACTGTTCTGTCATTAACCTTGAACTTAATCATCTCTGCATTGTTTTGATGTGGTTACTTTAATATGCTCCATGTTTAAAAGGGTCAGGGTAGAGCTACGTACCTTTTTTGATCTTTGCTGAACCACTTCTGTTCTTCATCACTTTAATGTCATATTCTCTCGCTAAGGTAGCTGAGCCCCCTTTTGGGCTGCAAAATTGAGTGCAGATGGACGACTGGAGCTGGGCTTTCTGCCTTGAAGTCTTTGCAGCTGTGGCTGGAGGAACAGATAGGAAAGCTTCACTGAGCATTACACCGTTAATCGACATACAACAAAATGTTGTTGTGACAAATAGGCTTATAGCTAAAATTCTATATACTGTACGCCTGTCTTTGTTTGTGAAGGATGCAAGAGCCACACAGAGGGCAAAGAGGTGCCAGCATGTTTTGAAAGAGGTGAAGAGATGCTACCAGGGATGTGGATCAAGTCTCTGACTCCAAGTCTCGAGTCAAGTCTCAAGTCTCTGGGTCCAAGTCTCAAGTCAAGTCTCAAGTCTCTGGGTCCAAGTCTCAAGTCGAGTCCTAAGTCTTTGCCCCCAAGTCCCGAGTCTTTGGTTGCAAGTTGCAAGTCCCTATCTATTTAGTGGGGAAACAGGTTTAAACCTGAATAAAATTAGTCTTGTTGTAAAAGGCTCCAAGTCTCGAGTCGAGTCTTTTACAATCGCCAAGTCAAGACCAAGTCAAGTCATTGACGTGACTTGAGTCCGACTCAAGTCTGAGTCAGTAGACTCAAGTCTATATCACTGGATGCTACAAAGCTGAGAAACCATTCTTGATGGCCAACATGTCATTATGGGATATGGAAGCAAGTTGTCCACCTCAGTCATGCTGAAGGCTCAAATGATGGGGGAAGAGTGATAAGGTCACCCAGATCACACAGAGCTGCCTTCCCTTCCCATATTGCACCCTTTCCATGCTTGTGCCAGGCTTGGAGCATGGTAAACCTGGTGCAAGAGCAGAGACTGGGGGAGGGAAGACGTCTCCGTGTGCTATGCACCTGTACTATGTGCAGTGTTCTCTGAGCCAAGCAAGGATAGGTTGAAGGCAAAAGTGCATTTGTGTATGCACTGTGTACATGACTGGGGAGTTCTGAAGAGGAAGGGTTCCAGACTGTGTGCATAGAGCCTATGTATGCACATTCCTGTACACCGTGTGTGCTGGTGGGTTCCTTCAATGCCCAACATATACTGGTACATGTCCATCTTTCTCCTTTGCTCCCAGTAAGTAAAAGGCACCTATTATCTTCACATCACTAATGACTGAAAAGCATTTGGAGGGAAAGTGGTGCACTGGAAAGTGATGTTAAAAACCATAACAAAACATTGTGTGTGCCCGCCAAGTGCTCAAAAAAGAGAGCAATATTCTTCTTTCCCCTTCCCCGGCTTTCCTACTCCCCCATCTATTGGGTATGTGCTCAATGAGAGGCAATCAAAAAGGAAATGCAGAAAAGCCACATAATGATTTAAAGGGGTTTTAGGAAAATATTATCATTCTTAATGTTTGTCGGCATGTGGCAATTTTCTTTGAACCAGAGATTGTTTAAATTCCTTTTTTCTTTGAAGACTTAATATTTCCCTTCATAAAGATTATGGAAGCCGCCTTGGATAATTTAGGACTTAAGAGTGCTATTTGGCTCAGGCATGTGCATGGATTTGATTTTCAACCTTTGCTAGGTGAAAGGTATTGCACAGTGCCATGATATCTCTGCAAGCCACCAATCATGGGCTGCTCTGTCTTCTCTTGCACAGTCCTTAGCTGGCCTTTGGATTCGTTTGAGAAAGATGTGTGCAATGAGTCAGGTTTTTATGGCTTGCTGAGCTCCCTTAGGAAACTGAAATTCCTGGAATCATGGTTAGAAGTGTGCATCATTTATTAAAATGTATTGGTTGCTAGTCCCCAACATCCCAGCTGCTGAAAATATAAACACACAGCATTCACTCAGTGCATCCAGCAGGTTTAGGGGAGCATATTGGAAAACGAAAAAAAAAAATCCCAGTAATGCTTGCAGAAACCTCATGATTTAAGGCAGCTTCATAATTTTGTAAAGAAGGCACATAGAGGGTGTGGACAGAGGATGTTGCCAAGATGTAGTTGTGTGCAAACAGACAGGGAACAACAGCTGAGTCGGAGAGAACAAGGAAGAAAACAGTGTTCCACCTCTGGCTAATTTCCTTCTTCCTCTCTAGATGATGGAGTAAAAGTGAGCTTCTGCCAGAATGATGAGTAAGCATTGGTGGTTCTCTCCTTGCCAAGAGAGGACTGGGAGGAGGCTCTCCAGCTGCAGGTATTTGTAGCAGCTGCTATAAGTGCTGGCTGCCACAGGCACTCAGCGGGTTTGGTTCACATGATGCCTCACAGAGGTTATTTCGTGAACTGGACCTTAGCCAGGATTCATCATTCTAGGGTGATGGAGAAACCTCTAGATCAGAGGTTCCCAACTTGTGGTACGCGTACCACCGGTGGTACTTTGCGCGACCACCAGTGGTACACAGCAGGCTGGTCATCTGCTTTTCCAATCAGCAGCACATTTTCTGACAGGGCACCCAGCGGGAGGGGGGGCAACAAAAGCCCCCCTCTTGGTCGGCCCCCCCAGCTCCCATCGGTTGCCCCCAGCCCCTTCAAAGCACTAATCTAGTGCCGAACAACTGATCGACACTAGATTACCACTTTGAAGTTAGGAAGCCCCGTGTGCGGCCCCTCACCTTTACCTTTGTTTTGTTTCTAGCCTGTGCGTTGTTTTAACAAAAGGTCTGCTTCTGTGCTTTAACTATTATTTCTATTAGATCTCCGGAAAGCCCCTGTAGATGTCCCCAAAAGAGTCACAGCCACATATACTTGTAGAAAAACACTTTTTTAAAAGTAGAAAAAAATCAGAAATATTTATTGACTTCACATTTTCTGTTCTCAGATTCCACTGTGTGTAGAATATTTGGATTCAGTTGCATTGCCCCTAAGAATCACTTGTGGAGTAATTTTATGGCACCTGAAAGAACAACAATGAGAAAAAGGAAAGGGGGGGGAGAACGGGGAGCAGAAAACAGTGATGGAGGAAATTCATGTGTTGATGGGGCAGTTGTTTCTTGTTGGTCTCTAGGGTTATAATATACTTCTAAGGATGTTCTCCATCTTCTAGGGAAGACAGGAGCCAGGAATGCAGAATGGTGACTGTGTGTGTTAGTTATTATCTATCTCTAGGCCCAATGGGCTCTGAGCACTACATCACAGGCAGCTCTCTTACATTGGCTCCTGCAGATTCTACTTTCCAGATACTGTTGGGGAGCAGAAGGTTCCCCTACAACATTGAGCCTCCAGTAGCCAGTTAGTTCTGCAGACACTTTCACTGAACTCTTAGAGAATGATGCAAAATAGAGACAGTAATTTTTCATATTGGACTAACTTCTGTTGAACTTAAGATTATGCAAGCTTTTGAAGTGCAGAACTTTTCCTCAGATTCTCTGCAGCTTAAAAAGCTTGCTTTTTTACTAGCAAAGGGCCCATCGATATCGTAGGCTGTGTTGTTTTCCTATAAATCTGGACTTCTGACCATTTTGCCTGCCCTGCCTCCCTTGATGTCATTGGACAATCGTCTCTTCTGTCATAGAGGGTCTAGAGTCAAAGGTTTCACAGGACCTCTGACCACCGCTGACTTGCCTGCTTTGTTCTGACATCACAGAAAGACTGGGCAGCTGAGGGATAGGCAGCTGAGTGCTGAGGGGACTATATCTATGAGACCACCATGTAAAAACATTGAAATGGTATTAAGTTGTATTGCCTACGTCCAAGAGCTTTTGAATGACACCTGGTCATGCGAATTAGCTGAGCAGTTCTGGAATGCTCTTAATGAAGGACCTTAATGAAGGACCCAATCCTATCCAACTTTCTGCAATGTAAGGGAAGGGAAGGGAACCAGTGGTGTAGCAGCGCTGTAAGTAGCGCAAGATACTGCAACACGCATGTAAGTGACCCCTCCCACTCACCGTTGGAGCCAATCAGGGAGCAACACGCTGCGAGAAGTATGCTGCGTGTTGCCGTGTTGCTCCCCAGAATGGTTCCAATGGTGAGTGGGAGGGGCCGCTTACACCTATGTTGCAGCGTCTTGCGTTACTTACAGCACCGCACCCCTCTGGCTACGCCACTGAAGGGAACAAATGTTCCCTTACCTTGAGGAGGCCTCCGTGACTCCCCCCCCCCCGCAGAATGCAGCACATGCCCTGGCACGGCTGCATCAGCGCTGGAAAGTTGGACAGGATTGGGCCCGAAGAGTCATTGGCCATGGATAGTTCACAGAGAACAAAGCAGGAGGGCGTGGCAGTTTTCTTGACATTATAGAAGAAAATGAAGGTGATGAAATGACCCCAGAGTTACTTGTCTGAGAATCAGAAAAGATCAGGTCTCTTTCTCTAGTGAGATTTAGAATTCTTTTTCATGTGTATGAAACCAAACTGCCTAAGCAGGTATTTAAGCATGAATCCAAATAAATATACATTTCACCCTCGGAACAAACACACACACACTTTATACAAGCCAGTCAGAGAAATCTAATGACTCCTAAATGGGATCATTCCCATGCATTTTGTGAAGAAATCCCTGCTGTTGCTCTCTTAAATATTTCAATACAATTATTTTTGCAGTTGCGATACAATTGCAATGATTCCTGCCCTTGAATACATACGACTCTGTCATCTTTGGGTTTGAATGTAAATTGTTTCAAAAGCCAGTTACAATAAAAACAGGGTACAACATTTACTCTGAAATGGACACTTGGTGATTACCATCACGCATTCATTCTAATGAGATATTTCATTGCATTTGAAAGGCTCTCCAATTAGGAATCCACTGTTTTGATAAGAGGTTATCATCACAGTTTTATAAAAGACAAAGGTGGTAGCTGCTTAGGCATTGTGAGAAAAGAGAGTGAGTTGCCTGATGAGAGAAGAGGGAAGAACCATTTTTCAACTGGGGAGCTTTGTTGCCAGTTGTAAGCTGACTTGTTGTTGTTGTTGTTCAGTCGTTAAGTCGAGTCCGACCCTTCGTGATCCCATGAACCATATCCCGCCAGGCCTTCCTGTCCTCCACTATCTTCCTGAGTTCGCTCATTTTCATGTTTGTTGCATCAGTGATGCTGTCTAACCATCTAATCCTTTGCCTTCCCCTTCTCCTTTTGCCTTCAATCTTTCCCAGCATCAGAGTCTTCTCCAGAGAGTCCTCTCTTCGCAAATATGCCTTCTCCCCCTCATCTCACCTAAACCCTTTCAGCAAGTTTGATCAGAGCAAGTTTGGATTGATTGAGACTTGTGCAAGGTTAAAAACAATAATTACCTTTTGTGTCGTGTTTCCTGACAGTTCAAAGTACTTCACCTGTATTCACGTGTAAGGTAGGTAAGTACAGGTGGGCCCCCATATCCGCTGGGGATATGTTCCAGGCCCCTCCGTGGATACTTGAAACCGTGGATAAGAGCGAACACCCCCCTCCATGGTTTCCTGAGGGCCCCCCCACCCTGCCTCCCCTGCAGGCAGGCATGCTTGCCCCCCCCCCCGCTCTTATTTTTCTTTCAGCAAGCTTTGTTTCTTCCTTAAAACAAACAGAGAAGCAGCCTCCATTGCAGGCAAGTAGAACGAGACTAAGTCCTAGAGAGGCTCTGCAAGGTTTTCTCGTTCTACTTGCCTGTAATAAGCAGCCTGAGGCTGCTTCTCCTGTTTCTTTAAGGAAGAAACAAAGCTTACTGGGAAAAAAGTAAAAGCCTGGGGGGGTCCCCACGATACGTGGATAACTGAAACCGTGGATAGCGAATCAGTAGATATGGGGGCCCACCTGTATTATCATCCCCATATTGCAGTTGTGGTTAAGAGGCTGTAGCTTGCCTAAGCCCACTTAGTAAGTTCATTAGAGTGATGGGATTTGAACGGGGAAATCCTGATTTGCAGCTTGGTCTCTGAATCACTACATCACATCAGCTCTAAGACGAAAATGTATCTCTCAAGGACCTTCCTTGGGTGGGGCCACTGCCGGCCCAACCACGAGGCAAGGTAAAGTGGGTTGCATCAGTGGTGGGTTGGAAGGGATCCAAGGGGGCACTTTACCCCAAGTCTGCCACTGCCTCCCTCCAGGCACAAACTGCAATGATCTGCTTCCTGCTTATCATCCCCCTCCTTACTTTGCTCCTCAGCTCAGTTTCCTTAAACCCGGACGTGCAGGACCCGGAAGTGCAGGACTACTGTACTGAAGTGCAGTACAGGGACAGTGCAAACAAAGGAGTTCCTTCCAAGTTTGACGAAACCTTGCGAGAAGCACGGTAAGGACCTTTTTTTCTTTTCTTTTCTAGAGCACCATGGCAGAGATGTGGGGCAGCACTCCAGATCATGCCGCGCCTAGGTTGGACTTTTATATTTAGTTCCTGGGGGGGGGGAGGTGTTATTTTTCTTCATTGCCATCACAAATTCCTGCCTTCTCATGCATTCCTAGCTTGTTAGATTTACCCCCCCCCTTTTTTTTTTTTTTGGATTATGCAGGCAGCAGTACCTCTTGTTTTAGTGCAATGCTACATGTTGTAATTAATTGCCTTGGGGAAAGAGTGGCATTATACTGCTGCTTTCTGCAGCAAACATAAAGTGTGCAAGTACAACATGTGTGTACATGCATCTTTAAACATCCATGAAAATATACCTGGGGGAACGGGGCTAATTGTGGAATGTTATATGATCACGTCTTGGACTGATTTTCTACCTGTGGTAAGTTTTTGTTATTTGATATTGTGTATGGATGTTGTAAAGTGGTCTTCCGAGTGCTCTACCATTGAGCTATGCAGTGCTGTAGGGTGTTGTAAGGTGTCACATGGTTTATATTATAAACTTTATAATGTTGCAATGATGCAACAGGTAACTGTAATCACTCGGACTTTCTTGCTAATACAGCACAAATATAAAGGGATAAAGTATTGCACCAGATTGAATTCAGCTCACCAGCAGGGTCAGTGCTATCATAAGGCCAATTAGGAAGCCGCCTAAAGCACAGACCTCAAAGGGGCACAGTACTGACCTTTGAGGGGCACAGTTTAGTACAGATCTGTTTGTTTTTTAACCCTTGTAAAAAAATACAACTGACAATTTATATATTTTTTATTTTAAGATAAATACCACAACAGTGCTATGGAATATAATTAATTAGGTATAAAGTCTTCTTGAAATTGAAGTTGGCAATTTGGGGAGGGGGCTGCAAGTAGTTAGCCTTGCTTAGGGCACACAAAATAGTCTGGCAGTGGCCCTGCTCACCAGCTATATCCTGGGTCCTGCCAGGTGCCTTACAACCCCTCTGTTGTTGCAATTTCAGGCACAAAAAGCAGGAGGTTTAGGGAGTTCCTAGTGGGCCACCACACCAGAAACGGAACTACACTCCCACTTGGGGGGCTGCCAACGCGACGCCCCCCCTACGTGGCGTGGCGTCAGTTTCGCGTGCGCGACTCCAGGGCGGGCGGGAGGGCCCAACTCCAAAATGGACCAGCTCCAAGATGACGATGGGACGCATCCTGGAGGCAAGTACACACCCCCGCCACCTTGGGGCTCACGGCCCCCCTGCCCTACCCCGGCGATGCTTCTGCACCACACAATTGGCAGGGACAGGACGGAATTTAACCTGGTGAGTCACAACTTGTGTAGGCCTGATCTGATGCAATGAACCTGTTCCATATTTTTTCCCCTAGTGCCGTGATGGTGAACCTATGACACCTATGACACACGTGTCACTGGTGACACGCAGGGTCATTTTGGGTGACATGCCAGTGTTTCCCCCAGGGCCCCGACACACCTTACATTTTCGCAAAAGTTTTACAGGCTTGTCTTGAACGTTTAGGGCAGAGATTTTGGCAGACCTCTTTCAAATTATTATCTAGTAAAACTCAGCAACAAAAAAGTCACTAATTGATGTTAAATAAAATGCAATGTGTTCTATAGTCCAGGCTCGGGTCCAGGGTATTTGAGGGACCGCCTCCTTCCTTATAATCCGACCCGTACTCTGAGGTCATCAGGGGGGCCCTGTTAACCGTGCCGCCATTGATGGAGATGAGGGGGATGGTGGCACGGAATAGGGCCTTCTCGGCAGTGGCGCCCCAATTATGGAATTCCCTCCCCCTGGAATTAAGAATGGCTCCCTCTTTAGAGACCTTTCGGCGGGGCCTTAAGACGTTTTTATTCAGGTTAGCATTCGATGTCTGACATCGTGGGCTGGCTTTTTAACAAATGGCTTTTAACAAATGTAAACATAAGTGACCCGCTGGGGTTGTTTGTTTTAATTACTTGTTTTTAATTAATTTAATGTATATACGTATTTTAATGTTTTTATTGTAAGCCGCCTTGAGTGCCCTTGCTGGGAGAAAGGTGGGATATAAATTATTTAAATAAATAACTAATAATTGTTTTCAGTTCAGTTCAATTCAAAATTACTATTAAAAGTAGCAATAGTCAAAGTACTATTAAAAGTTGGGGGGGGGGGGACGACACACCAGCAGAGTCAAGTTAGGCATTTTCAAAAATTTTGACACACCAAGCCCGAATGGTTTGCCATCACTGTCCTAGTGCATAAAAGAGGGAGTTTCAATTACTTGGATGGTCATTCTTGTACACTGGTGACTGAAGCAAAGGGAATGCAACTCCTGTGTAACAAATTGATCCAGGAAGGATACTTGTCAACATATTCTTGTTTCTGTCTTTTTTCTCTCCCTTTTCTTTTTTTGCAACAGACAATGAGACAAATCTCTGTTTCTGATGACAGCATTACAACACCCATGACATTGTGTTAGTGACTGCAGTGTACATTGCTACATGAGCATAAACTGACAGGAGAACCAAGGGATTGATCTGAAACTCCTTGAAGTCAATTATATTCTTTTCATTGACTTCAATGGGCTTCGAATGAGGCTCTGGGTCCTTGGAGTCATAACCATATGCAGTTTGATCTCCTGGGCTTTTCCCCACAGATGTTAACCACTAGTCAGAGCTGTCCTTTCATTCTGACTTCCTGTTTCACTGACTTGTTCACCACAATTGGTGCCAATAAAGTCTGAATGTAGCTTCTGTGTTTGCTTTCCTTATCACCAGCAAGATATGGTAAAGAGATGTGTGACTGATGAATTTGCTGATGTGGAGATGGAGTGGAGACCACTACTGTCCATTTGCACTTCACCTAGTATAGCTGTACAGGTAACAGAAGATTCGGCCTCCCATCTGCTGATTCTCTTTCAAACTCATTTTAGTAGCTTTCCCAATTAAGACACAGATGAGGCCCAAGCAATTCCTTGTCTCTCATCCTCACCCCCAATAACCATTAGGACATCAAAACAATTTTTACAACCAATAAACTAAGCTACTTTGAAAACTGAGGGGAAGGGATCTATCTGGAGTCACCGAGACATTGTTAGGATCTCTTTGATGGGGGAGGTCTTAAATGGAAATTATCAAATGGCGCTTTAAAACATACACCCTTTTGTTTGATTAGCCTGCTGTAGATAACCTTTATTAAACCTGATCTAAAATTACAGCCATGCACTGGTGCTTCTTTGATGCCTTGGCTGTTTCATTTCCTGTTTATACTATGATACACGTTGCACTAGGAGATAAAGCACTTCTGAGGGATATTAAGACATGAAAGTCCCTTGGCTATTTGCTGGCACTGTTTTGATGTTTTCTTGCTCTCTAGAAATTAGCATATCCTTTTCAAAGACTGCCTCTGACGAGAGTAATCCTTCGCCATGATGTATTTGCTAAAAGTCATAAATGATAGTATATTGTGTAAAGAAATGACACATAAAAGGGACCCTGCTCGATTATTGATAATGAGGCAACTTGTGCAACTCTGCTTTTGGCTTTTATAAAACACATTTTTGACACCATAAATGCATTGAGCTTATATTAATGAGGATTTAATACTTCTGAAATGGGGGGGGGATGTGCATAGAACTTTAAAAAAAAAAACACCAAGGCTTTTTTTCCCCCAGGATGTTTCATGTTCTCACTAATTTCAGTGATTATGGTATGTTAAGTGCATGCTGCTTTGGTAATGAGCAATGGCAGAAAGGACTGGTTCCACCAAGCTGAAATTGTGCTGGCATGCTTCACTCATTATTTTGATGTTGCATTAGTTGCACTAGTGGACAAGGTGGCTTCATTGTGATCATTTGCTGTGAAGTTATATTGAAGAATCGGTTTGTATTCTGAACAAGGCCTTTGACACTCACATAGAGACCAATCCACCAAGAATGGCTCCCATAGAAACCCCATTCCCATCATCGTTCAAAAGAAAAGACATTTTATGGATTTGCAGCCCTTATTAATAGGGTGAAATAAATGACGCAGTAAGGAACACTTCATTACCACCAAAATGGACAAGATCAAAAATTCAATAAAAATAGACCTGCCAGTTACAGTACTATGAGAAGTAGTCTAGCGGCTAGAGTCTAGCCGTTTAATCTGCCTTCGCTTCTTTGGAAACAAATTAAAACAACTTTGCAAAACTTGACTTGCTAGATGTGAGCACAGCTCCTTACAAGGACTTGTGTTTTGTACAGGTAAGGTGAGGAAACCAAACTGGGCAAGAGACCAACTGAGTATGATTAGGGTTTACCTCCCACCCCCGAAACGACTTGATTAGCTGTTCAGTTTTGAAGCACGGTGATAGAAAATGTTGTTCTATTCTTGCCTTTTTCAGGTACCTGTCATTGTTTTCTTGATTCAGCAAGGATGCACTGATGGAAAAGGACTTGAAAGGGAAGAGCCTAGGCACACCTTGCCATGGTTTTTGAAAGTTTACCAGATATATTAAGTGATGTGAACAGTTCGTACTGCCTGACTGTGCCAATATCAGATGTCAACTGTCACACAAAGGAACAGAAAGGTCATGAGACACAGCCTTCCCAGTCTGTATTCATCCTGCAAATGAAGGCCAAGTGAGCTTTGGCACTTCTGGTTCATGGGAGGTGTCTCTCTGTCAGACTCCTGCATAATGGCTTGACTTACTCTGTTCCTAGGAAGTGCAGCCAGATGCAAACTTTCAGCCTCCACTTCCTCGGTAAGCTACAAAATGACATCAATTAACTTGAGCATGTTTTTTGATGCGCTCTTTATTTTTCAATATTTGTGAGAAATGACTGAATCCTTTGGTAACTTGTTAATAACAACTGGATGGTCACAGAAAAAGAACATGAAGTTTGGCAAGTAATTCTTTGCCAGTGTACATATTAGGCTGTTATGGGCAGGAGTTTGGTTGTACGTACAAAGAAAATAAGAGCAACTATGAAAAGGTGTTAACATGTTTTTCAACTGGAGATCGTGTCGGAGGCAATGCATTTTTTTAACCCTAGAGTATGATGGATACTTCGAACACTGTTCATTGTTATTTTGACAAAAGGCCATCAAGAGAAATCTAGTCAATCAAGTTGCCTTGCAGCAGGATAGGTTAACAACACTACGCTTTGAGCAGGCACCGTCTCCAGATGCATTCTACTAAACGTGCCCAAAGTTCATTCCCACCAGAGTGAGTAAACTACAGGACTACTATCAGAAGGAAGGGAGTGAGGATGATGAAGACACAGTGTGCCTGGTGCTTAGATTCTATATGGCTTCTGGAATACCTGATGCACTCAGCATCATGAACCAGGGTTCCAGCCTACAGTAGCTCCTTGCCTGTCTACAGTATATGGTTGATGGGGCTGGGTGCTAAAAATACCTGCCTTATCCAGGGATGCTTTCCATTTTTCTAGTTAGGGTTGCCTGGATACAACCCAGAGAATCTTTCTGACTCTCTGTCACATTAGTAGCACATCAGATAATCTTCCTACCCTTCACATTCTGTGCTACTGATGTGAAGGAAGGAGGTGTGACTGCAGCCTGTCGTCCTATTCCACTCCTCCTCCCCCAGCCCCATTGCCCACTCTTCCCTCTTGCAAGCAACGTGGCAATGTGAGAGTCCCACTTGTTCCAGCAAGATGAAGGGGACAGTGGCGGTTGGGGTAGGATGGAGCATAGTGGGGGGAAAAGCACAGCTGTGTCTTTCTTCACTGCTGTAGGGCTGCTAAAGAAACAGGAGGGTTTTGACCTGGCAACCTTACTTCCAGATGTGTGCTACCATGTCCAGTACAGATGTGTCCATGAAATATCTTACATTGTCCATTTCACGATTGCTTTAGTATCTGTAGTAAAATCCCCACGGGGTTTTTGTTTTGTTTTGTTTTGGGCATGAATTCTAGAGGGAGATATAATAAGCAGCAGTAGGAAATCCTCTTTTGGACATTATCACTAGTTGCTTCTCTAATATCATTTGCTTACCCTGCTTGTAATCAGCTCAGAAGTATTCATCAGCATGACAAATGACTATTTTAATTACTGTGACACACATGCAGGAGGATGATCATAGAAATGTTACAGTTCATTTCAAATATCTTTTTTTAAAGTGTTTTAACTGTACCAATAGAAGGGAAAGAGGTGCTAAGAATGTCAAAGTCAGGATTTCTGCACAGGCATCTGCTATTTCACCCATAAGGCAAGTCTTATAAAAAGAAGCCATTTTAGATTAGTCCCAAAGAGAGAGTGATTATAGAAGGAAAAGAATCTCTGTGTGTGCCCTCCAGGAACAAGGATCTGCATGGGGATTCTTGCCAGTAGCTTAAGAAATGTATTCCTTTTCGGGGGGTTTACTTCTTGAATAATAAGACGTTCAGTGCACGAGGCATGCCTCTTCAGATCAGCTCACTTGTGTAGGTGAGGATTTCTGCTGATTCATAATTCATTAAAATAGAATGAGCAGCAATGTACATAAGCCATGTTTGAGAAGGTCAGACTCTAATCCAAAAAGAAGTCATGTTTTATCCTGAAAGCCAAATGGTTTGTTTTTCCCTTTAGGACTCTTGGTGTTCACCTAACAAACTCTTTCTACCATTTTGCAGATTCAAGGCCACTACCTTCCCACTTAACCAAGAACAGAAGCACTGCATGATTCTAGATGCCCCAAAGGCGACTGTTGAAAAATGCAGAACATCCCCTCATTTTATTTTTGTTTTTACAGGAAGTGGAGCCTGCTGATTCTCCTACATTCGTGGTGCCTTTTGGGCTATTAACAAATGCCTAAGATGGGAAGCCAAGCAAGTACGGTACTGGAAGGGACACGTATTTTACAAGGCAGCAGCCTGAGTGTTATGATAACTTGGATTCTACAGTAGGGCTTAAAATGCCAGTGGTGTAAAAGCATAAACATCTTTAGAGGCATCAACTAATATTTTTGGATCTTTTGAAATAGCTAGCAGAGGATAATAATAGCACCACTGTATGATCAGTTAATTGATTAATTAACCTAACCGCATTGTAGTTAGGACATCACGTCTTCTCGTCAGGACACCACGCTGCTGTAAAGTGTTCATGTGAAGTTACCTCAGGCTGTCTGTGAGCTGAGTAGTCTGCTTGACAGCAACTGTGTCATCCTTCTCCATGTAGAATCTAGATACTAGTGCACACATGCCCACACACAATGTTTTTCTCCTATATTACCTTCAAAGCTATTGAAAATTGTTGCCCAGCCCATACAGCTACAGTCCAAATATATAACTTCATGAAGAGAAACATGACTCTGACCATTGCAGATGGTTACAGAACTCTCATCTGTACCAGTGCACTTTTGATTCCTGATAAATCTCTCGTGCCCCAATCCCACCTCCCACTAGCTTACGCGATGCAGTAATGCCAACAGAGCATGCACCGCATCCTGGGGGGGGGGGGGGACCAGATGGCCCAGGAGAGGTAAGTAAAAATATTTTTTACTTACCTCTCTGTAGGCTGCCTGACTGCCAATAGGTCTCTCCAAACGTATGTCAGCTATTTAGCTGGTGTAAGTCTGAGGAGGTACAAAGGGTGTGTTGGGCTGGGAAAAGGGGAATAAGATCTTGGCATGCACTAATGCTGCTGAGATCTACCCACTCCTGCCCTCAAACCACCACCTGTCTGCCCCACTCCCCACCCTGATCGTTCCTCAGACTGCCCATGAATCACCCCCGCCACCACCTTACCTGCTCCAATGGGGCATCTGCGCACTGCTGTTGTGTATGTGAGGCCTCCGGCCATTTGTGCCAGTGGTCCTGCAGTGCATGACAGTGGTGCACCTTTTACAGTGCCGTATCAGGACTTACGGCTGTGGATCGCGAGGTCCCCCACTGTAAACCCACAGAAGAATTGGGCTGCCCATCATTATAACCTTATGTAACTATTCCATTTACTTGAATGTCTATGAACATGTGAAGCTGATGTACACTAAAGCAGACCACTGGTCCACTTACCTCTGTCTTGCAGACACTGACCAGCAACAGTTGTTCTGATAGGGGTCTTTCCCAGCCTTACCAGAAGATGCCAGGGATTGAGCCTGACCTTCTGCATGCAAAGCAGGTGCTCTACCACTGAGCTACAGCCCCTCTGATTAACAGCTGGTGAGTTTAGGTCTTTACTGGGCAATCTGGGTAAATTAAATGGTACTGCATCTATCAGAAATGCAATCTGAACCAGTACTTAGCCTGTTATCAGATCACACTGTTGAAGCATGAACTTTAACATGCCTAATGTACTGTTTCCCAGACTTCTGATAAGAGATGCACATTATCTTTCTGATTTAAGAGTGGAGGCCCCCTTCACTCTTACACTGGAAAAAACTAGACAGGAGTCTACCCAGAGCAGTGACTCACACAGAGATCCAGTGGGTGGCTTCTTCTGATGGCAGGTAATTCTGGTATGTCTCTGAGTAAAGACTGACACTGGGAATTAGTCAGCTTGAGAAGAGAGAATAAAAGGAGAAACATCTGGTTCTGGTTTGCTTGTGAAATTATCTCCCACACTGACCAAGCAGGGTCTTCTCTGAAGTGTCTAAATGCAAAAGACACATACACACATGGTTGTTATCAAACAGTATTGTGCAAAATTAAATTGGCTACTTTATGGCGAAATGGAGAAGGAGAGCAGGCATTTCAAACATATGCGCTTCTCTTGGTGAGGTCTGGAAGCCATCACGGCCCAAGGATGGCTACTTCAAACTATCTTATGAATAGTTAAAGGCCTCTTGCTTAGATGAATAAGCAGGGCTGCGTTTAATAAAGTTATCAAGAACATAGGAGTATGGGGGCCATGGCCTGAAACTAATAAGCTGCTTGGTGAGCTTGAGATAGTTCATATGTGCAAAGCATTCCTCTAAAGGTGACCTGTGAAGAAGGCAAAGCACCGTACCAAATTCCACTAACTGCACCAAGATGTGTCCGGAACACTCCCCTTGGCTAGGCTTAGGGGGCTTGGCTACAGGCAGCATTCAGCACCTGGTAGGATCAAATCTGTCCAGCATGACAACTTTCTTTCTTCAGATCCATCTAGGGTCTATCACTAGATTCAACAGGGCAATTTCTCCTAAAGCCCGGACTTTCTGAGCACATTGGCACTGCCATTACAGAGAAAACAGAGCCTATGAACAGGCCGCATCCAGTCAAGAACAAGATTGGGCATTTAGCTTGAAATTCCATGCCCAGAAATCATGCTGGAGTGGAGGGATTTAAGGAACAGTGCACGTGACAAAGGAGCTGTTTTCAAGTGGAGTAACCTTGCACAAGTCTCATGCATTGCCTACCAATGTGATTTGGCAAAATCAAAATGAGGATGACTCTCTGGCTTGATCTTAAATGGAACCCACTTTGTATGTCACTACTTGACCCAGATGGATACAGTTTGGTTGCAAGGTAGTTTTAAAAGGACCTGTGTTGTGATGCAAAGTGTTTTGCTATAAAATGACATATGAAATCTGGAACATAAATTTTACAAAGTTTAAATTGCCATATTATAAAAGCAACCCAGTGATGTTTACTTATCTGCTAGTAAACATGCCATAACAGAGGATTTGTCTTTCTTTCACACATGAACAAATTTATATTGTGGCCAAGTCCATGGGAAAGGGGCTATAACACACACACTGCCAGCACATATGTCTTGCACGCGTAAGCTCCTTGTTTGGCTAATATCTGAAGGTCTTCTCTTGCAGCGCTTTCAAAGACACTCATTTCTAGATTAATGGCTCAATCCAATAGAGGCTTATGGTGGCGCATCTTGCAATCCACCACCATAAATCCTCTTATGGCATCACAAAAGCCACAGTGCCATTGTGCACTACGGAGCCACTGGAACAAAAAGCCGAAGGCTACATGCGCACACTAGTGGCTCCTGGACATCCAACCGGAGCAGGTAAGGTGGCAGAGGGGGGGTCAGTTTGGGGGAGGAACGGGGAGGATTGGGCCAAACTGGGGGCAGGAGGGGGTGGATCTTGGTGGCAGCAGCACATTCTGGGATCCTATTCCCCTTTCCCAGCTGGACCTGCCCCCTGAGGCTCCTTGAACTTGTGCCAGCTAAATAGCTGGTGTAGGTCAGAGAAGACCCATTGGCAACCAGGTAGCCTACTTGGGGGTAAGTAAAAAATAATTTTTACTTACCTCTCCTGGGCTGTCTGGTCACTCTCCCACCATAGGATGCAATGCATACTCCAGCAGCATGGCTGCATCCTATAGGATGGTGGGGGATAGGATTGGGGCATAAGAATATGCCATAACATTGTGGTAGCCAGCAAGAACGTCTCTCCACATGCACTTCTCATATGGATTGGATCCACAAATGATCTAGTAGTTTAACCTAGGCAGTGGTGGTGTCAGGTTGCTGGGGGACCTAGGGCAAAGTCCTCCACTGGGGTCCCATGGTGCCCCTAACCACATAGGTTACCAGTATTTGGCCTACCCAGGTGGGCCCCAGAAAGGAATGGACCCTTAGTGAGCACCTGACCTGACTGATCTCTAATGCCACTCTGATGCTAGGCCAAGTTCAGACAACAGGTGTTTCTACTTAATAATTCCTTAACTGACTATTCTCACTGAAAGTTGAGGAATACTGTATGTCCATCCAAAGAAGCTTTTAAAACCTAGGGCTAATCTCCAAGTTTCAGTGGAAAAAGTATTGGGGGAGGGGGAAACCTATAAAAAGAAAAAAAAATATAAGCTTATATCCCAAATTCCTCTTTTCTTCCATTGCACAAATTAGAGAATACAAACTTAGTGGAACTGTAGACGTCTAAGAATAGCTTTGATTTTTCTAAACATTTACCATTCTGTTTTATGTATGCAGTCAGAAACAGAGCTAGGAAATACAAAATGTAAATCTTAAAATGAACCTGAACGCCTGGGAGACTTTACATATCTTCTCAAAACAAATGGGTGTTGCAGCTAAATCTCAAACAGGAGAATCACAGAGATTCAATAGCCATGGATGCATGGAATGAAATCAGACATGGGATGATTTTTGTTGGGGTTGTACTTTCATGTCGTCGCTTAAGGAAACCTATGTCAGTTTATTATCATCCCTACTTATGTTGACACCTATAATTGGTTTCAGTTTTCTTACTTTTACGGATGATGCCAGTTGAGTCTTCTGACTAGAAAAGTGAGTTGTAAAAGCTGAAAATGTGTGCCAAAAGATTAATGGTTATTTTTTGCTAGAATGGATTGAGTTTTTCAAAATGAAGATTTGAGAATATATTATGCCTGTGCTGCCTCACCTACACTGGTTTCCACCAATTTGTATTCAGGCCAAATTTTTGGTCCTTTTCTTCTTAACCCTTAATGGCCCACTTTTGCACACATATGCTCCTTTCCCCTCTACAGCAGTGGACATTTTCCAGTCATGATGCTGTCCCTCCTGTGGAAGCTCCAGTTGTCTCCTCCCTTTATGCCTGTTATCAGCAACTGAGGTTTCTTGTTTATTAAAAGACTCGCATCCCACATTTTGCTCCCAAAGGACCCCCAAAGTGGCTCACAAGAAACCAATAAAATAGCGTACGATCAATAAAACATTTTTAAAAACCCAACAAAAGAAACAGAAACAATACATCAAAAGCCAGCAATCAAAAACCAGAAACAACAGGGCAAATCAAACCAAGTGCAAAGCACAGTGAAATGAAAAGGTTTTAATGATCTACTGAAAGGTCAAAAGAGAGGGGGGCAGCTGAGCCTTCTAGGGCAGGGAATTCCTTAGCTGAGGTGGTCCTGGTCTGCATCCCTGCCAATGGGATCTCAGACTGGGTCATGGACCAAGTCCTCTACTGATGACTGCAGTGTGTGGACAGATTCATGTGGAAGAAGGTAGTCCTTCAAAAATCCTGGTCCCAAATCACAGAGCTTTAAGGGCTACTATCAGTCAGAACCTTGAATGACACTTGGAAACATACTGGAAGCCACTGATGGTTAAGCAGCATGACGCCCCAATCCTATCCCCCCCCACCAGCCATGCCGATGCAGCTGTGCCAAAACGGCACATGCATGCTACATCCGGGGGGGGGGGGGAACAGGACAACCAGAGGGCAAACATTTATACGTACCTCCCGGTAAGCCCAGGGACCATCTATAGGTCTCCTCAGACATACGCCACCACTTTTGGTGGTGTATGTCCGAGGTCAGTAAAGGGGTGGGGAGCTTCAAAAAGGAGGGGATAGGATTTGTGAACTTTTGTTCACTTTGTGAACTTTTTTTGTTGAAAAGCGGTATATAAATACTGTTAATAATAATCTGATGTGCAACATTGCCGCTGGATCCACTCCCTCCACCTCCCCTCTGCCCCTAGTTCCTCCCCCCGTCCCTGCCCAGTTACACCCCCAGACCTCGACCTCTCTGCCCATCTCCTGCCCTCACCGCTGACTCACTGGGTCCAGCGGGCATAGCAGTGTCCAGTAGCAGAGTTGCTGCGCTACTGTCTCTTGTGGCAACACTCGCAGAATGGCCATCGATGGAGTACTGCATGCACCATCATCATTTTACAACGTTTACAATGTGTTTCACCCAGCAGACCAATCCTCTATAGGATTGGGCTGTTGGAGTTACATGGTCCAAACAGTGAACCAAGCTGTTACGCTGACAGCCATGTGTTGCACAAGCTGAAATGTCCAACATTTTTCAAAGGCAGCCCCATGGAGAAGGTGTAACAATGCTCTAACCTGGATTTTAACCAAGGGATGTGTGACAATGCCCAGATTTAGCTTTTCCAGGACACCGGACCGACTGCATCAATTAGCACACCAGCTGAAGTTGCACACAAGAGCGCCCTTAGTTGCAGCTGCTCTCTGGACATCCAGGAGCAAAGGTGGGTGTTCTTGCTGAAGCATTTACAACTTACTGCTAAGGTGTTTTACTCTACTGATAAATAGAAAATTGGCTCCTCTTTCTCTTTCCCACTTTACTTTTTGATTTTCTATTTTTAGACGTCTATGAATTAATATTCTGTTATGTTACCAGCAGTGCTTTTAAAAAAACAAGTAGCATGCGTGCATGGGAGGAAACAATCATGTTTCAATAGCCCACTATAGACTACAATAGCCCTCTGAGGCCAGAGTAAAGGTGCACAAAGAAAGTGCTCAAAAACCAAAACGGGGGTGGGGTTGAATTGGGACTCACTATCCCATCACACTCACTCTTAAACCATACATGGGAATTCTACCACTAACATGCACATGCGATGGAGCCCTAAGGAAAGAAGTTAGGAGGAAGAGCAAGAAGAGGAGGGAAGGAGAGCAGAACTCCTTCGAAGAAGAAGGGCAGAGCAAAGAGGGCGAAAACGTGTGAAGGAAGGTCCATAGGTAAATATGTTGGGCTTTCCAGAGGAACCTGGGGGAAGAAAGGGAAGATTTTGAGGCATCCGAGGACAAATTTCCTTGCCCCCATGGAGGCTCCATGGAGGCCGACTACATTGGCATCAATCAATCAAGGTTCATTCTGCCTGTGCTGGTGAATGGAATGGCAGGAGCTGAACTGGCCCCACCCAAGTCATTTTCAGATAGGTTGTAAGTCACCACAGCAACTGCAGTGGAAGGGGAAACATATCTGGGCCTTGGGGAGATAGGTGGAGGTGGGAGGGGCTGGTGGAATAGAGAGGAAAGGAGCAGGGTACAGACAATTCAGACTGCAGTGAAAAGACTGCAGCTGGGAATGGCAGCAAGCCTGAAGCAAGCCTGAACAGGTAGCGAGCAAGCCTAAGGACAGGCTGTGAAATCACCTCACCCACGTGGACTGGGGGAGCTAGTCTTTTCCACTGAACAAACTTTCTTGACTTGACCAATGCCATAGGCTCTCTAGAGGATCTGCTGGGTTGGTCAAGGGCATGTGGTAAAGGAGGCCTGAGGCTGATCTTGGGTCTCCAATGAAAAGGTAAAAAACAGAAAATCTCTTACCACACACACGCACGCACGCACACATGCACACAAAACCATGACAAAGAAGGAAGACAGAGACAATTGCTAGGCATGCAGTCCATATGACTTTGCATGAAACAAAGACAAGAAAAGATAGTAGGGATTTGGCAGGTTCTGCATGCGGCTGAGTCGCAGTGCAAGGTTGCTCTTCCTTTTCTGCAAAGCTTGGGCATTTCTTTGCACTGGCCATAGTGGTATGGGGCTGACCAAATGAACCTCCCTGGTCAAAGAAGGGTCTCAAGGAAAGAAAGAGGGTTATGAAGCAAGCTCATGCGAGGGAAGCAGTAGCCAAACTGCCTTTCTTCCCAGGACAGGGAGATGAAGTAGGGATGCTCAGAGAGAGAAGTGGCCTGAGAAGCTTGGCTGGTTTCAGCAGTTTGGTAGCTCTTGGAGAGAAAGGGAGAGAGAAGCCAGAAAGGAAAGGGGTTGCAGGCAGGGTTCCCGTTAAGTTGAGTAGCCGTGTGACTGTGCAGCTTGAAGCCCTACAAAGCCCATCTGGCAATATTTAATGCCATCACCATGTGTCCAGAAACATCAGTTAGCTGCTGCACAGCCAGCAAAGGGGTCTGCGCAATGGCACGGACCCCTTACAGGGAATATAGGTTGCAGGGTGTTACTTTCCTGGGTGCTGGCTGACTTGGTAGTTTTCAAATAGAGGCTGGAACAGGGGTGACTTGTCCCAGCACCAGCAGGTTAATAGTCCTCCCTCATCAAGACAGGGTACAGATGGTGGAGTGAAAGATGGACAACACACAACTCTAAAGCCAAGGGCTTTTTTAAACTATATTTTGGCCCATTTAATCTTATGAGATTCTCAGGTGCAATGACTCAATCGGGTCCCCTCTACAGTTAGTCAGGGACCCCTGATGGATTCTGCCTTTGTCTCACCACCCAGCTGAGAGTGCAGTATCTGATTGAATGGCTATTGGATCATCTCCTAGAGATTGAGCTTAACCATGAGGTTGGAAAGGACCGTTAGTGCTGTGAATCCTTTCATTTGTTTTACAAAAGTTGTTTTTTCTCAAGCTCAGGAGCCCAGGGAAGTGACTAGGCTCAAAAACCATAAAATGTTCCAGTGTTGGATTCCTAGTTAGAAAGCTTCATTTACATTTTGGAGGCCAGAAAATTACATTAACATTTAAGCCAGGGGTTCTCAACCCCTGACCTGCTGCGTACCACCTCCGGCGCTGCTCATCCTTTCATACCACTGGAAGTGACTGGTGATGATGTCATCATGTTTCAGAGCCAGAAAACGCAGGTAGGCGAGTCAGGGTGGGTGAGAAGGCCCTTCCCAGCGCTACTAAGAGGCTTAGCCAAATGCAGGAGCCTTTCATGAGTGAAAATGTGGTGCGAAAACGCGCCCGAAAACACCATGTCGGAGCTGGGTTCTGGCGGACCAGCGATCTGCGTATCACCTCCGGGCAGCCAGAGTACCACTAGTAGTACACATACCACTGGTTGAGAACCCCTGATTTAAGCAGTAAACAAGCTCCATTCACATCTGGAGTGTTGAATTCTTTGGATTAATTAAGGGGGGGGCAGTTATTAAATGACCTTTTAAATGAGAGATCAGAAATGTGGCCTTCTTGGCCTGAGAATCTGTGGCCTCTTGCCAGCAGTCCTTCTAATAGTCATATTACTGATGATCTGAACCTTTGCTTTGCAGGCACCCAGTGCCAAGTACTTGTGTTTCAATGTGTGTCTCCTGCACATCATGAATTAAACCAAAGTAAGCAGAAATAAAATATTATCTACATAGCAGTTAATTTTAAAATGTTGCATGTTATTTTGTTGTTCACCTATACATCCATAGTATTGGTTTTGGCTCACCTATACATCCATAGTATTGTATTACATAGTAATATAAACATTACTAGAAATCAAGCTCTAAGAGAGAAAATTCTAAAAATAATAATTCAACATATATGGTCTCCTGGAAAATGGCTTAATCGAAAAATGGTATCTCTTATAAAAATGTCAAAATGACAGTATTAATTTACCATGCATCTGAAATTGTTAGCTGGAGAGAGAGAGAGAGAGAGAGAGAGAGAGAGAGAGAGAGAGAATTTTAACATTGCAGATGGGATGAAGCGGTCACTCCGAGCTTTCTTATTAGGACTTCACAGTGTTCTTACTCCAGTAATAGAATGCATGGCTTAATGAATCTGAGAGCTGAGGAACTTAAACCTCCTCAGGATGTGGAAGATTTATAAGGATTCAGGAGACCCTGTTGGAATTATGGATATAACGTAACATTTACAACAGGGACTTTGTCTCCCTCATGCAGCTATGCAGAGGGTAGCTGAATTCGGGAGAGGATATTAGACCCATCCTCAGCAGGACAACTCCGAAATGCCGGCTAGCATTAAAAAAGCAATTTAAACAGCATAATGCTCAGGAAGCACCTAATTTTACTGCCAGCTGGGTGTTAAATTAATTGCGCATATATAGAAAGCAGCAGAAGATGAGAGAGAGTTGGCCTTTGAAGGTACGTACTTTGTAGAAAGTGCTTTTGTTTCTCTGGTCTAAGGTGACTGCAGCAACCCTCATAAAGATGCTCTGGTCAGCAGTGGAATGATAAAGCAAAAGATTAAACTAATTAACTCTTCTGGCTGGCAGATTGAATGTGGCACTCTGGTTGTGAAGCCGTACTGAAGTCCTTGTCCTTGTAAGAGGCTGTCCTGCAAGAACATGATGTGTACAGTATCTATTAGGCCAGGGGAAGCTCTGTCCAGTGATACTACAGCACATGCTCTATAGCAGGGGTGGCCAAACTGCAGCGCCTGAGCCACATGCGTATAATGTGCAGCTCTCAGAAATACGTTGGCTGAGCTCCTTTTTGCATCACAATTAATATAAAAAGCTACATAAGAAATTTTCAAGTTTTATAATTATTTACCAGGTATAAACTGAGAGCCCACTGAATTAAAACATAAGTTTCATGTTCATGGTGAGTAAATATAGTTAAGAATTTAAATGCTTCTTAAATATTGCAGCTCTCAAACATCTGGAGTTTATCGTATGTGGCTCTTACATGAAGCAAGTTTGGCCACCCCTGTTCTCTATGGGCAGAAGGTCTCAGGTTCAATCTTTGGCATTGCCAGGTAGGGCTGGGAAAGGTCCCTGTCCAAAACTCTGGAGATCCACTGCTGGTCAGTGTACACAATACTGAGTTCAGACAGATGACAAATCTAATTCAGTAGAAGGCGGCCTCAGGAGTTCAGTCGAGTGCTTGAGTCTGATTGTGACTTCTGGAAAAGCCCTGCCCTGGTGTATTCAGAGTACAGACAAAGAACCTTGTTGGATTCTAATCTGTGACTGGGTAGCACTAATGAATCTCCAGACACACCAAGCCTGGAGTCGGGTACAGTGTCAAGGCAAGCCTTGCCTCCTCATCTATAAGAATACTAGCCAAATGCCACCCTAATGCAAGCTGGTGACTGGAGGGCTTGTTTATTGCAAGGAGAACCCCGCTGGAATCCCTCCCAGTGAGGGCCAGGCCAGGCTGCCCAGAGATAGGGGTGCAGGGCACGTTTTGTTCCAACTGCGACAGTGTTCCCAAGAGCACTGCTTGAATTTTCCTCATAGGATTGACAAGCAACCGTTCATTTACATGGGAGAAAATAAATGAGTGGACTCAAAGGACACTACTGGGGAGGGGGGTTGGAGGGCTAGGCCTGCTTCTTTTCACCTGTAGGTCCCCAACTTTTGGAAACTAATTATGTTTCTATCTGCACAGTTCCACAGCAGCATCTGGATTTTGTGGTATTTCTGGGTCACTCGAGACTAAGGCCCCAATAGGACCTTGCACAGACGGAACCAGCATTCCGACAGCGCAAGGCCCTTCATGGTGGCATGAAAGCCAGGCCACTGTCATGCACTTCTAGGCTGCTGCTGCAAATGGGCAAATGATGCATGCATGGTGCATGCAGCAGCGGCTCCCAAAGCCTCCGTTGGCTCTCTGGTAAGTTGGCGGTGGAGATGGAGGAGGTAAAGTGTAGTGGGTGGGGAGGGAGGGAGCAGGGGGAGTTTCAGGGTGGAGAGGGGGAAGGAGGGTGTGGATCTCAGTGACACCAGCATGTGCCAGATCCTATCCCCTCTTTCTCAGGCTGCCCTGCCCCTTTTCTCAGCAAAATGGCTGGTGTAGGTCCAAAGAGACCCATAAGCAATTGGGCAACCTACCAGAGGAGTAAGGAAAACATATCTTTTTGATTGAACAGGGCCATTGGAAGGGAATAAGATTGGGCAGTAAGTGGGAATGTTGGTAACTGACGTTTCTAGATCCCAAGTAACATTTAAATTAAATGTTACATGCAGTTTGGCCCTGAAAAACACTTGGGATCTTTTATTAAGTGTTATTAGTCCAGATGGGCTGAGTTTTTCTTTAATCAATAGCAGCTGAATTGGGGCCCCCGCTGATTGGGATTGCTACAGGGTAGGGGTACTTTAACCCTACCCCTTCACAACGATCCTGATCTACAGGGTCCTAATTTAGTTGCTATTTATCCCAGAAAAAAACTCTAATTTGTGCCAAATAGCAGGTGGATCAGGGCCCCTATCAATTAGGACCATGGCAAGGGGTATGGTTAAAGATCCTGAGCCCCACTATAGTCCCAATCTATGGGGCTCCTTATCCAGCTGCTGACTACATATCACATGTAGTTTGGCCCTCGTATGGTGTTTGGGGTGGGGTTTGTTTGGGAGGTGTTTTCTTGCTCATCCTTAGCATAACTGGTATTTTTGTTTGAATCCTGAATGGCCTACTACTGTCCCTTTCTTTGGTTCTTCTTTCTCCCCTGTCCCTTGAATAGTTTCTGTAGACATGAAGCCACTTATTATCACATAAAATCGGAGGTGGGACTTCTGCAGCCCGATCCTATGCATGCTCACTGTGACTTGGGGCTCACTCCCAAGGCAGCATGCATAGGGTTGTGGTTTCAAAGACCTGCAAACAGGGTTTGGAGAGAGGCCATAACTTAATGGCAGAGTACATGCGGACTATCCCAGGTTCAGTCCCAGCATCTCCAATCAAAGGATCTCAGGTGGCAAGTGCTGAAAAAGACCTCAGAGAGTCATTGCTCATCCTCTGACATGTCTTCTGCAAAGCACCAGCTTGCTGACCAGTAATTAGCTGTGCTGAAGTCCTGCACAGTGGCTCTAACTACAAAGGCAGGCATTTTTGAGGAACTCTCTCTCTCTCTCTCTTTGCAGAATACATCAGAAGCCTTTCTAGGCATGATTGCTTAAGCCCCTCCTGTGATCTCACACAGTAGAGCTAAAAAGTGGATTAAGAAAAAGTAATAAGCTAAAGAAAAAGAAACATAGTGCTTTGCTCATTTATTTTATATATTAAGGGGAATGCTGACCTTTGTGATAGCTTCCCCCCCCCGCCCCCACCAGTATTCACTAGTGATGAATAGAATATATTTGGAGTTTAAATGAAACAGAGCACTTTGAAAAGGCAGAAAATTAGCAACATATGGGCCAAGCAACCAAAGAGAGATGAGCAAAAGGGAGATGGGGGGGTGGCGGGGGAAGAAGGAATTTCAGAAGCTGCTGTGATCTCAGAGAGGAATATTTTAATGTATATCTTCTCATATTGTTATTGTGGGGGATCAGAACACATGGTGAGGGTGATGGCAATGTATTTTCTAGAATGTTTGAAGGGCGTTCACATCATGGGTGACATCTGAGGTCAGCCAGGTTGGACACTGGCTGAGGGCCCACACACGTCACAGAGCTCAAACAGCCAACCCGCCCCCCTCAACCCCAGTACCAGTGACAGTCGTAGCACCCAATGGACCATAGGGGGTGATTTTGCCTGGCTTTGCCAGCAAAGATTCACATTCCTGCAATCATGGTAAAATTATACCCGAGTACCTCTTACAGCCACAGTGGCTTAGTGGTTAAGACGCTGAACTGCAGACCGGAAGGCTTCGAGACCCGAGTGATGGTGTGACTGTGAGCTACCATCTTCGGCTCCAGCTCCTGTCAACCTAGCAGTTCGAAAGCAACAAATTGCAAGTAGATTAATAGGGACCACCTCGGCGGGAAGGTAACAGCATTCCGTGCACCTCGGCGTTGAGTCATGCTGGCCACCTGACCACGGAAGCGTCTTTGGACAGCGCTGGCTCTTCGACTTTGAAACAGATATGAGCACCGCCCCTAGAATCGGTCACAACTAGCTCTTGAGTGTGGGCAACCCATCAAAAAAACTGAGGGAGCCTGGCATGGCCTTTTCGTAGCGCTCATTCTCTCGCCTGTGGTTGGTCAGACAACATGGAGCTTCACTCTTCCACCCTCCCTCCTGACTGCCCTCTACCCTCACTGTGAGAAAGTGCATTTCTCAGGCTTCCAGACTCCACCATTTTGACTTGGATTGAATATGGAAAGTATTCAGCAGACAGCTAGTTGGTGAAACTGCTACACGGATATGAAAGGAAAGGATTATGGGACATGAAATGTAGTCATCGTGATAGTAAATGAATATGCACCTGCAGTAAGCAAAGGAGCCATAGAGGTCCTTGATCAAGGGGGTGAAAGGGAACAAGACTGTGAGTTATGGCAGCACCAGATGTGATCGTGCATCATACATACAGATGTGATCGTGCTCATTGGTTGCTGTGCTCTTTTGCATTGCCTGCTTCCCACTCTGCTCTGCGTTATGTAGTAGATGAAACAGTTTTGCTGTAAGTTGAAGGAGTTCCTCTAAAGCTGATTCCTGAGGTCAAATAAATTCTGCCCTTTCATTCCTCAGTGGATAACACCGACTGACATCTCATCCAAGATTTCAAGAATTCAACTTGTGCTTTGTCCAAACCACAGAGCATAGCTCTGTACAATAAAAAGATATACTGGTAACTGTGGTAAAAACCAACTGTTGCTCCTGACTCTAAGATTCATGTTTACATTGTTTTGCATTATCAGTGTGATGAGGTTCATCAGCAGCTGCTTCTTCCATTGGTTCCAGTTAGTGTGTTCATAGGACTGCCATGATCCGTGGATTGGTTCAAAGTGTTCACTAACCACAGAACATAACTGCAAACCTGGGGAGAAAACAGCCTCTAAAGGAGTTGTTCCACACTTTGTAAAATAAGCAGACTGTGCTCTTTTTTTTTTTTTTAAGTGTCTAAGATCTCTTTGGCTTGCCAGTCTTGAGATCCTGCACAAGTTTTGAAAGCAGAGAGTTTTTAGCATTTTTTAAAATCTTATAAGTATGCATATCTTTTAAAAAAAAACCTGTAACCTAGGAATGTGTTTTTGAATTCAAATAGATAAAGTTAAATGAATAAGATGGGAATTATGGTTTGTGTGTATGTGCGGTGGAATCCCATAACAACATTGGGGCCTGGGAGAGTAACAGACAAAGCATTATGAGAATTTGTAGCAAGCATTGAACCAAAGAATACATGAGAGAAATGGGACCAAACTCATTTTGAAAGTTTGCTGAACTTTCAGAATTCTGAAAAGCGAGTGAGCATTTCAGTGAACATGTAATTTGCTCTCAGAGGACATATACAGAGGACATTATACAGAGACCAATCTTCTAGCTAAGTCTAAGATTACTCTCTGTATTCTCCATCTGTGTCTCTTTCCCATGCAACTCTCTACCACTGGAATGACCTTCAACGTGACATCTGACTCTCTCTCTCTCTCTCTCTCTCTCTCTCTCTGCTTTTCCATTTAAGCATCTACTAGAACACATCTGTTCACCCTGATTTACCCCTCCTTTCCTTTTACTTTACTTTCCCTTCCTTCTTCATATGTCTTTATCTTTCAAATGTAAGCAGAACCTGTGTTGTTTTTAGTTTTGGTACAGAGGTTAGCAATTGTAGACACATAATTAATTGTCAACATTGTGCTTAAAATTATGAATGTAATAATTTACAATTGGCTATCAACCTGCAATAATAGGGAGGTGGGATTTCCCCACTAAAATCTGGCATGATTGCTCATAGTTTTCTACCACCTGATCATTGTTTCATCTTCTTATTGGTAAATTGACACGGAATTTTATACTGGCTCTTGGTTTGGGACTGACATGTTCAGGATCAACATGTCACCAAAAGAAATGGTGGAATGTGTTAGGCATGAGTGGTAACAGGAATATCATTCCACACCTGCAATATGGCTTTCAAATGGAATTCAAATGTTTGAACTGCAAGCACCAGTCACTACTTGGTAAGTCACCACTGATTTTTTTTTTTTTAAATTTGGTCTTTCATGGCTCCACTTTGGAGATATTTGCCTTAAGCAATGATAGCCTTTCAGCAGAGTCAGGTTATCAAATAATAACCAAAATTAAAAAGATGAAGTATGAACTTGTCCTCCTGCACTTGTTGTAAGCCGCCTTGGTTGCCCTTGTGGGAGAAAGGCGGGGTACAAATTCTATAAACAAATAAATACATTGTAAAGCATCTGATATTGCCCGTTCTGGGAGAAAGGGCATGTCTCCATGCCATGGGAGGGGTAGGGAATTGGGATATGATGGCATACCATGATCAGGAGCAGGCTAATGTTCAGGCAGGATCAGGAGATCTAAGAGCAGAAAGGCAGAGAACAACCACAGAATAAGTATGATTCACAGAGGGCCATCATGGCAGAACAAGGGAAAGGAAACAGAAAGGCCAGACAGGTAGGGTAAGAAGCAGCCAAAGAACTTGAAGCAGAAACTTTTGATTGGCCGGCTAGCAGGTTTGTCCTGCTTTCTTTTACAGGAGCTGGCTATAAGTCTCAGGGTTCAAACCAAACATAAAAGTGTCATCCTCCTACTAAGGTGGCCTGTAACCACTAGGAGCTTCTCCCATTCCAAATGCACACATGAACATGATCCTGAAGACAATGGCCTTCATAGGTAGTTGTGGCCGCCCAGGATATTTTTCAGCCTTACCAGGCATTTGGACCAGCTCCTACTTCCTTTTATGCCACCATGGTAATATAAAATTGCACTTTCATTTAGGGGTGGGGAGACATTAGGATTAATGGCCCAATCCTTTACATGTCTACTCAGAAGTAAGTCCCACTGAGTTCAGTGGGGCTTACTCCCAGGAAAGTGTGCATAGAATCGCAGCCTAACAGCCCAATCCTATCCCCCAGTTACACTGCCATAATGCATGTTCCAGCAGCGTAACACATTTCCCAGCTGTCGCAAATGTGACATGTTGGAGAGTGTGGCCTGGCCACCACCAGAAGCAGCAAGTGGCCGGGTCTGTGTGGCGATGAACCGGGGACTCCCACCGCCGCAGATATGACTGCGTAGGGGGTGGAAGGGAGGGTTGGGAGGGGCGGGCAGAACGGGGAGGTGATGGGCAAGGAGGAGGGTAGATCGGTCCCAGGAAGGAGGTGGGCTTGGTAGCGATGGCACCCACCGAATCCTAGCCCCATTCCCAGACCGGATCCACCTTCACTAGTGCAGGTCCAAGTTAACCTATGGGGGCAACGGGGGCTTGTCCTGGAAATGTTTCCTTCTCCCAGGAGGCCTCCAGAGGCCAAAACTCCCCCGCAGGATGCAGCAGACACCACATTGGTGCCACTGCACCGCTGCACAGGGAGTTAGGTAGGATTTGGCTGTAAATCTAGTTAGGACTCCATATATTTTTTATGAAACTCTGATTATTATTATGTAAAGAGCAGAGGCATATGGTGCCTCTCAGCAGGCATGGTAGAGAAACCTGAACGCTCACACATTCTCAATGCACACCTACAACATAGGTATATATAGGCTAACCAGATTCTCTCGGTCGTACACCGGGACCCCACCACCACCACTACGTAATTAAATAATTGAATGAATGAATAAATAAATAAATAAATAAAATCTAAGGTTTTTTTGTTTGTTTGTTTTGGAGGTGCAAAGTGCCCCTTTGCTGTGCATAGCGCACCCTGAATTTTTATTTATTTATTTATTTCTGCCAAAAATTAAATAAATAGTTAATTGAATGAATTAAATAAAATACATTTTAAAATATATTGGGGGGCGTAAAGCACCCCTTTGCCACACGTAGCGCGCCCGAAATTCTATTTATTTATGTATTTATTTATTTATTTATTAGAGTAAAATAATTAATGAAATTGTCTTACCTCCTGTCATCGCCATCTTTGCTCATCACCGCTGTGCTGCAGCTCCTCCATCTTCTCCAGCTGGTTCGCCATCTTCTTCCGAGGGGCTCTGGCCGAGGCTACAGCTCGGCCGAGGGGCTCCAGCCAAGGCCGCAGCTCGGCCAAGGCGCTGCTTCGCCTGAGGCCGCGGCTCCGGTCGAGGCGCTACTTCGACGGAGGCTGCGGCTCTGGCCGAGGCTGCGGCTCCGACATGGCCAAGGCCGCGGCTCCGGCCAAGGCGCTGCTCCGGCCGAGGCCACGGCTCCAGCCGAGGCTGCAGCTCCCTCCAGCCAAGGCGCTGATTCAGCCGAGGTGCTGCTTTGACCCGGCCGGGGCAGGGGCCGCGGCTCCAGCCAGGGCGCCTCGCCTCGCCCGGCGGCCGCCATTAAACTTACCTTTTTTCCGGGAGCCGGGGGAAAAGGTAAGTTTAAAATGGCGGTGGCAGCGGCTTCCAACCAGCTTGAAACGTTCCAGGACAGTTCTGGGACCTGAGGCCAGATTCTGGAACTGTACCGGAAATTCTAGGACAGATCGTAAGCCTAGGTATATACCTCATACAAAATGAGAAATGTATGCCTAAAATAGACCCTGAAAAGCCTGGGTCGTCTTATTCACGGGTCAATGATCAAAGCCAAGTGAATCCCTGACAATCAGATGTACCAAGCAAAGCCCTGAGGCTATTCAAAATCAGATAGGTGCTAATTACTCTGATCTGAGCTCAGTTTGCAAGAGACAGTAGTTGCTAATTCCTTTGCAAAGAGCTGTGTTGACCTAAGCTGCTACAGTTTGCAAGTGAGCTCATTGCTTTGCAAAAAGGTGATCTGCTAGAGTTTGCAAGAGAGCTCATTGCTTTGTAAAAAGGTGATCTAGTTTGCAAGAGAGCTCATTGCTTTGCAAAAAGATGATCTGCTAGTTTGCAAGAGAGCTTGTTGCTGTTCAAAATGGTGATATGCTAGAGTTTGCAAGAAAGCTCATTGCTGTGCAGAAAGGTGATCTGCTAGAGTTTGCACGAGAACTCATTGCTTTGCAAAAAGGTGATGCTTTGCAAAGGTCCTGCAGGGAGGGAGCCTATTGCATTTTATATTTTCATATATAATATAAAATGCTCCTTCACCTTTCTTCCTGTTTGGAGAAGAGCTCCATTTTGTGCTGCTTTAGAACAAGGTAAAATGGCTCTTTTATTTTAACCCACCCCAAACTTTTGTTGCTGTTTCAGAACAATTACTGGTAAGTAATTTGAGCTTTTTCCAGGGTCTGACCCCACAAGTCCTTAAAGTTTAACCTTCATCTTATCAAAGGGTCACAGCAAATTTCAGGATTTTTGGCTCAAAACGTGCCCTCGTCTTATCAGTGAGATCATCTTATATGCGAGTATATACGGTAAGCTTTGGCTTCCATCATGGCCGGGCAACATGCATATACCTTTTCCCTAAAAAAAAAGGAGGAAAGATTGCACAGATCATGAGCATATACAGCTCTGTATGACCGTACTTTGTAAATGCAGTATGCATGTACATGTATTCCTACTGCTCTAAGATACATCTACAGAGGCCAAGCTACAGTATAACATAGGCTTATAATGTGTAGAAATGAAAACCGAAGCATGAATAACATTGACATACATGGAATAGACCTTTATCTTAATGTTGGTTAGATCAATTTAAAGTGCCAGTTTTCAGAATCCACACTACAGGCAAACATCTATGTTGAATTCTCTCCCAGCTTGCTTCTGGCTGGCCCAGCAGCTTGCATAGCTCAAGCAGAAGAACCCTTCTAAAGTGGGCTGTTTTGGTTCCCAGACAGCAACCAGCATGGGCAAACTAAAAGTATTGGTTGCTGCTTAGTGACTGCCCACAACACGTTTAATAAAGTGTTTTTAAAGTCATATTTTCCACCCAAGTCAGAGTTTGTGATCTGCTCATGTAGCAGAGAGAGAGAGAGAGAGAGAGAGAGAGAGAGAGAGAGAGAGAGAGAGAGAGAGAGAGAGAGAGAGAGAGAGAGAGAGAGAGTAAAGCAAAGCAAAGCAAAGCAAAGCAAAGCAAAGCAAAGCAAAGCAAAGGAAACAGTAGCTGCCCTGCAGGGCTGGTCCATCCATGAAGTTCTAGCAGGGGAGCAGAGACACCCAGGACAGAGGGACAATTCCTGGACAGAGGGACACCCAGGACAGAGGGACACTTCAAACCCCCCCCCCCCCCAGTTCATGTTGTGCTCCAGAGTTCATCACTAGAAGACAGTGTTTAAATGGCCTTCATCTGGTTGCTGTTTTGTGTGGACCAGTCTTCAGTCTGATATTTTTCCCCAGTGTTACTAATTCTCCAAAGTTACCATTCTGATTTCTGCTGTATCAATTTCCCTTGAGGAACAAAACCTAATTTTTGGCCCAAAGCCAGCTTAGTTGCTGAAAGCATCTTATAGTTATGAAACCACTAGGTTTCCTCCTCCTCCTCCTCCTCCTTCTCTCTCTCTCTCTCTTTTACGGTCGTATTGAATTTGTCCATGCATAAAGGCATATTTCATGCCCAACGTCTAAATATATCAATCAGATCACTGGAAGAAGTGTGAATGCGGGGAACGTCATGACGTGAAGACATTTCAAGGAAGAAGAAAGGCGCTTTCACGAAACCCACACGTGGAATGCTAGTTGTACACGACAAACAAATGACTCTATCTTGGGAAAAAATTAGGCCCATTATTTCCAAATGCACAGGAGTCCCCATATTCATAATTGTAAGTAACTGGACATTATTCACATGGGAGAAGAAAGTCAAATGCACAAAGAGAATTTGTCAAAAAAGCTAAACCAATTATTCATGAATTAATGCCAACATTCCCTAAAGATACAATGAAACCCATTACGTTTGCCCCAGCTACTATTTCTTCATTGTTATTGTTGTGTTTTAACAAATCTATATAAAGTGCAGATATGGAGGCTTGGAATGTGTGGGGATCGTCATGCAAGGAGGCTTTCTATACTACAAAGACAGGATTGACGCTGAGTCCTCAAGCTTCAGGGCCTCTTGCATTCCAATTCAATAACCTGATCTTTTCAGCCTGTGTAATATGAAGAGAGGATCCTATCATGTTGTTGTAGCCCACAACACATACCATAATATAATGTGCTGCAACTTCATAGTAGTTGTGTGCACATGTGTACAACATACTCTTGTACACTCTCACAAAAGGACCTAATAATAGAATCAGAATATGGTATGCAGAATTTAAGCTGAGTCTATTTACTCACAAGATATTCAGGACCTGTGCACATATTCACCACCACTCTCTAGACCTCCATACACCCTTGGATGTACACATGAATCTCTTGCATGCTCAGGGGGTTCTCCATTTTAGAGAGGAGATGATCTACTATTCACAAGTTCAAAAGAATATATGAACACGTGGCTTCCTTACTGACATGACTGAGGACGTCATTCCAGGAAACAGAGCTTCATACATGTAGTGGAATTTCAGCACCCAAAGCAGAATGCTTGATCAGAGTGATTATGTTTTACTCACAGGTGATATAAATGCTCACCCTGTGATATACCGTATTTCCTCAATTCTAAGACGCACCTTTTTTCCAAATTTAGCAACTCAAAAAAGGGGTGTGTCTTAGAATCTATGGTGTGCAAATTGCACCCCCAAAACACCACCTTCTTACTTACCGGGGCTTGTGTGGGCTTTGGGGAGGCCTGCGTGATCCTCTGCAGGCCTCCCCGATGTTCAGTTCGGTAAAAAAACAGCGATTTTCGGCCATTTTTGGTTTTCGCGAAAACCGGAAGTGGTAAAAAACCGCTGTTTTTCGCTGAACTGAACATCGGGGAGGCCTGCAGAGGGTCGCGCAGGCCCCCCCGAAGCCCCCACAAGCCCCAGTAAAAAGTAAGAAGGTGGCGTTTTGGTGGTACAATTTGCACATAATTTTTCCCCCAGTATTTTTTTCCCTGCTGGTGGTAGCAAAATTAAAGGTGCGCCTTGGAATCGATGGCGTCTTAGAATAGAAGAAATACGGTAAATGCTTCATCTATGACTGCCTCCCCATTATAACTTTAGTTGACACAAGTGCATTTCCAAACCACTCCTGTGACAATGTGGAAAGTAGCTCTCACAGAGGCAAATGAGATTGTATGTAGGCTTATACATCTGTGCTCATGTTGTTTTTCCTTTGTTATTTAAGCACTCCTTATTGCCTGTCAAGATGATGTCTAGCTGCCAGTTTTTGTATTGGAAGCTATCTCACTCTAAATGTTATATCTTGCCATGAAAGGATGAACCAAAATTTTTAAAGAGGTAATATGATCTGAAAGCTCCTCTGTACTGCAGTGGTTCCCAGACTTTGGTCTTATTAGTCACAGGTAGTGCATGAAAGATTTGGCAGTATTCTACAAAGAGTGACGTGGTGATTTGATACCATGCCTGTTTATTTTAAATTGCAGAAAGAAACAACTGAAAGTAAACAGTTGATTCAAACAACCACATTTCCATCACAAGGGGACTTTGCAGTCACCTTAGGAAAATGTGTGTGTGGATCTGGGTCATGGGAAGAGCCCCACATGCGTTGGGTTCATAGATGGACAGCTCAATCTTAACCACCGCCGATGCAGCAGGGCCAAATGGCCCACGCTGCATCCAGCGGGTGAAGGGGCAGGGCCGGAGGTCTCCTCGGGGTAAGGGGACATTTGTCCCAGGTAAAGCCCCAGTGTCCCCAATGGGACTCCTCGGATCCACTCCAGCTATTTAGCTGACATAAGTCAGGGAGGCCCGTGTAAGGACAGAAGACCCAGGAAGGGGGATAGGATTCGTCGTGCACTGCTGCCACTGATCCCACCCCTCTCCCAGGCCAGATCCACACCCCCCCACCCTCCCACACCCCATTACACCTTGATCCACCCTCCCCCGTCCCTGCACCACTCCGAGCGGCCCTTACCTGCTCTGACACACACTGGGGCCTGCACTGGGCGGGGCCATCCCGCCAGCACAGCTTACTCACGGGGTGTCGCGAACGTGCTTTATGGCACATTCGTGACGCCCTAGGCCAGCACAGTGGTCGCTGCACTGGCATAGCAGCCAGGCAGGATTGCGCCCTAATTAGCTTAGATAGCTTTAAAATGGGGTGAAACAAATTCATGGAGGATAGATCAATCAATGACTATTCATCATAGCTAAATGAAGCCCTCTACGTTTAGAGACAATGGGTCTCTAAATACCAATTGTTGGGGAGTGCGAATAAGACATCAGAAGCTGTCTTCCAGTGAGTCAGACCACTACTCCATCTGGCTTAGCATTGCTTATGCTGACTGGAAGCAGCTCTCCAGGTTTTCAGGGGCTTTCTCTGCTCTACCTGGAGATGCCAGGGATTGAACCTAGGACCTTCTGCCTGCAAAGCATGCGTTCTACCACTAAGCTACAGTCCCATCCCCCGAGGGAACTGGGAACGAGGAAAAAAGGCCTTCAGCCTTGTTGGTGAGCTTCCTGGAGGCATCTGATTGGACACTGCAGCGGCAGGATGCTGGACTAGATGGAACCTTGGGCTGATCCAGCAGGACTTATGTCCTTATGACTTCAGCCAGTGTTTGTCGATGCCTGCCAATCTCGCATAGACTGCAAATCTGATGTGCAAAGGTCTCATTCAAAAATCCCGCTCCACAAGCATCTCCATTAAGAAAAAGTTAAAAACTGTAAGCCTTAGTAGACTCACAAGTGCATACCGTTCGGTTCAAACTACCAGACATGAAGATGTTCTACACTTCTGAATCTGTTTTCAAAACATATTTACCCGTAGCTGATTTTGCAGCAAAGGCTTTTCGTGGACTTTCCTCATCAGTTTCAGGTCAGAAAAGATTGTCTATATATTGGCAAACATATAGCATGAATGATTAGAAATAGTGTTTTATGGCTAAAAAAGAGGGATGCATTTTTTAGCAATTGGGTTGACAACTGTGATCATCACTTGTATCCTGCAATTAAAGAGCCAATTCCATTTTTAAATAGAGCATTGCTGTTGCTAGATGTGTTATATGGACAGATGAGTTTTACACGCAGAATAATGATGTACAGTGGCATCCCTGCATATGAATGCATATAGATCTATGAGCTTCAAAAGAGCAATATAGATTTGACATCTGATATGCAAATGCAGTTGCAATCGTGTCATTTCCTCCGGTTCTGTCATTACAGAGCAGCACGATCAAAAAAAAGGACTGTGCCCACTTCAAAGAGAAATGTTAACAGTTCTGGTGAGCTAATACTATTACTGATAAGAAAACGAACTTTATTATTCCATCCTAGTTCACATTTCCATCGCCTATTTCTGTTTACTTTAGGTAAACACCCTCTGTTTCCCCCCCCCCTCCCAACCTTTTTTTTCTCTTAAATAAGCCCACAGTTTCATTTTTAGGGATATATGTTTATTGGAGATAAGCTGTCCTCCTTAAAAAAAAAAGAAAAAGAAAGAAAAAAGAAATTACCCAATGCGCTAATTGTAAGAGGAAAAACAATCCACTCCCCATGAACAATAAATGTGTAACATTCCACACAAGTCTCTTTGTCGCTTTTTGCTCCTTTGATGATACTCTTTCAACTTTTCTCTCTCCCTCTTTTTTTTTTTTTGGCATTGTCTCTATTTTTAACAGCCAGTGATATAGCCTACTAGACAATGAGCTAAAAATGTTTGCTCCCTGCATGCTTTAGACAAATAATACAATCTCAGTTGAAAGCAATGTAAGGATCGTTCCTGCCTTGTGGGCATTCTGTGTTTTAATCTACCAAGAAGTTTGGGTTAGTTTCTTTCGTTCTTTCTTTTTTCCTTTTAGCTTTCCATAGAGTAATTCCAAACTGTAAGCCACAGACTGACCTAACTACTTATTAAAAATGCTAATATGCTTTTGTGCTTTGATGTCTGGTGAACAATAAAAGGGAGAGAGCTACTCTGGGACACTCTAATCCTTTATTTGTCACTAAGTTATGACACCCAGCAGAGCCGTGTGACAGTCCAAATCAATCATTCCCTGCGCACTGCAGGCCTTCACTGCCTCCTGCGGAGCCTATGCAGTTTAATTAGCTTTTTTTTCACACTAGCATAATGTACATCTGCAGCTTCAGCAAGAAAAAGGAATGGAGGATATTTCACTGGGATGTGGCTCTTTTTAGAAAAAAAAGTCTGTTAAGAAGAAACATCACAATCCTTTGTGGTTTTACTTCAGAGGAGTTTGCAGTGGCGATCTACTGGACTGAGTGCTCTGCATTGTTAGATGTAAATTTAAATTAAAACACACACACACACACACACACACACACACACACACACACACACACACACAGAGCCCTTTTCAGTGAAACTATAACATTTTAAAGGCTTGTTCTTTTCTAATGGGTGATCACTTCATTGTATACATACCATATATTTAGAGCAACGTTTATTAGATAGGGCTTTAAAACTCCACTTGGTGATTAGAGAAGGTTAGCTGTCTCTATCCTTACTGGCATTAGTCTTTGTTAAAGCCATCCAAGTCAAAAGAAGACTGGTGATCTACACCTCACCAGCTGAGGCATCTCTCCCCCCCATACCTGTTAATCTGAATATTCATTTTGCACCACTAGGTCTGTGACAAAGAAATACCCCCTCAACAAAGCATTGAAATCAAACTCCACAGGACCAGCAGTGGAGAAGAATGTGTGTCATTTAAGTGTGTGTGGGATCTTCCAGGCTGCCAGGCTGAGACGCCAAACAATGGTTCGTCCTGGGTCAGAGGTTCTTTAGACAAATGAGATCATGTTGTGGGGGGGGGGAGGACGACACACCATCTCTGGCCTCAGTACAAATGCTGTTTGATTCTGTCACATAGCGTTTCAAGTCTAGAAAAACTTTGGATGCCATTTTGAAGGATAGTTAAGCTGCAAGGCTTAAACCACTTATTCTGGACTAGTCCTTTGAACCACTCCAGAAGTCAGATCATACTCTCCAGTTGACCCTATTTTCTGGAACCTGTACACAAAAAAACCACTCTCCCTCTCTTTTGTCTTTGGAGGGTGACTTACGTATTGTATTCAGGGGGCAGGATGAATGGATTGTGTGCTGCTCCTTTAAGCGCAGCAGCACAGCCTCCAGCCACACCCCTCTCTGTCTTTCTTCTGCCTTGGAGAAACCCTGCTGCATGCTGGCACTGAGAGTCCTGCCCAGAGCTGTACAAAACCCTGTTAATATACCAGTTAAGTGGGGAGCCCGAATTCTGTAGTTCAGGGTTTTTTTAATTTAATTTATTTAAAGAATTTATACCCCGCCTTTCTCCCAGCAAGGGCACTCAAGGCGGCTTACAATAAAAACATTAAAATACATATATACATTAAAATAATTAAAAACAAATAGTTAAAACGATTAAAACAAACAACCCCAGTGGGTCACCTATATTTACATTTGTTAAAAGCCATTTGTTAAAAAGCCAGCCCACCATGTCAGGCATCGAATGCTAACCTAAATAAAAAAACGTCTTAAGGCCCCGCTGAAAGGTCTCAACAAGAAGCACATCTCGTTAAAATGTTGTTCGTGTCAGTTGTTTCAGTGGTTACTCTAGAAGTTACATTTTTGAGTGGGAAGGTTGGATGCTTGCATCATGTCTTTAATGCACATGCATGTGAGCACCAGTACACAAACATTAAGGGGGCATGTTGTACACAGCCTGCCATTTCACATGCTGGTGAGGCTCATTTTCAAGTGTTGATAACAGATTATATGACGCATGATGTTTTTTTCTGGAATATTTTGTACCTAAAGAGCAACCTTCTTTTTGGCTTTTTGAAGATTGCAGGGCAGGCTTTTGCAGAGTACAGTCAATTGCTGGTATCCACGAGGGTTAAGTTCCTAAAAAAACCAGCAGATACAGAAACTGTGAATACTGAATCATTAATCCTATGAGATTAATGGGGTTAGGTTCCTGCGGACCCTCTATGCTATATACTATATAGGGTATAAAATACAGTACAGTGTATAAAAAGCACACCTTTGACACTTTAGCAGTTCCAAACGTTCAGCAGTTCCAAAATGTGCATCCCGCGTTGGCTGTGGCACTCAGAGGCGTCACTACGGTAGGAGCGGTACTGTAAGTTTTGTGCCGTCCTAGTCCCCATTTACTCCCTGGTACGAGGTGGCCCCGCCCCTCGCTGTCGGAGTCATTCAGTGCGGCGAAGGCTTCCTGGTCCTGCCTGTTGCCTCTGCCGCACTGAATGGCTCCGATGACAAGGGGGCGTGGCCACCTCGTACCGGGGAGTAAACGTGGACTAGGGCAGCGGGAAACTTACAGTACCACCCCCACCGAAGCGACGCATCTGGTGCCACTGCAAAGCATTGTGGGGTGTTACCTGGCTGCTGCAAGGCATTCTGGGGCACTGCCAGTACTTGACTGGCTGCAGAATAGCTTCAGAATGGCTGCGGATACTATCAGAATGACACAGAAAGCTTCCAAATGCCCACAGAAAGCTTCCAAAAACTTCCAAAAGCTTCAGAATGGCTGCCACAGATAGTGAATGACCACTATCATGGATGGCTTCCAAATGGCCCTGAATAACTTCTGAATAACTTCAGAATGGCCACAAATGCTGCGGATAGTCGCAGATAGCCAAGAACAGACTGCAAATGGCACAAGGTAAGTGAATCCACATGGGAATGGAGTGCACAGGTAGCAAGGATTGACTTACATTTATAAAGCTTCCAGGAGCTACAGTAGTATTCAGCAATGTGTAATGGGGGAAATTTTACTCATTGGTACGAGTTGGAGTGTTACTAGTGTGTCTCAGTTTTCATTTGTGAAATGTTGGGAGGGTATGTAAGAGGCTTCAGGGAGTTGCAACTTTATTTGCTTTAATGAAGGCAAAGATTGATGCAGCAGTTCAGAGGATGACTGGTCATTCTGGCATCTGAGTTTCAGCTTTCATGCGTAGGATGTTGAATTTTAGGATAACAGTATGATAGCAGAATTTGTTTCTGAGAGGGTCTGACAGATCAGTGGTGTACAGTGACCCACCACATAATGTGTGTGTGTGTGTGTGTGTGTGTGTGTGTGTGTGTGTGTGTGTGTGTGTGTGTGTGTGTGTAATTAAGAATATTTATATATTGCTTTTCAACCCCCCCAAAAGTGGTTTACATAGCTAAATAAATGGTTCCCTGTCCCAAAAGGGCTCACTTTCTAAAAAGATGCAGACAAAACACACAGACACAGACACAGACACAGACACAGACACAGACACAGACACACACACACACACACACACACACACACACACACACACACACGTTTGAACTTTGCCTGCAGAACCACAGTATCACTGCCACCATCTAGCATTTCCAAGTACATGTAGTCATAATGCCTCATTGACTATACTCTTTTGAAAAGAACCTCAAACATTATGGGGAGCCCACAACTCTTAGTAGTGCATTTGCTAAGCATTACTTATCAAATGGGTCAGGAGGGTAGAAAGACCCCAGGCAAAGAATTATAATAATCAAAAAGTAAAATTAAATCTGTAGCCCAATTCTATGGACCACTTATGGCAGTAGAATTCCTTATCTGCTGCTGTGCCACCTGCAGTGTTGCAAACGACTGGAGGCCCCAAGTGTGTGGCAGTGGCTGCCAGATGCTGCGCCAGTGCAGGTAAGGTGCTGGTGGGGGTGGTTTGAGCATGTGAGGGGGAGGAGCAGGGAGTTGGAGGATTGGGGCAGGCAGGGGCTCTTTTGAGGGAAGAAGGGGGTGGATCCTGGCTGCAGAAGCTGGGAAGCTTTTTCCAACTCAACATACACCCTGCCTTTCCTTGAACTTACACCAGCAAAATAGCTGACATGGTTCTCTGGAGACCCATTGGTGACCAGGCAGCTTACTGTGACTTAAGTAAAAGATACTTTTACTTACCTCTCCCAGGCCATCTGGTTGCCCCCTCTTCCACCATAGCATGCAGTGTGCACTCCGTCGGTGGCCCAGCATGCTATGGACTAGCACTTTAAATAAATCAAAGCTTTCATGACATGAAAACGTAATTCAAAAGATTATAGTAAACCTTTAGAATAACATTTTTCTTTGGCCTATGATGTTGTCTGACCAGGAGGTCCTTGTATCTTGGTTGCAAAATATAGCCCTTGTTTATCCCCAATCTAACAGTGTGCAAGCATATGATGTCTGAGCCAAAGGACCAAGAAGATATAGGAAATTACCCCCATGATTTCCTAGGCATTGTAGGTCAAAAGGAAGTTTTCTCTTTCACCCACCAAAGATCCCTCTTACCAAGAAAAAAAAATCTTTCTTATAGTAATATTTTCATAGGATTGAAAGCTCCTTGAACCATGGGTTGGGAGGAAAGGGTTTAGCCTATAAAGGGGAGAATTGACAAATTGTCCCAATTAGAGAGAATATTAAACTCCCGGTCATAGAAGAGCATGCAATGTAGAAGTTACCTTTATACGTATACAGTACACAACCACATCTGTGTCTGCAACCTGCAAATCCACACCTGATTTCCTGCATGACATGATCCTTCCACATGAATCTAGGCATCTGTACACAGTCATCAGCTGACAAGCATCTGACAATGGGAGGGGGAGAGGTTTGGACCAACTTTTAAAATCCAGTGAATGTTCTCACAAAGGGCTACAAAAGACCTGCTAAGGCTAATCTCTTCAGTGAATGTGCGGTAACTTGCTAAACGTACAGTGCAAGGATGACATATTGGGGGAAGCATCTGCTGCGGAGAAATGGGGTTTTGGTGTTGAAATTATGTGAATTTGGAGTTCTTGAGGACAAAGGCGTTTCCTTTATCCAGTTTCATTTGCCTTTCATGTTGTTAGTGTTCGTTTTGTCCAGGCAGGAGTGGTTCTGCAAGTTCTCCCCTTGTCATGCTGTGGCTGGATATTCATAGAATCATTACAGACAGTAAAATAATGGAACTAGCAGATCGAGTCTTGCTTAAAATACAACATCATGATGGCTCTGAGTCTGACAGTTGTCTTCCTATAGAAGCACATGCTATGACCAAGTTGCGCAACCAGTTTTCAACATGATAGTTCCCTGGTAAAGTTACGATGATGTTGGGCGGTATGGAGAGTACTCCTATCATGAATGTTCCAGCATATGTCGAGACTTTCATTTCAGCACTGCCAGCTCAACCCAGATTTAAAATATATGGTAAGAGGCAATCTTGACATGTGCTAGAGAGCATTCACAGGACTAGACAATATAGGGACAACACCACCACCAGCAGCAGCAGCCTCTGCCTTCTACGGCGCAATCCTATTCAAAGCCCCGCATTGCACTCCAGCAGTGTCGGGGCAGGCCCTGCTGTATCCAGTGTAGGGCTGGAGGCTGTTGGAGGTATCCTTGAGATAAAGGGATGTTCGTCCTCTTACCCCATGTCAAGCCCTAGCAACCTCTATGGGACTACTAAGATCTGTGCCAGCTAAATGGCTGGCACAAATCCAAGCAGCTCGGTGTTGAGCTTTCAAGCACAGGAAGCACACGATTTGGCAGAGGCCTCCTTCACCCATCCTGCCCCCCTCCCAGGCCTGATTCACCACCCTCCCCAATCCTGAAATCCCCCCTTCCCACCCTCATTCCACCCTCTCCCTACATCCTGGCACAGAGCTCACGTGCCCCAACGAGCGCCACTCCTGCACTGACAGAGGCCTGCTGGCACCGGCCTCTCCGCCGGCGGGACTGGCCTCCACAATGGTGCAAAATGCTTTATGGCACATTTACAACAGTGTGGAGCCTAGTACTGCTGGTGGAGGTCAGTTTAGGATTGGGCTGTTAATTGTCCTGGCTTCCTCAAAGAACCATGGGAATGGTAGTTCGGTTATGATGATGAGCATTTTGTATTAGAGATTCCTAATTCACCACACAAAACTAGAATTCCCAGGATGCCTTGATGAGGGGAAATTGCCATTGAACTTGTAGTGCAGATACAGCCCAAATCAACTCAAGGCAGCTTCACCAATGAGGACTGGCCATCACCTAGGCTCTGAGTATCCGGAGCCAAACTCATTTTTTCACATGGCACATGGAACTTTCATAGGATCACAGGAAGCTGCCTTATACTGAATCAGACCATGGGTCCACCTAGGTCAGTATTGTCAATACAGACTGGCACCTGCTCTCCAAGATTGCAAGCAGGATTGTTTTCCTGCCCTATCTGGAGATGCCAGGGATTGAACCTGGGACCTTCTGCATGCCAAGCAGATGCCCTAGCTATTGCTTATGCTTGGTGCTTCGCTTTCTACAAAATATACATTATTTTCGGTTCTGTTTTTCCTTTTTGTTCCATAACTGAAGTCTCAGTCTTTTTTACAGACTGATGTTTTCTTTTGCACTTCAGTATTTTCCCCAATCCCTCTCACCCCAATTCTTCTCAATTCTTTCTCAGCATGTTGGGGCTTGGCTTTGACTGAAGCAGTTCATTAAGCTGCTTTCCATTGATCCACCATCCACCACACCCCATTTTTCCCTCGTTCCCAGCATGCTGGGGGTTTGTATGTACTTTAGAGTTTGTGCTGATTGCCTTGGAGCTTTTACTTGCATAATGAGTACATCACTTCACTTAAAAAACAAACAAACACAACCCTAATATTCTTATTACATATTTGAGGGGGCTACTATTTGTTTGGGGAGATTGCTGTCATTGGAGATTTTTACGTGCAAATCACTATTCTACCCCACGCTTGGCAGGCGCGCATCTCAAAATGTGTCAGACTAAGATCTGGGAATGCTTCCCATTTCCTAATCCAGTTTAAATAAAGAAATTATTGGATGCTTCTCCTCCATCCTGCCAAAGTCTGCTGGTGGAACTTGATGTGCAGGACAGGTTTGCCCACATGGGTAGATTGGTACCCCTCCGCTCTGCCTGTATTTTTTTCTTTCATATTCGTAACTACAGTATCAGTCAGAGGCGTGGAAAGACTGGAGCGTGCGGAGCAGCGGCTCCGGGCGATTCCTCGGCCCCGGGCGGCGCTGCTCCGCTCTCGCCAGTCTTTCCACGGAGCGCGCACACCCTCCAGGTGACACGGGTGGACCCTCCGAGGCCTTCTCCCCCGGCCTCGGAGCCGGAGAAAGCCCCGGAGCGTCCACCACGACCGGTGGCCAGGGCTTTCTGAAAGCGGCCGACTGCCGCGGCGCACTATTTATCCTTGTTTTGCACATGCGCAGAACATGTAAGCCGGGTCGCCCCCCTCCCCCCGGGCGGCGCCGCCTCTTTGGGGCGGCGCAGCAGCGAGTGCTCCAGGCAGCACTCACTGCTGATACGCCTCTGCCATCAGTATGCCCTTTTCAGTATAAATATGGAGTTAGGGGCGTCACTACCCCCGTTGGCGCCCGGAGCAACGGGGGTGTGGTGCCCCTATAATTAATATCGCTGCGGCCGAAGGCCGCGGCGCGATCTGGAGGGGGGCGCGCTCTGGGAGGAGCCGGCTTGCGCGCTCCGGGAGGCAGCGACCCCCCCCTCAACCGGGAGAGCCGGCTCGGGGACGTGTTCCCCGGCCGGCTGCCCGGGGCCTTCTAAGGAAGGCGCGCGAGAACGGTATTTAGCCTTTTTCCCTCAGTAACAGTCTGAGCATGCGCAAAAAGAACGGTATAAATACCGTTCTCGTGCGCCTTCCTTAGAAGGCCCCGGGCAGCCGGCCGGGGAAGACGTCCCCGAGCCGGCTCCCGATTGAGGGGGCGGTCGGACTCGAGTCTCCGAGTCTCGGACTCGGAGACGCGAGTCCCCGACTCGGACTCAGAGACTCGAGTCTCCGAGTCCAACTCGGACGCGCAGGCGGGGCGCCCTTCGGGCGATGGCGCCCGGAGCTGGTGCTCCGCCCACTCCGCCCTAGTTTCGCCTCTGTATGGAGTCCCCTGAAGGCTAATGTCTGAAATTTGGCAGACATAATCCTTTGGAGGGGTTCCTGAGTGCCTGCAAATATCATGCAAATTGCCCTAAGATCGGAAAGTTATAGGCAGAAGAAGTAAAGATGGTTTCTTCATGGGGGGGGGAACCAATCAGAGAAATGAAATGGGTGCTTTTTGTGATGTAATGAGCACAATTCCCTACAAAGTCACAACAGATGATCAAGATCATTGCACAGGAAAATGAACAGTGACAAGACATGGATTTTTTTTTCAGTGCGCACCCCTGATCTGGTGCTGGTTGCATCATTACCTTGTGTGCACTTAACTAGGCTACAAGTTTTCTTGGGCTTTAACCATTTCAGCTGGTGCCTGGGAAAGTAAGGGCACAACCAATGGCAAAGCACCACACATGCTCTCCCTGCTGAGGTCCACCACTTTCTGCTTCATAATCAGCCAGAGCTCATTACCAGCAGAAGAGCAATCTGGAGGATGCTAAGCAATCACTAGCATCCTCCAATGTGAACCTTCACGTTCATTGAGATCTGTTGGTGAGAGTCACCTGCCATCTGCTCTATCTACATGGGATGTACATAGAATTGTTGACACTTCTCTGTTGTGGCACTTTGTCTACAAAATTCCCTCTCCAGGGAGTCCCACCAATGTCCATCCTTCCTTGTGTCTAGTACGTAAGGCTTGTTTGTACCACTTGTTTCCGGGGAATTAATTAACTGAGCAAAGTTTTCCTCGTGTACTCTTATTTTGCCTTGTTATTTTGTTTTATGAATCTGTTGCTTTATTAATTTGGTCTGTTCATTGGGATTTAAATTTATTTATTTATTGTGTTGTTTTGTGAGCCACTTTCTGACAAAGGCCTCTTAAGAATGTTAATATAAACAAATGTTCTCCTCCCTGACCTGGGGCTCCTATCCCAAGGGATCTGTGAAGTAAACTGTAAATAGCACATGATGACCATATCACTCTGCCTTCGCTTCAGCCTCCCTTCCAAACAGGCCAAAAAGGCAACCCCACAGATAATTGTTTACAGTTACTATGTGAAAGCTGGTAAGACTATCTGATCTGATCTCAGATGTTACCTGAAGTAGCCACTGGGAGAGAAATGGTGATGAAACAGCAGTGATACAACACAGGTGATGCAATTAACTGCTGGTACTTACTTTGTTATCAAGTGCTGACAGAGTCAGTAGCAGGATTCATGGCCCCATCCAGACACCAAACTGGAAGCTAGATGTGTTTTGCCAACAAGGATTAAAGAGCAAAGGCAACAGGACTTGTCACACTAATAATAATCACTTGAGGAACGTTGTCGATAGGTCTACAAAAAGAAGAATCTAAGGAAACTGGCCCCAAAACAATCAAGAACTATATTTTTTCTTATCCCTCCCAGATGGTATCCTGAGCACACACTATATGCCTGCTTTGTAAAACAGATGCAGAGATGCCTACTCACTGGATAAAATGGCAAGGAAATATCTTGAAGGATATGCAGATAAAATAGCCACAGTGCTATTCATGTTCAAAGGGGGGGGGGGGAGGACGATGACGACATACAGATTAAACAAACAAGAAGGAGGCTTTGAACAGTCACTGTAAAGCCAGATGCTGTTGGTTCTTTGGCTGCTTACACTGGTTCTATTGTGAAGGTGGAAGCCCTAAAGAATGGCATCACCTCAGTCCAAATAGGGACCCCCTGGCTAAAAGCAGGTTGAATCTTGCAGCCAAAAGAAACCAAACCATTTGACTGAAAATCATTTCTGTGAGAGAAGTCTCCTGATTCAGTCACCCTGAGGGCCTATTCATAAGTGTTTGATGAATTTGTGTCTTAGAGCTGGTCTAGCTGCATGACTTCCCACACAGAAATGCCTCCATCTGATAGTCTGTCCTCAGCACCACCATAATGAGCGCATAAAAGAGGGAGCCTTCAGCAGAAACGCAACGCAGTTTAGCAGGTTTTCTTTTGCTCTTGGTTCACAGAGGGCCTCAGGACCTAACTAGGCTTTATGACAGCATGACGTATGTCAGTCTGTGGGTCATGAGACCAGCAAGTATAAAGTAGGGCTGAGGAAATTGTACAATTGATGTTGTAGATCAGGGGTTCTCAACTTTTGGAGGCCCGGGTACCCCCTATCATGGTCCAGTTCTCTGAAGTACACCCTGCTAATTAATTGCTAATTAATTGGATTCATCAATTAATTAGCTAATTAATCGTTAAAAATAAAAAGTATTAAAATGATTTTAAATGTGAAAAAATGTCTTATTTAACTCTGTGTGTGTGTGTGTGTGTGTGTGTGTGTGTGTGTGTGTGTGTGTGTGTGTGTGTGTAAAAACAACAAACCTTTGGTCGCCGACAATCAGTTGATCTTAGCTGATAAGGGGAAGCCTCTCGCGTACCTCCGCCTAATGGTCTGTGTACCCCTAGGTTGAGAACTGCTGTTGTAGATGACTACATATACGAGATAAACATTCCAAGAAAGAGGAAAAGGGACTTTCTGTTTACCTTAGCCATTCGTTTATTTACTGTATATGACTGTATGCCCTCGTCCTATCCCGTAGGCTTTAGGTGGCTTACAAGATTTTAGAACTACTTCCCTCTCCGACATTTGTTAATTAAGCCCTAAGATAGATTTTTAAAACAATTACATATAAATAGACAGACATATAAATAAATCCATCCAGACCAACAGCGCAATACTATGCATATTTACTCAGAAGTCTTACTGTCTTCAATGGAGTTTACTCCCTACTAAGTGTGTAATTGCAACCAAAATGTATTTTCACCTACTCTTGTTCCTTCTACTCCACCCACAGGAAGCCACTTCATCCAACAACTGTCTTCCCCATCATTCAGTGCCCCTCCCTTCTCTTCCTCCTTTCCATTCAGTGGTTTTCATGCCCTCACAGGCTCTTCCCTTACCGTATTCCTTGTACAAAGAGGCTCCCTTCTCTAGACTTCATGTCTTCGTTCCATACCAGCGTTGATCTCCTCCCCCAGGCCTGGCCTCCAACAGCAGGAACTCATGCAGCCACACACTGGAAGGACGATTAAAGTGTGATGAAGGCCAGAACAATGAAATGCAGGATGAATTTCTGGTTGGATTCCACACCAGGCAAAAAAAATTCCTAATTCTGATTATTGTCTATGAACGAGTAGTGCAAAAAAGTATTAACTCTGTAAGTTGTACATGTAATCAATCATTTGATAAGCTGGTCATCGGAACGCATACAGGTGGCACATTCTGCCACATATTGGCGTGTGTCGTATGGCAAAGTGCTCCTTACTATTTGGCAGAGCAGACAGACCAGCAGAATGTTCAGCATCCCTACTGTGCTCCTGTAACGTTTACAGAGCCTCCTGACCAGTTGTAGGATTTACAGTAAGAACCTCCTCAATAAGTGGCAGGACAATACAGATAACCAGCTTATGAAATACTGCAATGTGAATATACTTGGTACATGCACCATAGTACTGTAGTGCATTACCAGTTGGTAATGGTCAGCGGAATTCATCCTGACAAGAAAAAGCATTACTAGGCTCACTGCTGCAGGAAGTGAGGTCTGCCACCATGGTGCTTATTCAGTCCCTTGCCTTATCGGAGATGGCAGTAGGATGACAGAACTTTCTTGGATTCTTTGTAAAATACTGATAAGAGAGACGTGAAGCTATGCCAACTCGGCCCTTTTCCAGTGAAGGAAGCAAGCCCTCTGTGAGTGTACTGGACAAAAGGCCAGTGTACTTTTTGTCCTTTGCCTTCATGCAGGTTCTGCCAATGGGCCCTACAACCGACCTCTTAACTAGGATCCATACTAAGGGTTCTCTTTCAGTTCTTTTTTCTCACTGAAGCCTTTGAAAGTCTCTAACTTCCTGAGACTTGAAAGACTTTCCAACAGGGAAGGTAGGGATGGAGCTTCTGCAAAGACTTCTATCAATGGGGAGGCCCCATCTTCAAAGCTTTTGTTCTACAGGGTGCTGGCATCCCTTCTGAGAGTTGTTAGTGCTGGAGGGGATTCCTCCTTGAAAATCCTTCAGATCACAGAGGGGGAAGTCCCGCTTTGAAGATTCTCACCAGAGTGGGGCCAAACCTCCTATTTTACATTGCTTTTCAAAAGTGTGGGGGCGGGGGAAGAGGGCTGGATGAACTTGCTCTTTGCAAAATGTTTGGTTGTGCCAACCTGCAACAAGGCAAGGAGTTCACTGCCTTGTCTCCCTGCCGCAAGTAGTGCATATGTTCAATTAACTGAAGATGCTACCAGCAATTTAAAGAGGTGTGTTAAGGATGAACCAAGGTCTAGCATGTTCCAAATGGCATGTTTGTTCTGTCAAGCCATGGCATGCAAGAGCAAGTGGAATGCTTCCAGCAAGGAGTCTGGTTTTCTCAAATGAAGCAATAAACAGCTCTTGTTATTAGTGTGATAATATTAAGCATTTTTTTTTCTCCTCCCCTTTGAATAGCTTTGCTGCAGGCTCCAGGACCACTTTCGAAGGTAGTGGTAGTGACATGTCCTGAAAGTATTATAGATGAGGCAACAGTGCATCCACTTCCTTGCTTTCCCCCCCCTCCACTTCAAACATGCATTAACTATGTATCATAGTGAAACTGAACGATGCATTTACTGATGTGCAAAACATGGGAGCAGGACCATCCACAAGACACTACACACGGAGCCAATGCAAGCAAGACCATGCTTGCTCTCTGTGTCAACTCCCACCTCCATGCCTTCTGCTACTTATTATGCCTGAAACAATCTCCTCCTATTTTGAAGCATTTGGTCTACTCTGACTTAGCAGCATAGGTTAGATTGAGTCTGATTGACAGCTTCATCTGATTTTAGCTCATCCCCGATGTGCTATTACTTGTGTGTATGGAAACATGTGAGGTCGAGGGTCAAAACAAACATCATTTTAAATGCATGTGTTGACCTTGCAGTCCCCCCTTCTTTCTTTCTTTCTTTCTTTCTTTCTTTCTTTCTTGCTTGCTTGCTTGCTTGCTTGCTTGCTTGCTTGCTTGATTGATTGATTGATTGATTGATTGATTGATTGATTGACTGATTTTGTAAATACCATACATAGTGGATGCGTGAACTGAATTGGAAACATGGCAGGGTGGTGGCGGGGGCATTAACACCTTGCCCTGCTGCAGTTCCATTGGCGTCTTAAGATTTTTTCTTCCATAATTCAAGAATGCAAGGTCACCCAATGAAAGTGATGCCCCAATCCTAAGCCCCTCCCCCACCAGTGTAACTAGCGTTTTGCTGGTGGAGACTGCACTGGCGTCACTGCAGAGGGGGTGGAGCTCTAAGTTCCGCCGCGATCCGACCCTCCGTTACACGGGTGAACGAAGCGGCGAACCCATGCTCGTGAACCCATGGACATCCGCCGGAGAAGGTGGGGGTTGGAGGGAGGTGGGGAGGGAGTAGAATGGGCCGGGGAGGGCAGAACAGGGAGGGGTGGGCAGAATAGAGCGGTGATGGGGGGGAGGAGGGTGGATCAGGCCCAGGAGGGGGGGCAGGATTGACAGCAGTGCATGCCAAATCCTGAGGAATTTCCTGGGCCTGATCCGCCTTCATGGAGTAATGCAGACTTGCTCCAGTGATTGAGCTGGTGAAAGTCCACGTTTCCCCATAGCAACTGTTGCAGCTTACCTTGGGGCAAGGGAACAAATGTTCCCTTTCCCCAAAGAGACATCCAGCAGTCAAAGCGGGTTCACAGACACCCTTTGTACATTTGCCCTGTACTCTCATCCAAGCATTGGATGCATCAATGAAGATTGCTCATCTGCCTGCCCACGAGTGGGTATAAGCACCAAGATCCTGGCCTAGCATGAATGCTTAAGTTAAGTACCCAGTAAGAAGCCATATTAGTGCTTTGTTTCATTTTCACCTTGGCTTTTAACCTCCATGCCAACCTTTTGCCCAGATCATTCCCTCCTTTGGTTTTGGTGCATTTTCAACTCTCTTTAATAAAATTCATTTGCTGTTTTACCTGCCTGGTCTCAGTTCACTTGGGAAGTTGCCCAGGCTTCCCAGACCACCTGCCTTCCATTAGCATTTGGTTTTGAAGGGACCCCTGCATTCTGGGGCTCTCTGCCAACCTGGGAGGGCAGTTTTCCCAAGTCGGCCTCCTTCTGCCTGGAACTCCCTAACTTAGGTAGCAGCAGCAACTACCATCCCAGTTTAAGCTTAGTACAGTGAGTTAAACTGATGCTGAGCCGGGCCCCTGTTCCCGCATCACCCCTTATAAGAGGTCCACCAAGTGCCGTTAACAATGATGGTTAAAGGGAATTTCCATGTTCAGTAACAGTATGCCTCTGAATATGTATGGGGCAAACAATGGGGAAGAAGGGCTGTCCTGCTTGTGGGCTTCCTGGAGGCATCTGGCTAGCCATTGTTAGCAGCAGGACGCTGCAGTGGATGGCCCTTGGTCTGATCCCGCGGGCCTCTTCTTATCTTTGTTCTTTTGACTCTGACCTCAGAGACAAGGGCAAAAATCCCTTTTATGGCAGGCCTGAGCCCTAGCTGTTCTCCAAATGACTCATAAGCGTGCCTTGAAAGCTCTCTCCCAGTCACGCACCTGCTCCTCAAAGCCCACTGCACAGAGCCACTTGTGTGTGCTGCAGCCAAACGGAAAATGCAAAGCTCAAAAGCACAGGTATGTTGTTTCTTTGTTCAAACACTGGTCATTTGTTGACTCAGGTGGTCACTGCAGAGGTGGTAGGACAACTAACCACTGCTCTGGGTTTTGATACCTGGAGAGAGGAGGATGCACGTGCCAGGGAAGAATGTATCAAAAACATGCTGCTGACTCAACATCAGAGGGACCCTCAAAGGGAGAGTGAACTAGAACAAAGAACAAAAACATTACAGAAGTGCCACACTGGAGAAGGGAGGGAAAAACCCTCTGTACTAACAATAGGAACAAGGTCAGCCATAAAAACCAAAACTGAAATAGAACCACTGAGAAAAAGAAGGAAGTCTCAAGAAAGCACAACAAACTGAAGAAACAAATGTGCCAAGCATATTCTTATTGATTTCTCCCCCAATTTGCTCCTATTAAGAGTTTGTTGGTTTTTTTTTAGGGAGGAAACAAACACTGAGGAAAGTGGCTTAGAAACCATGCAGAATGTCATCATTGGTGTTGCATATAATGGCAGGAACAAACAAACAAACAAAATGGGTCTCTCTCTCAAAGCATTCGGTGGGTAGAGAGGAGACGCCTATGCCAGGGAGCTCAGCTCATCCTACAGGCTCTTGAAGGGACCACTAACAGCCTGATAGCAGGGGTGGCGTCAGATGTCAGACATGTCAGACACTGGTCATGAGCTCATGTGTCCATCAAAGGCTGCACCCAGTTGGGTCAATTCCTGACCCCTCAGTACCTGCAGCAGTAGACGCACCCCATGTGTCACTAGGGAGTGATGAATGAGAGGCACACCATCCCCCCAGAAGCCTGGTGCTGACATTGCCTCAGAGAATTCAGCCGGATCCCTCCCTCCTATCCTAGGGGCTACTTAAACTACTGTGTGCCCAAGGGGTGGGTATGAAAGAAGAAGGTTTGACCCGGGCGCTTGAGGAACTAAACAATTTGCAGTTTGGCTTTTATGTGAAAGGAAAGTGGTCAATTTGGCTGGGATTAAAACCTCACACAGAGGTAGGCTGAGGATCAGGAAGAGGTCAGAGACATGAAGCTCTGAGGTAAGGAGGCTGAAGGAACAATGTGGGGTAGGTACTGGACTGAGAAAGAGGAGCCTAAAGAAAGATAAAATGAAGAATACGGCTTGGAAGACAAGTGCAGATGAGACAGAGAATTGAGGCAAGAAGGAGCTAATCAGAGAAGGAGCACTGAAGCAATCTCACAGCCTGAATGTCAGGAAGGGCTGTATACGATGGGTGAGGAAAAAGAGGGGTTCTGGGGAGGTTAGACAAGAAGAGGGGGGCTAAGGAAAGTAGGATAAAGTAGGCAGAGGTCTGAAAAGCTGGAACTTAAGGGAACAATAGGTGGTGGATTCAAAGAAAGGAGGAGCCAAGATAAGAAAGTTGGACTGAGCCTGAGACTCTTGACAGAAGGGATGTAGACTCGGAGAAAGTGTGGAGAGTTCCAGATTGTGGCCAGGAGCCAAGGGGACATGGGGTTGCTATGTCTAAAGTTTAGACACAAGGAGGAGAATTCTACCAGCTATGGTTTCTGCTGTATTGTGATCTGATAACCCTAAGGGGGCAACGTGGGCCAAGAAGCGGTCAGGGAGAGGCTGAATTTCACATATTTGTTTGAACTAACCAGCAAATTCTTTGGCTGCAGGCCTACAGAAAAACAGTGGTTTCAGACTTTGTTCCAAGGAAGCCTCTGGCTCCTTAGAACGTTATAAGGGGGTCCTCAGTGAGATCAGTAATTGCAAACAAATTTCACAAAAGGAGAGCTTGTTCAGGGTGTACTATTCTCCTTTCGTGCATCCAAGTCAATGTGGAAAGGGCACCCTCATGGAGACATTTTGAAAACCATTGCAATAGAAGAATCGGGTCCATCACAGCAAATGATGGTGTTTCATAAGCAGGAAATACCAAAGTATCCAATACATTAGTCATTATTATATTTTTCCTGACCTCCTGCTGGCTGTCCGATTGCCACCCACCACCATTGGATGCAGCATGTGCTCCATCGGCTGCATTGACGCCAATCCTGATTGGGCAGTCAATCCGCAAGCCTATGTGTAGCCAAGCATTAAGTACTTACAATAGCATTTTCCAGAGGGGGGCGTGGCTGGGATGGCGAGCCGAAGACGCGACTTTGGAATGAGCTCCGGAGCCGCGCCGCAAAACGGGGGATTTCCTTTGATCCTGTAAGGATCGGGACCATCCACGCTAGGAGAAGCGTGGCTGAGAGATTGGGGGGCAGGCTGATCGAACTGGATCGGGGCGCCGATCCGGTGTTCTTTCGGTATCCCCTTTTCTATCCCCGTTCTGCTGCGGACACTTTGATGTCCGCGTAGGCCCGCTATTGTCGCTCTCTCCCGGACGGAGCAAAGACTTTACTTGAAAGTAGACTCATTAAGCTTCCAACCCTACTCTGGAGTAAGCTCATTTCTGCTGTGCTGATCGATTGCTGGTGACTGAAATACTTCGGAAGGGGGAAAACTATATGGCACTTACGAGCAGCGAAGGGGGACAGAAGTTTTTTACCCTCCCCCCCCCCTCGCGCGGAAACTGTTTTGCTTGTGGAGTCGGCGTGTGTGCTGGCGATCTGTGGTGAGTGGAGTGTTTCGGAAGGGGGAAAACTATATGGTATTTTGAAGCAGCGAAGGGGGATAGAAGATTCTTACCTTTCCCCCCCCCCTCGCACGGAGATTGTTTTGTTTGTGGAGATGGCGGCGTGTGCCTTGAACTCACTATTCGGGATTGAGGAATATTGAGGAGTTGTAGGGGGTGGCTGTGCTTGAATTACGTCTTTCTCGAGCCAGGATGTTTCCAGTTGCTGTGTTGGAGATTAAGTTTACGGAGCGGCCGAGTACTATTCTTCGATTTTATGCAGCCCCTCACTGATTCTTTACGGATGTAGTGGATTATTGGCGGAAGGATCTTTATCCTTAATTTCTTGTGAAGAGGATTCTTTGTCTTATGCTGTCTGCTGCTGTGGGGTCCCTGGATTACAAGTCTGTTTTGTCTATTGGGTTGTGCCTACTGACCTTGGAAGATCACTACGTTCTGGGAGTTTTGCCAAGACACCATCGCGTTTGGGATTATAAAATTTTTTCATTTTTTTTTTTTTCTCTCTTCTTGTCTGTATTTTGAACTGAGTTTCATCCGCTGGCTGATTTGGAATTAAGAACTTTTAAGATGGGACTATGCCTGACTGATATAAGAAGGGAAAGGGGAAAAAGAAGAAAAAGGGGAAGAGGAAAAGAGGGAAAATAAGAGAAAAAGAACTTTTGAGCTTTTATCTTGTTTATTAGTCTTATTACTGTTATAATTTGACTGTATTGTTGCATTATCCTTTTCAACTGGTGATATTGTTGTACAGTTATTTGAAGGGTGAGATTGGGGTTGTTGTGAGAGATACGGGTAGACTTACTCTTTTAAGAGATAGTATGGCAGATTCAAAGAAATCTATACCTCCCGTGGTCCCCAAGGTCTCTAAACCATCACAATCACCTGCTGCCACATCTTTACTAGCTAATTTAGCAACTGCGGGTGTACAAAAGTCAGATATGCAACAGATGATGGAATTGTTGAAAGGCATGCAAATGAGTATAAATGAAGTTAAGGACAATCAAAATAAGGCGTCGGAAGAAACACAACAATTATTGCAGCGAATGAAACAGCTGGATGCTTCGATAGGACTTGTAAAGCAACAAGTTAAAGAAAATACAGATGAAATTAAAGAAATTCAGGAGGTGACTCATGATCTACAATTAGGTTTGGATGAACTAAGAGATCAACAAGAAACAGATATGCAAACAACCCAGACGTGGTGTGACGAATTGGAAACTGCAACTTTAAGATTGGAGATGGAGAGAGCTGCTTTTATGCTTAGAGTACAGAATTTTCCAGAGGAGGATCAAGAAAATTTACGACAACGCTTTATTGATTGGATGATAAAGGAATTACAGATTCCAGAGGTAGAAGTTTCAGAAATCACGAACAGTATTGAACGTATTTACAGGATGAATACGAGGAAAGCTAAAGATTTGGGCGTCCCAAGAGAAATTATGGTTATTTTTCATAGCAAATTTACCAAGAATAAATTGATGGAAAAATTTCTTGAGAAACCAAGAGTGATGAAAGGTTTGACTTTGAGGTTTCTTAAAGAGATCCCCTTTAAAATAAGGATGAAGAGAAGAGTTTATGAAGATTTGGTGATAGTTTTGAAGAAGAATAATATAAGATTTGGTTGGGAGATCCCTCAAGGTCTCTTTTTTGTTTATAAAGAGAAAAAAGTCAGGATTACATCGGTGGAAAAAATGAGAAATTTCTTGAGGAAGAATGGGAGAGATCTGGGAGTTCCAGAAGAAATGTTATCAGACTCCAATGGGATAGACTCCAATCGACAAAGAAGACAGAAGGAAGAAGAACAAAGTCGCAGAAAAGAAAAGAGAGATCAAAAGATGACTCAACTTAGAGAGAGAAGAGACGATTCAGATTATCCGTTACCAGAGGAAGAACTTGGTGCAACAGGAGGAGAACCAAGGACACAGAGGGAGCTAAGACCAAGATCAACGATGAGGAGATATCTGGACAGACTGGCAGGTTCCAAGGAACATAAAGATAAGAGTACCAGACCTAAGATTAAGAAATGATGGCGAACATGAATATGAAGATTTTTTGCAATAATGTCAACGGGCTGAATGACCCCTCTAAAAGAAATAATGTTTTTCATCAATTAATGAAGTTGAAAGTAGATGTTATTTGTTTACAGGAGACACATATCAGAAGTGACCATGTTAAATATTTGGAAAAGAAAAAATTGGGCAAAATGTATTGTGCGGCACATCAATCCACAAAGAAAAATGGTGTGGTAATATATGTTAATTTAAGATTTGAATCAGATCTGGAGTGGAAGTCTGAGGATGGAAGAATCCTGATGGTGAAGATTCGTCATAATGGGAAAATGATGTTATTAGTAAATCTGTATGCCCCCAATGATAAACAAGAAGAATTTTATAGTATATTGTTACAAGAAATTAAGAAGAGAGAATTTGATGACTTATGGATTTTGGGCGATTTTAATGGGGTTATCAATTGTGATTTGGATAGGAAGTCTTCTAAAGCAAAAAGAAGGAAAACAGGTCTTTTGCCAAAGGTCTTTTTGGAGCTTGTAGAGGAATATCAATTGATTGATTGTTGGAGAACACAGAATCCAGAAAAGAAGAAATTTACATTTTATTCCCATAGACACAATGCCTGGTCACGTATTGATATGTGTTGGAAAACAAGTGTAACTAATTTAGATTTTGATTGTGAAATCCTGCCAATGACAATTGCAGATCACAGTCCGCTGATGATTTCTTTGAATAGTAGGGACAAAAAGAGGACCTGGAGGATGAATACTTCGATTCTGAGAGATAAAAATTTTAAAGATAAATGTTTTGAGGAAGTTATGGCTTATTTCCAAACCAATATTCAACCCGGAATGAAGATGATAACTATTTGGGACGCCTTTAAAGCTGTGATTCGAGGAATCATAATAGAATATACGGCAAGAAAGAGAAAGGAGAAAGAAAAGAATATGAAAGACCTGATAAGAAACTTACAGAAAGAAGAGGAGCGATCCCAAAGAGCTAAAGGTTCAGTGAAAGAGATATTGGGAAAAATTAATGACTTACAACATCGAATTAAAATTGCTCAAACTGAAGAGATGGAGAAGAAAATAAGATGGGCCAAACAGAATTTTTTTGAAAATGCAAATAAACCAGGGAGATGGTTGGCCTACAAATTGAGAAAAGAAGCTCAAAAATCTATGATATTAAGTTTGAGAGATAAGAAAGGGAAGGAAATAATATCTAATGAAGGTATGAAAAAGATTGTAACAGACTTTTATTCGGAACTATATAAAGGGAAAAACATAGATACAGCTCAGCAGGATCAATTTTTGAAAAAGGTTAAAATACCTGAAGTTAGTAAGCAAGACTCCGACTTTTTACAAGAAGATATCACATTAAATGAAATTAAAGATGCAATATTAAGACAAAAAAGTGGCAAATCTCCAGGACCGGACGGATTACCGGCTGATTTTTATAAATTCCTGGTTGAGTTGATACAGGTACCATTACAGATGCTGGCTCAAGAGATAGGATGTACAGGAGAGATACCAGCGACATGGAAACAAGCTATGATTTCATTAATTCATAAGACGGACTCAGATAAATCTGACATTAAGAATTATAGACCTATATCTTTATTGAATACTGACTATAAGATCTATGTTTCAATTTTAGCCTCCAGATTAAAAAAGGTGTTGGTGAAATATATTCATGAAGACCAGACAGGCTTCCTACCTAAGAGACACTTGAAAAAGAATGTAAGAACTATAATTGATGTTTTAGAATATTATGAAAATCATTCAGGAAGAAAAGTGGGTTTAATGTTCTTGGACGCTCAGAAGGCTTTTGACAATGTGAACTGGATTTTTATGTTTAACGTGATGGATGGAATGAAACTGGGCCCAAAATTTTTGAAAATTATTAAGGCGATTTACACACAACAAGAAGCTAAGATAAAATTGAATGGCAATTTAACAGAGAAAATACAAATTGAACAAGGTACAAGACAAGGTTGCCCCCTCTCACCTCTGTTGTTTGTGCTGACAATAGAGGTTTTGAACATTTTAATTAGAAATGATGAGAGAATAAGGGGGCTCAAGATGAAAAACCATCACATCAAGTTACAGGCATATGCAGATGACTTGGTTTTTATATTTGAAGATCCAAAAGAGGCTTTACCTATACTTAAAGAAGACTTGTTAGAATATGGTGCTGTAGCAGGGATGATGGTGAATTATCAGAAGACAAAAATATTACTTAAAAATGTAAATCCAAAGGAAATTGGAGATATCAAGGAATTGGGTTTCCAGATAACGGAGAAGGTTAAATATCTGGGCGTTAATCTGTCAAAAAAAGTGAGTTCTTTGATGCAGGATAATTATATTAAGATATTGGAGGAAATCCAACAGGACTTGGAGAGATGGAAAAATTTACAATTGTCAATAACTGGAAGGGTTTCAGTAATCAAGATGAACGTTTTACCTAAGTTACTCTTTCTGTTCCAAACAATTCCAATAATTATGAAAAAAACTTTCTTCGTTGATTTAGATAAGATGACAACAAGATTTATTTGGAGTGGCAAGAAACCTCGTGTTCGTTTGAAATTGTTACAAGATCAAAAGAAGAGGGCAGGGATGGCCGTCCCGAACTGGTTGTGTTATTATCAAGCTACAGTTCTGCAATGGGTTCGAGATTGGGTTTTGAAAAGTAAAGAGAACTACGTTACCCTAGAAGCAGAAGGACTAGAAGTTGGATGGCCTGCCTTTTTGATTTATGATAAAGCTAAACATTATGTGTTTTTTAAAAGACATACCTTAAGGAAATCCTTACTATGGGCATGGGAGCAGGTTAGATATAAGGTTTATGATAAAATACCCGGCTGGGTGAAACCGTTAGAAGTGGCTAACAGACCAGATTGGATAAAAGATTCTCAAAATAGATCATACAAAGAACTGATTGATCCTCAGGGGAAACTATGGGATGAGAATCAATTGAGGATGAAAGGTATCCTGATGGACACTTGGTTTCAAAATCAGATTAGAAGCAGGATACGGGAAGATCAAAAAGTGGGCTTTCACCTGGGTGATACTGACTTTGATAAGGTATTTTTAAATGATGATGATAAATATGTAACTAAAATGTACAATTTTTTGCTGGACTATGAGATGATAGATGAAACAGTTAAAGATGTTATGATACAGTGGTCACAAAATTTGGGACGAGAGATTTATTTTCAAGATTGGGAACAAGTTTGGAATTCAGGTATTAAAATGGTTAAAGCTGTTGCATATAAAGAGAATCTTTATAAAATGTTTTATAGATGGTATTTAACACCTAAGAAGTTATGTAAGATGTATAAGAATGTTTCGAGTACTTGTTGGAAATGCAACAATTTGGAAGGTTCTTTTTTCCATATGTGGTGGACATGTGAAAAAGCAAGAAAATTTTGGAGGATGGTCCATGCGGCATTGGAAGGGATTTTACGACATACGCTGTTGTTCGTACCAGAATTATTTCTTTTGAATATAATGACTTCAGTAGTATCTCAAAAAGATAAATATATTATTATACATATAGTTACTGCTGCCAGGTTGTTATATGCTCAGCAGTGGAAAGTTGAGATGGTACCAGATATTGATGAGTTAATAATTAAGATTTATGATTTGATAGAATTAGATATTTTAACGGAAAGACTAAGAGAAGGAGATGTTAAAAAGAAACTAGATTGGTGGCAATTATTTTATGATTGGTTGAAAAGATAAAATAAAATATTAGTTTATTAGTAGATGTAAGGAGGTAAAGATAGTGGGGTTGGAATATGTATGAAGCTAATTTTATTTAGCATAATTGAAGAGTGTGAATAGTCATTTTAATGTAGTTCGACGTCCGTTAGTTATTTTTCCATTTGTTTCATGTTGGTTACCCTTGTTGCCCTATGATTTTCCTTACCTTATTATCCCTGTAGTTTTTGTGTTAATAAATAAAAAAAATTATAAAAAAAAAAAAAAAAAACAATAGCATTTTCCCACATTCTTCCCTCCCTACATTTGTCTGTTCCCCCTTCCTCTAGTGTTTGCCCACAGTCTATTTTAGATTGTAGGATCCTTGAGACTAGGGATCTATTTTGCCCAGGCAACTCTGTAAGACACCATGCATATGATGGTATGAAGTTTATAAATAGGTAAAAACAGAGACAATAATTGTGTAGAGCAGGGGTGGCCAACCTTCCACCATTAGGGCCTCTGCGTTCTTAAGAGTTGTGTAGAACAGAGGTTCTCAACCTGTGGTACGCATACCCCCAGGGGTACATGGGCTGCAGGTTGGGGGTACGCAAGATGGTCCCCGTTATCAGCTGCTGCAATCAAGGGGGAACGGAAAACAGCGAAATTCCCCCCGGTAGCTTCTCTTACCTTGTCCCCCGGCCGACTCCATCTTGAATCTCACGAAAATTTCGCGAGATTCAAGATGGAGTCGGCCAGGAGACAAGGTAAGAGAAGCTACAGGGGGGAATTTCGCTGTTTTTCCCGGGCTGCGGCGTGTCCAGGTGGCTTCTCCCAGTCGCTCCGCAACCCGGAGAGTGAAGCTACAGCCCTGCCGATTCGGCAGGGCTGTAGTTTCACCCTCCGGGTTGCGGAACGACCGGGAGAAGCCACCTGGACGTGCCGCAGCCCGGGAAAAATGGGGGAAAGAAACATTGGGGGTGCTCTTTTTGGGGGGTCTGGGAGTACACGGACTTTGGGGGCCCGCGTAGGGGGTACACGAGCCCCCAAAGGTTGAGGAACCATGGTGTAAAAGACAGAATCTTGGCAGCTGCAATTGCTGATGGTGCTGCTAAAGCAGCTGCACCTGCTGAAATGCCCTCACCTATACAACCATTAAAGGGCCAGGAGCATTCGTGTTGAAAGGTTGGCCACCCCTGGTGTAGAGGGAACCTCAGCATGTGCAACTTGTCTCCATGACAATCTACAACTGTCAAAATTCCCTTTTCTACACAATTATTAAAAATAAGGAATTCTTGCCTGTGTTGTAACTGCAAACTAACATTCAATGCCAAGAGAAAGCCACTCTGTGCATGCTCAGACACTAGTCCTACTCCCTCATTCTAAAAGTGGGTGTGTTGTACAGGGGAGGGAACAGGAGTGCACTGACTACCCCTGCTGCCCCCCTACCAATGTGCTCCTTAGCCACAATTGCTGCTCTCTCCAGTTCAGCGCTTGTCTAAGGAGGGCAGCAGTTCAGAGCTGCTGCACTGAAACAAGCACTGAGTCCCATGCCTGGGTACAGTGCACCTGGTTTTTCTGGAAAACCTGAATAGGGCTTCTCTGTTATTACCGTATGTCATAGCTTCCAGGACTGAACCCTAGCATGAAATCATGATCCGGAACTGAGACCTGGGTTCAAAACATTCTTGGTGATGCAACCTTGTATTTAATGTGGGGGACTCAATTTGCTTAATCAACAATATATGCAACAGAACAGATTATGGCAATGTGTCCTATTGCATTGTCTTTATGTCAGGAAAAGCTTTATTGCATTCAGTAAAACTCCTTTCCTAGAAAAGGAAAAGTGTCTCCTCCCTCAGAAGCATTTGTTCACAGGATTGGGACCCATTTCATTTTACAGCAGGCCGGCCCTTCCTTTATTTATTCCTTTATTTGTCTGAGTCCCATGCCTGTGAAGCAGTGCTTGTTAGTGAAAGGTGAGAGACATTTTTTTTGTATCTAAAGCCAATGTTACAATGAGTTTTTCTCCCCATGAGAGCACCTGGTTCTCATGTTTAATGAGTAAACACAGGAAAACAGAGACTTGAAGGCTGATTGTTCCCACCATCATTACTTCTGAACCCGACATTAAAGAGAAGTAAAAGACAACAGCACAGCAGTTCTTTGTTTTTTCCACCACACTTCCTTAAAAAAAAAATCTGTAATGAGACACATTTGAAGTCTTACTTGGGGACAATCTCCTAGATTATAATTGATAATTCTTCCAAAGTGGTGTTGGGAGGAGGGTGGAGACGGATTGTGTAATAATTACTTGTTTCTTTTGAGGAAATAAATAAAATATGAATAATGTAATTACTAACTAACAAAATGCAGAGAACTGGTTCCCCACAGCTCTGTCAACTGCAGTGAGCAAAGAGACAGAATTTCAAAAGTAGATTTCCAACTTGGGGATGACATACAACAATTCCCCCTCACTTATACGTGCCACATTTTGCCAGTGGAATCATCAGTTTAAGCAAAGTTATTCTTTATTTATGCAAACTCCCTCCTCCCCGATTAATTTATCTTAAAAAGAAGCAAATTGCCAGTCATGTCAGGCAAAGTAGTGACAGAGTAGATTGTTTTGGAGAAAAGGACTCGCTTGAATAAGTCTTATTACAGGAATTAAGTTTTCCAACCAGCTGCTATTTTACTGGCCAAAATCATGTTTGAACAGTTTGTGGTTTGAAAAGCCAGTAAAATCAAGAAGCTGCCTGACTCTGCCCATATACCACCATTTTCTGCTCCTTGCATTGTCCTGATCCACCAGATTCAGACAAGGTTTTGCCACCGACTCGCTGAGTTGTCTCCTTGCTCTGCCTTGCCTAGTTCTGCCTTTGGCTCCACCCGGGGGCAGTCTTCTTGAAATAAAAAGTTGACCATCCTAGCCAGAATGTGGAAATGATGTTGCTGATGCCACACCCACAGTCAGAAAAAAAAAACAACTCCTAGATCACACTTTCCCATCCATATGGGATGAAGTGAACGAAGGGCCAGTTTTTCACACACAGTTCATGTGTGGGATTAGTGTGTAGTAGATCACTTCCTCCACAGGCATATACTCTGTACAGTACTTATAAAATTCGGTTTGAACTGCATCACATGTAAACATTCCTATGGGATAGATAGGCCCTGTGGCATTCTCCTGAGTCCTGGGTAGCGCCAAGAAAGATTAAGTTCCTCTCTGGGAAATCTATGCTTCTCCTCACCCTGAGATAACATCAAAACCACATATGCAGTCATATCCTGACTGCACATGGTGGTAGATTCACTGCCACCAGAATCACAGGATCAGGGTCAGGTTTCCACCTACCAGTTGGGGGTCTGCCAGCCAAGTGACAGCCCTCACACTGAGTTCCCTGAGAAGGGAGAAGTCAGGTGAGCACACTTTTGGCCTACTATGGCAGTGTTTCCAAAACGTTTTTGACCTGTGGCTCCCTTGACCAACATTGGCGACCACTGGCTCCCCATTTGCCTGTCAACTGGCATTGCACTGTTTTCCAAGAGGATTCTGTGGCACTCGGCGACTCCACTAGCTAGTTTCCTTGGCTCCCCTGGGAGCCAAGTCTCCCAGTTTGGGAACCACTGGCCTATGGTAATACCAGGCAGCCATGTGATTCCAACTTACATCTAAAAGCAGAAGGCTATGTATAACATGTGATCTAGAGCTCTGGTCAGAATGGAGAATCTGACAGGCTGCTTCCTAGGTCGGCCTCAGCCTACACAGAGGGCTGTCTTTCGGGGGGGCTAGTTTTCTCAGGAGAGGGATGCTTGCTCATGACAGAAACGCCAACCCCTCCCCCCCCCGCATTCATGGCAAACTAAAAGGGGTGTGGTTATGTCAGCAGAGCCCATTTCCTTACAAATGTAGTTCAACAATCATGGCTTTTCCCAAAGTAACCTGGGAATTGTGTCTTTGCTAAGGTGCTCATTATAATAGGCCTTCCCTCACAGAGCTACAACCCCCAAGATTCCTGTGTGAACAAAGGAATGAATGCTCAACCCGCTTACCGTATTTTACGCTCTATAAGACGCACTTTTCCCCCCCAAAACATAGGGGGGAAAAGCGTGCGTCCTATGGAGCGAAGCCTAAAAAAAGCAGGACAAAAATACTTACCGGGGCTTCGGGGAGGCCTGCACGAGCCTCTGCAGGCCTCCCCGATCTTCAGTTCGGCTGAAAACAGCGATTTTTGGCCATTTCCAGTTTTCGCGAAAACCGGAAATGGCCGAAAATAGCCGTTTTCGGCCGAACTGAAGATCAGGGAGGCCTGCACGAGCCTCTGCAGGCCTCCCCGATCTTCAGTTCGGCCGAAAACGGCTGTTTTTGGCCATTTCTGGTTTTCGCGAAAACCGGAAATGGCCGAAAATCGCTGTTTTCGGCCAAACTGAAGATTGGGGAGGCCTACAGAGGCTCACGCAGGCCTCCCCGAAGCCCCCACAGGCCTCTCCGAAGCGCCCCCAAGCCCAGGTAAGTGAAAAACTTTTTTTCTCTATTTTATGCTCCATAGGATGCATGCGTCCTATGGACCGATGCGTCCTATGGAGCGTAAAATACGGTAAGTCTGTAATACAGATACTCTCTTGGACCTCCTTTTCAGAGTGAAATATTGTTGCATTCCTTTATTTAAGAACAACAATATTTTTTCTTACTGGTTTATCGTTAGGGTCGCCAACACTGGCTGAAGCTATTTGTGGAGATTTTCCCCAATGTGGAAATTCCTGGAGACTGTGTTAAAATCTCCAGAACTGCTTTCAACTTTCAGGAGATTGTTGTTGGTTCCTGCAGTCTCTACTACACCAATTCTGGAGGGTTTGGAGCCAGGGCCGCTGGTTCTGCAGGTTGTTCACTGCACAAGGGTGCCACATCTAAGGGGGCGCCATTCACATTGGAAGGGGGAGGAATGCTGGCAGGACGTCACATCCAGTGGAGAGGAAGGGGCGCTTTTTTCTAACACTCACAAAGGAGCCTTTTTCTAATTTGCACAAAAAGGCACCATATAAGGTACTGGCAGCCTTGTTAGCCACTCTATCTACCATACAGTAATAACTGCTGGTAAGTTGGGGTGGTGTCAGGGGTCAGCCAGGTGAGGCACTGGCCAAGAGCCCACACCCATCAGACAGCGCCCCGACTGAGCCAGTCCCTGGTGGCAGCAGTGGTAGTGTGGTAGTGTTCAATGTGACTGGTGGCAGCAGTGGTAGTGTTCAATGTGCCATCAGGAAATGGGGGGAAGGGTTGCCATGGTGATCCAGTGCAAGGCTTTGCCTCGGGGCCCCAACAGTGTGGTAAAGAGCCTCCTCCCCTCAGTGTAGCTTCTTAACTATATGACCAGTTCATAAAGCCACGACTTGAACATCAGTTAAACATTCAACTAAATATCCCCAGTCGAATCCCCTTTATTTCATGGGGTTGTTTTTTAACCATTCCTGAGAACAACAGCATAAAAAATTAATGACTTTCGAAGACTTCCAGCCACTTCTTCCTTCCTTAATTTTGTAAACTTCTCTCATAAATGTTTAATGGCATTTTGATATTTACTATTTTATAAAAACTATTCTTTTAAAAAGGCAATGTAAATTTTTCATGTGCAATAGAGACCCTCTGTGCCTTTGTTTGTTTATTTGTTCAGAACAACAACAACAAAAAGAAAGAAAGTAAAGCATAACAGTCATAATGAGATTGGATAGACTGCTAACACAATAATGCAAAGTGAATTTAACCTGGTTATTTTTGCTTCAGCACAAGGTATCTCTACATTTTTGCTTTTACATTAGTTAGCTATTGTGTGCTTTGCATTGTCCTCCAGGGTCATCGTTTTGTTCTGGGTGTCTCCTCTGTTTTGCTTGGTCAGGTTATTTGCATTTTCTTCAATGTTACCATTTCCAAAACAAAGCATGCGCAGGAGTGGGCTGCCTGCACATTGCTGCCACATATATCTGCCACACACACACACACCTTGCCACACTCTTCTCCCCTTTCTCAACCAGTGGTACTAGTACCCAGTGGCGTCGCTGGAGGTGGGGCGGAACGCTAAGTTCCGCACCGCATTGACCTCCGTTACTCACCGGCATGAGGCAGCCCCACCCCCTCACCTTTGGAGTCATTCAGTGGGGCAAAGGCAATGCGCAGGGAGTCTCCTGCGCGTTGCCTTCGCCCCACTGAATGGCTCCGAAGGCAAGGGGTGGGGCCGCCTCATGCCGGTGAGTAACAGAGGTCAGCACGGTGCGGAACTTAGCGTTCTGCCCCACCTCCAGCAACACCACTGCTAGTACCACCAGTGGTACTTCAGCCGACTGCTGGTGGTACTCGAACTGCCGGACCACCAGAACCCTACTCCAACGTGGCACTTTCGGTGGCGCATTTTTGCTCCCAAGAGGCTCCTGCCTTTGGCCGAGCCTCTTGGGAACGCTGAGAAGGGGCCTCCCACCCAGAACCTCTTACCTGCATTTTCTGGCCTCCAAAAACCTGAAAACCTGGAAGTAACTGCCAATGATGTCATTGCCAGTCACTTCCGGTGATATGCAGCAGGAGAGTGGTGCTGGAGGTGGTACTTGGCCAGGAAGGAGTTGAGAACCCCTAATGTAATAATTACATTTTCTTCCCCAGTTCTTCCACTCCCCCACCCTCATCTGTTCTCCCTTGCACCTCTTTTAGATTGATCATGAGCTCTTTGGGACAGGGGCCAATCTTCTTACTCCATATAAAGCAGCATGTATATGAAGGTCACTAATAGCCCAATCCTATGGAGGGCCTACTGCAGCTGATCTACCAATTTGCTGCCGTAAGTCTTCTAATGGCAGCACAACTGATGTGCCACTGTCATGCATGTCAAAGCCACCAGCAGAAACGGCCCGAGGCTTCATGTGCCCGCCACACACAGACCCAGCCTGCGTCGGAGCAGCTAAGGTGCTGGCGGGAGCAGGTCGTGGGTGGTTCAGGGGAGGTTTGGGGGAAGTTCAGGATGGGGTGGGGAGGGCAGGGAGCAGTTCGGGAACTGGAGGGGGCAGATTCCCAGCAGTAGCAACATGTGCCAGAATGTTATCCCCGTTTTTCCAGGAGACCCATTGATGGCCATGCCAAGTGGCTTACAGATGTTGTTGTTCAGTCGTTAAGTCGTGTCCGACCCTTCGTGATCCCATGAACCATATCCCACCAGGCCTTCGTGTCCTCCACTATCTTCCTGAGTTCGCTCATTTTGATGTTCATTGCATCGGTGATGCTGTCTAACCATCTCATCCTTTGCCTTCCCCTTCTCCTTTTGCCTTCAATCTTTCCCAGCATCAGAGTCTTTTCCCAGCATCAGAGGCTTACAGATATGTAAATATAAAATACAGCATTTTCACTTTCCTCTCCCAGATTGTCTGGTTGAGGCCCCCCACCACCACCATTGCATGCAGCGCACACTCCATGGCTGCATGGTGGAAGATGGTGGGCAATAGGATTGGGCTCTAAATCAATCAATCAATCAATCAATCAGTCAATCAATCAATCAATCAATCTGTCAATCAACAAAAAACTTGCCTTGAGTGAATGGTTGTGCTAGATAAGAACTAGTCTCATCACTTTTCAACAGAGTTGTTACATTCTTCTTCCCGCCTTATGATAACAGCTCAGAGATGGACACTTCAGAAAGAATGGGTCAATCAACTATTACCCACACCTTTACTCAAGGCCTGTTCATACAATTGTCTGGGCAGGAAGGGAACCATAAGGAAAGCTTGTGTGCATTGCTTGCCAGCCTGTTGTGTAACAGCCATGTGCATCCACTGCCACCACGCATGATGTGGCTTTTTGCATGCCACTGCACTTCAAACTTAATTTTTGTGTTAACACTTGTGGTGGAGTGTCTAAAGCCAAGTCCCACACATGGCAGTAGTGGCACTGTTGCACATAACCAGCTCATCACCACAACCAGATTGTGTGCAGCCAACACACACAGGTTTTCCTAGTGCTTTTCCTATAGTTACCAAGCCCTTAGTGGTTGTGTCCACAGGCACAGTGCATGGCTGCTTTCTCATGCAGATAATGCAAATACGTCTGAGAGGAGGAATTTCCGTAATTTCAGAAATCACAGGACTGAACGAAACGATGCCTCTGAGGCAGGAGGAGCACTGCAGAAGATTGCAGAGAACCCGTCCATGGCATTTTGGGAGCAGAGTAGAAGGGCATCAGACTGTAAAAAGAACTCACAAGGAAGAACTTCCAGAAATGTGCATGTTTTGAATTGTCAGATTTTTCCCCTCTCTCAAGTTTCAATGCATAGCCTTTATAGACGTAAACAGATACTGCAAATAAATAAAATGTGAGTTTATGCTAAGCTGACTGTTTTTCTCAAGCCTCTGCTGCCAATCATCTGATAAAAGAAGTCATTATTTTCAAACCCCCTATGGTTGTCTGTCTGTCTTTTGTAATGAACCCATGAACAACAGACATCTCTGTGGCACTCCTAATTGGTGCACCTACTGAGTTGTCTCCTGAAGGATCTGGTGTTTATCTTAACAGTTCATCTTCCAACAGGTTATTTCTGGGCTTGCAATACAAATGCAAAGACTGGCCCAGCATTGTCTTCCAAAATATTGTCTGCTGTGTCTCCCATTCCAGGCTACCAATGAGAATGTCAGGGTGGCTTCACATACCGGTATATGTTGCTTCCTAGAAACAGCAATTTCCACCTGAAGCAATAAGCTACATCAGGGTCACAGACAATCTGCTTTTGCGACACACACTGATAGAAGAACTCGAAAGAATAATGGTTTTCTTCAGCAAAATGTAAACTAGAAACAGAATATATCAGAACATAAAGAATAGGGGCAGGCTCAGGGATTGCCAGATCAGGCACTGGCTGAGGGTCCATGTCAATCACAGGGCCCACCTTTCCAGGGCAGAGGATGAGGACAGGAAAAGGAGAATGTGATTGACAGCTCTGAGCAGTCAGTAAGGCACATAGCAGCCAGCGTTCCCTGTAAGAATTTCTGCTCCTGCATGGAGCCCTGCCCTTCCATGGCTGCATGGCAGCGGGGCGGAGCCTCTGGACACTTGCCGATGACATCACATGTCATTGCCACATTTCCAGGTAGCCAAGCTCTAAACTCTGCAGAGCTCGGCTACAAGATGGATAAGTCTGCGGCTGCACACTGGGACTTCCTTAACTACCAATCAGTGTAACTTTGGGGTGAGAAGTATAAACATGTGAAAAACATATAGATGTTGGGCAAACTGTTTTCTCTGCCCCGTGTGAGTTCTCTCTTGGAGTGAATGTTTCCAGGAGTTGTTGGTTTCTTCTTTAAATCGGTATATTCCTTCCCATTCCATTGTTCCTAAATTATCTATTCCTCCCCATCAAAATGACCCTGTTTCTTGTGGATCTGATTCTTTTATATTTTTCTCTGCTAATTTGTTCCCAGGATATAGATCCTGTCTCCCAACCTGTCAACCAACCATCGTAGACTAAATCATTCCCTATCTCCGTGCCTGTATAGTATTAGTATTGCTTTGACTCAACATTTAAACTACTGCGCGCTGCGGCAAGGAGAGTCATGCCGGCCACATGACCACGGAGGAGTCTTCGGACAACGCTGGCTCTTCGGCTTTGAAATGGGGATGAGCACCACACCCTAGAGTTGGACACGACTGGACTTAATTGTCAGGGGTCACCTTTACCTTTATAGTACATAGTATTACATTTCCTTGGGAACTTCTGCAACAATCTTTCCCAAATGTTTCAGGAAACATTCCTAGGGTGGGCAGCGCAATCCTGCCTAACTATACACGGCTGGCCTAAAGGGCCGGCCGCTGTATCCTATCACCATTGCGGCCTGCCCCGGCGCGGCCTGGGCGCACCTCAGGAGAAGGGCCGCAGGCCGCAATGGGCCTCCTCGGATGCATGCCAGATCTGCAACTGCCGCACAACCGGGGAGGCCGTGTAAGGACAGCCCGGGCTGCAACGGGGCATAGAATATCAGCGCATTTCAGCGCTGATATTCCTGCCCCACCCAGCCCAAGCCAGCCAATGGCCCCCTCCCTTGCCACCCCTACCTGCCCTCCCCACAACCACGTCCTCCCCCTGCACTGTCCGGCGCAGCACTCACCTGCGGCAGCCAGCGCAGGTCCAGGTAGGTCACGGAGTGGTGCTAGCCTCTGCGCCAGCGCCGCTTACTCTCCAGGTGTCAAAAACATGCTTTACTGCACATTTACGAGACCCTAGGTCAGCGGAACGCTAGCTCCACCAGCCTATAGTAGCGCAGGATTGCGCTGTAACTCTTTGGTGCAAACTGGGTTAACTTCTGAACCCTTGCACCTACGTTTCTGAAATTTAGCAGGGATTTTACTTTGGGACATATCTATATAATTTGTGAGTTTCAAGCAATGGTCACAAAAACGAACAAAACCAGCAGAGACCTTTTAAAATTATCAAACTGTCACTGTCTCTAGAATCAAAACTCCAGCACCTATTTGGATGAAATTTAGCTGGCTTTGTCCCCTTATGGAGGGATTCCATCCCTGTAAATGTAAACAAATTCTGCTTGCTAAGTATTTAAAAAGTTGCAGTGAAATGAATTTTGCCCATGGAACTCAATGGGAAATGACTAAAAACTGAATCAAAGTTGAAATAAAGCAGCTGTCTGAATATGATACAAATCAAAGCAAATGGTTGAAAATGAGCTAACAAAACAGATCAGGCCACCCAATGAAGCAACTAAGTGATATCTATATCTAGAGAGAGAAAGCACATACCTATAAATGGCAGTGGGACCCACATACACATACTGCTAGCTCAACCTCATCTTTCTGCCCCACCTGGTTTCTGTGTCAGCTTTACCCATCACAACATGTTCATATTTGTTGTTGTTGTTGTTCAGTCGTTAAGTCGTGTCCGACCCTTCGTGATCCCATGAACCATATCCCGCCAGGCCTTCCTGTCCTCCACTATCTTCCTGAGTTCGCTCATTTTCATGTTTGTTGCATCGGTGATGCTGTCTAACCATCTCATCCTTGGCCTTCCCCTTCTCCTTTTGCCTTCAATCTTTCCCAGCATCAGAGTCTTCTCCAGAGAGTCCTCTCTTCGCATTAGGTGGCCAAAATATTTGAGTTTCAGCCTTAGTACCTGTCCTTCCAGGGAACAGTCAGGCTTGATTTCATTTAGAATTGACTGATTTGATCTCCTAGCAGTCCAAGGGACTCTCAGGAGTCTTCTCCAGCACCACAGTTCAAAAGCATCTATTCTTCGGCGCTCAGCCTTCCTTATGGTCCAACTCTCGCAACCATACATTGCTACTGGGAACACCATCGCCCTGACTATACGAACTTTTGTTGGCATGGTGATATCTCTGCTTTTTATTATGCTGTCTAAGTTTGCCATAGCTTTCCTTCCAAGGAGTAAGCGTCTTTTAATTTCATGGCTGCTGTCTCCGTCTGCAGTGATCTTGGAGCCCAAAAAAGTAAAATCTGTTACTGCTTCCATTTCTGCCCCTTCTATTTGCCAGGAATTGATGGGACCCGATGCCATGATCTTAGTTTTATTAATGTTGAGTTTCAAGCCAACTTTTGCACTCTCCTCTTTCACCCTCATCAAGAGGCTCTTTAGTTCTTCTTCACTTTCTGCCATTAGGGTGGTATCGTCTGCATATCTGAGGTTGTTGATATTTCTCCCGGCAATCTTGATTCCGGCTTGTGATTCATTCAGCCCTGCATTTCTCATAATGTACTCTGCATATAAGTTAAATAAGCAGGGTGACAATATACAGCCTTGCCGTACTCCCTTCCCAATTTTGAACCAATCAGTTGTTCCATGGCCGGTTCGAACTGTTGCTTCTTGACCCGCATACAGGTTTCTCAGGAGACAGGTAAGGTGGTCTGGTACCCCCATCTCTTTAAGAATTTGCCACAGTTTGTTGTGATCCACACAATCAAAGGCTTTTGCGTAGTCAATGAAGCAGAAGTAGGTGTTTTTTTGGAACTCTCGTGCTTTCTCCATGACCCAGCGCATGTTGGCAATTTGATCTCTAGTTCCTCTGCCTCTTCGAAACCCAGCTTGTACGTCCGGTAGTTCTCGGTCCACGTACTGCTGAAGCCTAGCTTGTAGGATTTTGAGCATAACCTTGCTAGCATGCGAAATGAGTGCAATTGTACGGTAGTTTGAACACTCTTTGGCACTGCCCTTCTTTGGAATTGGAACGTAAACTGACCTTTTCCAATCCTTTGGCCACTGCTGAGTTTTCCAAATTTGTTGGCATATTGAGTGCAGCACTTTCACAGCATCATCATTTAGGATTTTAAGTAGCTCAGCTGGGATATTATCATCTCCACTAGTTTTGTTGTTAGTAATGCTACCTAAGGCCCACTTGACTTCACTCTCTAGGATGTCCGGCTCTGGGTCAGTGACCACACCAGCGTGGTCATCAGGAACATTAAGATCTTTCTTGTATAGTTCTTCTGTGTATTCTTGCCATCTCTTCTTAATCTCTTCTGCTTCTGTTAGGTCTCTGCCTTTTTTGTCCTTTATCATGCCCATCTTTGCACAAAACGTTCCCTTGATATCTCCAATTTTCTTGAAGAGATCTCTAGTCCTCCCCATTCTGTTGTTTTCCTCGATTTCCTTGCATTGTTCATTTAAGAAGGCCTTCTTATCTCTCCTTGCTATTCTCTGGAAATCTGCATTCAGTTGTTTATATCTTTCCCTTTCACCCTTGCTTTTCGCATTCCTTCTTTCCACAGCTATTTGTAAAGCCTCATCTGACAGCCACTTTGCTTTCTTGCATTTCTTTTTCTTTGGGATGGTTTTCGTTGCTGCCTCCTGTACAATGTTACGAACTTCCGTCCATAGTTCTTCAGGCACTCTGTCTACCAGGTCTAATGCCCTAAATCTATTCTTCACCTCCACTGTATACTCATAAGGGATATGGTTTAGGTCATATCTGACTGGTCTAGTGGTGTTCCCTACATTCTTCAGTTTAAGCCTGAATTTTGCAATAAGAAGCTCATGATCTGAGCCACAGTCAGCTCCAGGTCTTGTTTTTACTGATTGTATAGAGCTTCTCCATCTTTGGCTGCAAAGCACATAATCTATCTGGTTTCGGTATTGACCATCTGGTGATGTCCATGTGTAGAGTCGCCTCTTGTGTTGTTGGAAAAGAGTGTTTGCTATGACCAGCGTGTTCTCTTGACAGAACTCCGTTAGCCTTTGCCCTGCTTCATTTTGCGCTCCAAGGCCAAACTTGCCTGTTGTTCCGTTTATTTCTTGATTTCCTACTTTAGCATTCCAGTCTCCTATGATGTAAAGGACATCTTTTTTGGGTGCTAGTTCTAGAAGGTGTTGTAGGTCTTCATAGAACCGGTCAACTTCATCTTCTTCGGCATCAGTGGTTGGGGCATACACTTGGATTACTGTAATGTTGAATGGTTTGCCTTGGATTCGAACTGAAATCATTCTGTCGTTTTTGAGGTTGCACCCCAGTACTGCCTTTCCCATTCTTTTATTGACTATGAGGGCTACTCCATTTCTTCTAAGGGATTCATGCCCACAGTAGTAGATATGATGGTCACCTGACTTAAATTCGCCCATGCCCGTCCATTTTAGTTCGCTGATTCCCAAGATGTCAATGTTCAATCTTATCATCTCATTTTTGACCACATCCAGCTTGCCTTGATTCATAGACCTCACATTCCATGTTCCTAAGCAGTATTGCTCCTTGCAGCATTGGATTTTCCTTTCAACCTCAGACACATCCACAGCTGGACGTCCTTTCGGCTTTGGCCCAGCCGCTTCACTCTTTCTGGGTCTACTTGGAATAGTCCTCCGCTCTTCCTCAGTAGCATATTGGACACCTTCCGACCTGAGGGGCTCATCTTCCGGCGTCATATCTTTTAGCCTTTTGGTACTGTTCATGGGATTTTCTTGGCAAAGTTACTGGAGTGGGTTGCCATTTCCTTCTCCAGTGGATCACTTTTAGTCAGAACTCTCTGCTACGACCTGTCCGTCTTGGGTGTCCCTGCACGGCATAGCTCATGGCTTCATTGAGTTACGCAAGCCCCTTCGCCACGACAAGGCAATGATCCATGAAGGAGATGTTCATATTTACTGAGGGCTAATATGACTTTTCTATGAGATACATTTGGGGAAACCATTTCACCATTTCCTTAAGCAGATGTGAGTATCAAACATCTGTGTTCTTCTCTACTTCTGCCACTTGCCCCAGTTCCCACCATTAGTTCTTGCATGATCATTCATGGGTACTGTTGAAGGTTTAGAGATGTAGTCCTTTGGCTGTAATAAAGTACAGAGAGCCCTGCTTTAATATGGTGTGACATTTCCCAACCTTGGTTCTCTTTGTCTTCCAAGCATGAATTGCCTGCTGGCCAAACTGCTTGTTCAGTATTAGCCTCCTCCGTTATTTATAGGCAGCCAAATTAGACTTTGATGACTCTGGCCAATAAACAGAAACCTTAAGATTCAGTCTCCAGACAGAGGGGAGGAAGGAGAGATGCCTCTGCCTCTTGCTGTCAATGTCTCACTTCTCAGGCAGATTGCCAAATATGGACAGAAATGTTAACTATTTGTTGTCTGGTGTTATAGGCTTGAGGTACTCGTAATTCGTAGTCAATAACTCTGACTACTCACCCCAGATTGTTGACTGCATCCTTGTTTACTTCATTACCTTGGTGTTTTTTTTTCAGGGATTCAGAAGGCTTTAAGGAGCCAATGTGGTGTAGTGAACAGCATGTGGGACTTGGATCAGGCAGCCCTGGGTTCAAATCCCTACCCAGTTATGACATTCATTAGGAGAATTGGGGCCAATAATTCTAACGTTTGTAAGGATAAAATACAGGGGAGGAGGGAACCAGTGTAAGGTGCCCTGAACTGCCTCAACTGATGGGCCTCAACTGCCACAAGTGAGCAAGAGCCCCTGGAGATGGCTGTGAAGTGGCACTGCGGAGATGGCTCCAGCAACAATGCCCTCACTGAGCACTGCAGAGCCCTGGAAGGGGAAGCTTAGCTACAGCTGAGCAGGGCCTGAGGGCAGGAGCGTAAAAAGCTCCCATGGTGCCCAGGCGCCGTGGGAGCTTGCTGCGCCCTGGAACTGATGTCATGTGGCATCACGTGATGTCACTTCTGGGTTAGCGGCGCAGGCTCCACGAAAGCACAGAGCCTGCACCGTTTTTTCCTGGGCTGTGGCGGGCAGGGAAGGGTTATCCCGCCTGTGCCGCAGCCCAGGAAACAGCTCCCTGCACTTGGGCTCTGCCAATCCGGCAGAACCCAGGCGCAGGGAACCCACGCTGCTGTTTCCCGGCCTGCAGGGCGGGCGTGAGGGTCCATCCTCACGCCCGTGCCGCAACCCAGGAAACAGCAGTGTGGGCTCCGTTGGTGGGGCCTGAGGGTTGTGCCCCCTTTGGGCTTGAGCCCGGAACAGCTGCTCCTCAGGCTTTGTCCACATTACGCCCCTGGCTGAGGGTGACAAGACCAGTAGAAGGATGTCTGCCCTTAAAGCCAGCAAGAGAAGGTGAAGAGAGGAAGGAGAGGGAGCTGAGAGACAGAGAGGAGAAGGTTGAGAGGTCAAAGCAGGAAAGCAGTAGGAAGAAGAGAGTGCAGAGGGAGTGGGGAAGGACTAAAGTAGAGGAGGAGGAAGGGAGAAGGGGAGCCTAGACCCTGGCAGCAGGACAGATGAGATAGGCTACTGGAGCAGCTCACTACTGGCAGGAAGGACTAGCCTACCTCGTTCAGCCCCAAATCTCTGGATAGAATGACAAGGGCCACCTCCGCAACCCCAAGGAGCCCCTGCTGTGAGTGTGGAACCAGTGGCCCAGCTGCAGGGGCAAATTAGAGGAGCACTCCACTTCCTTTGCCTGACCCTTCTTCAGGATTAGACTGCAGAGCCTCCATGTAGGGCCCAACAGCACGAGGACCCAGGGTGACAGAACCACTGTACTACAGACAAAAGACCAGCCCCGCCAGGGAATCTCTATGCCCCACTGATAGCAAGGTCAGGATGCAGCAGCCCACCAAGCACCAGAGACAGAGACAAAAGGGTCTGCTTTGGGCTTTGTCAGGCCCTTGTAAACATAGCAATAAAAGGCAAGCTGCCAAAGCAATCCCTGTCTCCAGGTCACTCTGTACCATGTCATGCTCATCATGGCCACAGGCCATCCAGCTCCCTCCGTGGGATGAAGGAGGGACCGGGGCAGGGGCTCTAACCCCTTGGAAGAGGAGCAGGATACCAATGTAATTAGTAAAACGACTGTTAGGTTCAATAAAGCAAGATGGCCAGACAGCACAATGCAGTTGCCAATCACATCTGTTTGTCTTCTGTCCCAAGCATGCCTGGAGAAATCAATATCATTCATCAAAGCAGGATGACACACAGCCCTGAGCAAACAAGCAAACCAGAACACTGAGTTCCACTGTTGTGCCGAGTCCTGCCATGACCACAGAAGTTTGTGAACAATCTTGTCAGGCTGCAGCAGGGATGGCTTTATGATTCCGTCTTTCTTCCCAACAGTTAACTTCAAAAACGAGGACCAGCAGACCTGGAAAGCATCCCAAGCATGCAGCACACTCTGTGACCTTTCTCCCAATCTATGGAGTGATGGCATCAGTTCAGCAAAGGGGAGGAAATTGGTACTGCAGCTCTGAAATGATCAGACAGCCACAAATGGTAACTGAAGAGGGGTTGGCTGGCTGCTTGGCTGTGGACCGGAGTGTGCACAGTTTCGTTTTGACACTTTGAAGCCTCCTCCTTTTTGAAGCCAGGCTTAGTGGTTTTAGGGACATGATGAAAGAAGGAAACAACTTGATTTTTTTCCTAGAATTCTGTGATTATTAAGAAATGTGAAGTTTGTTGCTGGAGAAGGAAAAGTCATTCTGGCGCTATATATCATGCAATGCTGGAAGAAATGTTCTGGAGCAATGAATTCAGAATGCTCAGAAATACTTTGTTCATTATTATTAGCTGTCATGATTTTTAGGAAATCTCAAGCAATCCATCCTATCCCTACATTGTCATTTCTTAAAAACCTCACCATACTGTTATCGCCACCCACAGAGTCCTTCTTCTTAGTCTTTGATTAAAAACACAGAAACATTTGATTCAGATGCATGTTTACTTTGTCAGTCATTCTCACACCCAAGTAAATTTTTCTTTTCTCTTTTGCTACTATGCCTTTGTTCTTTAAAAAAAAAAGATCTGTGTGGTAGCCACTTTCAACCACTAGGAGGAAGAATACCTGAAAACTAGGCACAGGCCCCTTCCACAAATTCTGCTCCATTTTGCTCATGGACGGTGCTTGTGCCAATTCCATGCTTGGGATCATTAAAAAAGGGATTGAAAATAAAACGGCCAATATTATTATGCCGTTGTGCAAATCAATGGTAAGGCCACATCTGGAGTATTGCGTCCACTTCTGGTCTCCACATCTCAAAAAGGATATAGTGGAACTGGAAAAGGTGCAGAAGAGAGCGACCAAAATGATTAGTGGGCTGGGGCATCTACCTTATGAGGAAAGGCTACAGCGTTTGGGGCTCTTCAGTCTAGAAAAAAGGCGGTTGAGGGGGGACATGATTGAGACGTATAAAATTATGCATGGGATGGAGAGAGTGGATAGAGGGAAATTCTTCTCCCTCTCACACAACACTAGAACTAGGTGACATCCACTCAAATTGAGTGGAGGGAGGATTAAAACAGACAAAAGAAAATATTTCTTTATCTAGCGTGTAATTGGTTTGTGGAACTTCTTGCCACAGGAGGTGGTGATGGCACCTGGCCTGGATGCCTTTAAAAGGGGATTGGACAGATTTGTGGAGGAAAAGTCCATCACAGCTTACAAGCCATGATGGGGGATAAGCAACCTCCTGGTTGTAGGAGTAGGTTTTCTTTGTGCCAGGTGCAAGGGAGTGGCAACAGGATACAAGTATCTTGTTGTCCTGTGCTCCCTGAGGCATCTGGTGGTTCTTATGTTCAGGAGAATTTCCACCTCCCACTTTAGCTCTCTCTCTCTCTCTCTCTCTCTCTCTCTCTCTCTCTCTCTCTCCACATCATTCCCCCAACTCTCAAGAGTGGTTTTTCAGGGGGACATCTGAAAGTAGATTTAGCAGCACATGATGTGGGGGGTGGAGGTTGGGATGAAACTCCCTCCTACCATAATTAGGAATACTTACCTGGGAAGCAAGGGGAGGAGCCAGGCCAGGCCATACAGATGCCATAAGCATGCACATCTCTTGATGCATATAGAGAAGAGACAGAAGGTAAAATAGCAACAATTTAAAAATGCAGGGAATTAAAAATCACCAATCAGGCAGATTAAAAGCCTGCATGAGGGTTTCACAGAACAATGGAAGGTTTTCAAAGAACGGTGATAGGCTAACACTCCAGTGCCATAAGTCCCAGGCTGGCATCGTAAAAGCCACACCGCTGTTGTGCACTGTGGGACCGCAAGCACCAACAGCTGGAGGCCCTGCGCACACTCTAGCAGCTCACCCAACCTGCACTGGAGCAGGTAAAGTGGCAGAGGAGTCAGTTCAGGGGAGCATTGGGGCAGGGGGTGGGCCAAACTTGGGGGCCGAAAGGGGGCAGAAGGGGGTGGATATCAGCGGCACACACCAAAATCCTATCCCCTTTTTTCCAGCCCGACATGCCACCTAAGGCTCCTTAGACTCACGCCAGCTAGATAGCTGGCGTAGGTCCGAGGAGACCCATTAGCGACCAGGGGGCTTATAGATTTTTACTTACCTCTCCCAGGCCATCTGGTTGCCCCTCCCATGTGCTCTGTTGGTGGTGCTCCATGCTATTGGCTGGCAGTGGCAGGGGATAGGTTTGGGTTGCCCAGTTGGCAACAGGCAGTTGCAATCTTATACACACTTACTTGTGAGTAAGTGCCACTGACTTCCATGGGGCCTACTTCTGAGTAGACATGCATAGGATTGCATTACAACATGGCTGTCCCTCTAGAATGCTTCCTGTTACAGGGAAACCTACCCAACCACTTTTAACATGTTTACAAGAGCCAGCCTCAGAGCTTGGCACTGTTGGGCAGCTGCCAAGGGCCTTCAGAAAGGTCCACTGCTGATCCTGAAACCACCCCATAGACTTTGTGCGGTCATGATGGAGTGACTCTCTCTCAGGGCTCACCAAGCAAGTGGGGGGGGCATGGCAACGTGGAGCCTGCCATGCCTTCTACATCCCACAGAATGGGCAGATCTACTGTCAGTATGGCACAGCCTTGGTCGCAGTGCAGAATCATCATACCAATGTTTGCTCACAACTTGTTTTGAGGGGGCCAATGTTAGGTCAGACAGGATGCTCTGTTAACCACATCCTGCAACAGAACCCCCTTTTTATTTTGAATAGTAGAAGTCCAGCCCCCTCCCTCCCTTTCTCCTCCCATTCTCATTCTCTGCTTCTGTTTTCTGTGGGGGCAGGGCTGGAGGACACATCCCTGTCGCTATGGCAATGAGGCTGTGTTGTCTTCTTCCCCATCAGCTTCACCAACTTCACCCACCATTAACGTGGTGAAAGATGTGGCTCTTTTGTCAATATTCTGGCATTCAAAGTAAGCAGCTGCTGTATTGGGTGTCGGAGGGTGAGTCTCGGTTCCTCGAAGAAGTCCGGCTTGGGCCCCAGACAAAGCTAAATCAGGTACACACGGAACTCAGATGAGAAGACATTTTGGTTGATCGAAGCACAGATACTGGAGGGATTCTGTCGTGTTTACATGCATAAGCTTCCCTTTGGCTGAGAGAAGAAAAGGAGAGCCAAAGACATAGGCAATTAACAACACAGAACATCTGGTGAGCCTGGTGCTAGGAGCCAAAGAATGTACATTGGATTTTACAAGGAAGCTTAAGTCCTGCCTCAGAACACACACAAACACCACACACAGGTTGACAGACACACACTGGAGCAGACACAAAAGAAGTTGTCCTTGATTTCCACACCTTGCCTCGATACCTATAGGCAAAACTCCCCAGTGAGCTCTCGTTTTGTTTTCTGATAGAAATGGTTGGTAACTAATCCTTCTCCTAAGGCTTTGGCACAAGCAAAGCCACAGCCTTTATTTTCATTTCATTCCCATGATATCTCTTGTTAATTGCAACCAGCAGTTTTGCTCTTGCTTCCCTGTCAAGTCGTCCGCCTGCCTCTGAGGATAACAGCCAGTCCAGGGACCACGTTACATGCGACTTCCTCTTGGCTTCGTCTTTATAATAGTCAACCTGCCTTTGAAATTGTTTGTCTTTCAGAACTTCTGAAGTTGGACAAATTGCTCCACACACCTCCCATTTTTTCCCCCATCAGTCATATCGATTGATGGATACACCATTTATAACAGGAGGGGAAAACACGAGGGCAAGACGGAAATAATGAAGAAAATAACCTGTGGGGTTTTTACAGAATTAAAAATAATAATTATTAAAATAATAATAATAAATAAATAAACCGGCTGTGAAAATCTAAAGACTTGCGTGTGGGGTTTTGTTTGTTTTTAACAGAGCCTCTGTGATTTGGGATCATGTAGATAGAGAAGCAATTCTGTGGCTTTACAAAGAGACTATTTGCATACGATGCAGAATGAGTGAAATCCTCATTCTAGTGAAGACATTCACCCTAAGAACATAAGAGCATTGCTGGGTCAGGCCAAAGGCCCATCTAGTCCAGCTTCCTGTATCTCACAGTGGCCCCACCAGATGCCTCCAAGACCCTGAACCAGCAGGGAGCTAGGCATGCAGAAGAAGGCCTCTGCTGTGCACTCAGCAGGGAAGTGAATGCAGGTGAGCATCTTAGTTGTACCTGGGGCAGGTGCTCCTTTCACCCCACCCCATCTTTTAGAAAGACGGGGGCACCAGTTCCTGCTCTGCACTGGACACACTGAGGAGCAACTGGTGTAAGATTGTTGCAGGACGGTCACCATCTGTAAAATTATGAAGACTTACATCACGGGATTGTTCGTGAACACATCCAAGATAGGGGTTGTAGTGAATTTTATACATTAAATAGGCTGTATGAGTTACAATTCTATACAAGGTAAATGCATCAATGGCTTGCAAGTGTTTCCATGGGCTCTTTGCTTCACAGACATGCAGGTGGTGATTCTGTTAATTGGTTTCGTTGTCGCAGCCAACCAGTGGTTCGTGGTGCTGGAGCTACATGTTTTGTGGCTGATAGTTCTTCCTGGATTAGTCATAGTCACCAAATCAAGGATCACCCAGTGAACAGGGCGAGATCACAAAGCCACAGAGCAAACCGGATTTGGTTAAGCAGTGATGTCACTGAGGTCAAGTAACAGCAATTGAGAGTAAGAGCCATGTAAACATCCTTGCATGGAGTGCTGGGAAATTGCCACAAATGGGAGTTTGTTTTCCATGTTTGTGAAAAACTATGAATAGCTTCAGCTCAGCTCTAACAATTATCAGAACAAGAGATTTTGTTGACAATTTCAGACTTCTCCCCCTGTTCAGAAACTAGCAGTCCAATCCTAACTAGCAGTTACGACAGCGGAACAGAGGTTCCACTTTTGTAAATGGTTAGTACACAGTGGCATGCACAGTATGCCACTAGTGGCCATTTTGGAGCTGCCACTGCAAACAGTGGCAGTGTCAGTGGCCTGCTGCCACTACTGGCTACCTGCAGGAGTGCAGGTAAGCCAGTGCGGGGGGGGAGGGGAAGCGGGGGGAAGGAACAGGGGAATGTATGGGTGGGGAGGGGGCAGGTGGGAAGCAAAACAGAGGAGGGAAGGGGTGGATCCCAGTGGCTCCAGCATGTGCCAGGATCCTGTCCCCATTCCCTCTCATCTTCCCTCTCCCTTATCCTCCTCGATTCTGTGCCAGTCATCCAAGGAGACCCATTTGGGCAGCGGAGGCTTGCCTCAGGGTAAGGGAACAAAAGTTCCCTTACTGTGAGGAGTCCCCCGTGACTTCCCCCCATCACAGGATTCAGCACATGCTCTGTTGATGCAGCTGCATTGGTAGAGAGTTAAAATTGGGCTGTAGGGCTGCAATCTATAGACACTTACCTGGGAGTGAGTGCCATTGAACTCAGTGGGCTTACTTCTGAGTAGACATGCATAAGATTGTGTTAGTAGTCTTAATGCCCAAGATTCAGTAGCTTTTTTTATTTTTCATGGATCAGCCCAAAGGTCTATCTGGTTCAGTATCCTGTCTCCAGCCAATAGCGGCTACTTCCAAGGGAAATGCATTTTTTTCAGTGTGTCTCACCTCATCATTATCCCAATTGGATTGCCTTGAAAATGACCGTGTTCATGCTTTCATGTCTGTTCAAGAGGAAGGATGCCTGACCTAGTAACAAGGCGTCAGTCATATATGGTATTATGTTCCCAAGAATGGAAATAGTCCCTGAAGAGATGAGGAGATGGTTTGTGGTTTCTGGAGGAGGAAATTTGATGCAGGTTTGTAGCAAAAAAAATATATATCCTTAGTGCCTGAATGTGAGAATCCACAGCCGTTGTGGCTGAGAAGGAAACCCAGCCTGTCCTTCAAAGAGACATGACTGTGTGGGAAAGTGGGAAGAAGCAAAGCCAAACCATCTGTGACTCCACCACTGCAGTTATTCTGCTCCTCAAACAGCCTGGGCTCTGGGTACAGTCAGCTGGGAGTGTACACAGAGCCTTAGACTCCCTAGTATGTTTGGTATGTAACCTGCTGCTCCTCTATTCTAGAATACCTTTACTAAAGGCAATGGGTATGCTATACTGTGGCCTCTGTCAGTTTTTGAAAATAATTCCAACCCAACAGCCACATGTAAAGGTATAATGTTAGCTACTGGAACCAATATCTAGGATTTCTAAAGGCTAGTATACACACTTTCCATACTACATATCAGCCAGGCGGGCTGGAGGAGGGTGAAAACAGGAGCAGGGGTGGGTGGAGCAGACCCGTGAGAGGGACGGGATCAGGAGGGGGGCAGGATCAGATCTGGAAGCCTTACACGGTAACACGGAGCCTGGAATCCCAACACGAGGCTCCTTGGTTCTGCGCCAGTCATAAGGCTTGCACAGACCTGAGTAGCCCCATTGCACGGGCTGGGGCTTTACCTGGGGTAAGGGGATAAATGTCCCCTTACCCTGAGGAGAACTTCAGCCTGCCCCACCCCTGCATAGGATGCAATGTGGGCCCCGCAGCCCCGCTGCATGGCCTATGCATTGGAGTGGGCAGTTAGGGAGATTACTTGCTCATAGTAGCCCAGAAGGCCAATAAACGTTCCTGAATGAGAAGGTAAAGGTTGAGAGACAGAAGATTGTCAGGAGTATTCTGAATGGGGAAATGAGCCGGTCAAATGAGCTGGTCAAATTTGCTGGTCAAATGAGCTGGATGGAGAAAGCCAGTGACAGGATAAAGGAGGAGGTGGGTGCAGGGGCGGGGAGGCCCCTCCGCCAGTCCACTGTTTCCCCCAGCCCACCACCTGAAGTGGCTGTTTCATCCTATCTCATGAGTGAGCCAGTTCTGGCCATCAGGTCTCAAAAGAGGACATATGTATCCCCTCCGGCTCCAGCTGATGTGCAAGGATAAAGACCACAGTGGGCAGCTTTTGGGACAGAGAAGAACAGATTGAATGAGAAGCTGAAAGAGCTAGAAGTGCCTTTGGGGGTGCAAGATTTCTGATGTGATCTGTTCCTTCCTTGCAGATACTACTTGCCTCCAGGTGATGCTCCACTTGTATGTATTTGGAAATAAATTTTACAAAGACATCATAAATCTCCAATGATCTCTCCTAAACAGAAGCCAGGTACTGCTGCCCCTTTGCTCAGAGAAATGGGGGGGGGGGGGAAATGGTATATTGCACACACTGCAGTCCAAAAAGCGGGAGTTCTGTACATGCCTATCATATCCTATCCAGCACTAACTTTCTCTGCACAACACGTTACTCAGTCTCTGAATCATGGGTAACTTCCACAGTGCAGAGACAGGGAGAGAGACAGGGCTTTTCAGCCTAGAAAAAAGGCGCCTGAGGGGGGACATGATTGAGACGTATAAAATTATGCATGGGATGGAGAGAGTGGATAGAGGGAAATTCTTCTCCCTCTCGCACAACACCAGAACCAGGGGACATGCACTCAAATTGAGTGGAGGGAGAGTTAGAACAGACAAAAGAAAATATTTCTTTACCCAGCGTGTAATTCATCTGTGGAACTCCTTGCCACAGGATGTGGTGATGCACCTGGCCTAGATGCCTTTAAAAGGGGTTTGGACAGATTCATGGAGGAAAAGACCATCACAGGTTACAAGCCATAAGCAACCTCCTGGTTTTAGAAGTGGGTTTTCTCTGTGCCAGGTGCAAGGGAGTGACAACGGGAAACAGGTTATCTTGTTGTCTTGTGTGCTCCCTGAGGCATCTGGTGGGGCCACTGTGTGACACAGGAAGCTGGACTAGATGGGCTTTTGGCCTGATCCAGCAGGGCTCTTCTTATGTTCTTATGTTGATGGGGATATGGGAGGCTGAGATATCTCATTCAGATTGCCCTGGTGTGCTGTTGGTGATGGCGTCCATGCATGTTATGTTGAGGAAGAAGGGGAGAAACAGGGCTCAGTTGGGTGGCATGGGATTCCTCCACATGCAGGTGCTGCAGCTTCACATGTGGGATAATGCCCCAATTTTATCATTTTTAATTTTATTATATGTATAGATACCCCCTCCCTCTCCTTGAGTAACCCAGACGTTTTCTAGAATGTTTTTCAAGGGAGCATTAAAAAATATAATGTTTTTTGAAAGCAAATTCTTTCTTAACCATTATTCAGGAAGAAGATTATGTTGACATTAGTGTGTAGATTTTTTTTTTACAAAATAATAATTTTTTCTCCCCTAAGAGAGAGAGAGAGAGAGAGAGAGAGAGAGAGAGAGAGAGAGAGAGAGAGAGAGAGAGAGTAACATCATGACCATATAGCACTAGTGAATGATTAAAAATTTAGATGGCTGCCTTTGAAACAATAAAAAAAGCTTTGGAAGCTCCTTAATGAGCAGCTATCAGAAATAAAGCATTTAAAACTTCAGAAAGTGCCTCTGTGGAAATTTCATTGTCTTTGATGCTGTAAAATAACTGCAGGGTGGATTCATTTCAAGTTCTCTTTAGCATACTGGTGGTTCAGAAATATTGGGAGATATCTTTCTTAGCAATATGTGGGGAAAACAATGTCTTGGTCGCTTTCATTTATCTGCAATTTGACAGGAGTGCAGTTTATTAACTTGAAAAGAGACAGATACATTATCTGAAACAGAGAGACTATCGTAGGTATTGCCTCCTTTTTATACCAGTGGGAGTCCGTGGCACTTTGAACTCGCTCACCATTAAATGCCTTCCTGAGTTGTTGAAGAGCCTTTAAAAAGGAAGCCTGCACATTTATGATGTAAATTCGTTATTTTGACAGTCTTTGAAATCTGTCAAATTCACATCCAATTTAATGTGCGGCAAAAAAAAAATCTTTTCTTTTAAAATACTTTTCTTTGGAGATATTTTCAAAGCCATTTTCATGTAGAAAACTATTGTTATACCTAATATATCCTGAAAGTGGTTTAGCAAGGAACTCATATGATTCTGTTTTAAGTCGTGTCAGCTTTTAAAACATGCCATTTCTTCAAATAAGCTTTGTCCAGGCTGTCTCTTTTCTCCCCATTAGTTAAAGTGCGCTTGATATCCATGGATACAATTAGCTACAATAGATATATGGTTCATTTTATCATCAGTCAAATCAAATCAGAGATTATGGGATATTGTTAGATCGACTAATCACCTGCACAGAGGCACCTGAAGACCTTTCTTAATGCAAACAGATATTTTGGGGCAGTCTGACCCGCCAAAATCAGATTTCGTTCCTCCCCCACATCCAACAAATCCCAAAGAATTCTTCATTGATCCCCTAGTTACATTATACAGGCAGATGTTCAGACTAAGCCATCTGATGTCTTAATGAAGAGAGGGTATTTTAAATACTCCAAACTGCTGTTAAAATTAAACTACACGGTTTTAATTTGAAGGGCTGCTGCATATTTATCCCGAATGTGTGTTGAGGGAGGGCGCAGGGCTATCCATCATACGAAATCAGATTAGTTCTGATTGAATCCCAAACTTCCATCTATTTCAAGTCAATCTCCAAGCCAAGCAAACATCCTTGGGTTTGCTAATCCTTATTACACAGTGGATGCTGGCTGTATCTTCACTTCTTTATCAGTTTGCAAGATATTTTCAAATTGGTACAGAGGTCTTCATGCAGATCTCCTTCAAAGCAACATACAGAGAAGGCTCTGTTAAGAGTTTCAGAGACTGTTTACAGATGCCTTATCAGCTGTGGAAGGGAGGAGGGTGGCAGGCAGATGGAAGACATTTCTCCAAAGAAGGCGCACAACTATCCTAATCTGTGGAAGGCATCACACACAGGAGGTTCAAAGATCTTCTTCTACAAAGAAACAAATTAAGTTGAGCTGTTAGCTGTTCGTTGCAGAAATCAGTGGTGGTGGGGTATTGTGCGTGCATGTGTCCATGTTGCAATACGTAAGCTAAAATGTGGGCTAATCTACTAGGAAACCTTTAGCTGTTGATTTAAAAAAAAAACAATTGTCTCCATATGTGACACGCTAATTACAAGTGATGGTCAGGTTTCAAATGCAGGATGATTAAGAAGCACTCCTTTTGAGACCCTTTTGAGACCAATATGCTGCAGTGCCTGGAGAGCATTTTAGAGCCGATGAGTTTTATAAACTCATCCTGACCTGCTACCAGTCGCTGCTGTTGTTTGGCTTTAAGACACTATATTGCCACAATTTATTTAAAGCTTGAAAGCCTTGGCTGCTTGTAAGCAATGGCCTTTCCTGCATGACACTAGCCGCCAAGAAGACGGACTTTAAAGGTGAGGCCTAGGACACTGAAATCCTGACTGGCTTTCAGATACATGGAAAAGCACCATTTGGATGGAATTGCACTGTGATTTCAATCAGCAGCAGCTCCATTCCCTCTGCCCCGGCTCCCTGAGGTCACACAAGATATTATATATAATATATCATATACTTGATCTTTTACCAAACGGCCATTAAGTCAACAGTGATTTGAAAACACGGCAGTTTGATTCACACAGCAGGGGTCTGACCAGCTTGCTAAAAACCTTGCAACCTAGTAGCGTGAGGCCTTTTTTTCCTGCAGCTTCCAGGGCCACCTCCACTCCAAGTCACTGTCACCATCACCAAAACCAATCGCATGCATGGGAAAATGCTTTCAAATGGGGACTATTGGCTCAGTTTTGGCTGAAAATATCCTCCACCACATAAACCACCATGACATCAGGCTGAAGGAGAAAGGATGTCCCCATACTGGGCTTTCAAGGACAGAGTATTTCCTCTTCAGCAGAGCTTTCTATAATCACACTTAAGTACAGGCTCATTGTGGTGGGAGGACTGAGTCACCCCCAGTCATTGATACATTTTTTCCCACAGAAAGAAGTTTCTGAAATGCAACCCATGTTGTTAAAAATTGTGACTTTTTTGTGCAAGAATAGAACAGTAAAACTTGTCATAACTGTGTTTGTCTGAACTGAAACACTGCAATGCTGTTATTTTCTCCTGGGCATTTTTGTATCATCTTCTAGTCCCCAGAACTATCTACACTCTGCTTTGTTGTGGGTTTGTTTCATTCATTCTTTTCAGTCTCTGTTTTGTTAATTGGCCACCATTGTTTTAAATAATGACATAGATATGCTTACAGGTGGATAGAGTAACTGAAAGCATGCTCTAATTTAAGCTATCCACCCATAAGTTCCAATGATTTCAGTGGGACTTATATGTGAAGTGATTAGAACACTTTAAACCCTTTTCAGTCTGGCTTCAGGCTGGGCTTTGGGACGGAGACAGCCTTGGTCACCCTGCTGGATGGTCTTCGCCGAGGACTGGACAGGGGGAGTGCATCCCTGCTGGTCCTTTTGGACCTCTCGGCGGCTTTCGATACCATCGACCATGGTATCCTTCTGGGTCGGCTGGCTGAGTTGGGACTTGGGGGGCACTGCTTTGCAGTGGTTCCGTTCCTACTTGGCTGATAGGTCCCAGATGCTGATGCTAGGAGACGCTTGTTCGGCGCCAGTGGCATCACTAGGGTATGCCTAGTCAGAAGAGGCTGAGCCGCCAGCCGAAGAGGATGCGTCAAGACCCTCTCCCGGCTTGTACTGGGCGGCCTCAGGAGGTGACACAGCAGCCTCGGAGGGTGACGCAGCAGCAGTGGGGGTGACGCAGCCCTCACCCCGTCACCCTTTCCAGCGTGTCACCCCCCGGCAGCCCGCCCCCACCACGCCCTAGCAACACCACTGTTCGGCGCCCTGCCCTTTACAGTATGGGTGCCACAGGGTTCTATTCTGTCTCCCATGCTTTTTAGCATCTACATGAAACCATTGGGGGAGATCATCCGGGGATTTGGAGTCAGGTGTCACCAATATGCCAATGACACCCAGCTCTATCTCTCCTTGCCATCTCGTTCTGGGGAGGCTGTGGAAAATCCTGGAGCGCTATCTGGAGGCGGTTGGGGTCTCAATGAGGGCTAACAGGCTGAGATTGAATCCAGAAAAGACAGAGGGCCTACTGGTCAAGAAAGCCTCAATGTAAGTACTGAGTCATCTGCCCACTGAATGGGGTTGCACTCCCCCTGCAGGAATGGGTGCGCAGTTTGGGAATACTTCTGGATTCACAGCTCTCCCTGGAAGGTGGCAGCTGTGGCCAGGGGTGTGTTTGTCCAGCTTCGGCTGGTGCACCAGCTGCAGCCGTATTTGAGTCGATTGGACCTGACCACAGTGGTCCACGCCTTAGTGACTTCAAGACTGGATTACTGTAACACGCTCTATGTGGGGCTGCCCTTGAAGACAGTTTGGAAGCTGCAACTAGTGCAGAATGCGGCAGTCACTGGAGCTAGACGGTTTGACTCTTTGAACCGCTGCTTCAGCAGCTACGCTGGCTGCCCATTCGTTTCCGAGCCCAGTTCAAGGTGGTGGTAATTACCTTTAAAGCCCTTCACAGTTTGTGTCCAGGATATCGGAGGGACCGTCTTCTCCCATACATTCCAGCCCACCCTCTTAGGTCATCTGAGGGGGCTCTCCTGCAAGTGCCACCTCTATCTCAAGTTAGGGGAATGGCAGCACATGGGCGAGCCTTCTCTGTTGTGGCGCCACAATTGTGGAACTCTTTGCCAGGGGAATTGAGAACTACCCCCTCCCTCATGACTTTTCGGCGAGGGCTCAAAACGTTTCTGTTTCGTCTAGCATTTGGGTGATGGGTTGATATCTGAATTCTGGGTCTCAAGATGTTTTGCTCCATTGCTTCTCTGCTATATATTGTGTCCCCCCAGTGGTTTTTATTGTTTTTAATTTATTTTATGTATTGTTTTAAATTATGTATTTTTATCTTTGTTATAAGCCACCTTGGGCATTTGCCTTGGCATGGGATAAGGCGGGGTATAATTTATTTAAAATAAATAAATAAATAAATAAATAAATAAATAAATAAATAAATAAAAACACATTATAAATAGCTAATGGCCCAATCCCATCCTGGGCTGGCCTGACATAGCTATCTGGGGACCTGGCTGGCCAGGAGAGGTAAGTAAAGAAAAAAATTACTTACCTCTCTAGCCACTCCATGGTCCCCGTGGGCCTACTCAGATCTATACCCGCTCTTTTGCTGGCTTAGATCTGTTAGGCTGAAGGGAGCGTATCCAGTCTGGGCCAGGTATTCTGGATCAGGCAAGATCTGCCCCATCCTGCCCTGATTTGCCCCTTCCTGGTCCAATAATCCCCACCCTGATGTACCCCCACCTCCACCACAACCACAGCCAGTCTGCTCAGTGTTGCTGCTGGTGCACAGCCTTCCAGTCTTTGCACCAATGGCAGTGCACTTGGCTTAGAGAGGCGATGGCAGACTGCATGGTATGCTGGCAGACCTTGAGATCTGCCAGCACACTGCGCATATAGGATTGGGCCATAAGAATACAGAACTCCGTGTCAAAAATGTTACAAGAAATCAACATTTTATCCACATTTTATATATTTTTTGGGGGGGGGGGATTAAAAATAAGTTTGCTTCTTTAAAAAAAACAGCAACAAACCTGGCTCTGAGCAGAGGAAAGAACTTTTTTTCCCTACTGGCTGAAAGTCAAAGAGATACGATGTGTTTTTATTTGCGAATGAAAGTTATACTCCGGGGTATTTTTTTCCCTCTGCATGTTTTCTCTGCTTTCAGTTGATGAAATTGCACAACTTCAGACTAGCCAATGATTCTCTGCAAGGTGCCCTCATATAAGGAAACATCTGTATACAGTATACAGAGACCATAAAGAGATCCTTTAGCATTCATAGCCAAGCCAAGTCACTATAAGTGGCAATTTTGATGTTAGGTTACTCAGCCTTCAGTCTTTATATTTGCCTGTTCTCTCCTTTCAGTGTCAAAGATCCTGAGGCACAGATACATGTATATACTGTACAGCATATCAAAACAGCCATATAATATTTTGGAAAATGTTTGACATGTTCATGTTTTGACCTGTTTTCAAAGCTGCCTAGGGACTGCTTTATTGCAAAGATCTTTCCTTATGCATTCATTGCAGGCCCTGAAATTCAAGCACTTTTGGTTAGCCATGACTGGACACAAAGGTCATTTGAAATTGCCCTCTTGGTTGGATGAATGTTAAGTCTTCAGCTCAAATTTCCAGTGCCAATATCCCAAGGCCCCAAAGTGTTTTTTACAGCTCTTCTCCAGGATCAATTAAAATTAAAAACAATAGCTGCTTAGGCAAAAGTGCTAGCCACTAATAACGGTACTTTATTAGCTAGCATATTTGTTGTGTAAAGGAAAGCAAATGTGGAACCCAAATAACATCTGCCAAGAATTCAATTAACTCAAATTGTGAACCACTCTTTATATTAATTTTCCACCAATAGTTTATAAAAGGAGGTAGAGAGGGAGGAATGGACAAATTAATGTTTGATCAGTTTGATTATTATGGCACAATCCTATCCAGCGCTAATGTCGGTGGAGTTTTTGTGACAATGCTCCTGTTTGCAGTGCAGGCAGGAAAGCCAGAGCCTTCCCGCTGTGCAGCGCAGGGGCAGGGTTAGAGCGGAGAGTGGCAAAATAGGGTGGGGAGGGGGTGGACGGGGTGGGCGTATTGGGCCCAGGAGGGGGGTGGGATCAGCGGTGCCAGCACATGCCATATCCTATCCCACTTCCCAAACCTGCTCCATTGATCCGGATCAACACAGACTTGTGCCAGCTATAGCTTGTGTAGTCCAAGTTGACTCATTGCGCAGGCTGGGGCTTTCCCTGAGGCAAGGGGGCAAATGTTCCCTTACCCTGAGGAGACTTTCCACCTGCTAAACCTCCCCTACAGGATGCAACACAGCCCATGCTGGCACCGCTGCATCGGCGTAGGGGCGTGGGGAAGTTTAGGTAGAATTGAGCTGCCTGATTCCAACAATCAGTTTTTATCTAATGCTGTCTATGGACACTTCTAGACCAGTTCCTTGTAACTCCTGTCACTGAACCACATGCAGAACCACAATGTTCCTTCCACACCGCAGTTTGTTTTGGGGGACTCTATCCTATCTACACTAGTGGGTGGTGCTTAGCAGAATATCCATGATTTACCATTCATTTCAAAAAAAGATGGAATGGTGGTGCTCACAGCAGTTCACATGTGTGGTTGTTGTGCTGCTATAATGTTGTTCTCTTTCTACATTAATAAATGTGATTATTTCAGCATGGGGAACATAAGATAAATTATGGATGGATGATGTTGTGTGAACATAAGAACATAAGAAGAGCCCTGCTGGATCAGGCCAAAAGCCCATCTAGTCCAGCTTCCTGTATCACACAGTGGCCCCACCAGATGCCTCAGGGAGCACAAGACCGTTGTCACTCCCTTGCACCTGGCACAGAGAAAACCCACTTCTAAAACCTCTAAAACCAGGAGGTTGCTTATGGCTTGTAACCTGTGATGGTCTTTTCCTCCATGAATTTGTCCAAACCCCTTTTAAAGGCATCTAGGCCAGGTGCCATCACCACATCCTGTGGCAAGGAGTTCCACAGATGAATCACACGCTGGGTAAAGAAATATTTTCTTTTGTCTGTTCTAACTCTCCCTCCACTCAATTTTAGTGCGTGTCCCCTGGTTCTGGTGTTGTGCGAGAGGGAGAAGAATTTCCCTCTATCCACTCTCTCCATCCCATGCATAATTTTATAAGTCTCAATCATGTCCCCCCTCAGGCGCCTTTTTTCTAGGCTGAAAAGCCCCAGACGCTGTAGCCTTTCCTCGTAAGGGAGGTGCTCCAGCCCACAAATCATTCTGGTCGCTCTTTTCTGCACCTTTTCCAATTCAACTATATCCTTTTTGAGGTATGGTGACCAGAACTGGACACAATACTCCAGATGTGGCCTTACCATCGATTTGTACAAAGGCATAATGATATTGGCCGTTTTATTCTCAATCCCCTTTTTAATGATCCCGAGCATGGAATTGGCCTTCTTCACAGCCGCCGCACACTGGGTCGACACTTTCATCGACCTGTCCACCAGCACCCCAAGATCTCTCTCTTCATCCGTCACAGACAACTCAGAACCCATTAGCGTATATGTGAAATTTTGGTTTCTTGCCCCAATGTGCATCACTTTGCACTTACTTACATTGAAGCGCATCTGCCATTTTGCTGCCCATTCTCCCAGTTTGGAGAGATCCTTCTGGAGCTCCTCACAATCCCTGCTGGTCTTTACCACCCGGAAAAGTTTAGTGTCATCCGCAAACTTGGCCACCTCACTGCCTATCCCCAACTCCAGGTCATTTATGAATAAGTTGAAAAGCACCGGTCCCAAGACCGATCCTTGGGGCACACCGCTTTTCACCTCTCGCCATTGTGAAAATTGCCCATTGACTCCCACTCGCTGTTTCCTGGTCTTCAACCAGTTCCTAATCCACAAGAGGACCTGCCCTCTTATTCCCTGACTGTGGAGTTCTCAGGAGCCTTTCATGAGGGACCGTGTCAAACGCCTTCTGAAAATCCAGATATATAATATCCACAGGTTCGCTCGCATCCACATGCCTGTTGACCTTTTCAAAAAATTCTAACAGGTTTGTGAGGCAAGACTTCCCCTTGCAGAAGCCATGCTGACTCTCCCTCAGCAGAGCTTGTTCTTCTATGTATTTTAAGATTTTATCCTTAATGAGACTTTCCACCATCTTCCCTGGAACAGATGTTAGGCTGACCGGCCTGTAGTTTCCCGGGTCCCCCCTCCTTCCTTTTTTAAAGATTGGCGTGACATTAGCTATCCTCCAATCCTCTGGCACAGTGGCTGTTTTAAGGGACAAGTTGCATATTTGGGTCAAGAGGTCAGCAACTTCATTCTTGAGTAGTGTGAAGTAGTAACTGCTTCTTTAGGAACTCCATCCATCTTGGGCTCCTTTTCCCAAGATGGATGCAAGATGGATTACTACATGAGCAATCAAAAACAATTCCAATGAGAAAGAAAAAGGGGACACATCCCAAAAAGCCAGTATGGCTGCAGAAAAAGCTTAGTGACAAACTCAGTCAAAATCCGACGTAAACCCCGGGGGGGGGGGGTGTTTTCGCACCGCAGATTTGCCGCTGAATTTTGGTGGTGGCAGTACGAAAGTGATGTCACGCCCTCCAAGGGGCAGAGCTTGTGATATCACGTGGGGGTAGCAGCTATGCCTCTGATAAAAAAGGACATGTATAGGAAGTGGAAGATAGGAGAGATCACCAAAGACTAACATAGACCTGGGGTTCTCAACCTTTGGAGGCCCGGGTACCCCCTATCACAGTCCATTTTTCTGAAGTACCCCCTTCTAATTAACTGCTAATTAATTGGATTAATCAATTAATTAATTAGGTAATTAATCATTAAATTAAAAAGAACTAAAACAATTTTAAATGTGAAAAAATGTCTTATTTAACTCTGTGAGTGTGAGAGAGACAGACATGCAAGGATCTCTTTTTTTTTTCTCCAAGTCACACTTCCCAAAATCAGCTCCTCCCTCCCCCCCACCAAAATACATTTTCCAAAGTACAAAAATAAGCCCAAAACCAAAATCAGAGAGACAGAAGGGCTCCAAAAATAATTACAATTTAAAATCCATGTTAATAAACACTTAATTAGCTGCTGATGGGGCAGGGCTTGGCGTACCCCCAGCAAGAGGTCCGCGTACCCCTAGGGGTACCCGTACCACAGGTTGAGGATCTCTGAGCTAGAGTTCACTCCATCAGAGTTATCCCAGGGCATAGGCCAGGGGAGCCACGGAGTGCCACAGAACCCTCTCAGAAAACAGCGCAATGCCAACTGGCAGGAGAAATCCGTTGACCAAGAAAGGTGGTATATAAATACCAGTATTATTATTATTATTATTATTATTATTATTATTATTATATAAATAGCATTAAGGATGCTTGAATGTCACACACCAATTCCATCACCTCGGTACTGCTCTGATGTGTGGGTGGAGATGGCGTAACCGTTGTTCCGGCAGAAAAAAATGATGGGGCACTCGAGGGTGGCGGCAAAGTTGAAGCCTGCGTGGGCGTCGCCCTCCCCAAAGTAGCAGATCACAATCCGGTTGGCGTTCTCCCTCCTGATGGCATAGGCCGAGCCAACGGCTGTCTTCCAAAAACCAAGAGGAGGTTAAGCACTTTTCCTTGCAGCATCTTAGGCTGGTATGGCTTATACAAGTCACAGAATACTTTTCAGCTCTTTTTCTCTGCCTGGTTAGGCGTTCTGCGACACTCTAAAGCTTGCATATTTATGTTTGTGCTAGAAATAAGACTTCATGTACGGTATATTTGCTTTATATTGTATATCAGGGGTTCTCAACCTTTGGAGGCCCAGGTACCCCCTATCACAGTCCAATTTTCTGAAGTACCCCCTGCTAATTAAATAAAAAAAAGTACTAAAACAATTTTAAATGTGAAAAAATGTCTTACTTAACTTGTGTATGTGTGTGTGTGTGTGAAAGAGAGACAGACAGACAGACAGACAGACAGACAGACGGGGGATTGCATTTAAGTTCTAATTAACAAGTAATTAACTACTGATTGGTGCTGATAAGGAGCAGGCTCTGGCGTAATGGTGAATTGTTGTCTAGTGATGAAGAGAAGGCATAATCCGATATCGCTGGCCATAAGGAAGAAAATTAAAACTTATAGATGGAGACTGAATGAACTGTTATTACAGAAAGAAGAGCTAATAGAAGAAGCTAATAGTAAACTAAAAGACTTTTTTGAGTTAAATATGAATAAAGGAACAGAAGTAAGAATGGTTTGGGATGCAAGTAAAGCATTTATAGGAGGATATTTTATACAAAAAATGCAGAATGGACTAAAAAGAGACAAATTAAGTTTCAAAAGATTGAAGAAGAGATGAAGAAGAAAGAACAAGAGTTGAGGACGACACCTGGTGACAAAAACGTCCTACAACAAATTAAAATTTTACAGAGTCAATTATCCCTGATGATAACAAGAGAAATAGAAATTAAAATGAAGTATGCGAAACAAAGGTATTTTGAACATGCTAATAAACCAGGAAAATTTTTAGCTTATAAATTGAGGAAAGAGAGGGAGAAAAGAATTATTTCTAAGTTACAAGAGACAGAGAAAATATGTACAGAACAGAAAGATATACAAAAATTAATTGTAAATTATTATACAAATTTATATAAAAGACAGAAGGTAGAATCAGCAAAAATAAAGGAATATTTGGCAAAGCAAAATTTACCAAAAGTATTGGAAGATCAGAAACTAATTTTAAATGAAAGGATTATGCCTAGAGAAGTGGCAGATGCGATAAAGAGAGTTAAGCTGAATAAGGCACCAGGTCCAGATGGTTTGACTGGGAGATTTTATAAATGTTTAGAAGATGTAATAAGTATTCTATTACAACAGACAATGAATGATATCTTACAAAATAGAAAAATGCCAGATTCATGGAAAGAGGCGAACATAACTTTGATACCAAAAGAAGGACAAGATTCAAGTAGTATAAAGAATTATAGACCGATATCGCTGCTTAACAATGATTATAAGATATTTACATCAATTTTAGCAGAGAGAATGAAGAAGATGTTGCAAAAATTTATACATGAAGATCAATGTGGTTTTTTTTACCAAAAAGACATTTGAGGGAGAATGTAAGAATTGTTGTAGACATGTTGGAACATTTTGACAAATGTATAGATAAGCAATTAGCATTAATATTTATAGATGATGAAAAAGCTTTTGATAACTTGAACTGGTCTTTTTTATTAGAAGTTTTACAAGAAATGGACTTCGGGGAAAACTTCAATAAATGGATACATTCAATTTATGTGACACAAACTGCAAGAGTATTAGTGAATGGTGAGCTGATTAAGACATTTGAAATTCAAAAAAGTACGCAACAAGGATGTCCGTTATCACCATTGCTGTTTATATTGGTGTTAGAAGTTTTGAATAGAAATATTAGACAAGATGAAAGAATACATGGTGTGAAGATTAAGAAAGAAACATTCAAGTTAAGAGCCTTTGCAGATGACTTGGTATTAATGCTGGAAAATCCGTTAAAAGATATAGAGTTGTTGATGAGTAAATTGAAAGAATTTGGATCTCTTGCAGGATTTAAAGTTAATAAACAGAAGACAAAAATAGTGACTAAAAATATGAAGATTCAAGATCAACTGAAACTGATGAATAAAACAGGATTTAAGGTGGAAAAAAAAGTTAAATATCTGGGAATTGTATTGACGAGTATGAATTGTACACTATTTCAAAATAACTATGTTATTGTAATAACTTATTTCAAACGATACCAGTGATTATATCTGATGCACCATTTAAAGAATGGCCGAAAGACATTTCTAAATTTATCTGGCAAGGGAAAAAACCAAGGGTGAAATATAAGATCCTTCAAGATGCAAAGGAGAGAGAAGGATTGGGATTACCGGATTTGAAAGTATGTTATGCAGCATGTTGTTTTGTGTGGTTGAAAGACTGGGTGTATTTACAAAATAGAAGATTATTGGAGTTAGAAGGCTCTGACTTGAGATTTGGTTGGCATGGGTATTTGTGGTATGATAAAGTGAAAGCGAATTTAGAATTTAAAAATCATTATGTTAGACATGCATTATGGAGAATTTGGAATAGATATAAAATGAGGTTTTATGAGAAAATACCATTATGGGTTGCACCATATGAAGCGCATTTTGGTGGAAGTAGCGTGCCAAAAGAGAAAGGACTACTATACAGAAATTTATTAAATTTTTCACAAGGAGACTGTACAATGAAGTCAAGAGAAAAATTAATGGAAGAAGACTTTAATTGCCAATGGTTTGTATATGCTCAAATTTTGGAGAGATTTAAAGTGGACAAGAAGGCATATGGATTTGTAGAAGAAGAATCAATATTGGAGGTACAATTAAAATCTGAAGACCAGGTAATCTCAAAAATGTATAAATTGCTTTTGAAGTTTGAGACAGAAGAAGAACAGGTTAAAGAATGTACGATTCATTGGGCGAAAAATGTAGGTCATGTTATTTTAATGGACCAATGGGAACAACTATGGTTAAAACAGTTGAAATTTACGTTAAATGTTAATATTAAAGAAAATATGTATAAAATGATGTATAGATGGTATATAACCCCAAGCAAATTAGCAAAAATGTATGAGAAGGTGACGAATAGATGTTGGAAATGTAAAAACCAAGAAGGAACTTTTTACCATATGTAGTGGACATGCCCCCAAGCAAAGAAGTACTGGACTCAGATTCATAAACAAATTGAGTTGATTTTAAAGATTAAGGTTCAAATTAAACCGGAAACCTTTTTGCTGGGTATGTGGGATGATCATGTAGGCGAAAAATTTCAAGCTTTGTTTTTATATATGATAGCTGCGGCAAGAATTTTATATGCACAATATTGGAAGAATTCGGAGATACCTTCGCTGGAAGATTGGTGGCTGAAAGTTTTGGATTATGCTGAAATGGATAAACTTACAATTTTAATTAAGGAAAAGTCAGTTAACCTTTTCGTGAATAATTGGAAACCATTTATCGATTTTGTAAGAGAGAGAGAGGAACAATGTGATGATATGCGGATTTAATGAATAGAATGTGGGTGTTATTTTGGCTAAGTTGGAAATGATATATAGAAAATAGTGAATAGTATGCTAGTAGGATGTATTGCTTCGTGCTTGCTATAATTTTATGAAATATGTATTGTTTTTATGTTAATATATCAATAAAATATAAATATACGAAAAAAAAGAGAAGGCAGAACTGATCAATTCCTACTTTGCACCCATCTTCTTCTCCCAAAAGGGGCATTGTGCAAATGTTTATGCTGACTGACTCATTGGCCAAGGGGTGGAAATGTATGTGGTGTGGCCCCACAAAAGTAATGGGAATGAGAATGGGACAGGTCATAAGATTAGGATTGACAGAGTGCTGGTTAAAAGCTACCTAATTGGCTTAAATGAATTCATGTCATTCGGACCAGACGCACAACATCCTAGAATACTAGAATTTGCTAATATACTCTCTATGAGAAATCCTGGAAGATGGGGGAGATGCCACAAGACTGGAGACAGGCTCTAAGGTTGTCCAGATATTCCAAAAGGGGAAAAACCCAGGACACCTGAGATAAGAGTAGGATGATACCTTTTGTATAATTTTGTTTTGTTGTAGATTTTCTACTGCTCCTACAAGTTTCCTCATGAAAAATAAATATATAGTCTTTTTTAAGGGGGGAAAGGGGACCACCCAAGTACAGAGAAAAGTGGAGAGGGCTAAATGAAATGTCTTGAAATTTGTTTTCTTTTGGGTGGTTTCAGAAGAGAATTGTCTCATTTTAAATTTCCTTTAAATGTGGAGATCATGCCGCAGATGCATCATTTTCTCAGAGCTGAGAAGATAGCTCAATACCAACCTTCATGAAGCTTTTCTAAAAGAGAAGGTGCACTCATGAATAACAGTATGCAGTGCAAACTATTACCTTAGCCTTCAAAATAATATACAGGGCTTCACTTGAGAAGCACAGGCAGTGAGATCCAGCCCAAAGATCCAGCCGGAAGCTGTCGCATACATGCCGCAAAGCATGTTTGCACCTACTTTAGAGTAAGGGAGGCAGGCACAAGGCCAGCCTCCCTCACTCCGTTGCCGGACCGAGGATGCGGCCGCCGGAGGCAGGTAAGGCTCTATCAGTAGCAATTACTGCACAGTAAAAGGACATGTAGAAAAGGCCACATATACTTCCCAGTGCCAGTGATAATGCATAGGTGAAGGTGATAAACCAAGGTGAAGCAGGGGTTGTGTGATATTCATGTGGCATAGTCATCATTTTTGCCTCCTAGAAACTAATGTAGCATCTGAAAGTATCCTACCTCTATTAATGTTAGTAAGAAGAACCATTCCTACCCAATCTGTGAGATGTCCTGTAAGTAGAGTTAATGGGTTTGCAAGGACTTCCACAGAGCAGATGACATTTTCTCAGGGTGGTCTGGATGGATTTTCCCATAAAATTGATTGGTTGTGAGGGTGATTATGTAAACTAAAGGACTCCTGCCATGTGGTTCCACTGCTAATTAACCTCTCCTCCCACGTCCTTTGTTTTGTCCCTATGAGTTATTCAAGAGAAGAAGATTTCTCCCTGTTCTTCTTGCACTTGGAGCAATGTGAACCTAGAGGCCAGAAATGATCTTCCAAAACCTGAGTCTCAGATGAAAAACTTGAGATCTGGCAACCCTCATGAACCACCATCATGATTACGGCCCCTTCCAATGAGTGGGATATTTGTGTGTGTGTGTGTGTGTGTGTGTGTGTGTGTGTGTGTGTGTGTGTGTGTGTGTGACCCCTAGCAAAAAGGGTTGGGGGTCTTCTCTCAAACTGAAATGTTGAATTTAGTAAAGATTCTCAGCTGTTTGATTGTTCTCCTCTTAGCCCATTTCCTAGCACTCAGAACAGAAGAACATGCTAAATCAACATGCGAGCAACCGGATTGGCAATTGTGCAGACTTAGTGCAATGTCTATCGTGTGACAAATGCAACGTTGGATGCTTCCAAGGGGACTACCCTGCTGCACCTGTTCACAGTTGAACTATGCATGGCTTTGACTGTGCTGTGCATCTGTCATGTCAGAATCTATAGATTCTGCCCATTTCAGGTAAAGAGCTTTTCAGCAGTGACCCTGCAATTAGACAAGCCCACTTACTTACAAGACCCTTCCTTCTAATGTTTTAGGCACCTAGTAAAAACCCTTCTGTTTCTCTCGGATGATTGAACTTATTTTCTGGTAGTATTTTTATAAATGCTGAATGGATGTTTTTGCTGCAGGTTTTATAATTTTTGGCTGTGATCTAAACCTGCAAATGTGCAGCTGCTACAGCTTCACACTTCTAGCTGCAGGCAGATAGTTCAAATGCCACTATTTGACTAATTAGCAGGGAGGAGAAAACAGATGGACTAAATCCAGCTAATCAGCTGCACTCAAGGTACCTTAATTCCTGGACTGGGAGGGGAACCCTGCATGTAACAGCCATTTGCACCCACAGCTCCCCATTCAGCTAGGGGCACATGTGTGGCTGGGAGCACTGTGTCCTCATGTATGTGTATGGCACTGTGAATGGCCTCTAGCTGGATTGGGGTGCCTTAAGTTTTATTGTACGTTTCTGCGTGTTTATTTTCACCATACATCGCTTTGGATATATTTTGTAAGAAGAGATATTTTAAAAAATAAATTTAAATCAACACACACACACACACACACACACACACACACACACACACACACAAATCCCACTCATTTGATGCCATGAATGCAACCACCTTAGGCTGCAGCCCTGAAATCCCTTGTCTATGAGTAAGTCTTGCAGAGTTCAATAAAGATTAGTCAGGAGGACATCTATTTAGGACAAAGGCCAACAAATTCCACTGACACCAGCTGAAGTAGCTGGGAGCAAAAATCAACTCCCTCCTTCACTTTGAAGTCCTCTTAGGCACTTGACTTTATAGAATTTGGTGCCTACCCTGATTTGGCCAGACGGCAGGCAGTTTTAGAATGCACAATCTAGGGAGGGATTGCATAAATGGGGACTTGGTGTCTCTTTTCCTACAAGCTTACTAGACAGCATCCTCATAATAAAAGTATTTCCTCCACCCTTGCTAGAATTGTGGTGCACACTCTCGGCTCCAGGCTAATCTTTAGTCTAAGGAAGCAGCCAAAACTGGCTGCGCTCTTCAAAGCAAATGGACTGCAATTGGGAAGAACTGAATGCAATTCCTGTCTCCATTACAGACTTCATAGTAGGTGACCTTGATTGCGTCACTTAATCTCCCTGAGCCTCACTTCCTCAGCTGTTAAATGGGGCTTTTGCCAGTGCCACGTCCTTCAGATAATCCTTTTTTCTGTTTATGTAGCTGGCAAGGTCTTTAAGGAATAGTCTTTATTTTATGGATGTGCCGATACAGCATTTAGAATGCAGTAGAAATCCATTTCCACTCAGGTCCTGAACAGTCTTCATTAAGTGCAAACTTACATATTACAGCTGTACAACATGAGGAAGCTATAATTAAGGTTGCATCAACATTTCTCAATTAGAGGGGGAAAAAACAAGAAGTCTTATGATGAACTATAGGACACATCAAGATGCCAAAAACTCATGCAAGGGGTCTAGAGCAGTGGTTCTCAAAGTTCTCCTTGCAGCGAGGAGGGGAGAACTTTGAGTCTTTGTGGTGGCGGTGGTGGTGGTGGCGGCAGTGATCCTGGTGATTGCACCACTGCCAGGGGGGAAAGTGGTCATTTTTACCTCACTGGGGGGGTCCTGACGGCTTCCTGAGGGTGTGGGGAGGGCTGCAGACCCCTCCATGGGCCTCCCCGAGCTTTAGATCACTGCTCCGTGGCAATTACGGATCCCCGGTGAGGAAAGGATGACCACTTCCCTCCCCCGGCGGCGGTGTGATACCCTGGATTGCTGCTGCCACTGTCCCACGGTCCCCACCCCTTAAGGGGCCAACAGGAGACAGCATTTCTCCTGGTGGGTTGCAACCAACCACCAGTTTGAGAACCTCTGGTCTAGAGGAAAGTTGGAAATTTCCATGCAAGCTATTGGCAGTTTACACTCCAGGTTTTTTGTGTTTTTGTTAAAGGATAGCTTGATTCTATTGGTCACCTGGAAAGGTCTACAGGGTGGCCACAAAGTCCCTATGCATGAGAGTGTGTGGATTTGGGACTGAAGAAGCCTGCATAGGGATTTTGTGGCCACACTGTAAAAACAGATCCTATGCTTATGCATAAGAACATAAGAAGAACCCTGCTAGATCAGGCCACAGGCTCATCTGGACCAGGAACCCAGAGGCGTAGCTACTTCCCCTGGTGGGGGGCGGTCGCCATGACACCCCCACGTGATGTCACAAGCCCCACCCCTAGGGTGTGACATCACAAACCCGACCCCCACACCGGATTCGGCAGCAATTCGGTGGTGGCGCTGCAAAAAAGCATCCCCCAGCGCTTTTTCAGCTGCTTTTAGGCCATTTGTGGTACGGGCAGGCGGGAGGGTGAATCCTGTCACCGCAAATGGCCTAAAAGTGGCTGAAAAAGCACCGGGGCTGCTTTTATGTTGCACCGCTGCTGAATTGCCACTGAATTGCCACCAAATCCAGCGGCAATTTCACACACACACCGCTGCATGTCGCCCCCACACCTGGGGGCCCTGTCCCCCCCAACGATACCTCTGCAGCAACCTGTTTTCCATAGTGGCCCACCAGTTGCCTCTGGGAAGCCCACAAACAAGAGGGAAAGGCTCCCACCATTGTTCTCCTGCAACTGGTATTCAGACGCAAACTGCCTCTGAACGGAAGGCAGCCTATAGACGACGACGTCATGGCTAGTAGCCAGTGACAGACGTGTCCTCCATGCATCTGTCTAATCCTCCTTTAAAGTCATCTCCATTAGTGGCCATCATGACATCTTGTGGCACAGGATTCCATAGACTCAAAAGACTCCTTGAAGATGAAAGAGGCTGACCTGCCTTTCTTTACCATTACACTAGACCAGCATGTTTTGCATCAGACTTTGATGAACCCATAGGATGGTGCATCCTGCCTTGCCCCTGTGGAATGGCAAAAAGGCCCCAATTTGCGCACTTGTCATTGGGATGCAGCACCACTGAAGGAGCTTTTTCAGCTTGATTCTATGTGCTTCAACGATAGAGAGCTGAACTCGGAGCCCTTTCACACATTGTAGAAAATGATGAAAGAGAAATTGAGACTGACTTCTGAAACAGACGAGAAACTTGTGCACCTCCCTCATGAGACCATAGTGAAGGCTGTTCCCCCAAATACAAGTTTTCACCTTTCCAACCAAAGAAGGGGGAAAAGCAGACAAAGATTTGAAAAAAATATATAAAGAGATGTTACTTGAACAGATATGCTGAGAAATTAAAGGGTGGTGGTGGTGGAAACAAGGCTTTCTAGGGTGACCAAAAGTTTCTCTTCTTTCAAGGACAGGCCCAGAAGCCACACCTGCAAGTTGGAGCCATTACCTCCCAGGACTGGGGTGGCTAAACAGACACAAGACATTTTAGATCAGTTTCTCTGCAGCTGGTCTAGAAAGGTAACCAAACACTTTCCTTTACACTGGTTTACTTTGAAAGAAAGCCGCATTTGTTTGAGAGGGTCTGAATAGTGATTCTTGTTTCAAAGAATTGGCTTTGTAGCTCTGCCTGTCCTCGAAAGGTCCTGGAAACTCAAAAGGAAAGCGACTTCACAGGAAATCATTTGACATATGAGTCAGCTGGACTGAAAACTGCATGCACAAATCTTAACATAAGAAAAAAAATCCTAGCCAAGACTCCTTGGCAAATTGTCCCTCAGGGTCTTCATAATTTGCTGGTCTCTAAATGCTAACATTTTGGCTGGCTGCAATGACCATAAAGTCACTTCTCCACTGCTATATGGGGGGCAGAGCTGACCCTAGGGCAAGGTAACTACCCCAGAGCCTGGGCTTTGAGTGACTTCTAGTTCTAGGGGAGGAGCTGAACAGCAGCAGCCTTTGACCAACTCCTCCCATGCCACCACCCTGACTGCAGCAGAGAAGTGACTAGGAAGCCACTGTGGTCTTCAATCTATTCTAGAGCAATCAGGCAGGATTGCACACATAACCCACTGCAACCACTTCCTTCCTCCCCCTCTGCCCAAATCTGTCTTAAAACAAAATCAGGTAGGGGGAATTTTGGGAGTGAAAGCATCTTCTGCTCCCAGCATCCCTCTGCACTTTCCTCTTTGAGGTAAGGGGTGGGTGGGGTGTTCACATGTGCTTTAGAAAAGAGGAGAGGAATCTGGGCACCGCCTCAGGGGCTGGTCTAACTTTGCTGGGGTCAAAATTGTCCTGAGGACAACCCTGGGTAGGTGAACATGGATACCACCTGTTCAGGGAAGGGGCCATAGCCGCACAGCAGACCATTTACCTTGTACGCACATACAGGTCTGATGCCCAGCACCTCCAGTCAAAAATCTTTCAGATAGAAGAGGTGGGGGAAAGCCCCTGCCAGTCAGAGAGTGGTCAGTAATGAGCCAGATGAACCAGAGATCTGACTCTGTATCAGCCATGTTAGTAGGACCTCCTAAACAGACATTATGGCAGCAGGACCCCTGTGTGCTAGTGGAGGTGATGCCAAACAGGTAGAAAGCAGGGGGAGTGAACTAAAGAGAGAAAGTGGCAGGTGGGAAGGAGTGCTGTGCACGTTCTCCCAATCAGTGTTTTCCCCCTGTCACTGTCTCCATACGGCTGCGCTCTTCTCAGCATGGTTTACGTCTGGTCGTAGATCTTGGCCAGCAGAAAGGGAGCAGGTGGAGGGGACTTACAGCCCAATCCTGTGCAACTCTTGATCTCTTGACTCTTGACTCTACTGTGTAACAGTAGATCCACCGGTGTAAGTGCACTTATGCCAGTGTAACTTGCCATATGTGGACGGACGCAGGACGGACACCGATGTAATTCCCCTCGGACACTGCACATGCGCATTTCGGATGCAGGACGGACACCAGCGCAACTCCACTGGTGCAGGGGGCATTCCGGGGCTGTCCAAACACCCACAGAATGCCCCCCTGCGCCGGTGGAATTGCAGCAGCAGCCGTCCCAGAACTGCACATGTGCGGTGTCTGAGGGGGGTTACGTCAGTGTCCGTCCTGCATCTGTCCGCATATGGCAGGTTACACTGGCATAAGTGCACTTACACCGGTGGACCTACTGTTACACTGGTGCAAGAGTTATACAGGATTGGGTTGTTAAGGGGGAAGAAGCATAAACCAAACATGGGAATGGCTCAATACACCCTCCTACCTCTTCGGATGTAATTGCCCCCACCTATTCAGTGGCAACCCAGTCTGCCATTATTATCCTGGTGTTTAGTCAGGCAGACTTTTGCTTTTCTTCTCATTCTCCTGTTGTTTAATTTGCAAAATGCTTGGCTTTGTCACCGTCAGTAATACTCCAGCCAAATCAAATACTGATTTAGATGTTCCAACTCCAGATACAGCAACTGGTGATGTTAGCCCCCTTCGGTTGCTGAAGCAGGCGATGATGGCAGGGTTCCTTTTACCATATGCACTGCTAAGTGGTGACAATTACGATGGAGACAGAAGTAATTGTCAAGTGCTGAGCCATGACTAGGTATTGGCCAGCCTGGAGCACACTAGGACTGTAGCCAAAGCATTTCTTTGATCTAATTAGGAAATGGCTATAAACACTCTTGCAGAGTAAGCCTATCTATGTTTATTCAGAAATAAGTCCCACTGTGTTCAATGGAGCTTACTCCCAGGTAAGTGTGCATCAAATTGCAACCTTGATTGTAATCCCTGACTATTGGCCCTAACTTTTATTAGTCAGAGGATTTTTGTTCAGAAACAGTCAGACAACCCTTGGATTTAAAAAAAAATAGTGAATTCTAAACAAATTCAAAATATGGAACATTAATTCAAATGTGTTTTTTTTTTCAAAATTTGGCTTTTGAACTGTAACTTTTAATTTTATATGATATGTCCAACTGCCAGCTCCAATAGCATGCATAAATAGGAAAGTATTCAAAATATTTTGAATTTGGGAATTTAGTTTTGCAATTTTCCAAGAAAATTTGAGTTGAAAGAATTTGCTTGATTTTTTGCTCACTTCATTTTGCTCCAGTGTAAATACTTGGTGTTACTGATGTTGAATTAATGTCAGCATTATCAAAACCAGACTGCGATCATGTGAAATACCACCATCTAGTGGTAATGTAATGAAGTATCCATTTTCAACCCTGCAGAAAACATTTACTGGTAATCCTGGAAGGGGGGGGGGACCATGTCTGTGATGAGTCATGACAGGTATCAATACCTGCTAATTGTGGCATGTATTAATGACCTAATTGACTGATGGTGCTATCACTCCTTTAACCCTTATACGAGGCTATTCAGACCCCAGAATTGCCCTTGTCAATAGTATTCGTTCCACCATGCAAATTGCAATAAGATCATAAACATTTTATTCCTTCCGTTGGCTCTAATCTTTTCAAAGAACAAAAAGAAATGCGAAAAGTAAACACAAGATATATTGTAAATTGGTGGCTTCTGCTTTAAAGTGATCAAAGCACAGCTCCCATACATGTGAAGCTCAGATGCAACAGTGATTTTGAACTTAAATAAATAAAAGATAGAGTTTCTTTTTATTGTGATGCAAATTCAGAAAGAGTAATCCATCTCACGTGCAATCTGAGGCATCGTGGTGGACTAGTTATTCAGAAATGTTCACCCTGAAGTTATGCTGCAGATTCTCTTGATATTGAAAGCTTTTTGGCCTCTTTTACACGGTCTACTTTCAAATGGTATGATTTTAAGTGGCTGCCAAAATGAGCGCATGTTTCTTTTGCTGTTCTGGTGGTGCTGTTCTTTCTTGTTATCTGGGCGCTTGTTGCTTGCTAACAGCTGGCAAAGTTGGGAACTGTCTGGGGTTCACACCCATTAATGGGCCCTCTGAGAGGCAGCAGTGCCTTCCACCTTCACACAGGGTCAGAAACAGCAGATTGTGTGTCCCCCTCGGGCACAAGTTGTTGTTCAGTCACACAGTCGAGTCTGACGCTTCACGACCCCGTGGACCACATCACGCCAGGCCCTCCTGTCTTCCACCGTCCTCCAAAGTGTGCTCAATTTCATGTTCATTGCCTCAATAACACAATTTCATGTACGTAATTGTTTGTTGCCTCAATAACATTATCTAACCATCTCATCCTTTGCCATCCCCTTCTTCTTTTACCTTCAATCTTCCCCAGCATCAGGGTCTTCTCCAGTGAGTGTTCCCTTCTCATTTGGTGGCCAAAGGAGAGAGAGAGAGAGAGAGAGAGAGAGAGAGAGAGAGAGAGAGAGAGAGAACTTCCAGAGAACAGTCAGAGTTTATTTCCTTTAGGATTGACTGATTTGATCTCCTTGTAGTCCAGTAGAGGCAGAATAATAGGATTCTGTGACCAATAGAATGGGACAAACCTATGATGGCTGTTTTGATATCTTAGAAAGTTGTGGAATATGTTGCACTGGGGTGAATGCTCACAAAAATCTAAGGAAAATCTTCAGGTGAAAAATGTAAGATGGCTGCTGCCAAATAGCAGCAGAAATTCCAAAGGTTTGGTGTCTGAGTAGTGATATTGCGAGGGAAGGGGTGTCAAAGAATCTATTTTTGTCAATATAAAACATCCAGGAAGACTTCTCAGCTTCTAAAATAGTCTGTTTCAAACTTTTACGGGTTATAGTACACAATTTTTCATTGAAAATTTGGGTCTGTTTAGGGTTTTGCAGAGCTCCCCTGAGAAATGTCACTTGTCTTATATGGCAAGGGGCGGCAATCCTTTTGGGCAAAGGGGCTGGATGTTTGGTGATGACATCATCATGTCATCACTGAACTACTGGGTTGCCAACCTTGGGAGGCCTACAGCCTTCCTAAGGTGACTGGTGCAACTCCAGCTGTTGTTCAGTGAGGTTGCCGACCTACTCCTTCCAGGCTGCAATCCTATGCACACTTTCTTGGGAGTAAGGCCTATTGAACACAATGGGACTTACTTTTGAGTAAACATGCATAGGATTGTGCTGTCTGTCAGGCCCCTGTGGCTTTGCAAACTCCAGGGCAGACAGTGAACCAACTGGGGTAATCCTAAGTGGAACAAAAACATCTTTCCTTGCATCTTCCTATTGCAGTAATTGCTTGATTATTCTTGTAACCTGATTATAAAGAAGCTTCTCCTGGGCATGAACTCCTATGTTGATAGTCCAGGAAACATTGGCTGCTCCCCTCCCAGAGAACTACGGAGAGGAAACTGGATGTAATTGTAGTTTGGGGTAGGTTCCTTATATTTCTCCATGACAGTTCAGATATCTATAATTGGGAACTATGGCAAAAACCTATGCAGATCATCAAAGCACTTGGTGTTGCCACATTGGTAAAGAAACACCACAAAAACCCATGCATATTTTTCAAGGGGTCCAACATGCACATGTTAAGTGGCAATTTCCTGCAGTTATCATACCTATTCTGGCTGCCAGCATCACAGGAACATAGACATTAGAAAGCACCCAGAAATGTACACAGGGTATGCTCTCTGTTGTGTCCGCATGGGTCACACATGATCACATTACTTCACCACTGTAGGAATATTTGATGGTGCTCGTAAGGTGACAGTGTTCTCTATCAGTGGGACTCAGATGCCTTACCCTCTTCACCAGTGTGGGAGCTGGTCAGGCCACTTTTGACCTGCTCTGTGCTGAACTGTAGTGTCATCACTGTAGGTGGCCAGAAAGTAGTATTGCAGCTTTCAACTTATCAGGGGACACAAAAGATCAACAGCATCCTACCTGGTCTTGTAAATCTGCTGGCTCTGACCTGGTAATTTACTGCGCAATTCTGCACAAAGAAACGCCTCCAGAGCGCATACTCTACAGGCACTGGGTGTTATAAATGTGCCGTAAAGCGTGTTTTCGACATCCGGGGAGTAAGGGCTGCTGGGACGCAGGCTGGCAACCCTTACTCCGCCTCCCACCCGACCCTGCAGCCGCTGGTCAGGTAAGAAATGCACCAGTCGGGGCAGGGGCAGGGGGAGGGCGGGCTGGGCAGCAAGGGAAGGTGGCTGTTGGGCAAGCTGGGCTGGGAGGGGGCAGGGATATCGGCAGCAAGCTCCACCGATATCCAGCGCCCGTTCTCGACCTCGGCAGCCCTTACCCTGCCGCCCCAGATATACATTGGCTCAAGAGCCGACATACATTTGAAGAGGCCCATTGAGGCTGCGCAGCCCTACACCCGGGGAAGGGGACAAATGTCCCCTTCTCCCAAGGTGTTCCCGGGTCGCGTCGACAGGAAGAGTGCAGCCCGGGAAGGGTGCAGGATACTACAATATCTTTACGCAGGATCGGGCTGCCTGTCTGAACAATTCATTGCCCTGGTACAGAGTAGAGATGCCACCAAAGGTCATAATGATCTGATGTGAAATACACATTTGTCTATCTCCTAGTGCTTTCATTGATTGCTGTAACTATGCAGCCAGACCACCTGACCAGGCAGCCTTTTGTTTACTGAGTAACTTCTTTCTATTCGGATCAATTCACTTTATTGTTCCTTGCAAGCACATGTGGTTCTTCTTGTTTGCCACCCTGCAGATCTATAACTCTCTCTTTCTCAGAGGTGTGTTTGGTTGCGTGCAGGAATGAACTTTCAAGCCTCACTCAGACATGGCTGATGCTGGAAACTACACTTCCCAAAGGGCAGTAGGATAAGGTGCATGCATACCAGCAGTGTGAATGCATGCACCAGCAATTTAAGCTCGGATAATTTTTTTGGAAACAGAGAAGTTTTTTCCTGAGTGGTTGCCTACCTCTAATATAGCAATTTTCAACCACCACATTAGTGAGCCACAAATGGTTTCACAGGTGTGCTGCAGGTCATTTATTAGTAGGGTCATTGGGGGGGATGTGAGCCCCCCCCCCCCCGCTGGCAGCTCAGTGTACCTTGCCAATTGTTCAAAAACCGATAGTGTGCCTTGACAATTTTAGTGCCTTGTCTGTGTGCTGTGAGATGGAAAAGGTTGAAAGTCGCTGCTCTAATACATACTAAGCTGTTCTTGGACAGACTGTTCCCCCTTGCCCCCAGCTCACCAGCCCTGACAGTACCACAAGCAGATATATCAATCCAAATGTTTTGCCTTCTAATGTCAAGCAGCAGACCATGTACATGAAATAATTAGAGTTGATGATATATACATTTCTCCACTTGCAGTCTGAAATGTTCTGGGAAAACTGCATCACACAGTTCTCCTGAATGTGTAGATTAGCGCTAAATTACAAGAATAGCTTGTCAAGTGGTTTTTTTTTAAAAAAAGAAAAAACAAATAGGCTGCAATCAGGGCAGAACCTTTCCATGTAACAACCTGAAGTGCACAGGGTGACATATTGGGGGGGGGGGGCAGTGAATTTGGGAGATCTCACTGCCCCCCCCACTCGGTTGCTGCTGCCTCTGCTGCCACTGAAAAGGAGAGAGGAGATGCTTCTAGCTAAGCCTAGCCCTTTTCTCTCCTCCACTTCCTTCCCCTTCGCCTTTTGAAATGAAGTGCCAGAGGAGGAAGAGGAAGTGGCCCTGCTTATTCACCGGCCTGCTGGCTGGGTACAACAAACCGCTGCTGCCCACCAGTTCAGGTGTAGGAGACAAGGGAGGGATGGCGATGCCAGACTATCTTGGACCATTGCCAGCCAGAGTTATGCATGCCTGGAAAGCAGGGCATGCAGCAGTTTCTGCAGACTTGGTAACAGTCCTCCGTCGATATGTCCAGTGCGCCGCTGCTGCTGCTGCTGCTGCTGCTGCTCCAGGTGCATGATCATTCAGCCAGCCCATTGGCTTCCAGGCAGCACCTGTCCTGAATTACACTGGACCCTTTCATCAGATATTGTGAGGTTCATTCCAGGGAAGAGAGGCAAAGCGGGGGAGGGAGGATGGTGTGTCCATGGTGGCAAAATGTATCCAGTGCCACAGCTGGAAGTAACACCTTAGCATAAGGCCCCCTGACTCCCATGACTAGACAAGAGCACAAGCTTCTGCACTTCTCCTTTTGATTATGCTTCCTCCTCTGCTTTTTCCTTAATGATTGCTGATGTTTGTTCCATCACACTGTGAGCAGACCTAGTAGATCAAAATAGCCAGTCATCTTTCAAAAAAAATGTTTTTTCTTCTGCCCTTTGTTCTTCAAAGAAACCAAATAATCTCAATCCTCTGAAAAGCTCAAAGGGTGAAGGCAAAGCATCAGGGCTGAGAAGAACAATGGGGGTATATCCCCCAATGGAGATCCATGTCTACATCTCTGCATGGTTATTACAATAAAAAAAAATGCTGTGTACGGCCCTCGTACTGAAAAAATCCTGGGTCAATTACTGTTGCCCCAGGGAGATTTCCAAAGGTTTCTTTTATTGTTGTTTAATGATTCTGTGCAGCTAACACAAAAAGGGCAAAATTTTGCATTGCACTTTCTGAATCCTGAGTGACAGATTGGGGAGGGAGAAAGAGCTATTTCAAGAGCACTTAGGTGGCAATTCTGTGCCTAGTTGCAGGAAGAGGTCCCATGGACTGTACTAGGGAAGGCAAGGGTAGCTGAATGGAGGGCAGCAGATGTTAAAGGCAACGTTTGCCACTTTATCAAAAAGTAACAGGAGAAACTGTGAGGCCCAATGGATAGACATTTAACCAATCCTGAATTTTCTACCATTTTCTGCAGGAATCTCTTATTTATCTGTTTTATTTATACCCCATTATTTTTAGCCAGAACTGTCTCACAAGGCAACTTACAATCAACAAAACCAACAGAAAGGTACAATATATTGTGAGGTGCTTATGGGAGTATATTCTGGTCCCTAGCAGTCAATGATGGAGTGTACGTTTCAGGATCCTCCCTCCAGAAGGAGGGGCAGAAGGAGTGGCTCAGGGGCTAGCTAGTGGTAGAGACGTCACTGCAAGCCTTACTTTGCACACTCCTCACCACCAGCATGGTAAGAAATCTTATTTATTTTTATTTATTTATTTAAAGAATTTATACCCCGCCTTTCTCCTAACAAGGGCACTCAAGGCGGCTTACAACACAAACATTAAAATACATATATACACACATTAAAATAATTAAAAACAATTAAAACAATTTAAAATAAACAACCCCAGTGGGTCACCTGAATTTACATTTGTTAAAAGCCATTTGTTAAAAAGTCAGCCCACCATGTCAGACATCAAAAGCTGTCCTAAATAAAAACGTCTTAAGGCCCCGCCGAAAGGTCTCTAAAGAGGGAGCCGTTCTTAATTCCAGGGGGAGGGAATTCCATAATTGGGGCGCCACAGCTGAGAAGGCCCTATTCCTATCCCTTCACTTCTGTCAATGGCGGCACGGTTAACAGGGCCCCCTCTGATGACCTCAGAGTACGGGTCGGATTATAAGGAAGGAGGCGGTCCCTCAAATACCCTGGACCCGAGCCGTTAAGGGCATTAAAAGTCAAAACTAGCACTTTGAATTGTGCCCGGAAACGAACCGGCAGCCAGTGTAGCCGCCGAAGCAACGGTCCGACTGAGTCGAACCGACAGGCCCCGTCAACCACCCAGGCTGCCGCATTCTGCACTAGTTGCAGTTTCTGAACAGTCTTCAAAGGTAGAGCGCATTGCAGTAATCTAGTCTAGATGTCACTAGGGCATGGGTCACTGTGGCCAGGTCTGCACGATCCAAGTATGGTCGCAGCTGATGCACCAGCCGAAGCTGGGCAAAAAACGCCTGGCCACAGCCGCCACCTGAGAATCCAGGAGCAGCTGCGTATCCAGGAGAACCCCCAAGCTGCGGACCTGCTCCTTCAGAGGGAGTACAACCCCATTCAGAGCAGGACGATGATCCAGTACCTGAGTCGTAGACTTCTGGACCAGCAGAACCGCTGTCTTATCAGGATTTAATTTCAGCTTGTTTGCCCCCATCCAGCTCCCAACTGCCTCCAGACAACGATTCAGGACATCGACCGCCCCCTTGGAGTCGGGTGGAAGCAGAAGTCCCCACACAGGTGTAGATCACCCAGTAATAGGAGTGGAAGAAGCATCTTGGATTTGGTAAAATGAGGTTGCGTCATCTGCAGAGAGACTCTTCAGCAATGCTATTCTGAAGTATGTGCTCTTGGAGGTATTGGCAATAACCACAACTCTGGTACCAAATAACCATCTGTGCTGGCAAAAAAAAAACCAAAAAAAAAACCCCACCTGAAGACAGAGAATGGGTGTACTACTCATCTGCCCACATCCCTAGCAGTAGACTCAGTAGCAACTATGAAACTATGCCAAAGCAATTAACCATCTATGCCACAGCATTGCACAGTGGCCTCATTCTGAAAACTAAATTTTTCCATGACCCTAAACATTGGTGTGGTGACCAAAATCATGGAATCAAATGTCACCATGCTTTCGCTAATCACACATTTGGTTCTGGATTCACCCAGCAAAGACGCCCCTGGGGCCAGTTTTGTGGTGTTTGAAACATAGAGCAAGATGGTGGTTGGTGAAAGGATGAGTGGTCATGTTTGTTCCAAAAACAATTAGAATGCTTGAATTGAACTGCATTTGCCACAGAAGATGCTACGTTGTGAAGATCTAAGGTCAATTTTGTGATGTTTTAAAGCAGGGGTTCTCAACCCCATCCTGTCCGAGAACCACCTCCGGCACCACTCTCCTGCTGCATACCACCAGAAGTGACTGGTGATGACAGCATCACCAGTTACTCATGGGTTTTCAGAGACCAGAAAACTCATCTGGGCAGGTGGGAGGGTCCTTCTCAGCGTGCCCGAGAGGCTCAGCCAAAGGCAGGAACCTCTTGGGAGCAAAAACGTGGCGCCAAAAGCACTGCATCAGAACAGGAACTGGTGGGTCGAGTACCACCAGCAGTTGGCCAAAGTATCACTGGTGGAACGCGTACCACTGGTTGAGAACCCCTGGTTTAAAGCATTCTGATACGACACTCTTTTGAGTGCCTGTGCTAGTACATCCACGTTTCAAGTCAGCTCTGTCATTATCAGCTGGTCTCGGACGTTGCACTGGCTGCCATCTCCAAAACCAGCATTGCCCAAACTTGAGCATGCAGATAACTGGCTGGTGCAGGGTCATGGTAGACAGAACTAGGCCTGTTTTTCAAATTCTACACATCTTGAAAAGCTGCACTTGAATGAGTTGGGACTTGTCTTGCAGTGTTCTTAGAACTGACCAATTTTGACAAAGCTCTGAATTAACTCTCTAGCCTAATATTTATTTATTTTATTTTTCACATTTTTATACCACCCTTCCTCCAAGGAGCTCAGAGTGGTGTACATATTTCCTCCCCTCCTTTTTGTCCTCACAACAACCCCTGTGAGGTAGGTGGGGCTGAGAGATAGTGACTGGCCCAAGGTCACCCAGGAAGCTTCGTGGCTGAGCGAGGATTATGAACCTGGATCTTCCAGGTCTAAGTCCGACTCCCAAACCACTACACCATCCTGGCATATGTAGCATTATGAAGTGACTTTATTTTTGTGCTGCTGTCACCATATGTTTAGAGATGTGCTCCAAACGAATCCCAAATAATACAATATCTAATCTTACTTTCAGGCAGGAAACTAGATCTCCTGTTTCTGAAGGATGAAATGCAGAATATGACACACATACAGAATTGTTTCACCGTATCACTCCACTGGATTTTAATCCAAGGAGGGTTTTGCCTGTTCCTTGAGTGCTATGCAGTTGTACCTCCTGCTTAATTTCTCCACGAATCCTTTTGTCCACGCTACTTCCATGCCAGCTCTTGGGTAAAACAAGGCCTGGATGCTACAACAGCCAAAGGAGAAGAGTGGGTGATGAGACCAGTGAAAGAGCAAAGTGGTACAGGAGATACTGCAGGTGTGTCGTCTCTCATGGCTTCAGAGCATTTAAAGATATAGACACCAGGGCTGGTGCCAGGATGTGTCAGGCCCTGGGACGTAGCCCAGTTCTGGGCCCTTTATACATGCATTCATGTGTGCTGCTCCCAGCCTGCTTCCTGGGCTTCTAACCCTCCCTGCTCTTATTGTTTAGACACTGGGTTGGTGACAGTAATGGCAGGAAAACAGGGCAGTTTCTCTCCCACTCTTCCTGCTGGGCTGGCACTTGCTGCATTGGCCTCTGGGGTGAGAAGGGAGGAAGAAGTGCCCATGCAGGCTCTTTCTCCTCCCTTGCTCCTCACAGGCCAATTGGGATTGCCCCCCCCAGGGGCTAGAGCCTCCAGCACCCAGTCTCATTGGCTGCTGCAGGACTCATGGCAGCCTAGAAGTTGCATTAGAGAAATCTAGAGCTGTGCAGTGACTCTAGCTTTTCTTAACTCTATGTGCAAGTTGCACATGCCCCAACAGGTTTACCCTCCAACACTGTCCCTGACAGGCTCATCATCTCCTGGGTAAAGCCTTGCAAACCTACATACAGCTAGACTAAAGAAATCCCCACTCTGCAGTGTCGGTTATTTTTGGAAGTTTTGAACTGGTACTACCAGTTACTTATGTGAAAAAGGTCATGTCCTCTAGCAGAGGAAATGTTACACTCCTTTGGGTGCCAAAGTCCGATGACTGTCACCTTGTCTAAATAATTTTGTTTGCCGAAATGGGGGCCGCAGTCACCCGATATGGATATCAAATACAAAGAAACTGAACCATGTCTATCAAGCGAACACTCTTTGATCATCAGTAGTCACTCATTATTTACACATCAAAGGGGGATGCTCAACTCCAGAAGGCTCCAAGTCAGCCAAAAAGAGAAAAAGGACTGGTTGAGTATTTATGTCTTCAAGAAGTGCAGTCATTAAAAGGGAGAGAGAGAGAGAGAGAGAGAGACAGAGAACTAGTCAACCTCCTGAGGGTAGCTGCCTCTTATGCCGAGACAATTTATGCGTGTTTCATTCAGCCTATTGCTCTGCTGTTCTCTGACGAGTTAAGAGCTGCCTTCATTTCTAATGTCATCAAGTAATTCTACCTCTGTTACCCCTTACAAAATTATCCCATAGGATGTCTACTCTATTATTTACAGCCTTCTCTTAAAATTGATATTATAGATGTATCATCATAGGGCTGTAGAACAGAGAAGAATTGGAGGGCGGGTGGGGGAGAGAAGGGCTCTTCGTTCCCATTGTGTTTCCAAACCAAGAGCTCCTACATCTTGGCGGTGCTTCTTGCAATCCGCTTGTCCCCAGACAGTGTCCTTTGGAGCAGAGACCCTGGCTGGAATTCCTGGCTCCCCACTGAGCCAACTGTGAAAAAGAAAGCTGGGACGAGGGGTGGTGGAGAGAGAAAGTTTGCCTTTCACCTCTTTAATATCAAGGGAAAAGAATGCAAAATGCAGGCTCATTTTGCTTAGGCACTCAAAAAGGCAGGCAGTGAAAGATTCGGCAGGGACTTTTAGATGATGTGGTTTACAGAGACCTCAGACAGGCTTCCTATAAAGGTCAAACAAAATGCCATGGATGTCCCAGGAGGAAAAGAAGCCACTCAAAGTGTGTGTATGTGGGATTGAAAACAAGCAGTCTATCAGGATCAAGTTCATATCAATTGAAGCTCACTCCGTTTCAGCCACAAAGAGGTATTTTTCTTCCCCTTTCAGAAATGTTGCTATTAAATGCGGACATCTTGTTCTCTTTGCATCTTTCTGTGTGTGGGGAAGAGAGAGAGAGAGAGAGAGAGAGAGCACAGGGCTGAATGGGAACCAGTGCTAAGCCTAAAGCAATAATAAAGAGCTTGCCTCTGTGTGTGTGCAGAGTGCCTTATCACCACAGCCAGCCTCCATAATATATTTTGTCACAAGAAGCATGGGAACCTGATCAGAGAATGTGGTGGCTCCCAGGTCAGCCTGGAGTTATCCTGTTGCCTTTCTTTTGATAAAAATTAGGCACAGGGATCCGGAGCTGTGCTCATCCTCTCAGCTTCTTAGCCCCTAGACCAGTGGTTCCCAAACTGGGAGGCGTGGCTCCCAGGGGAGCCGCGGATACCAACCAGGGAAGCCGCCAAGTGCCACGGAATCCTTACGGAAAACAGTGCAATGCCAATTGGCAGGCATCAACTTAATCTTATGGGGAGCCATGGCCAAAGGTCACCAATGGTCAAGGGAGCCGCAGGTCGAAAAAGTTTGGGAAACACTGCCCTAGACCCTGTGATCTGGTGCTGTCACCACTGCATGGAAAGAAGGGCAGGACTTTCTGTACTTTCCAATGTACTATAAAAGAAAGATATTTAGCAAATGAAGCTTTTCTGCCCTGCATCACAAATTTCACCTGCCAAAAGGACACAGGAGCAGTGTTTCTCCTTTGCATCTGGCCACGCTAACCACACTTCAACTCAGACATTCTGGAAACCAGTACATGAGTCTAGAGATCAGCCAGTTTCACAAAGACCTTCATATGGCCCTTTCCAGTTGAGCGGAACTTGGGTGGAGCGTGTGGAGCAGGAGCTCCAGGCGCTCGGGTGGGTGGGGGGGAGCGCGCTCGGAGCACTTACCGTCGCGAAGTGCCGCGTCGTATCGGCCCTCCCTCCCTCCCTGGAGCCCGTTTGGCTCCAAAATGAGTTCAAAACTCGTCGACGTGACACGATGCACGTCGACATGACGCGATGCAGGCCCCGCCCCCATGCGCTGGGAGGGCACCCGTCATTTCTATCAACCTACACTGAGCAATCACATAGCAAATATCAAGCAGTTCAAGCTAAAATCTCAGTGGCTCAGAGACCAGGGAATAGCAAAAATTACAGTGGACCCCCACTATCTGCAGACCCAGCATCTGTGGATTTCTATCAATGCAGATACGGGGCCCAATGTGAAAACCTTAAGAAAAGAAAAAAGTTTTTAAAAAACACGTTCCTTACCTTTTTGCTGGCAAACTGATCCATTTGCAGGGCTGTATACAGTGAAATTGTGCTCCTACAACCATGATGGCGAACCTATGGGTGACACGCCGGCGTTTCCCCCATGACCCTAATACACCTTACATTTTCGCAAAAGTTTTATAGGCTTGTCTTGAACATTTAGGACAGGGATTTTGGAAGACTTCTTTCGAATTATTATCTAGTAAAACTCAGCAACAAAGTCACTAATTGATTTAAATAAAATGCAATATGTTCTACTGTACAGTTGTTTTCAGTTCAGTTCAATTCAAAATTACTATTAAAAAGTAGCAATAGTCAAAGTACTATTAAAAGTTCGGGGGGGGGGGACGACACACCAGCAGAGTCAAGTTAGGCATTTTCATTTTTTTTGACACACCAAGCCCAAATGGTTCGCCATCACTGTCTTACAACCTCCTCTGGGTCACTCGACTTCCCCCCTCCCTTCCTCAAGGTCACCCCAGAATGCACTGGGGCAAGCCTGGGGAAGGTAGGGGAAATGTCCAGCGACCTGGAAGAGGCTGTAGGAGTGCAATTTCACTGTCTACAGCCCTGCAAATGGAGTGGTTTGCCAGCCAAAAGGTAAGGAATGCTATTTTTAACCTTTCCCCTCCCCTTTTTAAAAGGTTTTTACAGTGTTCCCCCGTATCCATGCTAAAGCAATTTCGCTTTATGCAGATTTCAGTATCCATGGGCTGTCCAGAACGGAACCTCCACGGATAGCGAGGTTCAACTGCATCTGACAAGCATTGTAACTTAAACAAGAATGCATTCATTAAAAAATACAGAAGTAATCAGAATCATTCTTGAAGGTGTGGTTATAGCCACAACCACAAGCGTAGATGGCTTTCAAAACAGAATTGGACAACTGTATTTTATTTATTTTATTTTTATTTTTTCACATTTTTATACCGCCCTTCCTCCAAGGAGCTCAGAGTGGTGTACATATTTCCTCCCCTCCTTTTTTTGTCCTCACAACAACCCTGTGAGGTAGGTGGGGCTGAGAGATAGTGACTGGCCCAAGGTCACCCAGGAAGCTTCGTGGCTGAGCAGGGATTTGAACCTGGATCTTCCAGGTCTAAGTCCGACTTCCAAACCACTACACCATCCTGGCATCCTGTATAAGCAGCTATTAGCCATGACAGCTAAATGAAACTTGCATGGACAGAGGCAGTATACCTCTGAATACCAGATGCTGGGGCCAAACAAACAAGGTGTATTGCCTGCACACCTTGTTTGTGGGTATCCAGAGGCATCCGACTGTCCACTGTTGGAAACAGAATGCTGAAATAGATGGACCTTTGTCCCAATACAACCAGGCTGCTCTCTCAGGATTGCAGCAGTACACCTTCATCCTGTCTGTGTTTTCACAGAAGTGCATTGGTTTGAGCTCAGTGGAGCTGTCTCCCAGTTGAGGATGCATAGGATTGCAGCATCAGTTGAATTTATTTTGGCATTAGTTGAAGAAACTGAAAAAGAGAACAATGTCACATGTACATCAACGTGAGATCATTATATTACAAAAGCTTTCAACACTGTCTTGTAAAACTGCAGTAGAAATATCTGGATGTATTTATAATGAAAGACATTTTAAACAGACATATATACCTTTTAACATCCTGAACTTTTAACCAAAAGCTTAACCTGTACAGGTTACAGCTTTTCATATTTAAATCCAATCAGTACTTTTTATAGGACAGGGAGAAATATATCCAGATATATTTTTACAGTGCGCTAAATCTTGCAATAGAAATATATGGAAGTTTTAAAATTAAGTCAGTAGGTGGAAGTGGGAAATCTAATAGGAATACAAGCAGGGCTTTCTGTACACTACATTAAGAAAAAAATAAAGCCCAGGCAATCCAAATTCTGTGCCAAGAAAAACTGAATTAAATCCTTATAAGACAGAGGTTCTCCTGGTCCGGACGTCCACGATGCAGGTATTGGACAATACCCTGCTCTGAATGGGGTTGCATTCCCTTTGCATTCCCTCTGAAGGAGCAGGTTCGCAGCCTAGGGGTTCTCCTGGATACACAGCTGCTTCTGGATTCCCAGGTGGCGGCTGTGGTGAGGGGAGTCTTAGCATCGACTGATCCAACAGCTGCAACCATGCCTGAATAGTTCAGACTTGGTCACAGTGACCCATGCCCTAGTGACATCTAGATTAGATTACTGCAACCCGCTCTATGTAAGGCTGCCTTTGAAGACTGTCCGGAAACATTAGTGCAGAATGCAGCCTCCCATGTGGTTGCGAGGGTTCATCAGTTCAACTCAGTCAGGCCGCTGCTTTGGCAGCTACGCTGGCTGCTGGTTTGTTTCCAGGCACAATTCAAGGTGATATTTCTGACTTTCAAAGCCCTTTACACCTCGAGACCAGGGTATTTGAGGGACCGCGTCCTTCTATATAATCTGACCCGTCATCTGAGGTCAGAGGGGGCCCTTTTAGCCTAAAGGGTTAAAGGAGGTTGATGGAGGAGGTTGATGGAGGTGAGGGTGGTAGTGGCAAGGAACAGGTCCTTCTCAGTGGTGGCACCCTGATTGTGCAATTCCCTCCCCTTGGAATTAAGAATGGCTCCCTTCTTTGATACCTTTCGGTGGGGCCTTAAGACCCTTTTATTCAGGATGGAGTTCTATAGTTGACATGACAGACTGGCGTTTTAATCAAATGTAATTTTTAACTGTTTTATGTCATTCATTGGGGTCTGTCTTGTTTTTATCATTTTAATTGTTTTTAATGTTTTATTATTATGTTTTAAACTCTGTAAGCTGCCTTGATTGCCCTTTCTGGGAGAAAAACGGGGTATAAATTCTTTAAATGAATAAATTCTGCAACCTGGATAAATTACATACATTAAACAAATCTGCATAATTTCTACTATTTTTACATCGCTTATTCTGAATTTGTAAAAACCACTGTACATAATTTATTCTGGTTTTGTTAGCCCTGGAGAGATTCAGGACACGTAGGGCATGGGATCTTCATTTTCTGACCAACAGAAATCTTATAACATGTCCCTTCTGCAGGACTGCTACTATTCCAGCAAGAATTATTGCATATGTTTGCAGCCATAAGGACTAGAAATGTGCTTTTAAAAAATAAAAGGTCTTAGGAATAAAAATAAAGGTTCGGAGGAAGCTAAATTATGTGCATAGTACCGGTATATTCTGAGCTCCTTCTGTGGTCTCATGGAACTGTAATATACATGCACAGTCCTGAGAATGGGATCTTTGGAATGCAGTCCTTTGTAGCTCAAGCCCACAAAAAAGACTGGCTAAGTTAATGCAGCAAACAGCTTCTGTTTAAATGATATCTTCTTTTTAAAAAAAAACACGCACACACAAAATAAAACCCTAAAGTACACTTCATGTCTGTAGTACTTGAGCAATCCTGACAAAGTGGAAGATCTCACAGCAGCTTAATTAGATAGGAAAAGCACAAGGAGCTCATTAACTAATTATGAAGGGAAATCCCTGAAGCAGCTGCCTGTTGTCATGCACAGGGCTCTTTAACTAATGACTTCGAAAGGAGCACTCGCAAAATCCATTGCAAGTGGTTTCCGCTTTTTAAAATTCTGTCCATCCCTTCGGCTTCTGTGAGGGGAATAATAATAAAAAAGACACCATTTACTCAAAAGTTGAGGTAAAGAATGTAAAGGAACAGTCATCCACCCTTAGATTCTCCACAGGCCAGAAATAGATGCAGCCAGTCATCCTATCATCAGCTAACCTGCTTTCTGAGGGCATAACTGTTGAGCTGGCAGGGCTGTTCTTTGCACCAAGATGGCTTCCATACGCCTACGGTCCAATAAGAGAACAGTAACTGGGGCCCGTTCCAGAGATGTCAGTAAGGGAGGGGAAGAGATGTCAAGTACGGGCAAGATGCAGCAAGACTGAAAGCTCCACTTGAGGCTGCCTCCATTCCAAGCTGAATGTATTTCAAGAGCATTTGTGGTTGCTGCTTTTTCTGTCATCCTTTACACCTCAGAATAACTCCACTGGAGAACAACACTGACGCAGTTATTAGGAAACTTAAAGAGGCACTTTTTAAAGAGCAACAATGCCTTTTGTAGCTTTAGCGTACATACCTAGAACACAAGACTTTCTTGATTTATTATATTTGGAGTCAGTACTTGTGATTAGCAGCCATATGAAGCGGCCTTCTGCTGGGTCAGCCCCTTGGTTCATCTACACCGATGACCAAGGGGCTCCTCAGGGTTTCAAAAAGGCCTTTCCCAGCACTCCCCGGCCCTACTACATAGAAGGCAGGTTGTCTACCACTGACCTACAGCCCTTCCTCACTAGCCTCACTCAGCTAACCAGAGATGTAGGTGCTTGAGGAAGAAATTATCCAAAACAGGGCCAAACAAGATGCGATGGCAGCAGACCTGTGTGCAGAATTGACTCTGCTGGCAAAACCCTAAAAAGTGGGAGTTTGCCAAACCCTCCCTGTGCCCACACCTTTCTTCCACAGCTGATCTGACGGACAAAGAGCCCAGCAACCAACAGCATGCTGTCCTCTTTGGAAACCAGCTATGAGTACCACTAGAAATGACAGAAACCCAAGCTGGGTCCTGCCAATTCTCTATAAAATGGGATGGGATGACTTAAAGTCAGACGGGTCTGGCTTAGTTGGTAGAGCTGCCGCCTTGCAAGCCCGAAAATCGGCAAATGGCAAGCTCGAGACACGCCACCAACAAAAAACTGTGAAAGCTTTGTGAGGCGAGATAAGAGCTGCCAGCTGCATTGGTCGAGTGTGGGAGGAGACAGCCAGCGGAGAGGCCAGAGGAAAGCCTGCCCATGTTCACCACCTTGGATTAAAGTCAGAGGAGAAATCCAATGACCAAGAAAGGCGGTATATAAATACTGTATATTAATAATTATTATTATTTATTATTATTATTTATAGTGCAAAAGATGTGCAGGCAGGATAAGCCTAACCCTCTGCTCCACCCAAAATTTTCCATCCCAAATCTGATTTTTTTTTTTTTTAATATAGCCATTTTTCTCCTGGTAGGGTTCTGTGACTGGAAGGCATCCCCACCAGGTACCCAATGGTTAAATACCAGGAACCATTTTTAGTTGTTTTAAGAAAAAGATTCTCATGCCAATTAAAATATGTACAATTGAAGGACATGTACTCAAGTTCTCTGCTGGGCCCATTAAGATCATGGCATTTTCTGTCCTATAGGTGTTTTTTGAAGACCACCTTAAAGAAATGCAATGGAGAATCACAGGAGTTTGAGAACCTTGCAAATGGCAGGCAGCTTTGCACAGAGGGCATTAAAGGCTTTAATACAAAGACACAGAACAAAATAGGGACAAGTGCAGCAAAGCAGAAGATTGACATAAAGGCTGCTATACTCGTCTGTGCTACTGAAGCGGCAGATCTGGTGCTTCTCGCAGAGGCGTCGCTCCGGTAGGGGCGGGGCTGTAAGTATCGCTGCGGTTACAGTCGCTTTACCGAGCGAGGAGGAGGAAGCCCCGCCCCCTCACTGTCTGAGCCATTCGCCTACGGAGAAAGCAGCAGGCAGGGTCTCTTGCCTGCCGGTTTCTCCGTAGGGGACTGGCTCGGACAGTGAGGGGGCGGGGCTGCCTCCTCCTCGCTCGGTAAAGCAACTGTAACCGCAGCGATACTTACAGCCCCGCCCCTACCGGAGCGACGCTTCTGGCTTCTCGCGCTACTCTGTCTGCTCATAACATCCGTGGTGACATGTCATAGCTCAGCTGTCACCATTTGGTACTCATACCACAGAGAGACATCTTGGGGGAATCTTGTGGCTGACAAAGCTGAAACAAACAAAAACCGAATAGAGTAGATCAGAGTTTCTCAAAGTTCTACAGGGGAGTTTACTGAAACTCTAAAAACCGGAAGTGTTCTTTGCGACGTGATCGGCGCCGTTTAGAGCATTGGGGAGGCCTGCAGAGACAGCAGCAGCCCCCCCTAGACCCTTTGGGGAGCTAGCTGGCAGGACAACCAGGTATGCTTATCATCAGAGGGATATAAGGGCATGGGTATCCAGGGATAGCCATTCTCATTGACTTCACCACTGAAGCCCTCCTTCCTCCCTATTCCCTTTGGTCGAGGTAACTCCCTTCCCAGCATAATGAGATCCTCCTCATTAGGAACTGGTGGGGTTTCCTCTCCCTTGCATACCTCTGCAGAGGGGTTCATGGGCATGGTCTGCCTCACCTGAGACCTTTCCATCAGCACATTTCTCCTCCCAGAGCTTATGCAGCTCTGGTGTGGGAATTCCATCTATCCTGCCCTTTGGAACACCACCTTTTTCCAACAGGTCTGCCCATAGCTTCCACCTGGGCACTTTCTGCCTAGGCTTGTGCAGCTCATCCCCTACCGTAGGGCTTTTCCCTGAAGGCACTTTCCACTCTGCCTTGGAAAAGCTCTTCTCCTACTACACTTTCCTAGCCTTAGACCTGAGGGTGCTGTCTCTTAGGCATGTCATCTAGCTGCCCTGGCCCTTTCGCCTTATTAGTGACAAGTGGGCATGTCTGTACCACAGGCGGCATCCGCTCGTCATTCATATCTTCCTCGGCATGAATACAAGCCCCTACTGACCCTAGGCAGGTTTTACTATGTAAAATGCCCATTCGGTCTTCTGCCATAAATTTCCCCTCAGTGGTCGTGTCCTCCCGTGGCTTTAGCTGCGACCTCTGCTTTGGCTAGACGAGCTACCAAAATGTCATTAAGGCTGTTCATTACCTCAGCCTTTCTTTGGGCGCTTCGCAGAGCTTCGGCATACGTTAAGTTTTTTCCTTCAAGAAAAACAGTTTCCCTCAGCTGAGCCAGCTCCTGCTTCATAGACTTTATCTCAGAGTCTTCCCTCCTTGACATTCCAAGTCTTCTCAGGGAACAGAAAACATGTTTGCTGAACCCCCAGATATAAAACACCAACATAAAACAAGGTCCAGCCCATTCCCAGGGCACTCCAAACTCTCCACAATACAGTGGATGCATCAGCCTCCCTTGTTACAAGGTCCATAATTTCCCACATCCAGAAAGAGTTCATTTTTTTTGCATACAGCTTTTTCCTTTGAGGTGCTAACGGCCTTGGCTTCTCTCCTGGTAGCAATTGTCTTAATTGGGTGTCACCCCACTCCTGGAGCCAATTTGTTCCGTTAAGCCCAATTTGTTCTGACCCAAATTCCACTCTTAGGAGTTAGTTTGTTCCCTTTTAACAATTTCCTCAAATTGTCCTTATCTTTGTTGCTTTGGCTAATTAGCACTCTCCGAGTCAGTTTGCTGTGCGTAACTAGAAAACTGAACTTGGACAGACAGTTATAAAAATGTATTGCTTTACAAGCAACCCTTATCTCCAACATCCATAAATTATCCCAAAAGCAAAGCAATCAGTCAACAGAAATAAGACAGCCCCTGCCATCTTCTTTCTCCCAAAAAGTCTCCCTCAAACCGGGCTCTTTCAGCTAACGTCCAGGCAGGCAGCAGTTCTGGCTTCTTCCTCCTCTGTCAGCACAGCGTCCTCCAGCTGGGCGTCATCCTTCCAGAAGTCCAGCATGCAGTCCTCTTCTCCATCAGCTGGGAATGGCAGTCCTTTCTCTAGTTCTCAGAGCCTCCAGCCACATGTCCTGTAGAGGGTCAGGTCCTTCTAGCAAGCAGCAGCATTTCACCATCCCCAGCGAGGTCAAGTCCTGCGCCTACTGATGCTGCTTTTATATTCTTAAGTTCCAATTAGTGCTAAGTGGTTGCAGCTGGGGGGGGGGCTTGCAATCACTGTACCAAAGTCCTAATTATCAGCAACACCTCTGGGGCACACCCTGTGTGGGCGGTAGGTGTGCCTCCACCCACACAGTCCTGGGTGTTAACCCCTTGCTGCCCAGTCCTGTTAAAGTCCTGTCAAAGTCCAGTCAAAGTCAAAGTCTTCATCTGTTAACTCCTTGCTGCCCGGATCTGTCAACAAGGGTCCACTGCTGACACCACACTTGGCTCCTGCCAGTTTTCTGGATCTTCTTCCACTACAATTGGGTTAAAGCTGCTTTGTGTAAAAGAAATGATTTTTGTTTTAAAATTGTGTTTTTCTCCTGAAGGAGGAGAGGCTGCTGCTGCTGCTGCCTTATCCTCCATGCCTATCGTCTTGTCTCTCCTTCTATCCCCTTCTAATTTATTCTTACAGGTTGACTATCCCTTATCCAGACTGCTTGGGACGGGAAGTTGTCTGGATTTTGGATTTTGGAATATTTGCATAAATATAATGAGATATCTTGGGGATGGGACCCAAGTCTAAACACAAAATTCGTTTATGTCTCATATTCACCTTATACAAATAGCCTGGAGGTAATTTTATAGAATATTTTTAATAATTTTGTGCCCCAGCATGCGTTGTGCTATGCCCGCCAGGTGCTGGAAAATGTTGTGTGTGTGTTTTTAAGTCATAGCCCCCAAAATGTCTGGATTTCAGAATAGTCTGGATTTCGGATGTCCGGATAAGGGGTAATCAACTGTATTTATTTATTTACTCTCTCTCGCAGGTGGTACTTCAGAAAATTTGACTGTGGCAGGTGGTACACATGGTGACAAAGGTTGGGAACCTCTGTTCTAATGCTTCACATAGCTCTTTCTGAGTGTGCAAAGCACTTCACTTATATTATCCCTACAACAACCCTGTAAGGTGAGTGAGTATTATTATTATTATTATCATTATCATCATCATCGTCATCATCCTCATCCTCATCCTCATCCTCATATTGCGGTTGAGGCTGAGGGGGAGTGACCAGTAGCAAAGCTGGGAAGGGTGGCATGGTAAGTGCTGCTAAGTGCCCCCCCCACTCACCGTTGGAGCCATTCCAGGTAGCGAAGGCAATGCGCAGGTGCTTACCGAACCAAACAGAGTCTGTAAAAAGGTAGAGATTTTTATGGGTTAAAAGATCATGTAAAAAAATTTATAATATCAAACAAGTAAGAGGAATTCCAGTTTAAAATATATAAAAATATATAAAAACACAAGAATCCACATAAAATGTCAATATCAGTCCCATCGTTTCACCCAATATCAGTCCAACAGAGTCTCCTGCACATTGCATTTGCTGTCCGGAATGGCCCCCAATGGTGAGTGGGGGGGCCCACATTGCAGCGCCTTGCAGCACTTATGCACCACCACCCCAGCTAGGCTACTGGGAGTGATCTGCCTAAGGCCACCTAGTGAGAATTCATGGCAGAGGGAAGATTTGAACCAGAGATACCCTGAGGTATACCCTAAAGATTGCTTGGGCTGCAATCCTATACACAGTTACCTGGGAGTACGTTCCATTAAACTCATAGGGATGTACGTCTGAGGCTGCACTGTCTCTGAACCACTGTGTTACACCAGATCTCTGGTGTATGTCTGTACCACCATGCATCTTGAGATCAGAGTGGTGTACAAATAAAAACATTAACAGCCCAATCCTATCCTTCCCCTCCCCCCCCCCACTGGTGCAGCTGCACCAAAAACAGGTGTGCTGTATCCAGCGGGGAGAGGGGAGATCGGAAGGCTTTGGAGGTGAAAGAGGATTTAAATCCCTTTACACCTCTGTAAGCCTTCTGCTCCGCAATGGGTCTTCTTGGACCTATGCTAGTGATTTTGCTAGCACAAGTCTGAGGAGAGAAAGGGGGCGGGGAAGCTGCAGAAAGGAGAATAAGATCTGGCGTGCACCATCGCCACCAGATCCACCCCCTCCCACAGCCTCCCTGCCCTAGTTTTGCCCCCATCCCCACCCAGTTTTGCCCCCTCCTCGCCCCCGTTATGCCCTCCCATGCTCCTCCCGCCATCTTACCTTGATCGGTGGACAGTTGGGGATCCACTGGCGTGGGCAGGAAGACTCCAGCCTTCTCATCAGCACGTTGTCAGAGCACCTTTTATGGCCAGCGCTGTGTCAGCACCAGCAGAACTTGCATTCCGCTGCCGCCCAGCCCCAATAGGATTGGGCCATAAGGTAAGGAGAGCGTCTGCAAATGAATATAGTGTGTATTCAGGTTGATACTGAAACAGGTGTTCCTTTTATAGCCACATTCTGTATACCCTTTCCTACCATGAGCAGTTAGGAGTATGATTTCACAAACTGCTAGCAAATTGGTACACAAAAATGTTTTCTAGCATCTGTGATACTAGTAGAAATGCTGGGCAGAAACATTTGCAACAACTGCGTATGGCCTGCAGCAAATATCAGCCACATCATAATTCTTTCAATGATAGTGAACGGCCAGCAGTCTGAAAAAAATGCATCATGAAACCCTTTGGCTATATTATTCTGCCAATTGACAGAAAAGCAATGCAAGTTTTTCTGGGATTCTATCCCCAACTAATTGCATTACAACTGCATTATTTTTTTTTAATACAGCTCAATCCTATGCATAGCTACTTGGAGTAAATCTGCCGAAGCCAGTGGGGCTTACCCCCAGGTAGGTGTGCTTAGGATTGCACGTCTAAATCACCATCTATCCTATTTTGTGATATGGATACATCATGCACACTATGAAACTCAATCCACCAGTCAACAAGCAGATCAGTTTGTTTCCATCATTAATAGGCTTCCCTGTGGTCTCCAATAATCCATCCCAGAACAGCACAGCCTCTGTTTTACTTAGGTATATTAGAAAGCATTTGGGCTGTTTCAGACAGAGCCTTTTTCATGCAACCCATTCATTCAACACCTTTATAAGGGTTGCGGTCATAGGGAGGGGGCAAGTTTACACAGATGCGAGTGTCCCTGGGATCCGCTAGCAGGTGCCTCCTAACTTTTCATAGACCACCCTCACACTGAAGGGGCTCTTTTTCACTTTGAGCCTGTTTGAGTTACATGATGGTGGTCTTTTCACCTCTTGCACAGCCTGTGATTTATGACCTCCTTGTTGATAATGCTGCTGAGAGAGAGAGAGAGAGAGAGAGAGAGAGAGAGAGAGAGATGCTGTGGCAGACAGGTTTCAGACTGCCTTTTAAACATCAGCAGTTTTAGACACCCAGAAGTCAGTGTGTCTGTGTGTACAAGTGTGTGAAATGAGAACAGAAAAATGTGAAATCCACGCACATCACTGAATTCTGCTGAAAAGGGCCATTTCCTTGAGCAAAGACTAGGAACTGTTCCTTGGGAATTCAGCTTAAGGGGCCTGGAAGTGAGGTGCCACTCAAGCTGGAAGGGGAGTGTGACCTTCCCACACTCTTCTTACACACACAAAGTCACAGGAGCTAAGACCGTTCCTTCCTGCGAAATAGTTTTGCAAAATCCCAACTGCCAAACCTGATTCACATTCTCATCTGACACATCAAAGCCAAACTCTGCGTATGATGGGTGCTCTCTCACAGGGAACTACAGTATATGTCAGCAAAGGTTTTTTAGGATTCCCTGAAATAGTGTGGAAGCCTCAGGGTGTAATTACACATCATGAGGATAAAACAAGTTTACTTCCAACTTATGGGAATTCACGTTGTTAGAAGAAATGCTCCTTGTGTCCCAGAAGAAGTCAACTCACCGAAATGCTTTGGGCCTCAATAGATAGATTTTTCTGTATATAAAATTTCAATTTTTTTCACACCTTTTTGAAATTCACCTCCTTTTTTCCTTTAACTGCTAAACACTGAAATACATCATTCAGTTTACAAAACTTTACTCATATGTCTTCCCCCCTTATCTGGAGAGCGGGAAAGAGGCTGCACTAATTGTCTGCATTTGTTGGCTGAACCTATCAGCCAGATTCTGGGGCCTGTTAAAATTATGTTTCCCTATCTCTCATCCACCAGTTATCCAAATACTCTGCAACACTCTTTTCTGCCTCCCTTGCTTCCCAGCTGTACACCTGCATGGCATATGTCTGGGTATGGCACAGGCCATGCCCACCTGGAAGGTTTTCAAGCCAGTTTTACAAATCTGCTTTCCAACTGTGCCAGGAACTTTCAGAGATGCACAGCAAGCCAAAGGGGCTTGAAAGAAGATGAAAAAGACCCTTCCCTAGCTCCTGGGCCAGCTGGTGTTCCCCTGGCTGCATGTGTTAAATTACAACCCAGCCTGCTTACTTTGTATCGCCATGGCACACAGGTGCAAGCAAGAGCCTTGGGCTCCACCACACTCCGTTTTCCCAAAGTATCACAATTACAGAGCTCTCTCAGGCAAGGCCGCTCCTGTTTGTACAGCAGAGAAGCTACCACCTGCAATGGTTCAAAAGTTCTTTCTGTTCTGGAGAGAAGCCCTTGGTTTGATAGTTGGCTGTTTCCGTTGCTTACAGCAGGAATTGTGAATTGCTCAAAGTAGTAGATCTTTTTTTTAATTTTAAGCCACAGCTGGTGGGGAAGGAGAACTTGTTGTTCTCCTAAAGATTCTGCAGATATTATGATGTCAATATTAGGGGAAGAATTTAGGGCATGAATCTAGAGTTTCTTGGCCTCCTGTTTGATCTTAGCAAGTCTTGGTACTTCAAATCAAAACTTTTGCATCCCTTTATAGCCCAACCCATTTCAAATGTTCAGGGTGGGGAGCAATTTATTTAAAAGACAATTACAAAATATCTACATAAAACCCAACAGGCAAACATAAGTGGCAAGCTTCCAACCATAGAATGCTCTAATCACTATTCTCTGAAAGCCGGCACAGCCCAAAGTAAAAAGTTCTTACCACTCTTACAGAAGCAGTTCAGACAGTTATGGCTTTGGTGATTCACCCACGGAAGGAAATCCACAGATAGAGAATCAGGGCTGATCTACACATTCTCCAAGAGTATATTGTACAGTTCCCTGTATCACTTCAGACTGTAAATAGGAGGCTAGATATTTGAATGCTTCCCATTATCAAAGCCCTCCTGCTCTTGGAAAGTTAGCAGGCAGAAGGGATCTAGCTCTAGCCTTCTCCCTGTCTAGTTTTCTATGTGCATGGAGATTTTTAGGTGGGGAAACATTCAAACATGTACAGATGGGACCCCACATCCACTGATTCGTTATCCACGGTTTCAGTTATCCACGGACTGCAGGGATCCCCCCAGGCTTTTACGTTTTTCCCAGTAAGCTTCGTTTCTTCCTTAAACAAACAGGAGAAGCAGCCTCTGTCTGCTTATTGCAGGCAAGTAGAACGAGACTAAGTGCAGAGCCTCTCTAGGACTTAGTCTCGTTCTACTTGCCTGCAATGGAGGCGGCTTCTCTGTTTTAAGGAAGAAACAAAGCTTGCTGAAAGAAAAAATAAGAGCTGGGGGGGGCGCATGCCTGCCTGCAGGGGAGGCAGGGCGGGGGCCCCTCAGGAAACCATGGAGGGGGTGTTTGCTCTTATCCACGGTTTCAAGTATCCACGGAGGGGCCTGGAACATATCCCCACGGACGTTGCTTGAGCGTGGCGGCTGGTGCGGACCGCCAGGGGGTGACGCGTGCAGAAGGGTGACGCGCGCACCCATGTGCGTCACCTCTGCTGCGCACGTCACCCTCTGGAGGCTCCAAGACCAGGAGAAGGCCTCGGAGCGACCTCCCCAGCCAACGCTCCAGGGCCTTCTGACGAAGGCCCAATGCGGCGATACGTAATTTATAACATTTTTCGCACATGCGCAGAACGTTTCTGAGGGAAAAAGGGCAGCCCTTTGCCCTCAGAAACGGTCTGCGCATGCGCGAAAAACGTTATAAATTACGTATCGCCGCATTGGGCCTCGTCAGAAGGCCCAGGACAGCCGGCCAGGGAAGATGTCCCCGGAGCCGGCTGCAATGAATTGGGGGGGTTGGGCGGCACCATTAGAGTGACGCATGCACCCCCGCTCTTGGGCGGTGCGCGCCCTAGTGACGCGCCTGCATATCCCCAGTGGATATTGGGGGAGTACTGTAATTCCCTGCTTGCATTCTGATGTACCCGTTCTGAGTACTGTATATAGATCAGCTGAGTCACTGAGAATGCTCCGGCCTTTTTCTGTGGTACCATTAAGTGGGTGTTCTCTCCGCCAGTGTGAGAGATCATGAGGGGAGACACCGGAGAAGGCAGCCTTCTAGATGTGGTGTTTGTCTACCTGCAGCGCTGGAGCAGTACTGCTGCAGTAACATCACACAGTTACTTTTTTGCTGATTTTGTGGGTAGTATACCCAATTTTTAAAGTAATATATTTATCTGCTTTTAAGTTCACATCATTAATGCTTCTTTACTCATGGTCAGCTACTGTATGGGGAAGAAACACTTTTTTTAACCTTATAGGATGGTTGAAATGGTGGCCTATTGAAGTGTATCAGCTGTTCATGTTCCATGAGCTGTAAAACTGCCTATAATCACAATCTGCACATCTGTTTGTGGAGGCCTATCTGCAGGAATGGCATCAGAGGTCAGCCAGGTTGGGCACTGCCCAAGGCCAGGTCAATGCCGGCACCAGGCTGCTAGGGACCTGGGGCATCATCCTGCACTGGGTCCCCCATGGCAGCCTCTGCTTACTTCCTGAAGGCTCACTGGGCACTAGCACTGCCACTAAGGTTAAGAAATTGCCCTGGCCAGGCAGACCCTCTGATGGGTGTGGGCCCTTGTGGTGCCTGACCTCTGACACCACCCCTGCCAGGTTCCTTGCCCATCAAAGGGCCCACCTGGCCAAGCTGATCCCTGAATCCTCAGAACCAGCTGCAGTGGTGGTGCCAATGTGCCATCAGAGGGTGGGCAGGAGGCACAATGGTGAGGGCAACGTAGGGATTTGTCCCAGGGCCCCCAGAAACCTGGCATCAGCATTGCCTAACTGCAACATTTCCTTTTAGACCTTCAGGAACAGGGAGTGAAGACCAGATAACTGTACAATGTTTATTATGCTGAAAATACAACTAAGGCTGCAATCCTATACAAACGTTCTTGGGAGTAAGTCTCATTGAACACAATGGACCTTCTTACATGCATAGGATTGTGCTGTAAATCACATAACAACAGCAGGCCTCAACCAAGATCAGGCTAAGTAAACACATCCTTAGGATTGTGTTGTACATCTCTTGTTCCCAAACGCCACACTTTTTCCATTGCGTCACACTTTCTCCTCCCTTCCTCCTCTATCTAGCTTACCATCAACCTAAATTCTGAAAATCAGAGAGCCCAGATTGCAATGGTCAACTCCAGGGGCGTCGCTGGAGCGTGGCGGGGTGGGCGGGGCGCCCTCGGGTGACGCGTGCCACGGGGTGACGCGTGCACCTCGCGCGCGCCACCTCCGTGACGCGCGCCACCCTTCGGACACTCCGAGGCCGGCCCGGGAGACGGCCTCGGAGCGTCCGACCCCGTCGGCGCTCCAGGGCCTTCTGAAAGAAGGCCCAGGCAGCGCGTCCATCCGAGTATTTCCTGGATTTTCGCGCATGCGCAGACCCGTTTTGAGGGCAAAAAGCCCTCAAAACGGGTCTGCGCATGCGCGAAAATCTGGAAAATACCCGGATGGACGCGCTGCCTGGGCCTTCTTTCAGAAGGCCCTGGAGCGCCGACGGGGTCGGACACTCCGAGGCTGGCTCCCGGGCCGGCCTCGGAGTGTCCGGAGGGCGACACGGGGGGGGAGCCAGATCGCCCCCCCGCACCGCGATATCATAGCGCCACTAGGGTGACGCGTGTCCTAGTGACGCTACTGGTCGACTCGACTCTCAGTGCGCTTCCTATGGCCCTCAAAAGACTAAATCATCACGGCACCTTGCAGCTTAGTGTTGCTACAAATCCTTGAACACCCAGTTGGTTCTGTGCCAGTTGTGTATCCTTGCCTCTCACCAAAGCCTACCAAATAATTTCCCCTGCTTGAATAACTCCGCAATGTGTTTGAAATTCAGATGCAGGCTTGTTTTTTTTCTATAGAAATGGCATGATGGCAAATGATGAGGGGATTAAATTTCACTTCAATCAGCTCAAACCCAATCCAGTAGGGAATGAGATCCCAGCGGAAAATATACACAGAGTTCCTTAGCTTCCTGATTTGAATCACTTTGTTTTCCTTCCAGACAGAAGGTGGGGGGGGGAGGAGAGGGAGAAGGAAAATATAAAAGAGGGAGGAGACAGAATTTGGCCTCGTATGAAACGTTTTCTTTTTAAGTTGAGCACTTGAAAATGGCTCAGAGGAAAGAGCTGGAGCATTGTAATACCAGTTACTGTGGGGTAAAGGAGCAGGCCAGAATGTTTGCTTTTTGAAAAGAGAAGCCAGAGAATGAGCGATGGTACAGAAACAAAATGCAGCCCCGAAGAAGGAGGAGATTTCTGCATTTGATCTCTTCAGTCATCAAAACTCCCTGATTAGCTCCGCTGGGATCTTCTCATTCTTCTCAGTCCACTGGGAAAAAAGCAGCAGGCACTGCAAGCAACTTCAGGAGCACAGCAGACATGTTATCTCCTCTGCTATGCACTGACTACAACAGCAGGTAAAAGCCGATTCTGATGTCATGTTTCCTCCTCGCACCAGATCCTTCTGAAGTCATCTTGTAAGCGGCTGCTGTTGTATCTTGCCCTTGGAATTATCTTACAGGAAAGTTGCAGAGATGAGAGTCCAGTCTGGCTAAATTTTTCTCCTGTGTGTGTCATAGCATGAGTGGGAAATACCGTATTTCTTCGAGTCTAAGGTGCCATCGATTCTAAGGCACACCTTTACTTTCAGTACCACCAGCAGGGGGGAAAAAAAATAAATTGATTGTAAGACTCACATCCCTTCATTGAATCTATCCACTCAGCACCAACTCTCCCCAGCATGTCTCCTGCAGCTGAGGATGAGTGCACTGCCTTTGCACCAGTCAAAACTGAGTGCACTGCCTTTGCATAGCATTTCTGCCCTGCCAGAAAGTGCCATTTCCTTTGTTACCTGGGCTTGGGGGAGCTTCAGGGAGGCCCGCGCAACCCTCTGCAGGCCTCCCTGATCTTCAGTTCGGCGAAAAACAGCGATTTTTGGCCATTTCTGGTTTTCGCGAAAACCGGAAATGGCTGAAAATCACCAGGTTTTGCCGAACTGAAGATCGGGGAGGCCTGCAGAGGGTCTCCCTGAAGCTCCCCCAAGCCCCAGTAAGTAAGAAGATAGCATTTTGGGGTGCTTTTTGGAGACCTTCGATTCCAAGACGCACCCCATTTTTTGAAATGCTTAATTGGGAAAAAACATGCGTCTTAGAATTGAAGAAATACAGTATTACAGAAGAATTGGGCCTGACTGATTATTCAGACAGAGACATACACCCTCCTGCTCTCACCACTTTCTTCTTTGCTCGTTTATTTTTCCCATAACTTGTGCATGAACAATCTCCACAGCTTACTTCTGCTAGAAAATGTAGGGTTCTTTTTAGGTTTTCCATCTGTACCGCCTGCTAGAAAAGTCTGCTTAAGGTTGTTTCTGCACAGGCACACCTCCCTTTCAACCCTTGGTGCATTGTTCCACATCTCCTTAATTGTAATAGGACTTCTTGGGTATGTTTTGTTTTGTACCCCTCCGTCACCTGCAGGCTTAACTCTTTTCCCATTATTATGAGGGCAGCCAAGCCAAGCAGGATCTCCAAACCATGATTCAGATCTTCTGAACAAGCACGTTTTATTTCTTTTCCTTTTTCCATCTCATGTTTGAGCTCACAAGATACTACCCCCAAGACACTTGACAACTTCATACCAACAAGAAGTGAGAAGTAGAGTTGCCGACTCTTTCTGAAGCTACTCCTGGAGATTCTTTTTTCCAACATGATGTAGGCTGCAATCCTACGTACGCTTTCCTGGGAGGAAGCCCCACTGAACACAATGGGACTTACTTCTGAGTAGACATGCATAGGATTGTGCAGGTAATGTTGAATATTCCTGGAGGCCCTGTGGAAATCTCTAGGATTAGTTTCAGTAGTTACTTGGAGATGGATGCTGAGTCCTGAAAGGTTGGCAAACCTAGAGAAAAGAAGCACAAATTATTCATGCTCCTTCTTCTCTCTGCCCTTCTTCCGCATAACATGCAAAGCTGCCCCTGCCTCGCTGTCTGACATCAGCCCACAAAGAATCCCTCCACCATTCAGGGTGGCAAGAATGGCTTTGGGGCAAAGCGTCAAAGTGTGCAGATTCCCTGCAGGAATGCAGGTCTCCTTGGCTCCGTAACTACCAAAGGAGACTTCTCTTCCTGAAACTCTATTTCTTATAAATTTCCTCCCCAAGGTAATAGATTTCACCAAGTACAGTATTTTATAGAATAACTGAAGCCATAATTCCCAAGAAATTGCTCGTTACCCATGTTTAATGTCCAAGCCATTCACATTACTCTTCAACTTTCTGATGCAGAAATCAAGGAGAATGCTTTGGAGGGGGGGGGAACTCCGGAGCATTAGATCCAAATCTGTTCAACCTCTAAGGATAATAAAGTCTCTGAAAAAGATGTATAAATTTAAATGGTTTTTGAATAAATGTGGCATTTCAAACAGCAGGAGGATTGTTGCTTTGAAATAAGCCATTATTTTCCACTTTTAAAAATCCTTGTCTTTAATGGGCAATGAGATCTAGACCACAGAGGAGCAAGGAGAGTTTGTGATGCAAATGAAATGGGGTGGGGAAGAGGGGAAGGAAGAGGTCTACGCAGTCAGGCACACATTTGTACAGCAATCTGAGAAACCTCTGGTGCTCATTGAGACTGAGAGCCAATCACAGGTTAATGCTAAATCAATATGCCACATCACCAGATGTCTTCTGGAGAGTACCTCAATGTTGGAAGGGGAGCTTTGTACAGGGTTGCCAAATTTTCAATCAGCTTTAGTCAGTAGCGTCGCTAGGCCGTGACGTTGTGACGTCGCACGAGGATGCAACCTCACCCACACTGCCCCCAAGTGACATCAGCCGGAGCCAAACGTCCTTCAAGGGCCGGGTGGGAGGGAGGGGCACCATCAAACAGCATTCGGAGGCAGAAGACGGCTTTTGCTGCCTCCGCCGAGCCATTCCGCCACCTTCGCTGCCTTTGCCGCCACCTGTGCCTCCGCCATTTTGTCGCCACCGCCATTTTGTTGCCGCCGGAGCTAGTAAGATGCCCCCGCCATGTGTTGCCCAGGGGTGATCTCCCCCCGCTCCCCCTCCTATGCTACTGACCTCAGTGCTTTTAACAACAACTTGATCTGCTGAAATGAGCAGGTGAAACTTGTCATAGGAAGGAGCTAAATATGATAATTTGCTAATGCTAATCAAGATGCAGTTAAAGGCAGAGCTAGAAAGGTCACTGCCTGAAACATTTGCAATCCTAGTTTCATGTTGTAAACACACCGTGGATGCACACCAGAAAGACGGAGCCAATCACAGACCTTGTCTCACAGATCATGCCTCTCCTTCAGACTTTAAGCCGTTCTCTGCGAGAAGCACATTGAACAAGCCTGGTCCTGACCAGGCACGCAAAGGCTGCTGCATGTGCAAGTCGAAACCCATGTCATTAGTGAGAGCAGAAGCCTTTCTGCTACACAGCTACAGTCACACACAAGTAAACAGATAAGCACGTGGATCATGTAAAATTTCTTCATGCCAGTGTCAAGAGTTGTTGACATGGACATTTTCTGATCCGCATAGCTAGGCAGTTACCAACATCGGAAGGCTCACAGCACAGTAGCAGAGGACATCCATCCCCAGCTCTCTGGTCAAAAGGATCTTGGCATCAGGGCTAAGAAACACTTCAGCCTAAGACTTGGAAGAGTTGCTACCAGTCAGGGTAGACCAGAGGCTCCCAAACTGGGGAGTCGTGATGCCCCTGCTGGGAAAAAATGGGTCTCTACTCCCTTAAGGGGAGTGATGACCTGTGGTGATGGCGCCGGCACTTCCAGGATCGTGCCACCACCAGGGGAAAAAGTGTATTTTTAGCCGTACCTGGGGGTCTTGCTGGTCCTCCTGGGGGTGCAGGGAGCCTGTGGACCCCTCCACAGGCCTCCCCACACCTCAAAATGGCTCCAGATCACGATTGACCCACTTCTGGTTTCAGCCACCCCCCACAAACATGAGGGGGCAAAATGTTTGGGAACCTCTGGGGTAGACTATGGTCTGGTGGTAGAACAATGGTCTGACTCCATCCAGGGCACCTTCCTATGCATCATAGCAACCACATTGTCAGCATGATGCATGAAATGTCCAGCATGCCTTAGAACAGCCAAGTGACCTCGCTATGTCCTGGAGGGGGAAAGGGCCAATATTCCCTCTATTTCCCCCCCAGTATGCAAACAGTTAATGACCCGAGCAGCCTATAATCACTGTAAGCTTAAAATGGGCAGTGGCCAGTCTGACCACAAAGCAGTAAGTGAGGTACTACAACTAAGGTGAGCAGGTGCCATGTAAGAACTATGTAATCAGTATGTGTTAAGATTTGGAGAGCGTCAAACCTGGATTTTACTAGAAGAATTTACTTTGCAAGCCAGGAAGGCTAGCAAGAGAGAGAAAAAAAATCCAACATACGTAGTTGGCTTTTTAAAATGAAACATTAACAGAACTCCGTGAGTAGTCCCTACTCCCATTGCACTACACTATATATCACATTCAGCCATATATGAAGAATGTGCTCACTAGAAGCTATTACAGGTGTCCCCTGCTTAATGACGGATCACTTAACGACGATCCAGATATATGACAGAGGTCCCCAGTAAAAAAGAGCAAAGGATGTAAAAAGACGCATCTTTTTAAATCCCCAGCTCTTCAACTGTTTCGTGCTAGATAAGTGCTTTGAAGCCAAAGCCAAACAACTAATGGGCAAGGTAAGAGCTTGGATGTTTAAGACTGGGGCTTTAAGCACAGTGCTAAACTTCAAAGCACAGCAAGACCCACTTAATGATGGCTTCACTTTACAACAGGGATTTCAGAACGTATCCCCATCGTTAAGTGGAGGACACCTGTATTAATTATTTCTAGTAATGACTTTAATGTGCAGGTGCTTATGAAACACAGGACAGTAGCACAGCCCATACCCTGATGAACTCATGTTTGGAGGGATTCAGGTAGAAACCTAGTACTTCAAGCATGCTATACACGGGCGTCTTAAGGGGGGTGCGTGAAGTGCAGACCACACTGGGTGACACCCATTGAGGGGGTGCCACCACGGGATAAGGCCACTGCGCTGCACTCAGTGGTCTTTGGCCGCTCCAAGCTGTGTTCTTCGTGAAGGTTCAGAGCGACCGAAGACCTCTTCAGCCACTCCAAGTTTTCTAGAGGCTCATAAGGCGGAAGTAATTGGTAGTGACATGAAAACATCATCATGACACTGCCAATTACGTCTGCATCTGCGCACTTGGTGGGGTGACGCCAGAGTCACTGCACCAGGCGACACCACAGGCAGTGACTCCACTGATGCCATGTGTAGTAATAGATTTTTACAAAAAAGTCCTTTTCATTTCATACCCCTAACCCTGTCACATTACAGATTAATACAACTTAGCAACTCTAGAAACATTTTGTTACCAGTGATTTTTGCTGTTGTGGCTTGGCGCTGTGCTTATCTTATATACATTTAACCTTTACATAGAATTGTCATACATGACATATAATATTTCATGACCATTTCGCTCCACTACTTACATTTTTAAATATACACCTAGGCTTACCATCCATCCCGGAATTTCCGGGACCACTGGCGTCACTGCAGGGGGCGCAGCTCTAAGTTCCTCCGTGATCAGAGCCTCCGTTACACAGGTGAATGAAGCGCCCTGCCTCCGCGCCTTCTGAACCAGTCAAAACAGTGAAAACAACGCGCAGGGAGTCTCCTGCGCGTTGTTTTCACTGCTTCGACTGGTTCGGAAGGTGCAGAGGCGGGGGCGCTTCATTCCTCCGTGTAACGGAGGCTCCAATCACGGAGGAACTTAGAGCTCCGCCCCCCTGCAGTGACGCCAGTGTCCGGGACAATCCCGGAAATTCAGGGGTCCGTCTAGGGGTCCGTCCAGGGGTTTCAGAGGTCCGTCCTGGGTCCCATCCTGACCGGCCCCGGCATCCCAGGTGCCCCCTGAAACCGGGAAATGCTCTGGAAAATTCCCCACTTTTCTGGCGACCAACTGCTCTCCACAGCCACCAGAATTCTTCTGAGCCTGGCCAGCCACCAGCCACACACCTCGCTTGCCTGTGCGAGGCTTGCGCTGTGTGAACAAGGGAGTGAATGATTATAAACAGACTAAACATATCCTCCGTCTAATGAATGCTACATGGCTAGGTATTCTGCTAAAATGGTAACAGACCCTCTGAAAACACAGATCTACCGCACAGTCCTATGTATGTCTACTTCAAAGTAAGTCCCACTGTGTTCAATGAGACTTACTCCCAGAAAAGTGTGTATACGATTGCAGCCTTACGGCACAATCCTGTCTAGGAATAAGACCAATGGAGCATTGTTCCACCGGTCTCAGGTGTCGCAAATGTGCCAGGGCTTTGAACAGGATTGGGCTGAAAATCTACCATGGATATCTTTCCATGCTGGGTCCCCAATCTCTTCTTTTCTGATATTTTTTTCTTTTTTAGAATCCTTAAGGCAGTGAGGGCATGAAAAGGGGGGGGGGGGAGACTATCTCTATCTCCTAAGGGGAGGGGGGAGTTAGAAGGAAGAAACATGTGAAAGAGGTTCTTAATAAAGCTGCCTGGAACTGCAAGCACAAGGCCCAACCTAATTCATGAACATCTAGTTAACAAGCAAACTCATTGATAAGCAAGCCACCTGATGCTTGCACAGCAGAAAAAGAAAACACCTGGTTCTACCCATGGCTCAATAAGCCAATATCTTTAATCGCAACCTTCTCCCCCCCTCCCGCCACCCCTTGCCTCAGATGACTGAAGTACACACTCTGTGAGACCCTCTGCTCCAGCCACACTGGTAATAGTGACAAAGCTTTGATGTCCCCCTCATTCAACAGAATGTTGTTTAGTTCAAAGGAAAGAACAGAAGCGCTTCTTTGCTTTTAAATTATTAGCTCCCTAAGTCTTCTGTAATGATATAGTTTGACTGAAGTGTGCAGTTTATTAACTACATAAAGATGATATCATTAGAGCGGAAAAAGGCAGCCGAAAGTTTTGCCTTTCAGTTTAGCAGCAGGGGTTTAAAATACTTTGATCTCAATCAATGCTAAATGTCTTTGTATGAGAGAGAGAGAGAGAGAGAGAACGAACAGCTGAAATTATCTTTGGCACAAGGGGCTGCTGCATCAATTATTTAGCTCTTTTTCTTACAAATTAAAGTCATCTTCAACTTTTACCCTAATTTCTTCTTCAGGGTGTGTTTCCCCCCCCCTTCTGGTTGAGTGGTGGGAGGAGTTTACATGGAAGACATTTTCTGCATGTGCTAATAGCACCCGGGCTGACATTTCCAAAAACTTGGCGGCAGGCTCCAGGCTTAAATGTGCTTTGGGGACAGATTCATGCTGGCAACAGTTTAAAATGGTTGACAGTTAATTTGCTGTTTAGCCAAATAATGACCAAACATGCCCCTGAAGAGCAGATTGAAAATCTCTCAGGATTTGATTCTATCTTTGCCTCAAAGCCCTCTGTGGCCTACCTTCCCACCTCTCTCTTCTCTAATTCCAGGATATCCTTTCACCCCTCTGGTTCTGCTGTCCAAAGGGTTAGGCTCTTTTAAACCAGAAAGGAGCACATTTCAGACCTATGAGATCGACTGTACTCTGTTTTTCAGTGGAGCCAGGTGCAAAATAGCATCTGGGAAAAGTGGAACAGATGCAAAATGGTGGCTTGGGGAACAGAGCCAATTCCTCCTGCACCCCATGAACCTTGTACTGCAATGACCTATGTATACAAGGACAAATCTACATCTGAGTTACTACAGATTAGGGATTTTAATACAAAATAACATCAGCCTGGATATTTTTTTTCTGGACTGCCTATTCACAATGGAGCTAAGGGGGCACTGTGGGACACAGACCCTAGTTCTTCCTTCTTACTCAACACCATGACCATTGGATCAGGCAAGTTTGCACACATAGGACTACAGCTTTTTTGTTGGTGTCATTGTTAAACAATTGTGAATCAGGAACCCTTGCTGACTTATTCAAATCATCCCAAGATTTACCAGTCAATCCCAACTGCTTTCTGCTCACCTCTGCTCAAAATGTATTGGGTCTCTGTCTCGTCCCAGTCCCGAGTTCTAGATATGCTACCCTGAGCTCCCTGGAGAAAAGGCATGATAACTTGTACAGTAAATAAAATAAAATAAATCTAAATCTAAATCATGTGACAATGAACTTCACAGCCCTGCAAGAGGTAGCACCTCATCAGCAAAGATCTGAGAATAAGGCAATATGGGGTGAAAAACTATATGTACGTACACACACACACTTTATTATAATGATCAAAACTAAGCAAAATTAGAACAAGATGAACTCTACCAAGATGTTATGGCCACAGGAATTTTTAAAAGTCCACATATTTTTACAATTCTAACACCTTGAAACAAATGCTAATGAAGGGATCTGCTATAAATTAATAACAGCAAGTTGTGAGCCATTTGCAAGCATAATAAAAAAAGTTTCAAAGTTCTGTTTAAGGAGCCTATTGGAAAAAGGTCCCTTCCCCTATAATGTTTCACATGCACATATGTTTAATAAGGCCATAGTAGACATGACAATAAATGCACATCTGCCAACAAAAATAGTGGGTATGTGTCATTATCCCCGCCCCATAACACCTAGGAGAAGTTGCTACCTGTTGTGATATGAACTCATTATGCATCTCCTTCCCCCACAACCATTGGCCACCAGTAATATGGAGGAAGTAGGTAAACACCAAACATTGTGATGTCATAAAATGCATTAAATCTCCCCTCCCCTCCAAAGCCTCCCACCCTGCGTTCCTCCACTGGTTACACCGGTGGTGTAAGTTGGATAGGATTGCACTGTGAGTGACAAATACAGCATGTAAAGCTAATAGATACAATAGAACCACAGATTCAACCTAATCAGCTACTACAGGGGTACCCAACCTTCCACTATTAGGGCTTCTGCATAATTCTTAAGATTTGTGTAGAAGACAGAAACGTAGCAAGCTGCAATTGCTAATGGTGCTGCTAAAGCAGCTGCACCTGCTGAAATGCCCTCACCTACGCAACCAGTCCAGGAGCATTCATGTTGAAAGGTTGGCCACCCCTGAGCTACTAAGTGAAACCTAACTGAAGATTTACTTACTTACAGTGCAATCCTATACATGTCTACTCAGAAGTAATTCCCATTATATTCAATGGGACTTACTCCCAGGAAAGTGTGTATAATAGGATTGCCGCCTTAGGCACATTCAATACACATAACATCCCACCCTCTCTTAAATAATTTAATTCAAAAATAATACAATTATATTATGCTATTATATTTATATAACCCCAAATGATAACAATTCCACACCTTGCTCAAACAAGGCAAACTTTCAAAGCTTATTATTATGGCTGTACTCATACCTGAACATATCCACCCAATTTCACCTGGTTTATTAGTTCATGTGTTTTATGAAATAGACTTGCAACCACTTGCCACAGCACTTTGTTTGCAGAGGGGGGGGGCTGCTGGAGTTGTTGAAAATGAATTACTCACCTAAGATACTTTCCTCCACTCCTTTCTTCTATAGATTCTTATCAGACAGGACCTTTGAAAAGACACACAGCACAGTCCTAGGCATGTCTACTCAGAAGTAAGTCCCACTGTGTTCAATGAGGCTTACTCCTAGGAAAGTGTGTATGGGATTGCAGCCCAACATAAACACACACCCCATTTCAGACCGCAGACACATGTTCCTCAGGTAGGTGTAACTGTATCTCTGGCCAACAGCTCCCTGGCTATGACAAAGAAATGGTCCTTAGATCTACGTGCCAAAGGCACAAATCCCTTTCTTTAGAAACCACCACCACCAATGAGCTTGTGCTGGGTTGATGACAATGCTATATAGGCCTTATGAGTTCCTCTGGTTCTTGAACATCCAGGAAGCCGGTTCAGATGCAAGGTTGGTAAAATAGCTTTACCTGCAGCAGTTAATACCCCCTTTTACCTGGGAGGAAGGCAGCCAGGAGTACCCTACTGCTCCTCGCTTCTTTCTTTTGTCATTTGCAGCAACAGCAAGCTTCATATGAAACTGCCAGCAGGGAGTGATCGCTTTCCCAGTAATATACCTTACAGCGCAATCCTACCCAGCTCCTCCACTGGTGCAGCAATGGTGGAGGGCAGAACGGGAGGCTTTGGAAGGGAAAAGGGATTTAAATCCCCTTTACATCCCCCTTTAAAGGAAAGGTACATCCCCTTTCCCTCCACCACTGCTGCACCAGTGGAGGAGCTGGGCAGGATTGTGCTGTTAGTCATCACCCTGCACCTTATCAGAATATCATGGGAGATTCAGCTGCTGCCCAGAACTGAATGGAACTGACTCTGCTTCTGGGACAACTATAAAGCAGCTTGTTTGTGAACTTCTCAGGATAGCTACGGAGATCCTGAGAAGTTCTCCAGGCTGCCTCCTGACAGTGAAGGAAAGGGAAAAGGGAGCCCTTTGCGGTTGCCCATGATGAGAGCAGGAACTGGCAACAGATGCATTTCTCAAGTTCACAGAAGATCGAAGAGAAAGAATCGAGGAAAATAGAGGGGTCCATTGTGTCTCCATACCTCCCAGTCTAGAACTTGGGAAGGAGCCTGCAGCCTTTCTTGCCTTCCTGGCATGAAATTAAAGTTGCTGTTTGCTCTGTGGCCATCGTAAAATCATGATTCCCTCCAGCCGGCATGGAACTAGTGCAAATAGATGCCTTGTGGTTTTCATGTCTATGATGTGCTGAATCAGCTGTGGGGGCCATAGCTCAGTGGTATAGCTACCTTGTATGCATGGTAAAGCAGGGGTTCCCAACCTGTGGTACTAGTACCACCAGTGGTACTTTGGCTGACTGCTGGTGGTACTCGGACCCCTGGAATCCCGCTCCAATGCAGACCTTTTGGTGGCGCATGTTTGCTTCCAAGAGACTCCTGCTTTTGGCCAAGCCTCTCAGGAATGCTGAGGATAGTCCACCCACCCAGAGCTTCCTCCCTGTGTTTTCTGGCCTCTGAAAACCCAAAAGTAACTGGCGATGATGTCATCGCCAGTCACTTCCAGTGGTACTCAGAAGGAGAGTGGTGCTGGAGGTGGTACTTGGCTGGGAAGGGGTTGGGAACCCCTGTGGTAGAGCATATACCTTGTATGCAGAACAGGTCCTTGGTCCTAAGCGTCTTCAGATAGGGCTGGGAAAGAATTGTGTCTGTAATGCTGGACAGCTACTGCCAGTCAATGTCAACAATACTGAGCACGATGGATCAGTGGTCTGACTCAGTAGTAGAAGGCAGCCTCCTTCATGGTAGACATGTACACCAAAAGGAGTGTTAGCCACCTCTGTGTACAGGCAGAACATTCACAAAACTTTCCTAATTGCAGGTGATTCATCTAAACCCATACAAGATAATTGAGTGGGAAACTGCCCAGACTGAATCACCAGCAATTTCTGGCCTTGTCAATATTCCACCCCTAAAGTAAACGTTAAAATAAGTCAATGTTCTTGAATGGTAGGGCATTGCTGAGAGGGAAGGAGAGAATTTAAAACAAACAAAAGGTGTGTGATCTTTCAGGCATTAGTGAGAAGAGGGGGGGGGACTTTTCAAAACTGTTGCAGACCTGCCCCATGCATGCGGGTGGAGCAAGAATGATGGTTTTTATAGCCATTCGCCAATGGGCATCTGTGGCAGTTGCAAGCACAAAATGTACACCTGTCTCTTACAACAGTGCTGGTCAGACCTGTAAGGGATAGTCTGAGCTTTTCCAGGATACACTTCAATGTGTTCTGAAAACCTGCTACTTTTCTGCTCTGGAGGTAGGTAGCGGAAATAGGAGACATTTAGGTGGCAGCAGCCCACAATTCCCTCCCTCACTGCCCACAATGGCAGAAAAGAAGAGACAGTGTTGATCAGAAAGATTCTATCATGGCCAGAGTCTTTAAAATTAGTTTTTATTTATTATTTATTTATTTAAAGCATTTATACCCCGCCTTTCTCCCAGCAAGGGCACTCAAGGCGGCTTACAATAAAAACATTAAAATACATATAAGCTCATTAAAAGCAAACACACACATGAAACAGATGAAAGAAATACATGTAATTATCAGGAAATCATCCATCTCTAAAGGGAAAACATGTTGTATATTTAAGGGGGGGGGGGAACAGCTGAAAGAGGTTTTTTCCCCCAAAGACCAAAACAAATATATGAACATAGCAATATACAGCTACAGTGGTTCCCAAATTGGGAGGCGCGGTTTCCAGGGGAGCTGCGGATACCCACCAGGGGAGCCGCAGAGTGCCACGGAATCCTCTCAGAAAGCAGTGCAATGCCAGTTGGCAGGCATCAACATAATGTAATGGGGAGCCGTGGCCAATGGTCGCCAAGGGTCAAGGGAGCCACAGGTTGAAAAAGTTTGGGAAACACTGAGCTACAGTATGCTTGCTTAAATAAAGTGACAAGGATGCTATCTCAATTTTAATTAAACCAAGATCTGACTGATGTTAGGGGGGGGGGGAATCACTTCTGTGGCCGAGGAGTATCAAATTAATACTATCCATCCATATCCCATGCTTCACAAGAATGTGGATATTAACAATACCTCATTGGTTTTATACTACTTTGTCTGTCATGGCTCCCCTCAAAGAATCCTGGGAACTATAGTGTGGTTTGACGAGCTGCTAAGGATTCTCAGTGAGATATCCATATCTACCAATCAGAACTACGATTCCAGAGTGTGAGGGGAGGGGTGTGATATTAAGCCTATTCTAAGTCTGTAGTGAGATTATGCCCATGGCCTCTTTGTGGTTGAACAATCTTTGGGCAGTTCTTCCACAGCTGTGCAGCTGCTGGGCAGGGCTGGGCTGTGTTGACTTGGTGGGGTGTCAACCCAGCCACACAGCAGGTCCACAAGTGCTGTGGGTCACAATGCTGCCAGTTGCTGGAACAGGGCACAAGGCTACAGCAAGAAGTACCACCAAGAAAACTGCCATCGAAAGAACAGTGAGTGTTGACATATGGCAGATACACAGGGCCACTGCCTGCTTCTCTAGGCACAGTGCCTAAGCTGTAGGGGTACAGTCACATGAAGGTGCTGCATGCCTCCTTTGCATGTTATCTGAGGCCTATAAAGGGGACACTCTGGCCAAGTGAAGGGGCTTCTGTAAAGAGGGGACCAGGTTGGAGAAGGGGGGGGCAAAATGCAGCCAGGCTCTGCTACCAACACGTTGCATCAGCTTTGCAGCTCTCCAGACATAGAGCTGTCCAGAACCTGTGTCTTGAATGTCTAGAATTTCACTAGAAGCCACTAACCATTTATCGGAATTTTTCTTTCATTGTCATCTGGAATCAAAAAACTTCTGCAAATGACAACCAGCATTTTGTATGAAATAAAAAGAATGTGACAATTCAGATATGCCAACTGCAGTAAAATTCCTGACAAGGAAAGTTCAATCTTCCCTGTATAAATGTTTTCAAAGGATTTTGTGAAGGGCAAATACATTCCTGCCAATATAAATGTTCCTGATATACGCATCTCTGATCAATGATGTTGCATCAAAAATATCTTTCCCAGTCAAGTTTTCAGTCTAACTGAAGATTAAGGACTGGGCTCAGAGAAAACCTGATGCATTGTTATATTATAGCATTTAGGGTACCGCATTGGCTTAGTGGTTAAGATGCTGAACTGCAGACTGGAAGGTAGGCAGGACAGCAGTTCAAGACCCAAGTGCTGCATGACGGCGTGAGCTCCTGTCTCCTGTCCCAGCTCCTGCCAACCTAGCAGTTCGAAAGCAAGAAATTGCAAGTAGATTAATAGGTACCTATTCGGCGGGAAGCTAACAGCGTTCCGTGCGCCTCGGTGTTGAGTCATGCTGGCCACATGACCACGAAACATCTTTGGACAGCACTGGCTCTTCAGCTTTGAAATGGAGATGAGCACCCTAGAGTTGGGCACGACTAGCTTTCAAGCAAGGGGAACCTTTACCTATAGCATTGTTTATGTTTACGTTAAAAAGGTGTCAACCTGATCAGTGTCTGGGTAAACGTCTACTAGGAGACACATCTCAACCTCTCAGAGCTTTTCTTCCTTTGTAAAGGAAGATCAGGACAGAAGTTTAATATAGATACAGATACAAAATACAATACTTCCAAAATAGTGACCAAGCTAGTGAGTTTCCTAGGATATCATTGATGTAGTAAAGAGTGATCAAGAAACCAGGAAGGAATGGAATTGGGTTGCCAAAGACAAGAAGGGTAACCGGCCAAGAGAGATCTTGAATTTCTGAAGTCTGAAAGAAGTATGAATCTGAATTCATTATTTATAACCCATGTGGCTTGACGCTGGATGATTCTCATTGATTATTCTAATGCACTCCTTTTCACAGCATGCTTCATCCATCAAACTGTAGGTGATTATACCTGTCGATTCAGGGCCAGGAAAAATTTAGCCGTTTTTAAGTAGGTCACATTCTAACAGCCTCAAAGACTCCTTGTTAGACAGCTTTTCCTTCTTCGCTCAGGTTCTCCCATGGGCAGATAACCTCTTTTGCAGAATCCTTGCAAGCCCAGTGGCTGCTCTCCTCCTCTTCTTCAGAGTCTATTGGATAGATTTTGCTCTCCAAAGGAGTGTCCGTTTTTATCTGGAAGAAGCTGGGATGCAAAAAAAAAAAAACCTCATTACTACTCATACAGTCAAAGCCTGCCAGTACTAGATCCCGTTGGAGCCCCCGCCAGAGCCGGTAGGCTCTCGCTAGGCTGCGGAGGGACAGGGGAAGGGGAGGTATATTCTAGGGCAGGGGATGGGTGGGGAGGAGAGTGGATCAGGCCCAAGATGGGGGTGGGCTCAGTTTCCGCCAAATCCTATCCCCATTCCCGGGCTTGAAAGCCCAACACGGAGCTGCCCAGATTTGCACCAGCCATTTAGCTGGCGCAGATCCGAGTAGCCCCATAGAGGCTGCTGGGGCTTGACACAGGGTAAGGGGATGAATGTCCCCTAAGTTACATTGAGATCTCCAGCCCTGCACTGGATACAACGGAGCTTGCCCCAATGCTGCTACAACCCGTTTGGTTAGGATTGCGCCATTACTTCCAAGTAATGGATGTAGGATTGAGATTGTTGGCAAGTTGAGCATCATTACTCAAAGTATAAGATATTGCTTTCAGACTGAGAAGTGAACAGGTAGAGCACTGGTGGGCCAGCGTGGAATCTCAGCCTTAAGCCTTGCAGGGAGATTATGGAGCAAGATTGTGGAGCAGTTGTTATTGTGACGACGATGACAACAACAACAAGAAGAAGCTCCTCCTCCTCGGTTCTTCTCCCCTCTTCCCAGTGCTGCTCCTTGAGGCAGAACTTGAACCAGGACTTATCAGGGTTCGGTCCCAGTATCTGGCTGCAATGCCAAAGGGCTTAGCCCAAATGTAAAAAGAGAATGCATCTGAGACTGACCACTGCCCTGGTCCTGACAATTTTTTTTTTTAATTTTAGATACGAGTTAAGACTTTCATGGCCAGCCACAATAGTAGAAGAAAGAAAGAAAGATGGGTTTAAAAGCCATGCTGAGAAATTTCTACAAAGCAAAAACCAAGAACTGGTGCGAACCAAGGACTGGGTTTAAGCAAAATAAAATTCTTTAATTAAAATGCTACGTTTCAATTATCATATGATAATCTTCTTCAGGCAAAACATATGAGCCAGCAGGCTGGTAGATGTTGAAAAAGTCTCTGCGTTCCTGGATTTTAAAGGCGCGCGCTGCTGCTCAGCTGGAGATCCTTAAAGCAGATTAGGCACTTCCGGTTTTTCTCTCTCACCCACATGTAGTAGCACTTTGACAGTATATAGATCTTAGGTAAACTTAAGTTTTTCGAGGCTGGTAATCACTCCAACAGATCAGAATTTAGGAGATTTCAAATGGACACAAAGGTACATTGTCGACGGAGAGGTGACTCAGAGAGCTCGGGAGCACAGCGGAACGAACTCATTCTGCGTGCTTTCTTCTCCAGAAATTTTTAAATTTTGTTTATTACGGAAGGCCTCTGAAGCAGAAGGCTGATGTGATTGATGCCAACTGATATTGGTGGGCATCACTTAGTGTGTTGCAGCCATGGAGAAAACCAGAAGTGGGCTTCGGAACGCGATTGCCACTGTTTAGAGCCATGGGGAGGATTGTGGAGGTGGCAGCAGCCCCCCGGACCCTTTGGGGAGTTGACAGGACAACCAGGTATGTTTAAAAAAGCATTTCATCAGCAGCGGCGGGCACAATCCTGGAGAGCCGCCACTGCCATTCCTATTGGCTACCCCCTTTAAGGGCATATTGCCCGCTTTCGGAAAAAGTGGTGGGTCACGACCCACCACTTTGAAAACCCCTGAACAGGATAATTTGGAAACTCAGCTTTCAGGGCTAGGCTGTTTTATCATCACTAGGATGTACAGACCTTGGTCTGAAGGGGGCACATTATGCAAATACTGCATGACAGGGAGACACGTATTGTAGCTTCTCTGACCACAGTTCCACAGGTTATAGGAGAAGCATGTACTTGCTAAACCAACAGTCTGGGAAATAGAGAGGATACCTTAACAAGATCCAGGCATTTTTGTGGACTCAAGAGTGCTACCGTATTTGTGTCACATTAATTGCATGGACCACACTGGGCATTCAATTGCTTCAACTTTCAATGTGGAATGATGGAGGCAGACAAATCCAGGAACAAGACCATTATGGATCCAATCCTAGTGTGTGTACCCTTGTCCAATGCAGCATTGAGAATGGATGTCTGTTCTGTGAGGTTCTAAGGAGTCTTGTCATGTTCTGAAATAAGAGATGTTCCCATAGGCAGGCTCCAAGTCAGCTAGTTGCAGATGGACATGTCATCTCCATCTGCAATAACTCACAAAGAATAAGGGAACAACCCTCAGGGATACTCACTTGGACACTTTTTTGGACCTCTGCTGCAGTTGATGGTTCAGATCATCCAGCGGCTGCACTTTCCCATGCATCACTGTAGGGCACTTGTGCGAGAATGTTGCAAACACTGGTGAGTTCAAACATCCCCGTTTCAAGAACCTGCCAAGGGACAAGTTCATCCGGGACTTGGGCAGCAACTTGTTCTCAGAGCTCATAGGGTTCTGGGAGCTGTAGCAGGTACCTGATTCAGAATCCATGGTGATCTCTGTGTTCTCAGTGATGGAAGGAAAAGCATTCAAGTTGGACCCCTGGGTGTCCCCATTCCCATCCATTACAGAGGTGCTGTCTAGGGCTACTACGCTAATAGGTGAGGGGTAGCTAGTGCTGTTTGGCAGAGTGTTGCGCCTGGAGCACCAAAGAGGACGGTCACTCAGGGCATGGCAGGAAGAAGAAGGAGCATTGAAAGGAGATGGAGGATCACAGGTACCAGTGTAAACAGCCAGGTGGGAAACTGGAGCAGTAAACTGGCATAGCTGCAGGAAAGAAAAGGAGAATATTTACATCCTAGAATGTGGCATGGGATTCCTTAGGAACACCAGGTCTCATTACAAAGCTACTCCCTGGCTCCTACCTATGTCACTATTTGCCCCTTAGTGAAATACATGTCGCTGCTCTCAGCCTGCTCGTCCCCTTCCTCTGGTGTAAGCAGCGCAGACCCCAATGGGCCTCCTCAGATGAGCGCCAGCTCTGGAGCTGGCATGCGTCTGGGGAGGCTATATAAGGCTGGGCTGGGAAGGGGCTCAGGATATCGGCGTAACTCAGCACCAATATTCCCGCCCCCTTCTGGCCCAGACTGGCTAATGGCCCCCTCCCTCGTAACTGGTTAAAATACACGACGCAGAGAGTAAGAATAAATTGACAGTTTTCACAATTGAGGGAATTAAGAAGTGGGGTCTCTCAGGGATCTGTATCGGGACTGATGCTTTTAAATCTGTTCATAAATGATCAGGAGTTAGGGGTGAGCTTTGAGGTGGCCAAGTTTGCGAATGATCCCAAATTATTTGGGATGATGAAAACCCACAAAGACTGCAAATAATTCCAAAAGGATAACCCCAAACTTGAGAATGGGCAAAACAATGGAAAATGAGGTACAATATAAGTGTGAAGGTTTTAAGAAAAAAGAATTAAAAATAAAATTGCTACTATTGAAATACCCCTAAGCAAATCTTTGGTGCCACCACACTTGAAATACTATGTACAGCTCTTATTGCCCAATCTCAAAGCATATGTTGTAGAAGTGGAAAGGGGGCAACTAAATAATTAGAGGGCTGGAGCACCTTCCCTATGAGGAAAGGCTGTAATGTTGATGGCTCTTTAGTTTGAAAAAAAACAACAACTAAAGGGAGGAGCTATTAGAGGTTGGTTTATAAAGGACTTCCGGCTAGGAGGACATGGCTGGCTGACAACTCCGCCGATCGCTCTGTATTGACGGAGTACATCTGACGGACTTAATTACTCTACCCCTGGATTAAAAGGGAGTACGAAGAGATAAACCACATGGCTTTCAATCTCCCCCCTTCTGACACTTCAAGGCAAAGGCTCTGAAGTTTTGGATTCTCGGAGAGAAAGCGGGAGTACCAACGTCGCTCGAGCCGCAGATGAACCCTAAGTCAAGCCACCTCCGATATGCTTGCTTTACTTAGGCAAGAGGCGTAGAAATGATTTATGAGTTGAAGAAATTAGACGAGATAAGAGGTAACGTTAAAAATAATACGTTGCGATAAGGCGAACTGAACATTCGAAAGTGAAAGTTGGAAAGACGAAGTTAAAGTGGTGAGTCTTATTGATTTTTTTCTGTACTTATGGAAGATTAAAACAGTAAGAAGGTTCTTTTTAAATAGACTATTTTGGCAAGAGAAAATTGTTTTGGACGGTTGTTGTTGACATTTTTGCTAAAAGAATATGAGCCCTTCCGTGTCAGAGTTCATGGATCTTGGCAATTAATTTTTCTGTTTCACATCGTCGACCGCAGAAGTTTTTTATATTACCTCTTTTTTTTTTTAAGACAAGAGAGATTGGCACCTGGTGAAAAATTTGCAACATGACTACACAATTGGAGTATTGCTTTCAAAAATGGCAACAGAGATTCGATGCAAAAATGACAATTTTGCAGGGAAATCTTCAGAATATGAACGCAGAACTGAAAAAAGTAGGGAAGAAAAAGGATGAATTACAAGGAATAAATGATAGAAATGAGGGAATACATGATGGAATGATGGAAGTACAGGAAGATAAAGAGAAAGACAATGATAAAGAGAAAGATTTAGTGGAAGAGACTGTAGCAGAGGAAGTACCAAGAGTTAAACCAAGATTTGAGACGGAGAAGGAGAGTACTTTACCAAAAAAGGTGCTGAAGATTGTCTTTCGGGAGAGGAATATAGAAGACGTGAATGATCCTGTGGAAAAAATTGCAAAGTGGGTACAATTCAAAAAACAAGGGACTTTCGGGAAAGATTTAAGGATGAAGAAGAGAAAGAAGAAGAAGAAGAAGAGAAAGAAGAAGAGGAAGAAGAAGGAGGAGGAAGGGGAGGGATGGAAGGGGTAATGGCAAATTGTCAAAATTAAAAAGGGATTATAATTTTTTATTTTTTTGTGGGGAATATTATTGGAGTTAATGTTATATAAAAAGATGATTGTTTTTTAAGAAACTTATATAAAGAGTGATGGAAAAATTTTGATGATGGAAAATTAACAAATTTGAAGATAAAAAATGGGGTGACTTAATAAATTTAAAATATTTGAAGGGGAAGTTAAGACTTTTAGATGATAAAGGAAAAGTTAGTTAACCCTTTTGTGAATAAAAGAAAAATAATGTTTTATTATCTGAAAAGACTTAAATAAGATGTGATTTGTTTTTAAGAATTTTATATAAAAAGGGGATATAGATTTTTTAAAAAAAACAGAAAAGTTTGGAAGGTTTTTATTTTAATACATTTGGAGAAAAATGGGGTGGTTTTATATATTAAAATATTTGAAGTATGAATTAAGATTTTAGATGATAAAGGAAAAGTTAATCTTTTTGTGAATGTTTAGATACCACTTATAGATTCTTTAAGAGAGAGAGAGAGAGAAGAAGAAGTGATGAAGTGTGAATTTAATGAATAGTATCTTAGAGATATAGGCTTAGTTAGATAGTATAAGTAGAAAATATATAATAGTATACAAGTAGGATTTATTGCTTCGCCCTTGCTGTAATCTTTCGTAGTATGTTGTATTGTTTTGTTTTGTTTTGTTTGGTAGTTTATTAATAAAAATTAAATATATCATAAAAAAAAGAGGTTGGTTTATAAAAAGATTTTTTGCCAAAAGATGCAATAAAAAGATGCAAATGGATACAGAGGGTGTTCCCCCTCTCCAACATTAGATCCAGAAGTCATCAACAAAACTGATTGGCACCATTGGCAGCATGCTAAATGTACTATATATTTGGCTCCTCTTCCTGTCTAGTTCCCTGCTGAGATTGGCATGTGCTAAGCAATTTGCATGTTGCAAAACTGTTTGTCTTAGTCCAAGGACTAGGACGGATTAACCAGGTAGTTTCCACTGCTCCAATCTGGTAATGTGATGACATCATTACAGACAAATTATAAATTTCCAAGCTCACAGGAAGAGGGGGGCAGTTGTTCTCTACCAGTCATTCAAATGACCCATTCATTGGAAGCTCAGAAAGGAGCACCCATTTGCTGAACCTCAAGTGAAAAGGACTGGTCATTCTTTGCCATGTATGTAGCTTAGGCTAGGGACTATCCAGTTAGGATCATAAGGCTTGTGTGATTTTGCATATTTGCCTTCCTTCCAGTAAACTTACAAATTTATTCGGGCACGCCTGCAATAAGTAGCATCTTACTCCATCTACTGGGCATTCATGGTTATTGCATCTTTTGGCAAAAAATAATAATTCCTTATGCTTTCCCGCCAAGCATTTTTCATCATCTTGCTGTACTTTTACTACCCACCTTTCTTTTTCCATTTTGTTTAATCCCTTTTGCTTAGACTTTTAATAAAGTAGTTCAGTTTTAACCCTTGGTCAACCTTGTCCATGTTCTCAGGTAATTCAGTGGATTGTCTCATCTCTTCACTCTGCAGATGCTACTGTGGCATTGATTTTTAATAGAAACGTCCGGGGTTCAGTGTTCACCTGGGAGGGTTTTTTTTCCCCCAGACAGGAAAATCACAAGGTAGATGTGATTCAGCTTTCTCTAAAGTAAACTATTACCACTTTGAAAATTCCCAGAAGAGCATGTGACTTTCAAAGCTATACAAACTGCTTGTTCTGTTTGTAGAAACCTCATATGAGCAACAAATTCTCACTGTGCAGTTTATATGGGTCAGTCCATAGAGCTGGCCTGGGCCCTCAATAGAGTGGCAGCAATCTCCATTTCTGCACTGCATCCATCCTCTGCCCCCTCACCAGCCTAATGTTCATGCTGTTCCACCACCCACAGATGGTTATGGGTATCCCCAGGCTGGCACTGAACACAGTGGGGGTTACTTTTGAATAAACATGCACGGAATGATGCTCTAAAGCAAGGAAATTCAACACCAAATGACAAGGATTAACCTCTTGATGCAGTTTTCCTGTTGGTGGGATGAGTGCATGAGGACACATGGGAAAAGACATGCAGTGGGAAGGTGGACTCATGTGTAGCATTGATACAAATCAGGATAGGAAAATTCATGGACAGGCACCCAAGAAGCATGTTGCTACAAGTCATAAGAAAGTGATGTTTGAAGGGTATCCACAAATGATGCAAAAACCTTCACATTTCACAAGGAATGTAGCAGTTTCACTGAAACATTTCATGAAATAGTTGACTTCTTTTCTATTATAGGATATCTGTTTTAGATGTGTTGTTTAGCTTAATAAATGGTTTAGAAATAAATAGCTTTCCTCATTTTGTCTATGCTTCCACCACTTGTAATTTTACAGTAACCTACATGTGATATTCAAAGCATTATTTGCTCTGACAGCTTTTCTAGTTAATAGCAGCTAGATTGGGACTACAGTGGGGGTAGGAGGTTTTAACCCTACCATGTAAAATGGTCCCAATCTGCAGGTCTGGCTTCACCCCATAAAAAACCTCCCACTGGCACCAGTGAGAATTGTTTTTCAGAGTAACTAGCCAGAATACCCTCCCCCCCCCAGAATCAGGACCATGGTGATGGTATGGTTAAAGCCCCCTACCCCTGCCATGATCCTGATTCACAGGGAACCCAATCAGCCTGGAACCTCACTATTTTGAAAGGCACCAATACTAAGATTTTGTACTATGCACATTTACTTTAATCAATTTGTTAACTGATTAGTTAAAAGACATTGGGATATTATTTAGTTCATCAGTTTAGTTGCTTTTTTATCCTTCTTCCTGGTTTCCTATAGATACATCATTTTTTTAAAGAGCAAATATTCTAAAATGTATGCACACCATCAATTTATATAATAGCATGCTAAAGGATGCTGGCATATTTTAATTATTTTCTTACTAATTCCAGACACTTTTGCCTTTTTCACAGCTGTAACACACTAAGGCCTGGTTCACAGGTTTATAAGACATTTTGCTAGTCCCTATTCAGGCCAGGTCTGTGGCTGCCAGTGCACATATGACATAATGTATGATGCAGGCATATGACATTACATTCATAAACATATGAATGATGCCCATAAGAACATAAGAAGAGCCCTGCTGGATCAGGCCAAAAGCCCATCTAGTCCAGCTTCCTGTATCACACAGTGGCCCCACCAGATGCCAAGACCCCTCCATTCCTTTTGAAGTAAAAGACTGGTGAGAATTGGACAGACCGCGAATCCAGATGTATGTGCAAATGCACATTTGCCACATTTGCCATGAATCTGCAGTAACCACCCCACTATACACAGAGAATTGTCACGTTGGGACAGATGACATGAACAGCTAGAAGAACAACATGAAGAGCACATAGCAAACACCAGTTCTGACTATGGGCCACAGATGAAGAACGTGCAGCAAAAACCAGAAGATATATTCCATCGAACAGTGACAAAATGCTATAATCATTGCATTTAACTTTTCTTTACTTGCTGAAGTGAGCACAGACTTTGTGGTTACCTTGTGACAGTTGATGTAATTATTTTTCAGTCATGAAGTGAGGTGACTTTTAGGCAGTCACACCTTGGGGGGAGAGATGCGAGTGATACTTTGTACTTTTGAATAGGGTTACTATTGTGCTCCTGCAGTGATCACGCACCTCTAGCAATCTGATTTGTCTATCTTTGCCTGCCTTATGATTTTGGGGTAAGAAAGCATGTACTGAACCTCACTTATTTTTTCCAACAAGCCTACAATTCCATGCACACTTACTTGGGAGAAGATCCTATTCTGTTCACTAGGACTTACTCCCAAGTAAATGCACAGAATCAGGCCGCTTATATTTTGGGTTAGGGTGCAAATGTGAAGCCCCTGGAAACTATCATGCACTGTTATTGCTATACAATACATATAGCTAGTGAAACTATAGTAGCTACATTTTTAGAAAATGGTACTTTATGATCAGGAAACATAGCAAAGCTTAAAGTTCATACAAAATTGCTTACTTAATTTGGCACTTTGTTACACTATGGTTTTTCAAATTCTCTTGAAGCATTGCACATTATGGCTCCACATATATACAGTATTGTTATTGTTTACCATTTTAAAAAAAAGAAAAGAAAACCAAAGTGATAAAGGCAACAGAATGGACAAATTAAACACATACAGCAAGGAGACTAAGACAGGACAGAAAAGCACAATAATCTTTTCACTTTCTATTTTATTTGACCAGAGGGTATAAAGAAAATAAAATATGACAACTCTGAGTGAGAAACCAATGAGTGCAGCATTCTGAAATCCCAGGGGAAGTCCATTGTTTCTTGAGTAACAAGAGGTGGCTCAATTCATCTTGGGCATTTAACAGAAAATGAAAAGCAATGAACTCATACAATGATGTTGACATATTTTTATGCGCACACAGCCACAAATGGAAGAAAGTATGAGACTGGAGGCTAACCCCAGGCGTACATCTGTGTTGGACCCCCTGATCAGCTCCAGAGGAACCTCAGCGTATCAGTACACAGTTTGAAAACCCCTGCTTTTAGTCTGTTTATTCTGTTCTTCCCGTGCTGGCCTTTGTGAAACAGGAGACAGAATGAGATAGCAAGTGTCTCATAATTTTAACCAGTCTCTGTAGTTCCATTTTCAAACTTTACAGTTAGTGGAATTCTGCTTGTGGAAGAAATGCTTACATTTACAGCAGTGCTCCTGGGCTACATTTAGACTTCTTTGATCTAATAGAAGTTATCACACCTAAACTGCTTTAAGATCATATTCTTGGTATTCTTTTTCATGGTCTTCCCGACTGTGATATTCTCATTCTGTCACTATCACAGTGATTCCCAAAGCTTTTGTGGTATTTTGCAAGAGAGACGATGAAATGAAGTGACATGGCAGACAGCACTGTAAGTAACCTCAAACAGAGATGGATCAAATGATAGAGATGGAAACTGTATAATTGAACTAACCTGATGGAGAAAGAGGTGGGTTGGTGGCAAGCTAGAAAGAAATTACATGATCCCCACTTCCATCTGTACATTAAATTCCTGGAATATTCCAAGCAGTTCTTGACCCAGACATATTAGGTGTTGAACACTTGATTAAAGGACTGATCTTGCCAGTCACCTTTTTGGGGGCAAGAGGATATAGGTCCTGGCTCTGCTCATGATTGAGGCAACAGGAGGTATGTTTGTTTCAACACTTCTAATTGTTACCATTCAGAGAGGTGTGACTTGTACTTGTCCCCAGTCCACATGTCCAGTGTGGAACTGGCATGGAGTGTGCATTCCACTTCTGAAAGTGGATCCCAACGAAAGACACCTACCTGGCAGACCAGGGCCCAGCTCTGGACCTCCAGCCAAATATTTAAAGACTGCAAAACGAGAAAGGATATACAAGAGAGTGCTGCTCACATGTAGATGCCATATCACAATCATATGCATGTTTCCTCAGAAGTAAGTCGCACAGTTCAGTGAGGCCTACTGCTAGGTAAGGATGCATAGCATTGCAATCCTAGTGAATAAAATAATACCTTGCATTACAAACTGTCTGCCCTGACAAATTCTCTTCTGCTGCCAAAGCTTTCTATCTCCATGTTGCTATTGCTGTTCCCATCAGAATACACATTCAGGGCCAATTTTTACAACCACTTTATCACGGCATGAGAAAAACCTGCCCATGTTGATCTCAGCCCATGGCATGTACCTCTATATCACACACCAGATAGAAACCCATTCAACATGAGCTGGGGGCATCAGGCTGGCTGCTTCTTTAAGCACCATGCAATTAATTAATTACTATAAGAGCAAAGTAGGACCCAAGACAACTGTATAGTGTAGTAAGAACGTTAGAAAGGCCGCAATCCTATGCACACTTACCTGGAAGTAAGTCCCATTGACTATAATGGAAATTACTTCTGAGTAGACATGCATAGGATTGGGCTGGAAGGTTCCTGGAAGGCCCGAGAGTAAGATGGGATCAGCGGTACTGGTGCGCACCAAATCCCAAGGCCCTACCCAGGCCTGATCCACCTGCACGGATCAAAGTGGACTTGCGGCAGTGATATCACTGGTGCAGGTCCAAGTTGATCTGTTGTGGCTGGAAGGCCTTACCCCGAGGAGACCTCCAGCAGCCAAAAATCCCCTGCAGGATGCAGCATAGCTCGCACCAGTGCCGCTGCATCGCTGTGCAGGGATTTACAGCCCAATCCTTCCTAAAGATACACGGTGGCCTAAGGGGCGGGTCGCTGTATCTTATACCATTCCCAGGCTGCCCTGGGGCAGCCCAGGAGCACCTCAGGAGAACGGGACATTCGTCCCCTTCCCCAAGTATAAGCCTGCCGGGGCCCTCTTGGCCTCCTTGGATGTACGCCAGATCCAGACCTGGCGTACATTTGGGGAGGCCGTGTAAAGCCAAACTGGCCTGGGAACGGGCATAGGATATTGGTGGAGTGCACTGCCGATATCCCCTCCCCCCATCCTGCACCGGCCCATCCCGTCCGTCCCTGCAGCGGAGACCCTACCTGCATTGTCCGGTCCGCTGGGGGTGTGAGCGGTGTTGGCCTCAGCACTGGCACTGCTTACATCCTAGTTGTCGCAAACGTGCTTTACAGCACGTTTGCAACGGCTTAGAGCAGCAGAGCGCGTGCTCCATTGTTCTATACTTAGTGAGTATTGCGCCTTTAGGTTTGATTGGGCTGTAAGTTATCCACAAGCACGCATACCCCCAAACGAAAGACAAATTCTACCTTTTATGAGTATTTCTTAACTGCTCTAACTGTGAATGCAACCAAATTATTAAAGATGTTAATGGGTATCTAACCTGTGTTAAGTAATTATGCACCCTTATTCAGAGGCGTTCTAACATGGGGGGAGCTGGTGTGCTCCCCCCCAAGCGCCGAGTGGGTGCGGGGGCGCGGCAGCCAGGCTCGGGGCTGCGCAGAGCGGTGCGGCAGCGGAGCCCAGCTGGCGCGCCCCCGCACCACATCCCCGGCCTTCGGAGGCTCCGCTCCGAAGGCCGGAGATAAGCCCTCCAAAGAGACCGCCCAGTTCGGCGGTCGAGGGCTTTCTGAGAGCCCGTTTGCCCTCAGAAAGGTTCTGCACATGCGCAGACCCTATAAAAGCCGGCGTCGCGTTCATCCCTCTCAGAAAGCCCTCAACCGCCGAACTGGGCGGTCTCTTTGGAGGGCTTGTCCTCGGTCTCCGGAGCGGAGCCTCCGGAGGCCGGGGACGCAGCGAGTGGGCGCTCAGCCCCGAGCCCAGCTGCTTGTGGGGGCGCTCCAACCCCGCCCCCCCCAGGCGCCGGGAGGGCTGAGAACGCCACTGCCCTTATTTGGGAATCTCCACTGCCTTTCCTCCATAGTAGTCTGAACACTACTGGAGTCTCTGAACTGTTCTGCTTCAGTTGGGCAAGAATCTCAAAGCAGTGAGCAGATTCTATAGCCAGAAACCTAATTCAATTCTGCCTTGTCTCTCACAGCATAATGTTTCATCCCTTTTCCTCCACTGCTTATAGGCAGCGAGAGAAGAAGCAGCCAGTTGCCATGGTATCTAGATTTCTGAATTTTAGATCTGGGAGCAATGTTTCAGGCAGTTTACAGAAAACATCGTTTCTTCGGCTTGTAAAACTAGCCCATTTGATATGGGGAAAGTCACTATGAAACACACAATGCAACTCTTTTGCCATCTGTGTTTTGTGATTCTATCGGCAATCACTTATGAAGTGACACTACTCTGGATGTCATGGTAACAACTAATGTGGAGGAGACAGGGAGGGAGAACTTGATTACTAATAATGAAGCACCACTGGCACCCGCAGGCAGAGGGAGGAACTGCAGTCTAAACTCAGCCAGCATCCTGTTTGGTCTTTTCCCTGCAACCTGTTTTACATCATCTGGGCCCTACTTAGCAGGCGGAGCCTCCTGCTTGAGTTGGCTCCTACGATCCAGCTTGCTCATAACCTGAGTGATGTCCACAGTAGCTGCTGCTTCCTTTGCCTTGGCTTCTTCTTCTTGTTGCCTTAATATGACAGGACTGGGGCTGGAGCGGAGGACTTTGCGAGCAAATGGATTATTCGAGCTAAAGGGAGACAGAAAGAGAGGGTTAAACACTCAGAATTACTGTGAACAATGCCAGTGAAAGGCAAATATACCTTTGATAGGGAAGGCTGAAGTTAATAGCCCCAACATAGCAACCTTTGTATGATGACTGTCCCCAAAACCCAAACCCTTCAGTTTCTTCCCTGTGCAGTAAATGAAGCCCCTTTCTAAAGGTGTGAGTACTGATTCTACAGACCTACATTCTTAGAGCCCAAGCAAAACGCTACTTAAAAAAAAAGACTGACATTGCTGCTATTAATACTAACAATCGCACTCACAGCGCAATCCTAACCAACATTCCAGCGCCGGTGCAGCCACAATGCAGACCCAAGGCACTTTGAAGAGGCCTCCATGACTGCCCCTGCATTGCAAAATGCAATGTGCGCCCTGTTGGCACGACTACACCGGATTAGGATTGCACTGTCATTCTTTTCACTCAAGGGCAGAATAAGCTTCATTACAAGGTCATCAGCCTGCAAACACTTTCAGACATATGCTCAATAGCAGAGTAGTGTTGGCATAGATGGATCGCTGAGCAGAGCGTAGGATAGGAGTGGGCTGTGTGAGATTGGGTTGTTTTGCCATGGAATGTTCAAGTACCTATTTTCAGTTTTTATTCTGAGTTCCTATTCTTCCATGTGGGTTTTGAACATATGGTTGCAAAATTCATGTGGTTTTCAATATTCATGGATTTCAAGTCCTCAGAGGAGGTGACACAGTATCTTAGGCCGGCTCCTGTCAGAGCCCTCCTTCACCACAGCTCATCCTCTCCTTGTTTTCATCTTTAAAGGGCAGCTCTCCCCCCCCCCCCCCGAAGCAAGTAGAAGAGACAGCAGCAAAAGTGGCTTTTGCTTGATCTTTAGCTCTGTGGATCTGGTTGGGATTGGGGGGGGGAGATTGGGATTGGGGGGAAGCCCCTTTTAGGACAGCCAATGAATCCCCCCTCTCTTGAGACCCTGTCTTGTCAGCACTTTGATCCTCTTCCCACTAGAGAGAGGAGGGGGGGGTACCGTGGGTACCACTGTTTATATTACCTTATTTATGCCTACTCAGAAATAAATCCCATTGTGTTCAATGGGGCTTACTCCCAGGAATGTTTGTGTCAGATTGCAACCCACATTGCAGGGAAGGAGGCTCATAATTTATCTCACAAGCTACTGCTTCCCTACTTAAATCAGTGTCTTTGCTGAAAAGTGCCTGCATTAAACATGTGGCTTCCTTCCATCGAGCAAGTCTTCTTTTTCTCTCCCCCCCCCTCTCAGTTCCCTCACACAGAGATCTCTTCCAAAATGGGGTGTGTGTATATACAGGAGGGTGTGTGTGTGTGCATTTCAATCGAGCAGCAGCCTGTGGTTGGGCCTGCCCTGTCACTTCTTGCCTCCAGCCAGGACCCCCATGATGGATGGAGGGGGAGAAGCAAGCTTCGAGTAAGGCGCTGCTGTCATTGAGTTCAACAGGGCTTATTCCCAGCAAAGTGTGTATGGAACAGCTCACTGTAAAGGGAGTTGCCACTGTTCCAACCTGATCCTCTTTTCACTCACCTCTTAGCAGTTCCAAAGAGAACAAGGGAGGCTTCCCACCCCCAGATTCATAGAGCATGAGGGAGGTGTGGCGCTTTTTTCTCCCCAGGCAGGGAAAGGGGCTTTCTGACAATCCTATGCACATCTACTCAAAAGTAAGTTCCACTGTGTTCAATGGGGCTTCCTCCCAGGAAAGCGAGTATGGGTATGTATAAGGTAAAGGTATCCCCTGACAATTAAGTCCAGTCGTGTCCGACTCTAGGGTGTGGTGCTCATCTCCATTTCAAAGCCGAAGAGCTAGCGTTGTCCGAAGATGGGTATGTATACACAACCTAATTACGTCTGGAATTGAGATCTCTTTGTCTGCTTTTCTGAGTGTGGGTGTGAAGGGCAGCTGCTTAGGTGGCTGTCCCTATGTGCCTGCTTTGGGGCACAATCCTATGCCCACTTGCTCAGAAGTTCCAAGGAATAGCCAGAAGCTTGCTCCTATGCAAGCACGTCAGCCATCCATGCATGCTGGTGCTGAAAACAAATGGCCCATTAATCCTGCTGTCACTGGCAAGAGCAGGACATTTACTGCTTTCAGAAGGTCAAACCCTTGTGGGGAGGGGGAAGCTCCCACCCCTTTTGGGAGACAAGTGCAAGTAGGATACATACAGACACGGGAAGTGTGCCGAAGGATGATTGGCAGCATGGGAAGAGGGACTTTTGCAGCATTTGCTGCAAAGAAACCCTGGATTGTACTAAACACATTGTCGCAAATCCCACATGGGTGGAAACTCACGGACAGAGAGTGGGTAGCTACTCTCTCTCTCAGCAACAGCTCTATCTGTATTATGTGAATAACTTACGGTGCAATCCTGCCTGATGTTGTGCCAGCAGAGCATGCGCTCCACCGGGTTGGGTGTCGCGAAAGTGCCGTAAAGCACTTTCGTGACACCTAGCAATTAAGCAGTGCCAACACAGAGAACAGTACCGCTTACTCCAACGGCCTCCACAATTTGTTCCGCCGGGCGCAGGTAAGGTCTGTGCCGGACAGCGGGAGGGCAGGCCGGGATAGCGGGGGCCATTGGCCAGTCCGGCCTGGGAGGGGGCGGTGATATTGGCGCTGGGCTGTGCCGATATCCCAAGCCCCTTCCCAGGCCGTGCTGGGCCGGCCTTACGTGGCCTCCCCGGACATGCGCCAGCTAAAGAGATGGCACGCATTCGAGGAGGCCCATTGGGATGAACATCCCCTTCCCCCGAGGTGAGCCCTGGCCACACAGGCCACATCCTGACTAGGATGCAAAGGCCAGTCATTTAGGCCAGCCACCGTATCTTAGGCAGGATCAGGCTTTTATAGACCTATCTTTGATAGTTGTTCGTGAAAATACTGATAATGCAAGTGAAGTTCTTTGGGCTGCATAAATACTAATTACTGCTGCTACTTGTGTATGCCATGACATAAGTCTTTGGAGTCTTTAAATTGGGCTACCCTAGGTTGTTTTCTATGAAAATTCAACCAAAGCTACAGCTTTTGTTTCTATCCAACTACAGTTTACTCTAAAGTCCCTCCAAGAAAGAGGGGGATTTGTGCGTTAGTGACCACAGTACCTGTAAGCAGTTGTTCAAGCAAAACGTTTCTCCTCAATGGCCAACCCTATTTCTTCCTGGAAAAAGCTTCTGCAAACTGCATCTTTGTCCATGGACTGCATCATAAAAATCATGGAACCACTGCTTCCTGGCAATGCCATGGCACCAGCTGGATCACTCCAAAAGAGTGTTATCAGCCTCTAAACCTAACATTTTTTTTTATCAAAGAAAGACCTACTTTGAATTTTAGCTCAGGCCCTGGCACTTTGCTTTTATTGCCCTAATTTAAACCAATAGCAAATAGCCCATAATTTAAACCCTATCCCACTTGCCTTTTCTTCACTGCCTCTTGCGGTTCAATTGCCTTGGATAACATTTCCTTGTATATCGGAGACTTTAAATAGCGACCATAAGAATCCTACTGGGGGAAAGAAAAGGGAAACTGGTAGTTATGGATTAAAAGAGCCTAATTAAAATGAGCTCTGCTTACAGCAGTTCAGGAGTCAAAGCGGCTGGGAGTGGGGTAGAGGGTGGAGAGTGAAGATAATCTCACCCAGCAGCACAAGAATCTCTCTTCATTTTAAATATGCACTATGAAAACTACTGGCCACATTAATACCCATGTGATTGGAATTCACAACTAAGCTGAAGCTAATGAAGTTATTTTCTCAGACACCAAAACATCCAATAAATCCACCTCTCCTGCACCAAGGACGCAATCCAGTTCTGTTTGGTTTTTTAATTCAAAAAGACAGAAATGCAATGACACATTTCTCATCTCATCTAGTTTGGCCCCTTAATGCCATCTTCATAACGCCTTCCGTTTACTCAAGGTTTTGCTTCTGCTACTATTGATCCTAGGTCAGTCAAACAGGAAAGAGGGATGTAGTCCCTTGCATAGACCAGAGTTTCTCAACCTGTGGCACGCATACCACCAGTGGTACTTTGAACTCCCTCCAGTGGAATGGCTGGTCCTTATCTGCCTTTCTGATCTTCTTCTAAGAGTCGCTCAGGCAGCCGCGGGGCAGATAAGCCGTGTTTGCCTAGATAAGGGCTCTGAAGTTTAGCGCTGGGGCTTTAAGCACAGCGATAAACATCAAAGCCCTTATTGAGCAAGCCAAGACTAATTTAATGACGGATTCACTTAATGTTGGCCGGGGGCACCTGTAATAGCACGTAAGTAAACCTAATACATAAGTAGCCCTAACTTACAAATCCATTTAATTTAATTTTTTCGTTTGTTTTTTTATTAGCGGAGGTGGTTTTTCAAAAAAATTGACTGTGACAGGTGGTACACCTGGCGACAAAGGTTGGGAACCTCTGTCAGAAAATATGCTGAATTTTTTTAAAAAAATCAAAAATGAAAATGCAGGGATCCATATCCATACATATAAAGAGATCTTTGACACATACCCTCCATATATACCATTCATCCATCCACAAAAAGATGAATTCAAACAGTAGATCATGATTTTTTACATAGGGACCCACCAAATTACCATTAACTGAAAGCTTTATTTTATCAATAAAGGTTAATTCTTGCTGCCGATTCAGTAGATTACGTGATTTCCTTTTACTAATTTCAATTGCTTCCAAATTAAGGCGGGTTCTATTATTCAGGTCATTCACTAAACATCTGGCGTCATCAAACATGATACTGTGATTAGTTGTCATCGAATGGTCTGCAAGGGTGGAAACGTCCTTATGTTTTAAACGGACCACTCTTTCGTGTTCTGACAATCTTGTTTTAATCATTCTCTTTGTAGTACCGAGGTATTTTTCTCCCACAGGAACAAGGTATACTGTAAATTCCAGGATTAGATAACGGAGGTCTGGGATCCTTGGCGTTGCGGAGCAATTGTTCAATTTTGATAGTAGGTTTAAAAACTGTTTTGATCTTACAGTATATTGTCCAAAAGTCCGGGAGATCTTATCCGTGACCCCTTTGATAAAGGGCAAAATGACCCATTTATCCTCCTCCTTTGTTATCTCCTCTTCCTGCTCCCAGGGTGGTCTTATGGTGTTGATAAGACACCTTCTTGCCCTCATCGGCATGGTACGCATGTGCGAAGTGGCCGACGACGGCCTGGTGAGAAGGGGTCGAGGCGGCGGCCGGGGAGGACGTGCGGAGGCCCTCTCCTGGTCTCCGGAGGTGACGCACGGCCCCTGTGGCGGCTTGACGGTGAGCGCGGAGCCTCCGGAGGCCAATGGGGGGGCGGGGGTGGAAATTAATTAAATAAATAAAAGGTGGTGGCTGGCCTTAAGGCTGGCCCACAAGCAAATTTCTAATATTTAAAACAGCCCTCGCCAGGGAAAAGGTTTCCCACCCCTGATCTAGAGGATCAACAAAGATTTGTGCTTCAGTGGCCACAGTGGCGTCACTAGGGCACGCGTGGCCCCAGAGCGGGGCGCGTGCGTCACCCTAGTGACCCACACACACACACATACCCCCTTATATAAATGTTCGGCGTGGCCGCGAGGCCGTGTCGCGATTTGGGGGGACGACCCGACGGGCCACTGCCCCAGGTGCCCCCCGCACCTTTCGTGCGTTCGTTCGTTGCAGCCAGCTCTGGGACGTCTTCCCCGGCCAGCTGTCCTGGGCCTTCTGACAAGGCCCACTGCGTCACAACGTAATTTATACCTTTTTCGCGCATTCGCAGACCGTTCCTGAGGGAAAAGGGCTGCCCTTTTCCCTCAGGAACGGTCTACGCATGTGCGAAAAAGGTATAAATTACGTTGTGACACAGTGGGCCTCGTCAGAAGGCCCATGAGCGCCGGCCCGAGCAGATGTTCCGAGGCCTTCTCTCGGCCTCGGAGCGTCTGGAGGGCGATGCGCGCAGCGGAGGGTGACGCACGCAAGTGCGCGCGTCACCCTCCGGCGGTCGCCCCCCCACCTTGCGCCAGCAACGTCAGTGAGAGCCATTGCAACATCAAACAGCTCCAGGTCTATAATTTTTAGGGCAGTCCACAGACACAGATGTGACTTTTGAAGTTGTGTTTGTTTTATTTATTTATATCCCACCCTTTCCCCAAGGAGCTCAGGAAAGTGTAAAGTGTTCTTTCCATTATGATTGCATCCTCACAACAACTCTACAAGTTAGGTTAGGCTGAGAGAGAGAGAGAGAGAGAGAGAGGCCCAAGGTCATCCAGTGAGCTTTGACTGAGTAGCAAAATGCAACTGGCTGATTGTTACCTGCGACAGCACACCTGTGCTGCATAGGCTTCATTAGCTTCTTGTTTGCTCCCAGGCTCACTTCAAGGTGCTGGTTCTTATGTTTAGAGCCCTAAATGGTTTGGAACCAGGGACATGCAGGACCACATTCTCCCATATGTGCCCACCCCATATGCTCAGATCATAATCTGAGGTCCTGTTTTGGGTGCCTAGATTTTCAGAAGCTCAGCAGATGAAAACAAAAAGCAGGACCTTTACAGTAGCGGCACCGCTCTTTGGAATGTACGGCAGTTACAGCGAAGCTACCTGGATAGCCAGAAAAGATTGCTTGGGTTTATAAACAGAAATGACAAAGTTAGAGAAACAGGTAGTACGGGTAACGCAGCCATATCATATCTCGCTTCGTTGTTTTGAACTTCAGAAGCTAGGGAAACACGCTGTGGAAACAGACAGCGTGTTTCCCTAGCTTCTGAAGTTCAAAACAACGAAGCGAGATGCTGAGAACTATAACATATTTCATTCCTTTTTGGATTGCCCCAGAAGATGTGTCCAGATTAGGACACGAAACGTTGGGCTCACTTGTCCAGCCGTGGTTTCTAAATAATTTCTGTTTGTCCGGGGATACATAGTTAAACCCAGATAAAATCGTCATTGTTTTTAAACCTCAGTCGGATTGCTGTGTTTTTTACATAGATATGGCTGCGTTACCCGTACTACCTGTTTCTCTAACTATATCTGCTGGCCATGAAAGCTTTCGAATGAAAAAGAAATGACAAACCTTTTTCATGAGCATATAAATATGAGTCTGTGCAGCGTCTAAGACATAACGATGGGGGTGCTTCAGGCCTCTGACTGTGATGCCCATAGTGGTTCCATCAATATTGATCCAGCGCCTTGCTCCTGGTGCCAGGAAGGTTCTAAAATTGAGAATAGTACAGGGGAGGAACAACATACACTGTAAAAGAGCGAATGAAAGAACATGTAGATATTCTTCCCGTTCCTAGGTTTGAACTACTGTAAATGTCCTCCTACCCACCAATAGAACACATTTTTTGCTCTTTGACATAAACTGATATTGCAAGGGATCCTAATATCTCAAATGGCTTTTCCCATGCAAGTTCATGTGCTTATATCTAACAATGTACAACACTAATGTTACTGTGTAGAACCAACACACTGGAACAATTAAGAGTTACGACATTCTGCTCTGCAGCAGCCCAGAGGTCTACTCCGGGAAAGGGAACATTTGTCTCCTTCTCCCGGTGTAAACCGCCTCCTCGGATTTCCGCCAACTAAATATCTGGTGGAAGTAGGAGGCCGTGTAATGGCCGTGCTGGCCCGAATGGGGATATGGCGGACGCCATCCCCGCCACCTCCCAGGCCGGCTAGGCTAATGGCCACCCTCCCTCGCCACCCAGACCGCCCCCGCCAGGGGATCTCTTACCTGCCTCCAGAGGTTGTAGGTACATCCCAGCAGTGGAGTAAGGGCTACCAGCCTAGCTCCGGTGGCCCTTACTCTAGAGTCGTCGCTAACGTACCTTACGGCATGTTTGCGACGGCTTCAGGTGGCTGCTGCCCTATACCTCCGCAGGATTGCGCTGATAGATCATGCAGCTGGTAAAATTTTCCAGTCTAGTTACATAAAAACCAATTTAATATGGAGTAAAATTTTGATATTGTTAAGTTCTGTGGCACTTGGCTGGGTAAGTAGTTTCTACTTTCACTCTTATGATACCTTCAATAGTAACAACTTCCAGAGTACTGCAGCAAAAACAACAAAGAGCACTGTGGCCCACAAAACCTTATGCTACAATAAATGTGTTCATCTGTAAGTACTCCAAAACCCCTGGTTATTTTTAAGATGTGTTTATGTGGCCATTCTTCCCACTCTATTTTGCATACCTTATGGCAGAGATCCATGTGCAGGACATATTGTTGCCTGACATGTTTGCATGTGCAACTTAGCACATGCTAGGTGAGCATGACTCAAACCAGTCTCATGGCATTTTGCTTAGGCTGATGGTAAAGAAGCATCAGGTCCCACAGGTCTTCAAGGAAAAGGCCAAACTTTGGTTCATCAGAGCAACATTGGTTTCCCTCTCCAACCATTGTACACTCAATCAAGAGCTGTATTTTATGAGGCACATGCCTCCTCAGCAATCAAGGAGTCCCCTGCCATGTCCTCCTCAGGTTGCAAAACAAGAAAAGGCATCCATCTCCAGTTCATCATCAAAGGCCACAAAGAAACAAATGAAAAGTTCTTGATGAGCTCACCCAACAAGAGTCTCCATGTTGGCCTATGGGATTTTGAATTATAAAAAGCTGGTTCACAGATCCCTTGTGTTCCCCATTGCTTCCCCATCCGTGCTGCTACTGCTGCTTGTGGATTACATGGTGACTCACTGGTGCTGCATCAAGCATTCCCATTCCCTCTGCAACCCACGAACCACTGTACCAGCTAGCACCCAGGATAAGTATCAGACCACTCTCTTCTCTTTTCAGCCGTTCCCCCCTTCTCTTGCATCCTTCCCCCAAGCACACGCTGAGCTGCCTCTCAAAGAACCTTGTGAAGAGAAGAAGGAATTCATTTTGTTCTGGATTCCATCTTGTTAGGCTTGCCTGCCTCCAATTTGTGTGCCCAAGGAAGCTGTGCTATGCTGTGTCGAGAGGGGAAGGGCTTATCAGCGGCTCTCATAGCAGCCATCTGAAAAACTCCTGATAATGCACTTTCAAGTTTGAGACCTAGGATAGTTTAATTAGAGAATTGTCTGCAGCTGTGATTTTCAGGTTGGGAGCGGGTGAGCAAGATTGCATCTGCTGGTGGTGTTGGCTCGGTAGAATATTTGGGTATATAGTCTTGTTGCTAGGACCCAGGGTCCCACCTATGATGGATCCCTGTCAGTATTGGTGCTGGTACTGCGGGAGGGAAGGCTGCACTTTGCTTAAGCTCAAGAGTTAGCTCTCAACAGGTGAATGTTAAGATAGTAAGATTAGGAGCTTAGTTTTATTATTTTACTTGTTGCTTGTTGTGTTTGCCAATTGTACTTCTTGTTTATTTAAATACCTATTCCGATTCTGTATAACCAATACGTTATTCCTTTTAATAAACATTACAAAATCCTGCAGGCTTATGTCTGTGTGAAGGAATTGATCCAAGCTACATGCAGTCCTGGTCATGTCAGCCACACTGTTTCTGTAAAGTATTTTACCAGAGCCTTGAGGCCAGAAGCCTTGGAACCTGGGGTGTTCTGAGCTTGAAAGGGCTGTGAGTGACTATCGGTCTCCAGTTTCCCCTTAACTGGAGGGCTGGCAGGCTGTGTTCCCTCTAAGGGGTCTGTGCTAGTTAGCGGACCCCTTTCATAGCTGTGCTGCATCGCAGATGAATTGCGATGTCACCTCCGGATGTTTAGCACCGCCACACACCTTAGAGGGGACAGTGCTGACAAGTAAAGGGGTGGTGGCAAGCTTCCAAAGTCCCCTTGGATAATCCACCTGATTTCCCTAAGACAGCAACATACAGTTCCCCTTCCTTTCTTCCCTTTGTTTTCCATTACGGGCCCCCTTCTCCTTGTAAAAACTTCTTCCTTTTTCTTCCTACCTGGAAACTGCTGCCACCTTCAGCTTAGTTGTGTGAATGATTGTTGTCAACATTGCATTGCATCAGCATTTCAGTTCCACTTCTCAGTTATTGTATTCTTAGCTCCACAATAAAAGCTATCTGTTGTTGCATCTATAACCTTGTTCCCCTCCTCATTTCATGCCAGTCCACTGGGTCTAGCCACTGTACTTGATCCTGCGCATGCAATACGCTTTCCCCTTTGTGTATCTTAGAGCATGCCTGGTAACAATATGAAAGGCCAACTCTGCATGGATTACCACGGCTTTAAAATCACATGAAAGAAACTTTTACTCTTTAACTGTTTTAAAGTACAAGGAATAGTACCAGACAGAACAAATGAAGACATCAGGAAGGTTTTTCTAACGCTCTGCTTATTCTCACTTGTAAATTTCTTCTGCTTTTTCTTTCACCTTCGATTGGTCTCCATACTTCAGATCTTCACAAGCTTCCCAAAATCCCAGATTCTCCCCTGAATGGAAGAGGGAAGAGAAAGTGTTCTATAATATAAAACCTTGTTAGTAAATGTCCTAAAGTGAATTAATTTAATCCTGGAGTGGCTAGATGCAAAGGAGGACCTTTAATAGGAAAAAGAGTGAACTTCAGCAGGTGCGACTACTCTCACCCCTGCATGAGACGCTGTCCTCGCCAAATTCCTTCATCTACATAAATATTGGAATTACATGAGCCCTGGGCTCCTTTACATTTGGTCACTCTATTTAATTTGCTATTTGTACATGGCCTGTCAGGTACAGAGAAATCTATAAAGCTCAAAAACTCCATAGGCAAAAGCTATAACTGATAGTTTTTATTCTCATTGTGGCTATACATCACTATCTCAGATCACCTTGTAAGGAAGGAAATAATTTTTCTCAAATGAAATCCATCTCAGCTAGCTGAGTGTGACATCGATGTCTTTCAGTACTGCATAGGGAAGTGAGAGGTGGTAAAGCAGACAAAGTTTCATACTCACCACTGAATTCTTTCTTCAGGAACAGCTGGAAGTTCTGCCGGCCTTTGGGATCCCTCATCAACTCACTAAAATTGAAGGCCCATCTTTCTACTCGTGTTTTTGTAGGAGTTTCCACCCTGCAAAAATTTAAATAAAAGTAGTGCTATTTCTCTCTGTACTCAGTTCCTGTGAGATTCAAGCTATCCATCTTTTCTTGTGTATTAATAGAAAGCAGAAGCCCTCCCACTATATGTACACACGTACATCCCAAGTTCGCAGCAAATAGATTTTTCCCATTACTTTCCAATATGCCATAATAATGAACTCTTGAGGTCAGGCTATTAAGGTAACTGGCATCATTTTAAATGACAGTAACTTTAAACACAAAAAGCCTGATTCTGCTTTTGACTTGCAACATAACTGCTGCACTGACTTGGTATTCTTTATTTTCACTGCCAGAGAACAAAGTATGAATCCTAATTACACTTCTAGAGAATGGCAAGAGAGTACACCCTTGAGGTAGAACCTGCAGCATTGGTAGTCAACTCAACAGCAGAGCATGCTCTGATCACCCTTTGAGTGCCGCCACCGAAGAGGCGTCAAAATTTCTCTTCAAGGCCGCCTCTACTCTCTTGTCACAGGGATCACGAGGACCCCCTCCCTTTCTGATGGAATCACAGCCGAGGTGGCTAGGGCCGCCACAGGAGCATCCACAGATGGGAACTTAAAGGACGCCATAACCGAGTCCAAGAAAGAATAGAGTTTGTTAGCGAGACGGGAGGGGTGCCTGGCTGCAGTAGGGGTACCCCACTCTGTATCAAGCACCCTCTGAAAAGCTTCCGGTAGAGGGACCGTCTCCGGTTTTACCGGGCCCTGAGGAAAAAGAGCCCTAGAAGCCGGTTTGGCTTGATCAGAAAGGGTCTCGGAGGCAGGAGGTGGGGCTAGATTCAGAGAAGTAACCACTTTATTCAGCATCCTGGGGAAGATGTCATGAGGAAAAAGGCGATCAATTTTGGATTCTTGAGGTAAATCATCGTCCCCGGAGAGTTCCCCTTCCTCCTTACTGGAGCCAGGAGAAGAGTAATCATCAGAGGACTGAGAAGGAGACAGTTCAATCACAACGCGCCTCCTGCGTTTCCTCGTAGCCTTACTACCCCTATAGTCTTTCAACACTTTGCCCCTAGGAAGCTTGCGAGAATGCTTAGGCAATGCTAATTCCTCCTCAGAGGAGGCCGATGAGAGTAAAGACAAAGGGCTTGGGGACCTCCTGCGCTTATGGCACTGGGAGGACCTGGCCGCAGCTCTGGAGCCTGATCTGGAGTCTGATTTTAAAGCTCCTTTAACAGCTTCCTGGACTGCTCGCGCAATTTGGGCCTGAATCGCTGCGGCTAGGGGCTGATGTTGTTTGGAGGAGCCCTCCCCCGCTGTGACGGGCTCGTCCGCCACCGGGCCCGCTGTGTGGGCTTCCTCAGTCATGACAGCAAAGGATCCCCCGCCGAGAATCAAGCAAAAAAAGGCGCTTATCCGATGTCTCGTCTACGACGGGGAGATCAATGCGCTCCCCCACAGCGCGCCGCCTCGGGGCTAAAGCCGGCCGAGTGAAAGGAAATCTCCGGGCCGCAGCCGCTCGGAGATCGGGGGTAGAGCAAGCTGTATGCGCGGGTAGAAGCGGCCTCTTGGAGGTCCGATCTATCGCCGTGTCAGCTGCCGAGGAGCGGGAGGCGTTGGGCGACGCCGGATCGGCCGCCTTAGCGCCTCAGCGCAAGTGTTCCTCCCTCCTGAAGGAGCACCAAGATGGCGTCGATGAAAAAGCGCGGGCTGAGGCCTCCCGGTGTGGCGAGGCCGAGCCGCGAAGCGCTGAGGTAAATCTGCGAAGCGCTGAGGTAAATCGCCACACTCTCTCAGTTTGACAAAGAAAACAGAGAGAAAAGGGAAGGAGAAGAGGAGGCAGAGAAAAGGATGTAGAAAAGGGAAGAAACGGAGAGAAGACTAGGAAAAGATGAAAAATTAAGGAAAATAGAACAACATCCTAAAGTAGCTGTAGAGCCAGAAAGCCTGCGACCTGTCTCGAAGAAGGCAGGATCGGACTGGGTTCTGGGAAGCCCCTCCCACGGGGAGGAGACAACTTCAGCCAAGCCGATCCTGCCTTCTAAGTGGGAGGGACTACCCACAGTCAGGAATGCCCTCTTCCTCAATCCAGAGAATCATGTTGTGTAACTCACAAGCATATTGTTGTGTTTTTCATTTGGAGATTCTGGCATGTTTTGTTGCCTTTTAATTAAATTGTTTTGTTTTATGATTTAAAAAAAAAACCTGATTGTAAGCCACTATAGGTTAACCCAGGTAAAAAAAAGCAAGGTAAAATGTTCTAAAATAAAAACAAACAAGCAAAGGTGAATGCAATACATACAGTTTTGCATTAAGCTCCCAAAAATCGATGTCATCCGAGAGCCAGGGGTTGCTGGGGAGGCATCCTGAAATGATGGGGTCATTGGAGCGGAATTGTTCACTGTACTTCACTAGTCTGAAAATGTTGGAGATGAAAACACAATGGTTATCTGTGCTCAGTACTCCAATCAGTAAGCAGAAAACTATTAACACAGGTCTTGTGTGTGTGTGTGTGTGTGTGTGTGTGTGTGTGTGTGTGTGTGAGAGAGAGAGAGAGAGAGAGAGACTATTTCAGCAGTGCTGTGATGCAAATTATAAACACTTCGAATTTCCCACTTAGCCTACTACAAAATGACACTGTTGCAATACCTGCATCAACACAAGTGATGCACTTAATGTAACATGTAGTTCAATCCCCACTCCATGAGAGAGCCTATTTCAAAACAGTCACTGGGCAGTACTGGCATCTATGTATAAGTTTCTTTGCTTACAGTATGGCAGGGTTGGCCAACCTTTCAGCAGGAATGCTACTGGTCCTTTAATGGCTATATAGGTAGGCTTACCAGAGTCCCGGAATCGAGGCGTGCATCGGCCTAGAGAGGACCCGAGCCGCTCCCAAGTGTGCACTGCGGCAGCCCAACGGCAGTCGCGTCGTTGACCAGAAGTTCCGGAAGCCATAACTCCATTGGGCTGCCGCGGTGCACACTTGGGAGCAGCTCGGGTCCTCTCTAGGCCAACGCACGCCTCAATTCCGGGACTCTGGTAAGCCTATGTATTTCAGCAGGTGCAGCTGCTTTAGCAGCACCATCAGCACTTGCAGCTGCCAAGTCTTCTACACAACTCTTAAGAATGCAGAGGCCCTAATGGTGAAAGGTTGGCCACCCCTGGCTTATGGGAAACTCAGGATTGAACTACATATTCTGAAATATCACATGGGCATGGCCCTTCCACATAGGTATGTCAGGAATTGGTCAGGTTGGGCACTGGCTGAGGGTACATACCCATCAGAGGGTGCACCTGGCTAAGCTGACTCCTAAAACCTCAGTACTGGTGGCAGATGTAGCACCCAATGCATAGCCAGGGGGCAGGCAGGGATGTCTTGAGGGGCCCAGGGCCAGCTTTGCTCCAGGGCCCCAAGCAACCAAGTGGTGGCACTGTCTTCCTGGATCACTTTGGGATGTAAGTGAGGGATCGCATGTTGAATGCACCTGCACATCAAACGCTTATCAGTACATCGAGCATTCTAACCTAGACTTCTCCCAGATGTGCTTGGTTGTTGTTGTTGTTATTTTTTAATCATGCAAACATGCAGTTTCCAACTGCATTCTGAAGTGGTACAGTCCAGGAAGAGTTATAACCACATGATATTTCATTACTACATAATCAAATCATAGAGAATGCAAATAGCAGTAGGGTACCGGGACTCTAGGCCAGCGGGTGGCGCAGCGGGTTAAACCGCTGAAACATAAGCTGTCGATCGAAAGGTCGGCAGTTCGATTCCCGCGACGGGGTGAGCACTCGTTGCTTGGCCAGCTCCTGCCAACCTAGCAGTTCCAAAGCATGTCAATGCGAGTAGATAAATAGGTACCGCTTGCGGGAAGGTAAACAGTGCTCCGTGTTCCAGCTGCATGCTACGCGCTGCGGCAAGGAGAGTCATGCCGGCCACATGACCACGGAGGCGTCTTCGGACAACGCTGGCTCTTTGGCTTTGGAATGGAGATGAGCACCACACCCTAGAGTCGAACACGACTGGACTTAATTGTCAGGGGATACCTTTACCTTACTGGGACTCTATTGGCAGGTGCCCAACCTGGCAGATATCCAACTCCATGTTATCTTAAACACAAACAAAACAAAAAACAATCCTGACTGCAATCTTCTGGAGAAGATTCTAACCCAATAGGGCAAGTGGATCTCTTATGCATACAGCCTTGGAACATCAAGATCATCTCATGACGTTTACAGAGAAAAAATATTAAAGGAAGAATCACACTATTATTGTAGTTGTTAAGAATATATACCGCTTTTCAACAAAAAAGTTTACAAAGTAGTTTACAGAGAAAATCAGATAACTAAATGGCTCCCTGTCCCAAAAGGGCTCACAATCTAAAACAGTGGTTCTCAAACTGGTGAGCTGCGACCCACCATGAAAACCAGAAGTAGTCACTACCCCCTTAAGGGGCGTGGCGACTTGCAGTGATGTCAGCGATGGCACATTCCAGGTCCCACTACCACAGAGAAAGGGGTATTTTCACTTACTAGGGGTCACACTGGCCCTTCAGAGCCCTCTATGCCCCCCCACGCTCCAGAAGAGCTTCCAAGCATGATTAGAAGCTCTTCTGAGGTGTGGGGGGGGGCACAGGGGGGCATAGGTCCCCTGCAACCCCTGGAGGGCTAGTGCAACTCCTGGTAAGTGAAAAAACATTTTTTCCATAGCAACAGAACTCCAAAAGTGCAGCCACCGCAGGGTCTGCAACGACTTACAGGTTCCCTTACTCCCCTGTAGGAGTTTGAGAACCAGTGACCTAAAAAATGCAGAACACCAACAAATAGCCACTACAAAAGACACAGACAGTTATTCTCCCCCTGCTAAATATAAGAGGAGCACCAATTGAAAAAGTGCCTCTTTGTCCAGTTAGCAGTATAACGTGTGTAGAGTAAATTCAAAAACTACAACTCAGTTACAAAACCTTAGAAACATTTTAGTTGCATTTTTAAGTTACAGAATGAAACAAATGGTTCTGAATACTACCTATCAAAATTAAGAGACATTAGTAGACAGTGCAAAAATCAAATAATTTCAAACATTGCTCTGAGAACCATTAATAATGGGATAATAACCAAAGAACTAAAAGAGGGTGGCATTAAAAACGGTTGGGGTATTTCTGCCAAACCTTTGGCATATTACAGGGAACTATAGTTGTTTAAAACATAAATTAAGGACTCTAACCCTTAAATCATATAAGAAAAGAGATATGGAGAACTCAAGAGAATATAGAGAAAAACAAGGAAAAACAGCCTGAGGAAGAAAATCCAGGAAAGTTGTGTCTTTAAAAAAATCTTTGTTGCTGGAAGACTCAAACTAAATTACTTCCATGGGTGGCCAAACCATGCAGTTAGCTAAGGTGGTATCTTCAAATGACAAATGTGTCTTTGAAAAGCGAGCCACCAGTGTCCCTCACCACAGGGTGACTCAGTCTTTGCAACTGAAATAGTAGAAGTGCATACCAGCAAATCAAACACAAGTTATGACAGCTGTGCCCTGGAGGCTGCCTATTTTCAGTAAAAGATGCCTTGAACATGTGAAGTAATGATAAAGAAGAGACTGTCTCTGAGCAAAAGCAGAGTGCATTGGTACAAACTGAAGGCTGGCATCAGCCCTGACATCTTCATTAAAAAAAAATCACTAGTTAAATCATCTTAACTAAAAACACTGAATGCATGGCTAATTAACTGAAGGACATAAAGTACGTTAGAACTTACCCTCCCAGAGAGACAGTTGACTTCACTCTAGTTTTCATGATAGACTGCTGGTAATACATGATCTACGAAGGCACACAGTTTTTGTTATGTTAGCAGAACAGTGGAAACTTGAATGAAAGCCTCACCCGCCAAGAAGCTAGCAATTTTCTTTCATAACAATGTGTAATCCCATAAGATGATGCCTAGAGAATACCCAGAGAGCAGCCTCCTGTATTGTTAGTTAAAATCATGCATGATTTCTCACACTGCAGCTATCAGAAATGAACAATGCAGGTAATTTTTTTGTGGGATCAATGGACACCCTTTCAGTTCAATCCTAACTAAACGTCTCCTGCCGATGCAGCCATGACACCAGAGCACATGCTGCATCCTGGCGGGGGCGGGGGCAGTCCCAGAGCTCTCCACAAGGTAAGGGAACATTTGTTCCCTTGCTTAGGGGTAAGTCTCCACTGTTCAAATGGGTCTACTCAGACCTGTGCCAGTGATTTTGCTGGCACAAGTCCAGGTGGATCTGGCACCGCCAATATCCTATCCCTTTCCCAGCCTTGACACACTCCCTCCCCACCCCAGTCTCTGCCCTGTTCCGCCCGCCTCCCATGCACCAAGGCTCCTTTGCAGGCCACTGAAGTGCATCTGCAGCCACTCACTGCTTGTGGTAGTGGCCCGGCTACAATGAACGGACTTTTGAGACCACCATAAAACATGCTGGAACATAAGTTCCAGTGGTGCACCATGCCCATAGGATTGGGCCATTTTCCATCCATGTAAAAATGTACAGCCTGCACTGGTCCTGCAATCACTCATCTATATAAGAGATGGCAACATGAAGAGGCAGAGACCACCAGCGAGACCAGCATAGGATGGATGTCACAAGTGTCTGTGGACTTTGGGGCTTGGACATGAAATACAAATACAGGTGACATATTGCACAGGCATATAATATGGCAGGAGTCCCCAACCGCCAGTCCACGGCCCGGTACCTGTCCGTAGCCCGTTCGGGACCGGGCCGCCCAGCCAGAAGTGTTGTCGGGGTTGGGGACTTGCCTTTGGGATGCGTCACGTCTCCTCCGCCTGGCTTGCGTTGGGCCCTCCCGCCCACCCTGGAACTTGAACGGCTCCAAAACAGTAACTAAACTGGCGGGGGGGGGCGTGATTGGAGCCGTGCTGAGCGCGCGCAGCTGATGTCACACCCGGGTCACATGGGTCACAAAATTCCACATCGATGCCAGTCCCCAACACCACGAAGGTTGGGGGCCGCTGTAATATGGTATCGGTTTGCTAACACTGGCTGAGAATTGGACAGAAAGCTGGACCTACTATTAAGCAGAATAAGGTGGCTACTTGACACCAAACTATACATCTCTAGGGACAGAGTGTTTGGATTTTCTGCCTTGGGCACAAAAATGTCAGTGTCTACTGTTGAAAAAGCTAGCTATGCCAAGGATGCAAGGATGTCTACCCTAACTGGATGTGCAGATCCTCAGGTAAATTTTACTTCTTTGGATATAGAAAAAGGGTTAATAATGGTAACTATAGTTATATTGGAGCTGAGCTCAAGAATGAAATCTAGCTGGTCTAACTTCACTCATAAATGTAAATAAAGGGAATCATTCCAGATTGGTCCTGAGCATGACAAGCGCATGGGGTCATCAGTCTCTGGACTATTTAAGTATGATTTTTATATACAGCATCTAGGAAAACAATGTTTTTATTAGAAGTGCCTTTATCATTATTAATGCAAACAACAATAATCAATATGGATTATAGAAGTGAAAAAGAAATTACCTCTCTCCTGTAAACATCCATTGTTTTTTTCTGTAAAACAAAGGAACACAATAGCAAAAAAGACTACACAAAAGGTGTGTTCAAGACTGCACTAAAATGGAGCATCCTTCTCTATTTAAACCCCTTTAACAATTAAAAAAAAAACTCAGACTAGCAGCTACCCAACTCATCTAACAAAGAGAGCATTGATGTGATATGTTTCCACCTGCCATATGATTTTGTATGATATATTTAGTGGAATATTGCCTGCTCCTTTGCAGCCTACATATGTGTGCGCATTTAATTACAGATTTATTCTAATGGAGCTAATATAGATTCATTTAGGAGACAGAGATTAGAAGATCATTCAGTACTGTATTAGTTAAAGGTGACAGGAACAGACACATTGCAAAACATAAACATTGCAATTAAAAGCTTCGAAAACAATATCTGCTGTGCTTATGCTGTGATTTAAATAACTCAGATGATGTTATGTGTCATTCACCAGCCAGCAAGCAACTGAAAGCTAGAAATTAACTGCTGGCTGTTTGTTCCTGTGGCTCCCTTTGAAGTATCATGCTATGGCTTTGTTTGGAATAAACTGATGGAAAGAGAGGAGAGGCATGCCAAACTCAGGCTCTCAGGAAAGCCCAAGTTTTTAGATGCCCTTTTACATCTATGACTCTCATTCAAACATTCACCCAACTCATGTGCTGCAAATCTGTCAGGTGCGAGGACCTAACTCTGAGTTACATACAAATGTAACAAGGCCATAACACAAGTTCTCCCCTCCCCTTTCTTTGAGCAGCTTGGGGAGGCATTTTGAACATGGGTGAGGAAGGAGTACATAATGCTTTCCTTTGATAGCCAATTTTCCACTAAAAATTCTTTCCAACTACTTTGCCACCATGTGTTTCCAGATGCAAGTTAATGAGAGGTGATTTTTCAGAGAAAACAGCCAGAAGGGAGAAGATTGTATCCCTCTTCCCTCTCGCTGCTTCTCTGGTCTAAATCCCCCCTTCCTAAAACCACCTTGCTTTAAAAACAACAACCAAACAGTGCCAGAGTACTGTTGCATACTTTGGCAGTGCTCCTACTTACCTTCTGCTATAGTGTTAATCTCATGCAAGAATTAACTAACACAGTGAGAGCCAAGCTAGATGTGACATTACAGATATGTACCCATTATATACCCATTATACCCATATGGTATCTATATGTTTTGCCTTGTGGGGCAAATAGCAACTTGGGTGCGTGTGATTTTATCAGGCAAATTACATTGAGAACGAGTTAACTCTCTGCCAGTACTGCAGACTCAACTGGATTTAGGTCTCCCCATGGCTGCTATTAAACTTTTAGAAAACAGAGTAATATCAGACCATCCCCCAATGTCACATCTCACTGCATTGCTTAGTTGCTTTGTATGAACTTGAAAACAAAGTCTTCTGCCAGTAGAACAGGTATGACACAATCAAAAGTAAGACCAGGAGAGGTTGGTGGTTCATGGTTTTATGGTATTGACTTCTGGTTCTCTAGCTACACTTTGAAATATGAAGACTTCCACAGACATTACATTATACTCTTAACTTTACATGCAAATATGCATAGAAATCTACCCATGTGGGTGCTAACCTAAAAACCACACAGAAACATGTGCTCTCAGACCAACAGGTGCTCATTGCTTATCTAGTGGTGTCTTTGTGATTGGGTCACACTATCATATGTGGTAGGCAGAATTATCACCAAGTGTAGTATATTACCGTATTGTCCCGAGTATAAGACGCACCTGATTATAAGACGCACCCTTAAAGTTTGGTGCTATTAAAAATTTTTAATTAAATCACTGGCATTAAATTGCAACAGCCTGATTATAAGACGCACCCCTAGTTTAAAAACTTAAATTAGGAGAAAAAAGTGAGTCTTATACTCAGACCAATACGGTACTTTTCCCCTTAGAATAAATGGAAGCTATTCAGTAATAACGCGGAAACTAAAGGGATGCATCTGGATAATTCACTGGGGTGGGCACACCTGCTCCCCATCCCTAGTGACCCAAGTAATTGAGAATCAACTGTTCGCAGCCCTATCCTACGGTCTGCTACTTGATCACTCTGAAGTATGACAGAATATTGGGAACTGGTGTGAATATGTGGATGGATGGATCCTTAGCACACCATATCCCATTACAGAATCCATAGTCACAGTCAAACCCCAGCAAAGTTCCCAACAATCAGCTAAATTCCATAATTTTAAAGTGTAAAAGACAGTAAATGTTCAGCTTTAAAAACATGAAAAGTCCACTGAATTAAATTAAATCGATTCTTCATTCCCTATTATCCTACGTTTTTCCAGACTGATGTTTCTTTAAAATGCAGTATAATATACCACTTGTATAAGGAGAACAGCAATGAAAGAACAGAATGTGACTCATATGGAGGTAATCTTCAACAGAACAATCAACCAAGGACCTCACAGACAGGAAGGCCATACACACATCGGAGAAAAAGAAACTGGAGAGAAAGAGAGAGAAAAAGATAGGGGAGGGAGAACAGTTAATTATTTCAGAGGGCAATAAAGCTCGTAATAAAATGGGTTTTGTGTTTGCTATTTTAGAGTGAATAGTTTCAACCACATTACTTTTTCACTTCCAAATTTTCTACCATTTCTATATTTGATATTAATTTCATTTTTTCTCCATTTATAATTTTCTGCATGCATGCAACCAACTATTGGTTTATGGTTGTCACCCCCACATTCCACTAATAAGGAATTCAACTTTATATTACACAACCAAGAATTGGATCATCATTGAGGAAAGTGGCAAACACTCCCACTGAGTTGAATTGATTCAGCGTTTCTTTATCACTACCATACAAGAATTCTATAAGCTGCTTAGAATGTTTTCACCCATCAATACAGTAGCTCTAAAATGTTTCTCTAATTCAATAGGATTTACTCATTTATCATTGATCACAGAGTTTCTGCTTTGATTCCGCACAAATGAACTGAGATGGATGAACAATAGGACCAATGGGGCCTGGGTTAGGGGACTCCATCCTACAGTAGCTCTGGAATGTTTTGAATCTACTTATAAAATGTATATTGTAGATCAAGCTGTTCCCTTAATCTGGGGCTCAGATAGGTTCACATTAATAAACACCAAACATACAGAATCATTAAAATATAAATTCTAATTACACACAAACACCAAGAACAACAATATGAAATATAAAACAATTAAAAAGCATTCTGGTTAGCTGCCTCCACATTTCAAAGGTGGTTTATTATTTATGTAGCATCATCAGTGCACATAGTGCTTTAAACTACCGGCGGTAACTATTCAAAGGCATATGGAAAAAAGGAGATACTATGTTTCTTTAGCTAGTTTTTTTAACTACCGTATTTATTGGCGTATAAGACGCACTTTTTTGTCTAAATTTGTGACCCAAAATAGTAGGATGCGTCTTATACGCCAATACTAAAAAATCCCTCCCCCCCGTTTTAAAGCATTTTTAGGCTTACCCGGTTTTTTCCAGAGCGGGAGAGCTCCCTTGTGCTTTCTTCCTTGACTAATCTATCCGATCTACAGCTGTTTGTCGGGTTTAATTTATGCACGTGCATGAGTTGAGCTTCTCAGCAGCCAGCAGAGGGCGCTGTGCTCAGTTCAGTTCAGCTGCAGAGGGCCTAGTCTTTCCCAGCTCTCCTGGATGCTGAATGAAGGCAGCTTGGGTAAGCTTCTGAACTGGGCCTAGTTGGGAGGCTTTGGAAACTGTGCATAGGTGGGGTGGGGGAAAAGAGTTGAGTCTGGGGTTTTTGTATTTGGGATTTATGTTGTTTAAGAGTTGGTAAGAGTTGAGTCTGGGGGTGGTAAGAGTTGAGTCTGGGTTTTTTTTTGTACTTTTATGTTTTTTACTTTGGAAACTGCATGGGTGGGGTGGGGGAAAAGGAGTTGAGTCTGGGGGTTTTTTGTACTTGGGGTAAATGTTTTTTTACTTTGGAAACTGTGCATGGGTGGGTTGGGGGAAAAGGAGTTGAGTCTGGGGGGTTTTTGTACTTGGGATTTATGTTCTGGTGCATTTTGTTCATGTGTCTTATTGCTGTGTGTTTTAAAAGAGATCCTGGTATTTTTGTGCAATTTATGTAAATTAGCCAATTAAGCAGCCAAGCAGTAAGGGGCCAAGTGGCCCAAAAATACTTTAAATGTTTTTTTCTTGAAACCCAGGGCCAAAAGGAAGGTGCGTATTATACGCCGATAAATACGGTATTTGCATTGCGATATAGTCCTGTGCTATTTAGTGATGTCTTCCATGTAAAGTCCTACACATGCACAGCTGTGATCCTGAGGAAGCATGTCTGTGGCTGAGAGTAAAATATATAGCCTATTGGGCTATATATAAATTCACCACTTTCTGTGGGGAAAAAGTCATCAATGGCTTTTCAAAACATACTTTAGCTTCTCCATTCCATTACCAGTAATGATGGGGGTCCATATCTGTATTTCTGTAATGGCATTTATCTGAGAGAAGTGAAGCTGAGAGTTATCTGCACATTCCACCTTCCTCATCCTCCTTGAACAAACACCATCAAGTGGGCCTTTCCAAATGATTGTCTTTTTTGCGCAGTCCTAACACAGCTGTTGTGGGGGACCCAAGTGTCTTCCCCCTACTAGCACATCCAGTATGTGGGAAACCAGACATCTTTCTCCCAGTTAGTGTGGTGGTTGCTAAGGAATTGTGCTTTCCCAACATTCAATTCACTATTTGGTGTTGCTGGGAAAATCTATTTTTCTCCAAAACTAAATTCAGCCATTTTCCTTCCCACCTCAGAAGGAAACAATTCTCCCTTCCCCACCCCTGCTTCCCAAATACTCAGGAACTTCCTTCCTATAGAAAATAGAGGCTGGGGAGCAATTCTTGTCAGGACCACAGGGCAGGGGGAAAGTCTTTTAAAAAACCTTCCTGTGTGGGCTGCTCTCCCAATCCACAGAGCTAGATCCCTTGCAGCTGCTATTTAAAAAAAATATTAAAATATACATGAAAGGGGAACAATTTGTTTAAGTCACACCCAATTCGGCTCCGATGAGCTTCTGTCCCCTTCAAACCTGTTTTCTACCCACTGGGTTGCTGCACTTGACTAACTCGGGGCCAAACTACACATTACATTAAGCCTGTTATTAATTGAGGGGTTTAACACTAGAATTAAACCAGAAGCCTTGTGTTTATGCGGGAGGGGTCCTCTCCAGTTTGGGATTAGGGTGTGTGGGAACAGTTAACACTTCTCCCATGCCATTTTTTCTGTGGAAAAAATCCTGCCTCAAGTAGTTGCTTGCCCCAGAAGTGGCTATATGGAGCAAATGGGGCTGCACTTTGGAAGAGGTGATTTTGGCAGGAAAACGTTGCAGGGGAAACATGTTAGAAAACCTTGTGTGCACACACCATTATCTTGAGCCAGACTGCCCCTCCCCCTGCCCCTTTCATGGCTGCTTGTTCTATGTCAGATGGGCACTTCTGGCTTGGCTGTCTGTTTTCTGAGAGGGTTTTCTCCAATCCTTTCCCTATTTCAACCTACCTCCCCATCCCCACATTAGAAGGAGCTCCTCTGAGGCTTGGAGAAAATGGAGCACCCACCTACTGTGGCGACATGTTTGAAAATGGCAAAAGCTTTATTATTAGGAAGAAGTGGGGAAAAGTCGGAGGCTCCCACACATTGCAGTGCTGTATTGTGCCTTAGGGGAACAACCCTTTCTAAAGCTTGGTGACTTTTACATGTGGACAAGTTCAGCGTTAGCAGTTTACTGCAGCATTCCCAAACCTAAACCCTTAATCTCCATAGGGCTGTAGGTTTGTGAGCAGCATTGCATGGCTTGATTCCCTTGCTGCAGTTTAAGTCTGGTTTCCCACAGGCTGACAGACACTTGTTCTCTTTTCAAAACAGATGTGTCAACCACCTTCTCTTCAAGGGAAAAGGCAAATCCTAAACCCTGAAATGAGTTCCTCTTCAGTCTCCATGGCAACCAAGCCCACTAGGCCACAGCAATTACCTGCCTCTGACAGCTGAAATGGTTGAGAGCCCTTCCACAAATGAAAAGTTTATTAGTGCTGCATTGAGTTTGATGAACTCAATTGCCATGAGGAGGGCTTCAATTTCATACACCAAGCAACATCCAAGTCTCACCTTCAGCCATGAGTCTGCTGAAGAAGAACAAGTGAGATACCGGAGTACATGCTTACTGCCTCAATGACCACTAGACCAAGAAAGACACTTGCAAAATATTTCAAAGTTGTGATTTGTACACCCGTGTGTTGTTCTACTAAATCTGAGAGAAGGAAAAGGTAGGAATAATTCTCAATGAGAATTGTATATTTTGTGAGAACTTTTTTGCTGGACTCAGCTGAGTGATCATTGTGGCTCAAATATTCCCTGAATCTTCATAATACAGGGGGCCCATATCCGCTAATCCGCTATCCACGGATTCACTTATCCACAGATAGCGGGAGGCCCCCCGCGCGCCTCATTGGCCATTGTTTTAACTTTGAAGCTGGTCTGTGTCTTCCTTTAAACAAATGCTATAAGCAGCAACATGCTGCTGATAGCGCTGAAGCCGGCTGAGTGCCAGCCGAAGAATAGGAAGCAGGAACATGGATATCGGGTCCCCCCTGTATTCTTATGGTACTCAGTACCTGCTCACTTTCACCACTGACTGTTGGACTGACTTTACCAGCCAATCTTGGCGTAGTTGGGACTTGTTTATGTCATATGCATGTGTACAGATTTACAAAACACCATTATCAAGAATATAACCACAGTGATACTGAAGAATGCAAACTTACCTAGTTTACCTTATTTTCATTGGGGTCAGCAACTCGATCTAAGCCATACTCAAGGCTGTCCTGTATTCCTGGCTATTATTATGAAAAACAAAACAAAACCAATGATACATTTGCACCATTATAAAATTTATTTTAAACTAAGATTGTTCATTTTTAATATTGGATATGTTAAATCCAGGGCCGGCCCATTTATGAGGCCAACTGAAGTGGTTGCCTCAGGCAGCAGACTGGGGGGGGCACCTATCTCTGTCGGCCAACTTGCTTCCACTGCTGCTGCTCCTTCCACTCCCTGGACTGGAAAAGGAAGAGGAAGTGTGGAGAGGAAGAGAGTTCTGAGCTAGAACACTGGGGAAGAGCAGAGGCTGGTATATCATCAGATAAGGAGGGCAGCATTTGGCATGTAATCTCAGGTGCCAGGAGGTCTTGGGCCGGCCCTGATTAAATCCATGATTTAACTGGCAACTGAATGACAAATGCATTTTGAAATAAAAGGTGTAGACTTTCCTGACGTGTCTTAATATAATAGCCCCACTAGTTTGTCTACCAAATGTAATCCTAAACTAACCAATAAGTTTGTACGGTTAGTGTGTTTTTTGTAAAATAATGACATGCCATAGTCCTGTGTGTATTCTGCAATTCTGCACAACAACAGAAAAAACATGGGGGTTTATATGGGGTACATAATTCAGCATCTGGGGGATTTCAACTTTCACTTTTAAAACTCAAGTTTCTAGCCCTCGTGTTTATGAAGGCAATGTTTATGAAGGCAACACCTGGTAAAATCTCCAAAGACAGAGGAAGGCTCAATAGGATTTTCAGTGGTCAGAGTTTCAATGCTCAGAATAGCTTCCCCCCAGGGACTGGAAGAAGCATGACAAACAAATAATTCTGCAATATTCTGCAATAGCTAAATTCAATAATAAAAATGAGTGACAACAGCCAAGTGTGCACATTTTTGTAGTGTTCAGGTAATATTCTTGTTCAGGTATTCAGTTCAGGTAGAACTCTTGATCCAAAGTTTTGCTTTTGAGTTTGTCATGTTCTTGGTGAAGAGTACACACAGACTTAGCCACAGTTTTGAACAGCTGAGAAAAGCTGCACTTGTCATACTTCCCTTTATGTACCTATAAAAGAGACTTATTATGTTTTGCTCCAGACAACTCTAATGACAGGGGTGTCTTTTATATGCTGAGCATATTTTAGCAAAACCTTGGTCAGAGGAGCTGGATGAGACAGAGAAAATGCTACCCAGGGAAGGAAGGCACGCCTTGACACAGCAAACAGATTGGTACCACTACCACATCTGCTTTGAGCACAGCTGAGTTTTGATCAGCTATCTGATGTCTGCTGAAGTTTGGTTATCAATAATTAAACTTCAGTCAGTGCTATCTTAAAAGGACGAAAAGTGGGGAAACAGCTCAAGAAAGAGAAAGATCCAAATTCAGTTCTGGTGTGATCAAAGGAGCTTCAGCAGGGAGGATGAACTGGGACCAAAGGGGCTGTTGTGACACAGAGGCCCTCTCTACAGATGGTACTTTTTTTCCCCAAGCTAAGCTCCAATTACAGACTGACATTTGCCGGAGGCTTATTCCTTCTCTGTCTGTTAACTGCTGAGCTCTCAGTTGGCCGCTTACACAATGTGCACAATTAAAAATGGATCTTTGATTATGATTTGGGATTAGGGAATGTAGCTTCTTGGCATGTGTCAGAGCCATACGGCATGCTGTGATCAGTGTGGTACCGCTCAGGAAACACCCCACTGGCATCTGCCAAAAGTGCCTCCAAAACAGCAGAAGCTTGGTGCTGCATGCCCAGCTCTGTGTCAGTTCCCAGCATGGAAGGTTTGCCAAAAGCACTCTGAAGAGTAGCTCAAGGCATGAAAGGCCAAAGGGGAGGAATTCGGTAGTAAGAAGTCAGAGATGATTCCATAGATGCATGTATCATTTTTGCTCCTGTTTCTGGTGAGAGGTATTACAACTAAAATCTCAAAGAAACAGAACTCACTCAGGTCAAACTAGAGTTGTTTAATTCAGGGTACCAAATATGCTCAACAGAAATTTTAGGGTGTGCACATGTCTCAGAATGAGCCCATGCCTTTTGAGAACAACAATCTCCAACGGCTTCCTCCTGGATGACCTTGTGCCTCACTTTCCCCATCTGTAGAAGCAAAATATCAGAGTCCTCTTCTCTCTCTTGGAAGAACAGTTCCTTCCTACTCCTATACCACTAATTCCCAAACTGCTGCAAGAATATTTATAACATGCTGTGAGAAATGAATCAATTCATTAATATGTCTGAGTTTCATGTAAGGCCAAAGCATTCACCCACAGTAGAGGCTGCCTGCCATGTTCACTACCCTGGCCTTGCCTATCCAGTCAGCCTCCACTGGGACAGAAAATTCTGCTACATCTCTACATCAGGTGCAAATGGATTCAATCACTCCCCTGCTCACAGTTGAGACTTCCTGAATGAGTCAGTCAACCCTCTAAGGCTTGCTTTCTTCCAATCATGATCAGTGATTCACGCAGTAATACAGAGGGTGGACAGCTCTTACTTTTACACACTTTAAAAGTAAAATTGTGTGTGTGTATGTGTATATAAGGGAGGTAGGTGTGGCTTTGATTGTAATTTTTTTTAAGTGTGCCTCAGCAATCAGCCTTGGTTGGAGGATTTTGGGAAGAGAATCACAGAGAAAAGCCATTCAGAGCACCCTCCTGCTCTCTTTCTAGTTAGGTGAAATATACAGCAAATTCATAGTTGACATCTGTCTCCTTCCCTACCTCTGTTTCCCCTGTGTCAATACCTAGATTGTAAGACCCTCTCTGGGCAGGAACCTGTTTTTTTCACTGTATGCAAAGTGAAACATGGGTACATTAACAGTGTTGTGTGAATAATAACACTTAATAATAAGATGGATGTTTTTAAATCCTCAAGCACTGTGGCAGCTGGTGGGAGCTTAGAGACCATGCAGATGTATTGATTGTTACTTTGTTTCACACACACACACACACACACACACACACACACACACACACACACACACACACACACACACACACACACACACACACACACACACACACACACACACTTCAAGAAGCTCTGACTGGTATCATAGCCTCACAACAACCCTGCTAAGTAGATTAGGCTGTGAGACAGTGACTTGTCTAAGGTCATCCAGTGAGCTGAACAACAACACAATCCTGTGCATGTTTACTTTGAAGCCCCATTGTGTTAAATTGAACTTGCTCCCAAGAATGTATAGGATTGGAGCCTAAGTCCAACAAGCCAGTTTGTTCAACAATCCTGCTTCACAGTGGCTCAGGTGAAACAGAGAGAATTCTAGAGGTCCAACTTACTGGCAAACTCTCTTATTGCAGCACTAATGAACAGTGGTCCTAACAATCTTGTAAGCATCCCTTGTGGGGATAGACTGCATACCCACATTGCACTGGACCTTCTCTCATAATAGCATACAGATACTGCAACTATTCCCATGTTAGCCATGAGGGAATACAGGGAAGAAAGACAGGCTGAGCCCCTAGTGCCTGTGTGAACTCCAGGGATTAGATCTGCAACATAAATGCATTATTTGCGTGCATCAATGAACCAATGAAAAAACTGAATAGTAAAGTCTTTTTTGATCAGGGTAAAGTCTTTTCTCCTTTGGGTCTTTATTCCCAGGGTCTAACTTTTTGCCCTTGCAGGTAGGTAGCAGGGCCGTGCGGTGCAGGTGCAGCCGGTGAGGCAACCCTGCCCCCGAAGTCTGTGGAATAACAGCACAGACTTACCTAGTAATTGCATGCATGCTACCCGCTTACACCCAAGTAAGCAAGTAGCGCACGTGCACAATCACAAGGTAAGTCTGCGCTGCTATTCCGCAGACTTCAGGGGCAGGGTTGCCTCACCGGCCACGCCCACACCACAAGTCCCTGGTAGGTAGGTAGCAGGGATGTGGATCAAGTCTCTGACTCCAAGTCTCAAGTCAAGTCCCAAGTCTTTGGTTGCGAGTCCCTATCTATTTAATGGGGAAAATGGATGGGTGCAGTACTGGGGGGTGGGGGTGGGCTGGGGGCAGAACAGAGCTGGAGCAGTCCCTCCCTCCCACCCTCATGCTTGAATCCAAAAAACACTTAGAACTGAATAAGCCTTGCTTTCTCTATTGCCCCTCCACTCCCATCCACCACCTCCACTGTGCTTGTGCCTGCCTTCCTTTTCTTTGGCATCACAGTTGTCTTCTTCCTGGTTTACAGCGGCCAATATGGTAATGTATAGGGACTTAAAATTTGACTTGTCGTAAAAGGCTCCAAGTCTCGAGTTGAGTCTTTCAAATCTTTTAAGTCCGAGTCAAGTCATTGACGTGACTTGAGTCCAACTCGAGTCCGAGTCAATAGACTCAAGTCTACATCACTAGTGGCAGGCAGGCAGGCAGGCAGGCAGGCAAGAAAGAAAGATTACTGCTCTCAGAAGCTATTTTATATAGTATATATGGTATACTGTTAAGGGTTCAGATTACTGCTGTAATGAGAATCATGTATATGCATTAGATGAGTTAGAGATGTCTTTTCTTCACTCACAGGTGTTCGATGCACTAGCCAATAGGCTTTCTCCTGACAGTCCAGCGCATACCGGTCTTCCTTCTTTCGTTCTTTTCCTGTCCTGCAAAGCCAGAAAGATGGTTACAGTTCATCAAAGCACAGGACTACTGGAATCTCACTTACAATGCTCATGATAAGCAGCAAGCTGCTGCTTCTGAATTTACTGTCGTGATTTTGAAGTTTGGATTCAGGAATATTCTTCCACCCTTCCTCTCCTACACATGTGACTTTATGCTATAGTTCTGAAGCTGCCCATTAAATGACAGGATTAGAAGGGGCCAGAAGGCTCTTTGGCCCAATCTCCTGCGGTAGGGGAGCTTTGTATACCCATGTCCACCACAAATCAGTTAACAACCAACATTTCAGTGTGCTACAAGCAGACAGCATAGCATGTGAACTGTGATGAAGTGTCTGCAGGACAGAACCTATTGCGGGAGGCAAAGTGAGCAAACTATGGTCAGTGGTCAATTTGATTGAGGAAGGGGGGGATTCTTTTTTAGTCTCAAATATGACAGATTAGCTCTAGAGTGAACAACACCCATCCTCAAAATCATCCTATCATGGAAAAGACTAACAAAATTGTAGCTCACATTTACTCAGCTACCGCACAGGTAAATGAACTGCAACTTTGCCTCAGTAGCCAAACTAAGACATTCAACGTTTTCGTCTTTGACTTGGTCAAAGATATTTGATGGGGGCATAATTTTGCACACATGTAGTGATCACACTAAACAGACTGATATATTAATTCCAACATTGGAAATATTACTTAGTACAGTATTTTAAGGAGAACAAAGAGCTTTATATACATTAACAGCGCAATCCTGTCTAGCAGGATACAGAAGCGCAAATAAACAGGATTGGGCCTGCCCCGGCGCAGCCAGAGGTCTCCTCGGGGTAAAGGGACATTTGTCCCTTTACCCCGAGTAACGTGCCAGCTGCCCTGATGGGGCTAATCAGATATGCACCAGTTATTTTGCTGGCATACATTAGAGAGCCCCTTAAAACTGCATCCAGGCCCAGGAAAGGGGATAGGATATAGCAGAGGAGGAGGCCACCGCCAAGCCCTCCCCCTTCCCGGGCCTGGCTGACTAATCCCACACACCCCAGAATGCCCCGTTCCGCCCTCCCCACACCCTTTCACTGCCTAGCAGGCCTTATCTTCCTGCCGCAGGGCTGCTCTGCAGTAACCGAGAAGTGGCGCAAGTCTCTCCGCCGGCGCCGCTTACTCTGTGGGTGCCACAAATGTGCTGCAACACCCTAGACTGGTGGAGCAGTGCTCCACCAGTCAAAAAAGGAAACAGGGTTGCGTTGTAATTCAGTAATCTTTATAACACCCCTATAAGATAGACCAATATTACTATCCCCAATTGTAGCTAGGAGCTGGGGCTGAGAGTGATTTGCCTTGAGCCAGCTCATAGGTTCTTGGTTGAGGTGAGTCTTGAACACTTCTCAGCTCACACTCCTTGCCACAACAATACACTGACTCTTTAGAGTCACTGAAAGTCCCCTGAAGATGGATTTCGAAGTTACGCAGCTTCATTATCAGAAAAAGTGAAACTGGCCGAATTCACAGAAAGCTATACTAACACCTTTCAAGCAGACTGTGCAAACAGCCAACAACGTAGTTAATTGTACACAGAACTGCAAGTCAATTTAATGATGGTTGCAAACAAAAACAGCTGTAATAGGCATGATCCATGTCGATTTCTGAAGGTTCCTTTTTCAGGAAGGGGGAGAGGGGAAATAACTCTGACACTGAGAAACAAACAGCTGCTTACTGCTCTCCCCCATCACTAACATGACAGAGAGAAAACAAACACGTATTTGTTAAGAAATGTCTCACCTATACTGCTCCTTGGCCTGCATGATAACAAAGTCCCATTTGTGGTTTATTTTTTTGTTCAGCATGTTGTAATGTTCCTGGAAAAACAACAATGGTGAGGCAGCAATGAAGGCAGCAAGTTTCCATTTTGCTCTCAATGTCCAAAAGCATAAATAAAAGCCAGCAGCAGCAGCAGCAGCAGCTGCACTGGAGAAGGAGGTGGGACCACTGTGATCCTCATCCTGATGGCTTTCCTGGAAGGAGAGCCATTGGAATGAATACTGCTTCCTCTTTATCTCCTCCAGCTCTTCTTCAAAACAGGTCTGGCGCAGAGGATGCTGGGCGTCAGTCTTGAAGAAGTGCTGGGTGGCAGAGGAGGTAAGAGGATCATCATCATCATCACTGCCTCCACCTCTCTACTTCAGCTGCTGCCTGACACATCTTCAACACAGTCAGTCTTGGGAATGGAAGAGGAAGAGCAATGTTTCAGGCACCAGTCCAGCTTTGGCCAGAATTTACCTCATGTCCAGACATCCTACAGTGTGTGTTTCTATGTTCCTCCTCCAAATCATTGGCTGGGACAAGGAAACACTTGATCTAAAGATGTCAGGACAGGAGGCAAGAAGTGATGGGTAAGAACGGAACTGCTGCTTTTATTGGCAGCCCAGGGATTCTGACAAGTCGTTCCAATCCTCCTCACAGTCCCTAGTCAATCAGTTGATCTTTATCGCATAGTAAGAAATTCCTTACACATTCCAAAGGAAGCAGACTTCTGAGTCGGTCTACTGGGTCACCTAGTTCAGTATTGTCTGTGCTGACTGGCAGCAGCTCTCCAGGGTTTCAGGCCAGGGTCTTTCCCAGCCCTACCTGAAGACGCTACCAGGAATTGAACCTGAGACCTTCTGCATGTAAAGCAGCTACTCTACCATTGAGCTATGGACCCATCCCAAATATAACACGACTAGCCGATCAAAGCCGCAAAAATTGCGAACAATTCATCACTATCATATAAAAAATATCAGTTACATTTGAGAACACTGTAGTCTATCAGCTTTAGAATTTGTGGGTGAGTATTGGATACGCTTTGTTTCCATCTTTGTTGCAAACAAAGCTGCTTTAAATGTCATAAACCTGTCAGTGTTCTGTATCAAATAAATAAATAAATGTAAACTTTGCTCACATGGGACATTTTGGCAAGATATGTAAATTGTTCCTGTCTCAAGGATCTACACAATCCTTGAGACTTGTCTTTTTGAGCTATAAAGCATTATGTATCCAGATGGTGATATATAAATTAAACAAACAGGGCAATGAAATACATCATGGATTATGTTCTACATCTCCCTACCCACAAGGAGTTTCCATGTAAAAAATCTTACTGTAGTATCACCCAAATTTAACTGCTGTGTCCATCGTCTGAAAACAAAGAGCACAGAAGACTTGAAGATTCAAAGATTTTCAATCCAAAAGATTTGGTTGAATGTGTAACTAATGTGTAGGGAAACAATAAACCAAGATTCTAGAAACCTGACTGCTTACCAGATTTTTTTGCCACTCAACATTTGATAATTAGGATTTTGAAAATGCCTTGAGTTTCAGTGGATCTTGATTCATAGGAACTCTTTGGCAAAGTTGCATCTATTCCAGTTCTCATCTATCTGAGCTAGCTAGGAATTACAGGTACTCAGTAATTCCATAGTTGCATAGCACTAGGCAAAATGCACTGAGCCAGCGGGTGGCGCAGTGGGTTAAACCACTGAACCATGAGCTGTCGATCGAAAGGTCAGCAGTTCGAATCCGTGCAACGGCTCCTGCCAACCTAGCAGTTCGAAAGCAAGAAATTGCAAGTAGATTAATAGGCACCGCATCAGTGGGACGGTAACAGCGTTCCATGCGCCTTGGTGTTGAGTCATGCCGGCCACATGAACATGGAAACGTCTTCAGACAGCGCTGGCTCTTCAGCTTTGAAACTGAGATGAGCACCGCTCCCTAGAGTCGGACACGACTGGACTTAATTGTCAAGGGATACCTTTACCTAGGCAAGATGCATAGGCAAAAGCTTGCATAAGAAAGTAGAATACCTTCCTACCTTTTCATATTCTTCTAGAATTCCTTTCCTCTTAATATTTTTCTTGGCTAAGTAGATTGCTGGGAATGAAAAAAGCAGATATACTATTTGCACATTACTGAACCCCAAAACATGAAATTAATGAGATGATCCCCATGACAGAAAGCTACCTAGTACAGCATCTTTCTCAGAGAGACCCTGTTATTGATGCATCCACATTACATTTTTAAAGGGAACAGAAATGCATCCAGTGTATGTATAAACTATAGAGTCCACTTATGCTGGTTCTTCCATCCTATACACATTCCTGGCTTGTTTCTGCCAATTCATGGCTGTGACACACCGCATGCTGCGCGAAGCATCCGAAAGCATCGGGAAGTGGCGCAAAGAGTGCAGTGTGTCCTGCACTCGCCTCCTTCGCGTGGCAACATGCGTGAGCTGCGGTGCTGCGCGAGAGGAGATGGAAAATTTGAACTTTGCCAAATCAGTGGGCGGGTTCACTGCTGTGGGGCAGGATGCGGAAGGAAGCGAACAACCAATCAGAATCGAGTCTGAAAAGATTTGATTCTGATTGGCTAAAAAGATGGAGAGGGAGAGAGAGAGAGAGCAATTCAAGGCCCGCCCCCCAGGTCTGTATAGACGGGAAACGGCACGATGCAATGCGAAGGCAGTCTTTGTTTTACTTCGCACCACGCCGTGTGTGGTGTGTCACTCACAGCCTTCACATTGTAGGTGTGGTACCAATCTGGACTATATGGTGATAGCAATGGTACCAGTGGAAACTTAGACAGGGATGGGGAGAATATTTCCAAATGTTCCACGCCACTTGTGTTTGAAATGAACAAAAGCAGTGTTAGCTGGGAACCCAGCATGCACTGCTTCTGCTCATTGCAAACAGAAACAACACTCAGCAAGTCAGAAGAGGATCAAAGCTCCCAGTGGAGTGTCAGGCTGGAAAGGGAGGTAGACAGACAGGCTGGGGTTCGTTTGTTTGCTGTCCCTCAAAGCGTGCTGCTCCACACAACTGTTTCAGGTTGTTTCACGGCAAGACCAGCTCTGCTTCAAACATTATTTTTGTTGCCCTTTTCTGTACCTTTTTCAGTTTTTTTTTTCATATTGCCTTGAACATTGCAAAGAATACAGGAAGTAGATATAATACACCTGCAGAATCTCATTCAATAATGGCCCTTCTTTCTTGCATTATGACTTGGACTTGCCATAAAAATTCAAGAACAGTGATCTGTCTTTGTTTTAGAGGGCGGGCGTGGGTGGGTGGATTGGGCCTGAGAGGGGGGAGGGGGAGGGACCGGTGTCCATGTTAGACACCGTATCCTATCCCCCCTTCCAGGCCACAAGCCCCAACACAGGGCTGCTACAGAGTTGGTGGAGAACCAAGTAGCCCATTGCGGCAGCTGAGGGTTTACCCGGGGTAAGTGGGCAAATGCCTGCTTATTCCGAGTAGACCTACAGCCTCTCCCTTCCCCAGATAGGATTCAGTGTGGGCCACGTGGGCCACGCTGAATCACCTACGCCAGGGAAGATAGGATTGGACTGCCCATGGAATTTGGTTTTTTTACTGTTTTCCTTTGAATGGCAGATCCTCATGCCATATCACTCCACTCAGTTTCAAAAGAGGTTTTCTAATCAGCTTGAAGGGGGGGGGGGTCTGTCACCTGAGAAACAGAAGCCCAAAGATCCCTTGGGAGTGCTGAATTAGTTGTATGGTTTTTGGGGTCTAAGTAACCTCCATCAACTAACCTCCAACACTGGAAACACAATCCCTGGCCAAAAAAAAATATAGTCCAATTCAAAGCATGATTATATTACCAGAAAAATGTATAAAATGTGAGGATTTGGTATACAGATGGCTGTCTTAACAGTCAATGTTCTTATCCCACATCATCACACCATTTATATCTTAGCACTGCCGAGAAATATATTGGCACCAGTGTTTAAGAACTGAAGTAAATAGTGGGAAATTTCTTCAATTGCTCTGGCTCAACTGGACTGCGGATCAGATTGTAAAGGTTCCAAGCCTAGAAAAAGCCTGACTGGAAAAAAACAAACCCCGGGAAGCATTTCAAGGAAGAATCGGTGCATGCAGGAAGGATTAAGCATCCACCTCCTACCCACTGATGCTCTCCTGCAAATTCCCTCCCCGATCCCTCCCTTGAATTCACATTAAGTAGCATGTACATATTTGAAAAACACATGTTATAACCTGTAGTTGTTCCCTGAGTATTATCTGTGAAAACCCAGTTAACAGATCCTTAAGTTTTTAACTCCCACTCTACTCTCACTGAGGACTGAATTACATCTGATATAATTCATGTATAGACTGAACCTCTTCAGACTGCAGATGAGGGATGGCATTTTTGAATGCTCTTCTATGTCAAAAACTCCCTGCCTGCGCAGTGGCATAGCCCAGGGGGGTACAGGGCCCCGGGTGCCGTACCTGTGGGAGGTTTAGATCCCCAGCTTCAATCAGCTGTTGGGCACTAGATTAGCACTTTGCTGTATAGCGCCGATTCTGGCACACACACGGAAATAAAGAGAACATGAATGGTGCACAAAACACCATTAGCAGATATTGAAAAGGAAACATTGGGTTCCAACTCCATGTAAAATTAACGTAGAGGAAAGGAGCATTTGCAAGAGAGAATCAGTGAATGGGAAGGGTTGTTCAACCCTGACTTTACTCAGCAATTCTTCCATACAAATCCCACCCCTGCAGCTTTCGTATTGTGTTTTTATTTCCCAGCTGGACTCCAACAGTGCAAGAAGTTCAGCCTTAGGGAAAAACAGCCTGCATCACATTTACAGGCAAGAATCAGCGAGTGCAGGAAAAGTCAAGTGTTTTCTCTCCTGCTGATCCCACCCTGAAAATCCTTCAGATTCACCCCTGCGTTTGGACTAACTGGCAGACATTTTTAGGAAATATGTGCTTGTTGGTCCAATGTACAGTTCTACAGTATATAAGCAGGGCATATATTCTTCTATATAACATGTGCAGGACTCGGAGTATCCAACAGTATTTGCCTTTCTTTTTCATGAAACAATAAGCAGACCTTTCAAAGCTGAACACAAACTTGTGCTAGAGCAAATGCAAATTTCACCTACCTTTTCTAACCCCAATTTTTGTGTATGCCTTCATTCATAATAAACACACACTGATGAAACCATGTCTACATTGCAATATACATACATCTTATACATACATCTTATGCAATCTTGGACCTCTGTCTATACCAGGGGTGGCCAACCTTCCACCATTAAGGCTACTGTGTTCTTAAGAGTTGTGTAGAAGACAGAATCTTGGCAGCTGCAAGTGCTGATGGTGCCGCTAAAGCAGCTGCACCTGCTGAAATGCCCTCACCTATGCAGCCATTTAAAGGGCCAGCATTCATGTTGAAAGGTTGGCTACCACTGGTCTATACAAATGTTAAGTAATATGAGAAAGCCTTTACTGCCTTGAAGTTTCACCAAAAAGGCAGAGAGTGCCTCTCAAGTTTTATCACTTACCATAGTCTGTGTCTTCTGCTGCCCATTGCTGGGTTGGCCAAAAGTAGGGTGTCTGCAGGAAGCAACACAGCACAAAGAACAAATTATCAATCAGTAGCTTAATTAGATTCTCCTAAATCAGTCTACTAGCTGGTATATCCATTAATGGCCGATTTCAAGTGCAATTTCAATAAACACAGTGGGTCACCAAGTTTCGGACATCTGAGTTACGGATGGCCACACCTGTGCTTTCACACTGGGGCAGTCCGTCCACTGTGGTGCTTTTGCACAGGCATGATAGCACTGGGCCAGCAAGAGCCAGCTGTTTTGCTCAACATACATTCTGACTTCCAAACAGACCTCCAGAATGGAACTGGTACATATCTTGGGACATCCAGGCCAATCCTATGGGCCTGTTGCGCTGGCGTACTACCAGGTACACCAGCGTATATCCCCACTGGCATGGTGGCCTCTCCTCCGGGGTGCACAGCACTGCTGCCACTGCAGCAGCTGGAAAGCCATGAGGCAGCAGTTGGAAAGTCATGCGCCATCAGTAATGTGGCGCAGGTCGGCCACCAGTGGGGTTCTGCCAGTGGAGGGGCAGGAATCAGGATGGAGATCATGGTGGATTGGGGTGGGAAGAGGGGATTGTGGTGGCAGTGGCATTTGCTGCATCTCAATCCCCTGGCCTGGTCCGGACACACCCCCAACAGGATCCTCAGAGCTATACCAGCAAAAGAGCTGGCACAAATCTGGGAAATCCCATCCGAGAACACATGGAGACCGACATGAAGGTACGTTTTGCCCCTTCTTACCTTTCCCAACCAGCCTCATCCCCAGACAGTGGGTTGGATGCAGTGGCCAGTGTGCCGGTGGCCCTGTATCCCTCGCACTATCAAAGTCACCTCCCTCGCTGTTTGACAGCCGCTGAAGGAATCCCAAATGCCCACTGTTTACAGCCTGTTCTCTAACATAACAGCTAAGGCCCATCCAACTCATAAAAAGTAAAGATGGAGATGGGAGGATTCCTGCACCGCTCCACTCTCCCATTATTCAGAGCTGGCATCATTTTTTTCCCAGCTGTTGCTGCCGGCCAGCCACACTACATGGCCCACCTGTCATAAACCGTGAGGCCCTAGCTCTCAGCCAGAGAGGAGAGAACCCCAACTCTGGGTTTACTTTGTTCCAACAAACAGGGATAGGCTGCCACCACCTGGGGTATACCAGATCACTCAGCCCCCAGGCTCTGAGGATCTCTAGGCAAAAGGATGTTGCAGGGCTGGCCTTCCTCAACTGGAAGAAGCCAAGCCACAAGGTTGTAAGTCAGCTCACGCTGCAGTAGCAAAGGCAAAGCGGTATTAGGCTGGATTTAGCCTACTCAAGTTCCCAGTACTCAATAAGAACACGCTGCTGAAATATACTGAATTTATTTAAGATATCTTATAGGACTATGCATACATAGATTTAGAAGGAATTTAAGAACAAAGGCTTGACACAAATATGAACAGACAACAGGAATAAAACAATAAAACTTACTCCTAAAAGCTAAACATTCCCTAACGCTCACTGTTAGTATCTGACCCAGCCCAAGATTAGTATTTTACCAACCCAGTGCTGGGGAAGGCAAGTGTCCATGACGATGTTCCATGTCAAAGTGAAGCATGGTAGGTGCTCACGATCCAGGATGCGAGAGAGCTACCCCATGACTGAACAACTTAAATACTTTTTTGAGAGGTGCTATGATTGGTAGGTCAGTCACCCCATAGAAGGTGGATCCATTCAATTCCTTCTAAGGGATTACGTAACCTAATGCTCACCCCCTCCCAACTGGGAGATGTACAGGTGTCTCTGGCTAATTGGTGTTAGCCTTGAGTTTATCTTGTTCCCAGGCAGACAGAGAGTTCTGTCATGCACAGACGGCATGGCCAGTGCCATAAGCAATAACGAGTTATCACGTATACCCTGTAGGCCTCCGAGAATTTGGACCGTACCCAATTACTATGCTGCAAGGCAGTTTCTGCACATCCTGTTCAAAATGGAGTCTGAGACAGAAGTGGATTTGCTTTTAACATCACACCATCTGCATCGGAGAGTTCCTCAGTGCCAAAGGACATTGTAATTCATGTCATTAGGGTGAACATGCTTGTTTTCTTTCCTAATTAGGAACCGCAGAGGGATCTGGATTGAGACCATGGTGTGGGGTGAAGAGGGCTTTGACCTTTGCTCAAATCAGTCACTGCCCAGATCAAACCCTCCCGCAACCACTTTTTGACTTGGTAAAAAAACCAATGAGCATTTTCCGCCTAGGGGAAATAACAGTGGAAGGGAGCCACCTGTCAGGTATGTTATAGAAGTTGTCTGCTCTGGGCAGAGGGCTGGGCTAGATGATCTCCAATGTTCGTTCCAGTTCCAGTTCTAACATTCTCTAAGTCCATTCTGGGAATGTAAAAGTTGTGTGTACCAAACTCAGTGAGGACAAGTAGAGATAAAGTAGAGGGGAGAGGAGAAATGGCAAAAACAAAGACTGAAGGGAGAAGGAATCTGTAGAGTGGGGAAAGAAAAAAAAAGGTAATAGAGGGGGATGCAGAGAGAAAAAAGGGGTGACGTGGGGGATTATTGTGGTGCATAGAGAAGAGAGCAAGAACCTTGGATCTATACCACCACTATTTGAGGGTAATCACACGATATAGGCATTTTTCTGTAGCTGCATTGAGGCTTTGTAAACTCACTCCCTAGGCCTAGGGAGAATCGCCTGTCCCCTTCTCGACTGAATTTACAGACCAATCCTATTCGGACACTGTGCTGTTGATGCACCAACACTGGGGTGACATCTACCATATCCTAAGCCCGTCCTGCCAATGCCACACTGATGACGCACACTCACAGGTACAATAACGGCTATATGCCAAGCCTGTCCTGGCAAAGCAACGCTGGCACAGCCCTTCCCAGTAACACCCTCAATGTCCATAGAAACACTGACACAGCCCATTATCCATGGAGCAGCATCCTGATATCAACACATCATCGCCGTGAAGTCTGTGTGACATCGCTGTGATGTCAGCACGTGATCTTCATGATGTCCATGACATGTGTCATTGGTGTGACACAATAAGTGGACAATGCTGGGGGGACACCCCCTGCCAGCCATTAGAAATGACTAACATAGCAATAGGCATCACTCTTCCTCATCCCTCCCACATATGCACACCAATCTCCTCCCTGTTTTGGCCTCTTCACCGGCGGAGTTGCATTGGCATCCATGTGACATCCAAGCTACATCAGCATGGCGTTTTTCAGGTTTTGCACCAGCGTCCGTGGTGCATCCACCGACAGAGAGGATTCTACACTGGCGGGGCTGTCATTGTGCCAGCATATGTGGAGATACATTGCCATATCTTGAGGATAGCCGTATCTTGAGGACAGGACTGGGCTGTTAAGCAACAGGTAAAACTATATTCCACAAAGCCTTTAAGGAGGCAAAAGGACAGCAGTCCTGCCCCTGTGTTAAGTTTGTTGTTATTGTTATGCGTTCTGCACTACTGCTGTGCCCTTGTGATGATTTCATTTAATTTTTTATATTGTATTTTATGTAAGCAGCTGTGTGGATCATTTTGATGGAAAAGTGGCATATGAAGTTTAAACAAACAAATAGCTACACTAACTCCACACCACAATACATATCAGGCTACTTTCTCATGTTGTATCTGTTTTGACTATCACTTCACTGACCTGAAACCTGTAGAGGCTGCCGTCTGGTCTGAGAGTGAGATTCTTTGGTTCCTGAAGAGGATAGATGTATCCATACTTGACAATTAAACTTCCCAGGTTGAGTGCCTCTAAAAACAAACAGGTCAGCAGCTTTCATTGGTACATACAGAGTAAAGCCAAACACTCAGAAGCAAATCACTATTCAAAATTCAAGAGCTCTGTTCAGAAGTTAGTGTGAAAGTACATAGAGGAGAAACAGGATCACAGCTCCTGCCCATACAGATATTTGGCACAATGTCCGAAAGAACCTACGCATCTTCAAACTGTTCTTTCAGGTCTTCTTCTGAACGTATATGTGGGAAGGGGTCAACAGGCACAACCCTGCTCCCCCTTGTACATGCATTCAGATGACCATCTGAACAACACAAAGAATTCAAATATTCTCAAAAAAATGGTAAGTCTGCGCAGGTGCCCCAGCCCCTTATACCTTTTCCCCAAATGAGGTGGGGAGGAAGGGGCAAGCCCAGTAGGGTACTCCCTTTTGGTTAGATAGCTTGGGAATGACCTGCTTAGGAGGGAAGTGAGCCAGAAATCTGGTCTTGTGCTCGCTTGCTGCCTCTGAACAACTAGGATCGGGCATACAGCAAGCAGGTCCTTCTTAGTCCCAATGTCTTATCTTTGTCTTCACCTTTAGCTTCTGGTCCCTCTGTACTCTTCAAAGTCCCCCATTTTTTAATTCCCTCAATCTCTCTGTGGTCTTTCCTCCGCCTTCCCCTTTCTGTCTCTCTGTCTGTCTCTCAATCGTCTCCAGCCATGTTTCTTCCTTCCCCTCCATCCCAGCTCCTGACACTTTTAAGGCCAGCTGCCTCTGCTGGCTCCACCCCTTCCCAATCAGCCAGCCCATCTGCTATCAACTCTGCACCCGCAATGATGTCATCTCCAGGTGGCTCAGAGTCAAGTGGATGGCCAGAACAGCCCCAGGTGAGTCACGCGGCTCTGCAGGGTACAACAAGACTCCACAGTCTGTCAAAGCACTAGTTGGTTTTGTGCCCCTACCCACCTTCATTGGTAATCTGCAGGCGCTGCATAATCCACTGTAATATATCAGAACCTACAATGCAAGGACAATAGGAGACAGTGTAAATCAGAAGCAGTGGGTATCTCAGAATACTTCATGTTACGACCTGCCATCTGCCAGCAGTAACCATCTCTTACATAGGCCTTGAAAGAACTGCATAACTTCTCTCCTGAGCCATGGCACACTAAAATCAGGCTGAAGACAGAGAACAGTGTTTTCAGATAGTTGAAGGTGGCTTGAAAAAGGGATCGTTGCTCACTGTGTGTAGACTCATGCAGCTTTCGCTTCTGATGAACACATTTGGCGGGTTTTTATACCGTTCCAAAAACCTCCAAAATATGTTTGGCCAGATGCACCAGAGGGATAAAAGAAATATGCAAAACCTCTTTCAAGCACTTTAAACTCTCTTAAGAACTATTGCCGGCCTCCACTCTCAGAGCGGATGTTGTGTTCTGCATTTTTATTAACAGCAGCCATGATGATCCATAAACACAGTGTAAGAGGCAGAGCCAAGACTTACAAAATGTTGCACAACATTTCCATATACGTATCTGAACTCTGCCGTCTCAAAAAAAAGTAACGCACAGTGTTTCTCCAAGCTTCTTCTCTACTACAGCTGTCACCTACAAGCGGTCAGACAAACTCTTCTCCCACAACAGGCTCTAGCTGCAAAAGTCACCACCATGAAACCCAGGAGAAACACAACTGGCTACATGGTTATCAATGCATTGCAGCAGAGGAGGGGAAGGGGAGTCAACCCTTCCCTGGCTGCTGTGACTGGAGGGACCCAAGGAGATATACAAGTCTAGCAGTCAAGGCAAGATAGTTAAGGTGGAAGGAAATGTTCTGCTCCAGCTAAGAAGAAGCTGCCCTCCCTGTGCAGCCTGCTGCCTCCTCACCCCCTGCATCATAGCAAATGGATTGCCAACTTTTGATTTCAAAACTACTGGCTCCCTGTGCAGGGTCAAGGGTGAAGTCAGTTGTAAACTGCCAGGTCCTATGTAGAGCTAGGGCAGAACTTAGAGGCAGAGGAAGGGCAAAACTGGTTGGGTCAGAGGTACAGAGTTCAAAAGCACACCGAGACCAGTTTTACTCCACAGTCATCAAAGAACCAATGCGAATCAACCTGTGTGACAGTTTGAGTCGAGGTATGCTACAGTGCCCACACTCTGAAATAAAATATTTGTGACTTGGTCTCATTTTCTCCTCCTAATGAAATTCTTCTGCAAGACCGCAGGTTGAGCTGCCTGTTCTCTCTATGGTATTTTTAAATATTTAAAATATTTAAATATATTTAAGGAACACACTACTATTGTGTTTCTAATTATCTAAATCCACCCGCACTCTCTGCTTTGTAAAATCTCATCTTCCTGGCAGTTCTCAATGCATATGGCTTTACTGCATATTTTCTCTGGAGATTAACACCATTCAAATTTGCAACCAAAAGGTTAAATCATAACCTAATGCAAGGGGAAACAGAAACTGAATTGTGTGCTCCTGACAAGGTGACTCATTGGGAACACATTAAGTATTTTCTGCATGAAAAAGAAGGGGTAAAGTAGTCACAGATCATGCAATTCAATTACAAGACTTGCTTGTAAATTAAAATGAAATACGAAAGAAGAATTCAGATTTCAAAGACTGGGGATTGTAACTTGGGGAGTAAGAAAGTATGCATGAAACTAATTTGAAAGGACATGTTACCTTTTCAGTTAAGCTACTGGTATATTCTCTACTGATTTGTAGCAAAATAGTACTGTTCGTATGAGCAAAAATGGTAACAGCACTCTTAGTTCTAAGGTGTCCCCCCCCCCCACACACACACAAGAACCCAGTTTTTGTATAGATTAATTTGTCGGGAAAATGGAGTGATGGTTATTTTTAATCCATATTATTGATTAACCTAGAATTAAGCCCTCCCCCAGCTCTTCCATTTCATTTGTATTTTGCGTTAGAACTACGAAGTTTTAAACAGGGCAAGGCTTTAGGAATGCACCATTCCCTGATCATATACTAATCTTTGTCTCCAAAGAGTATCTCAAGATGCAGATTAAAATGTTAATCTTCCCTGACATTATACTGATTGCCTGAGACTTGCACCAGCAGCCAGGAGCTCTTATCCCCACTGGCTGCTTCCTGAAATAGATGAAATTAAACGATTAACCTGTCACTCACAAACCTGACCTTGCACACGCTCTTCTCCCTGAAGAAGTGACACTCATTGGGTTTATTTTCAGAATCCTGAAGAAACCCCATGAGTGGAGCTGTCCTTGTGTATTCCAGAGGCAAATATGGCCTAAGACCTCCAAGTCTGCCTCTCCTTAAATACATATAAACTTCTTGTTAAATCACCAGCATCAGATCAATAAAATGCAATACTGATAAGTATATAACTTATCAGTTATAAACTGCAGTATAAACTGCAAAAATGTTTACACGGTAAGAAATGTAGCCATGATTTATAAGTGGGAAATCATGCACCTCTATTCCTATGCACTTCTATTCAGAAGTAAGTCCCACTATGTTCAGTCAGTGGGGCTTACTCCAGAAAAGTGTGTATAGGATTGCATCCTTGGTCCAAGATAAGCGTGACTTCATACATGTTATAGCATTTGGTGATGGCAGACATTTTCATGTGAATGCAGACAATTCCCAATGAATGTTGTAGATTAACAGATCCACATTTCCCCAGTTTTCAGGCATACAATAGGGAATCTTGACAGTCATGCTTTAGATGATCGTCAGCATTCACTGGTGTATCTCTGAGTTTTAAGAAATTCACAAAATATTTAGAGATGGTTAATTCTCACATAGGATTCTCAATATTCACCAAATTTTGGATATTTGTTGTAAATTACTAACCTATATATCTGTGTTGAGAAAAATAATGGATGCCCAAAACAAAACTTGAGAATAAAATCAGGCAGCAGCAACATAGGCCACATAAGCATACAGGAGAAATTCATTACCTTCCCAAAATGACTGATTTGTTTATGAATCTACACTGGCATTCACTTTCAAAAATGTCATTTGGTTGACTGGCCACTTCCCCAATAACTAGTTGTGAAGAGAATATGAATGTGCCCATTCTGTATATTAATTGTGAAGCCATCTTGACAGTTAAAAGTCATCTGGAGTGTAAGATGAGTAGGGTCAATGACTGTGTCTTCTATACTGAGAGCCATTCTAAACAATCAATAAGTACAGTGGGCCCTCGGTACCCCTGTGACTACCTAAAACCATGTTAAATCAAATCCGCAGTGTGTGTGTGTGTGGGGGGGGGAGACGTCGACTGTCCCACAGTACCTCATTTTTCAGCTGTGCCAGGCCCTCTGCTGCTTCCCGACTCCCATGCGCCTTGTAGCTACTCCGTCGGGACCAGAAGTAACTTTTGATTGCTTTTTTTTTTTACTGTTTGCTGCAGCTTGGAGTAGTTAGAAGGCACATGGGAGTCGAGAAGTGGCAGTGGGCCTGTCGCAGCTGAAAAATAAGGTATTGTGATGCCACCTCCCACCCCCCAGTGGGACTCTACTTCCAGGGTTAGCCATCCGTGTTGAGTTAAATCTGCGTTGAGTTAAATGAGGAGGGCCGACTGTACATAGTTTTTGTGTCTTTGTTTTAAACAGGGAATCCAGATATCTTTCCTGGATGCAGATTTTCTGTTGTGGGAATCTTGCAGTTTTTTTTAGCATGCTGACACTGAAGTCATTCCATTGAATTCAATGGGACTACTAACCAGCTGTCTCTGTCTGAGAACCAATCATTTCTGAATTCCTGGCTTCCTTCCTTCCTGGCTTTTGACACAATCTCACATATGGCCTAGGAAATCCAGGATGCTTCACACAGCTGTTTTCCCCCTACCTGAAGGTAACTTTCTGGGTCATTTAATGGTAAAAGGCTATATGGTTCAACATGCATTCTGCCTGAGAACTCACACTAATTTGGCAAGCTTTAAAAACAATAAGTTTCCCTAGGTTTGCAAGATCCTTGTCCAGAGACTGAGGCTATCGCTTTAAATGCTCTGACTCTGAGGCACCACATCAGGATGCAGTTACTGCAGAACAACAAAGAAACAGGGTGGGAGGCTCAGGGCCGGCCCATTCATGAAGCCAACTGGTTGCCTCAGGCAGCAGATTGGATCTCTGTCCACTTACTTGCCCCCACTGCTCCTTCTTCTCCTCCCACCCGTTGGATTGGAAAAGGAAGAGGGGGGTGAAGAAAGATTGTGGAGAGGAGAAGAGTGCTGAGCTAGAACATCAGAGAGTGGGAGAAGAGGCTGGCACATCATTAGGCAAATTGGGGGTGGCATTTGACATGCAGCCTCAGGTGCCAGAAGGTCTTGGACCAGCCCTGGGAAGGCTTAATAGCTGTTATCTACACTAGGCATTTAGTGTCAGTCTCTGGGTGAAGACCTGGCAACCCAGAGTTCATGAACTCCCATTGGACCAATGAGAGATGAAACTATCATTTTAAACCAGGTTCCAAGAGGCTCTAGCTGGGAAAAAAAAAATTTTTTCCTTCAGTGAATCCAGTCCTCAGGCTGTAATTTTAAGCACATTTAACTGCAAGAAGGTTCCACTGAATTCAGTGGCAATTTGTTTAGCAATGGTGTGCAATTCCTAATTTAGTTCCTTCATTTAAAAGATTACCGTATTTTTCGCACGATAAGACGCACTTTTTCCCCCAAAAAACATAGGGGGGAAAAAGTGTGCGTCCCATCGTGCGAAGCCTTAAAAAAATACTTACGGGGCTTTTCGTGGAGGCCTGCACGAGCCTCTGCAGGCCTCCCCGATCTTCAGTTTGGCCGAAAACAGCGATTTTCGGCCATTTCCGGTTTTAGCGAAAAGCGGAAATGGCCGAAAATAGCCGTTTTCGGCCGAACTGAAGATCGGGGAGGCCTGCAGAGGCTCGCGCAGGCCTCGCCATCTTCATTTCGGCCACTGTGCAGGGCTTCTGGTCGTGTCCTGGGACTGGGCTAAGTTCCCAGGCCCAGGACGTGACCTGGGAGCCCTACGCAAACATCGCAGCAACTGCGATGTTTGCGCAGGGCTCCTGGTCGCATCCTGGGCCTGGGCTAAGTTCCCAGGCGCAGGACGCGACCTGGGAGCCCTACGCAAACATCGCAGCAACTGTGATGTTTGCACAGGGCTCCTGGTCGCGTCCTGGGCCTGAGCTAAGTTCCCAGGCGCAGGACGCGACCTGGGAGCCCTACGCAAACATCGCAGCAACTGCGATGTTTGCGCAGAGCTCCTGGTCTTGTCCGGCGCCTGCGCTAAGTTGCCTGACGCTGGACGCGATCAGGAAGCTCTTCCTATTCGCGTCCAGCATCAGGCAACTTAGCGCAGGTGCCGGACGAGACCAAGAGCCCTGCGCAAACATCGCAGTTGCTGCGATGTTTGCGTAGGGCTCCCAGGTCGCGTTCTGGGCCTGGGAACATAGCCCAGGCCCAGGACGCGACCAGGAACTGTACAGCTGGGGAAGAAATTAAGAGGTACTACTAGCAAGGGCAAAAGAAGGAGGTCGGTGTTTTTATTTTTTTAATACATTTTCTCAAGCATATGATTTTTCCATATGGATGCATATTTTTTTCAAAGAAATAGAGCTTTGTATCTTTTTTAAAAAAGCAAACATCCCCTTGTTATGCCCCTCTAAAGATCTCACAGCTAATATAGTTTTATAACCAGTCATGTCATGATTGTAGAAAAAACTCTAGAAGCAATCTCTTTAGAAAAAATGTTTCTATCTTATATTTCTTGACATTTTCCTCTCCACTGGTTGAAGCATTAGTCTTCAAAAAAGGATCTATGTTGTGATGGATTAATTTGCTTCTTTTTGTTGCCTGCACGTGATCATGACCACAATTCAAAGAGCTCAATTATGTGTGCCATGGCTACTACTGTATGCTCAGCAGATCTCGATCTCTCTCTATCACAAACTACTTTTGAATTTAAGTTCCAAAACTGGCTTGCTCACACAGTGCATGAGAGATACAGCTAAAGGAGTGAAAAAAAAAATCAAATGGACATGTGTTGTTTATTGAGAATCTCTGTGATATGAATTGACCAGAGTCAGCCGACACTTGAGAGCAGACAAAGAGCACTTGATTTTTTTAAAACGTATTTTTAGCTCCATATGACGCATGCGTCCTATGGTGCGGTGCGTCCTATGGAGCGAAAAATACGGTAATAACCCAATAAAACAGCTCCTTATAAAGACATTGAGAAGCCACCGTGAATCACTGTTCTATTTGCCCCTTTCACTTGTGCCTGCCAATTTCAGCTGACTTGAAGGACAGCTTTATCTTCTGAGAGGAGGGCTTGGTACGTACAAACAGCAGCAAAATGTTTACAATATGCTCTGGATAATGGTTTTTTTACAAGAGCGTAAGAAAGGTATTGATAGTGTGCTTCCAGTGCTCCAGTGAGTGTAGCTCGCAGGCACCAAACAAGAGCACATTTGTTGCCGCAGATGGCAACGACAGATTCAAAACATCAAAGCACCGCTACCTGCCTATTTCTTAGTGTGTTTGAGGGAGGGCAGCTGTAAATAAGCATTTGCTCTTCTTCAGCAAACCCAGAATAATGTCCTTCTCTTGAATTTGCTTTCTCCCTCTGGTGTCAGGATGACAGTCACAACTGCCTGAAAGCACCTCCCCTTGTTGTGACTGCCTCCCCAGCACCAGAGACAGAAATAAAGTGATTATTCATACCAGATGATGTCATATCAGAGAGATGAAAAGTGGCTGGTGTTGCCTTATGTTGCATGCTATTGTCAGAAGGTCTCTTACCAGTCATAGCATGAGGGATGTTGGTGATCATGACCTTTTGAGTGTGCATTTTGATGCCAGAATTCGAATCCTGCATCTCCAGCAACAGAACTTCAAGCTGCAAGTTATAGCAGATACATGTTAAGAATAAAACAAAATGGAAAACAAGAAGAATGGCATGAGTATGAAAACTAAAGTTGAGGATAAAACAAGAATCCATGGAGTTTATCAACTCTTGCTGGGTCCTTTATCCAAACATGACTAGATATTATGTGGTGCATGAATTTGGAAGTGGGAGCACTCTAGTGGCTGTTACTGCTTATAGTTGCTACTCACCAGGAACAAATTGCACTGACAGTAACAGAGGCGTAGCTACGCCATCGACACAACAACCCCCCACGTGACACCGAAAGCCCTGCCCCCGGGGGTGTGATGTCACTGCCGCCACGCAAAAACACAACCCCCCACGCGTGTTTTCGCCGTCTTTTCTGGGACGTATGGAGCCAGGGAGAAAGGGTGGGAGGGCCGATCCTCCCGCCCTCCCAGGCTCCGTGCGGCCTAAAAAAGGCCGTGAAAATGCTGAGGGTGTGTGCTTTTGCACTGCGGCGCCACCGAAATTCAGCAGTGACGCAGTAGCAGTGCACCCCCTCCAGAGCTAGACACCCCCGCCACCCTGAGGCCCACCACCACCACCTGCCCGCCCCCCAACGATGCCACTGGACAGTAAGGCTTTGCTATTCGTTGCTTTGCTATTCTCTTATGGGGACAATTTTAAGGTGGAGGGTATAACCTATTAACGCCTAAACAGAGATCATCTACTCCCATGTGCCCCATTACAATCTCTGAAGCTGCTCCCTCTTAATGACATGATCTGTGCCTCAGGTGAAGTCAGCAATTGCACGAAGAGAGATGTTCTTAGGGACTATCGCTCAGTTATGTTACTCCCTCCCACTGCTGACCTGCCAAAGTCCGAGCCTGAGCACCTTTCAGGAGCATCGCAAGATCTAGCTTTTGGGGTTCAGGGTCAAGTTGGGAAAGAAAAAAGAAATGTAATCAATTTAGAACAAATGTTATTCTCTTTGGGAGAGGGCAGTTTATAAAGCTAAATCAATGAAACAAGTAACATAAAATAAATCAATATTTTCTAACCAGACATGAAATCCTACACAATAGTCCAAAGTGTACAGTACTTCAGTAGGGTTTGAAAAGCAGCCTTGGGCAGCCCAATCCTACCCAAGGATCTGCCGGGCGGCCAAGGTTGCCCGCCGGATCCCGTGCTCTGCCGCGGGCAGTCTCCCGCCTCGCCGAAAGTCTACTCGGGGAAGGGGACACTCGTCTCCTTCCCCGGGTGTAACTGGCGCTGGGGCCGATTGGCCTCCTCAGAATTCTGCCAGCGAAATCGCTGGCAGAAGTTGGAGGAGGCCATGCAACGGCCCAGTCGTGCTGCAGGGGATAGGATTTGGCCAAAGCCGGCCCCGGCCCCCTCCCTTTGCCCCCGATCCACCCCCCACCCGCTGGATCCTTACCTGGGTCCGGCGGCGGTCCTTCGGACGCTCGGTCGGCAGAGCTGGGGAGGCCGACCTTGCGCCAGCCTTCCCTGCTCACGAGTCGTCGAAAAAGTGCCTTACGGCACTTTTACAACATCTTCGGGCAGCAAAACGTTCATTCCGCTGCCCGACACAACGCTAGGATTGCGCTGTAAAAGTGCTTTAGGTTGAAATCCAGCACACACTTTCCTGGGAGAAAGTTCCACTGAACACAAAGGGACTCATGTCTGAGTAGACATGCCTAGGATAGCGCTGTTAAACTTCCACTACCCCATCAATTGCTGAATAGAGGCAAGTCCTCTGCTTATATACCCACTTTTCTTTGGAAGATATACAACTAATGCCTTTTGGGTGACTTTATTATTTATTTAGAGAAACAGGTACTATGCGTAACGCAGCCATATCCATTCAAAAACACAACAGTCCGACCAAAAATTTAAAACAATAACAATTTTATGGTTTTATTTATTATTTATTTATTTTTAATTATTTATTAAATTATTTATTTATTTTTAATTGTACAGGTTGAGCAGACATTGTGGAGCAGGATGGAGGAATAGGAATTGCAAGTTCCATAAAAGTAACTTTTTTTTCACTTTAACTTTTTCAAAAGGCCCAATCAGTCCTGAGTATGGAAAGCAGTCAAACATGCCCCCACCCTGTCAGACAAGCAAATGTTTATGTTTCAGCTACTGTTATGGACAATTTACTGATTTATTGCATTTATATCCTGCCCTTCACCCAAAGAAGCACTTAGGAAGGCATACAGGGTTCTCCTCTCTCTTCAATGGCTGAGGGGAGAATGAGAACCCAGGTCTCCCTGTTAGTCAAGCACCTGAGCCACTATGCTACACTGGATAAAGTAGTAGACATACCAATTTAAAACAAGTTGACAATCCTATTGTCAAAGGGTGGGCTATGGAACACACACAAACCCTTGTTTTTTTTCCTATTGGTTTTGGGGAAAAAAAAAACACCTGGTGTATATACAGGAAAGGGGGGCTGGAGGAACTGCAAGCACACTTGAGCAGGAAGGGGCCGGAGAGCCTCTTGATTTTAAGACGACATGGCCTGCTCAAGGCAGGGTGTTGCACCAACTACCTCCTGATTAACTACTCACCTACACGCTGCAGTTATGTGAAGAGGTTTTGATCCCTCCTCTCTCCCAGCTACCTTATATATGAGTCAGATCATGGAATATTCTGCCCAAGGACTAGTCAGAGAAGTGAGGCAACTTGCATCTCTTGCATTTTAGCAAGAAGTTAAAGCCATAGTGGTAGAGAACTTGTTTCATGTGCAGAAGATCCCAGTTTCAACCCCTGACAGCATCTTCTGGTAGGGCTGGAAAAGATCCCTGTTTGAGTGCTGCTGCTTGTGTAAACAATAGACTACACTACAGTGTCAGTGTGGTGCAGACACTGCTGCATCATAGACAATACTAAGCTAAGAGCCCAGTTCTACCCACACACCCCCGCCGATGCAGCAACACCAAAAAGGCCATCACTGCATCCTGCAGGGGGGGGGGCAGTCACAGAGGTCTCCTCTGAGTAAGGGAACATCCCTTACCTATGGGTAAGGCTCCATTGCGCAGGGGGGTTCTATTCAGACCTGCGCCAGCAAAATCACTGGTGCAAGTTCACATTGACCTGGGGCAGTGGATCAGGCCCAGGAAGGGGGTTAGGATTTGGCCATCACCAAACCCACCCAGTCCACTTCATGGACCTGATCCACCCTTCCCCCTCCTCTGTTGCTGCCTTGTTCCACCAGCCCCTGCCCCTCTCCGCCTCCACCCACCCCGTCCTGCCTTCCCCACCACCTTACCTCCCTCAGCAGGACCGCTGCCCTGCCACACATGGGAAGGCTACAGACATTCCCACACACCCCGCTGAGCTTCCACACCCGGGGCCCAGGGCCCCCTGCACCACCACCACCACCCCAACAACGCCTCTGGACTGATTTGGTAAATATAATCTAATTTGGCCTTTTGACATCCATATGTTAGTGTTTGCTGCAGAGGAGGCACTGGTATAACACTGTTGCTTACTGCTGCAGTTACCCTAATAACATGAGAACACATCTCAGTGACAGGACATGTACATCCTCTTGAGCCTTCAAATGTCACATATCAGATTTCTACTTGAAACAAGCTAAAGTTAGACCCTTTAAAGCCCCTTAAAACAATAATTGGAAGAAATCAGTACAATTCAGCAGAATCTTCAGTAGGACTCAGAGTCTTGCTGCAAGCTTCAGCACATTCAAAGAGAAGTGAATCTCTCAAGCCTCTGCTTCTTTGACTAAAGCCATTTATCAGGCTACATTCTATTTTGAGCCTGCGTGTCCAGAACACATAAACAAGGCTCTCAGTATATCTCCACTGTGCCATCCAGATATGCTTCCATCAGTTAAGAGCAAACAGTTTGTTCAGAAAACCCATATCAGTCCTCTGGTGCAGGCATACTCTTTGCCTAATGACCAAAGAACTCCAGAGGCTTCGCACTTCCCTCTCCCTGCTGAGCACCCTCTTGTCCTCTTTGATATAAACTATTTCTTAAAAAATGACAAGGGATATATTAGCTCGGAAGCTTCCATTGGGTGCTGCCTACAGACTAAGCTGCAAACCATCCCCTTTGCTGATGAAAGCTCAGCGGGTCTTTTTCCTCTTCTCTGAAGGGAAGCAAAGTGGCCGCTTATGAAGAGCTGCGAAATATTAAAAATTGTTGTCCAGTCTGGCATGTCACAGATGCCCAGAGGGGCTATCTAACATATAATGAGGACACCCGTTTTCTATTTGCTGACTTTATTGCATTTTGTAATAGGACCCTGCACAGCAAAATACATAATTCATTTAAGTTTACAGCTCTCCATGTCACAAAATATACTGCCGAGTAGCTCCATGTTTGTATTTGCTTCAAGAAGCCCTCCATAAATGCTGTTTATACAGGGCTTATCCACATGAACCACAAATCACAAGCCCTAAAAAACACTCCAGGTAAAAGTCAAATTAATGTACATAATGCACATACACAGTTTCAAGAACCTGATATTTTAAATTAATGTTTTGTATGACCCTCTGGCTTGTCCATGTTAGTTCCACCCCTTCTTCCTATGCACATGCATAGGAAATATCTCTCAACTATATTGTTTTTGATTATATTTCCCCTTCTCTCTTCCTTTCAGGTACCAGTCCTGTGGCATGTTAAGAAAGCTAGTTTTTCTAGTTCATGATTAAACCACTAATGAGATTTCATGATGCAAGCAGAAAAGCAATGCCCGATGGTGATTTAACAAAAATAAATGGAGATTTTAAGAAGCTTCAGCATATATTGCACCTTGCTTGTATGGGTAGATTGAGATTACTGGCAGACTTGACCCGGCCATTTAATCCCATCCCATATACACATAAAAAGACCATGACTTGCAGCCTCCAACCACATAGTGTTTTGGCAACATCTACCATGAAGTAAACTGATTTTCTCCAGGGATAGATGTCATCTGCCTCCATTTTGCACTAAAAGATGTGCTGTCTTTATTCCTGGTATATTCTGGATTATCTCTATAGAATGTTATTTATTTCTCAATTTACCTCTTCTTCTCTTTCTTTATTCCCCCAATATTATAATTTGCTCTGTCCATATTGCAGTTCCTGATCTGCCCTCCAGTTAGGGTGTGGACACAGTGGGGAGGCTCAGATGATTAGATTATATCATACACAGCGCAATCCTGTGTAACTCTTGCACCGGTGTAACAGTAGATCCACCGGTGTAAGAGCACTTATGCCAGTGTAACTTGCCATACGTCGATGAACGCAGGACGGACACCAGCGTAACCCCTCTCAGATGCAGGACAGACACCAGTGCAACTCCGCCGGTGCAGGGGGCATTCCGGGGGTGTCTCCCTGCACCATGCATCTTCTTCCTCCTGTTGGATAAAATAACTGCTGGCTGAAGCCTAGCTGAGAGAGACAGACATGACATCAAGCAGCCCTGCAGTTGCAAATACTGAACAGTACTTTTCTCCTGTCGAACATTCTTTGAGAAGATAGCTACAACATGTATCTGTTTCTTTTCTATAATTGACCTGCTCCAGCCCACCATAAGAGCAACACTGAGTGATGTGGCCCTGGCAGCTAAGATTTTAGGGACCCCTAATTTAGATGATGGCCTGAACCTGCCTGCTGTAGTGATGAAACTAACAAAGCTTAAGAGAAAAATAATAAAAGCTGGTCAAGATTGGCAAAACTTACAAAAGGAATGAACACAATAAGCTCAGTCTGCCTGGCACTGCTTTGAGGTAAGCTTAGAATACTGAGTAGTACAGGAGAATAGTCCTGGTTGCCAGGCTCCAAAAAGATACTGTAGAGCTGGAAAAGGTGTAGAAAAGAATAGTCAAAACGATGAGGGGCTGAAGCACCGTTCCTACAGGAAAGGTTAAGACAGTTGGGGCTCTTTAGTTTAGAAAAAGGCAATTAAGGAAGTAATGAAGGTTTTTAAAATTATTCACAAATTCCTCCCCTTTATGTGGAGAAACATAAGTTTTCTCCCTCTCCAATAGCACCAGAACCCAAGACATTCAACGAAACTGATTGACAGGAGATTCAGGATGGACAAATGGAAATACTTCTCCACACAGCACAATTAATTTATAGAATTGAAATACTTTGGGATGTGGTGATAGCCAATCTTAACTAAATTTCCCCCGCCAATGCAGTCACACCAACAAAACATGCACTACATCCCATGGGGGCAGAGGCGTTGTTCCAGTGGGGGCCGTACTGTAAGTTGCGCCCTGTCCTAGTCCCATTTACAAACCGGCAGGAGGCGGCCCCGCCCCCTCGCCGTCGGAGCCATTCCGTGCGGAGAAGGCAACAGGCAGGAGACTCCCTGCCTGCTGACTTCTCCGCATGGAATGGCTCCGACAGCAAGGGGGTGGGGCCGCCTCCTGCCAGCTTGTAAACAGGACTAAGACGAGGCGCAACTTACGGTACGGCCCCCACTGGAGCGACGCCTCTGCATGGGGGGACAGTTGCAGAGGTCTCCTCATGGTAAGGGAACTTTCATTCCATACCCTGGGGCAAGCCTCCGCTGCCTCAATGGGTCTCCTTGGATCTGCACCAGCCATTTTGCTGGTGCAGAACCCAGGAGAGTGAGGGAGAGGAGAGGGAACAGGGGTAGTATTCTGGCAAATCCCAGTGCTGCCGAGATCCACCCCTCCCTCCCCTGTTCTGCCTCCTGCCCACCCCCTCCCTGCCCAGACACTCCCTGTTCCTCCCCCTCCCTGCCCCGTTCTTCCTACCACCTGCCCTGCAAGCCAGCTTATCGGCACTCCCGCAGGTAGCCAGCTGCAGCAATGGGCCACCAACATCACCACCATTTGCAGCAGCGGTTCTGAAATGGCTAACAGCAGTGCATGCAGCGTGCTGCTGTACAGTCATCTACAACAGCGGAACCTCAGTTGTATTATCGCAAACCGTAGTTAGGATTGGTCCGTAGATGTCTTAAAAGAGAATTGGACAAATTAATGAGGCAAGTCTATCAACGGTTTCTAGTCATGATGACTGTGTCAACTCCAGTTTCAGAGGCAGTTCTGCTTCTCAGTACAGGATTGGTAGTTAGGTGTTAGCAACAGCAGGAGAGGCCTGTTTACCCACCTCTCCTCCTTGTAGGCTTCCCAGAGGCGTCTGGTTGCCACTGTGAGAATCAGAATGCTGAAATCTTTGATCTGATCCCACAGGCATCTTCTTATAAGGCGATACAGAAATCAATGGATACATGTCATATGTAGACAATTCAACAGAATAGTCATTTATATGGAACCGGCTTTTTTCAAGGTACACATCAAAACAGATCCACCATTCCTTGCGTTATATCTTATCCTGTATTATTTATGTGGAAACCACCTTGTCCTCTGTCTCCCACTTGCATTTGCCAAGATGAAGATCCCAGATTTATTTTCAAGCTGATAACAGTGTTCTTCACAGCAAAGGCCACAGCCAGTGGCACCCCCATTTACCCAAGTATGGCTCCCTCACTAATAGTTTATATTCCAAGTTTATATTCCAATTTATTTTATCTCTAACATTTTTATCAGATATGCAGCAGCCTGGAGTGGAGAGGAGTGACACACTGTCAACTTTTTTCCAGCTGCAATGCTGATGGAGTGCTCTGGCAAAGCCAGACTGAACTCTGTGTGCCTGTATAGAGGAGCACAGAGGAGTGACAAGGATGAGTTGGTGAGGAAATGTCTGGCAAATCCAGACTAAGTACTGTGTGCCTGGCATAAAAAAAAAAGAGAGAGAGAAGAGGCGAGGCAGTGGGTGTGAAGGTCTCTCTGTGCACCTTGTGCTGTGGTACCACACAGGTGCATAAGCAAAGGCAGCCTCTATGCATCTGTGTGGCACCACAGCACAAGGTTCACAGAAAGGAGAGTTTTTAGCTCGAAAACTTTCATGGCCAGCAATTATTGTCAAAGACTTGGGTGCTACGGGTAACACAGCCATGTAAAATAAACGAACCGGCTAGAATAAAAACAAAAATCCAATTCTGCTCGCGTCTTCTGTTGTTAGCGTTCACGAAGCAGACAGAAAATCATTAAAATCCAAAGCCCAGTAGTTAAGATTCCGACGTTTCGTTTCCTTTGTCCGGAAACATTCTCCAGGAAGCAATCTAAAAGATTTTTAAAAGATAAAGATAAAGGAGAGTTGATGGCCGGAACAGCAAAAAACTCGTGCGCCAGCTGGCTTATTTCTTCCCATTTCAATGGTCACAATGGTGGCAGCAGTAGCAGCAGGTGCCCCTCAGTAGAAAAAATATGCGGTAGTGAGCCAATTGGGTTCCCCCACACCCTGCAGGATGGCAGTGGTCATGGCCTCTACCAGAGGAAAAAGAAGGTGGCCGGAGGTGATGGGGGCAGGAGTTGACTGGAGTGGAGGAAACCTCACAAGATAATCGTCTTGTGGGGAAAAACTGATGGGTTTTTTTGCCTTGTGGTGGGTGAAAATTAATGAGTTGTGCTTTTTTTTTTTTTTTGCCTTGGGGTGGGGGTGGGAAAATTGATGTATTCTGTTCTTCACACTTTTAAAAACAGAAATATGGGGGTAGGGGGGAACACTGTTTGGATTGCTAATTAGAAGAGAGGACCTAAAAATGGAATTATTTAAATTTGTTTGCTAACTGTACAACAACAACAACAATCACCTTTATCTTAGTGGGACAGGCTACAGGGAAGGGTATGGTGTTGTTATGTGGGCATGGCTACAAGGCATCATGAAGAGCTCCTGTACTTTTAAATTTATCACTACACCAGTGTGGCTCTCACACTGTTTTTTTGTCAAAGTAGCCCCCCACCTGAAAACCAGTAATGGTCACTGTGGTAACAGCATTTCAGCGAAGTCTGTCCATCATCCTCCCAGTTATAAGAAGCAATAATATGTGGCATGCACAGCCAGCCAAGATCACACAATGCTTTTACAAAGATGAGGTCATTCACCAACCCTCAAACATCAGGCTATAAAACAAAATCTGCTGCAGAAAATATGTTTCCATAGCACCCAGGTCACATCTACCCCATTAGCAATAGAATATTATGCTTTCTACATCAAGTTTTACACCCATAAGTTAAAATGTCTACAAATCACTGTCTGGAATTCATATCAACTTCTGACATTTATTATAATCATCGCAACTGGTTGCCAGTTAATGAAAAATGGGCTAGCAGCAAGGTAATGCTGAAAGGCATTCTGCACATGCCCAGGGTGCCTCTCACACCACATTCTTCCAGATAAATTTGTTTGAGCTCTATCCCAAATAAAAACTTTCCTCATATTATAGGAAAATGGGTAATATTTTCATTTTATAAGAGAACTGCTAAAAAAAACAGGAGTTTTACAACTTATTCACCATCTCAGTTATATGTTGTAGTGGGGGTTGGGGGGGGGGGGAGTCATACTCCGACACAAAAGCTCTTTCAACAGGCCCCACCATCCTCTTTTTGCTTATCTTATCTATACAAAACATTTGAAAAAGAGGTCAGTTCTACTCTATAATTATAATCTCTCAATGACTGTTGTTGCATTTCCTGCAACTGAATTCTGAGAAATCTCTAATAACTTTTTGGGAAAAAGTATTGTATTAGCTTGTGGTTACATTACTGGTTTTTTTGAAAATCCGATGCACAAGGAAGTAAAATAAAGGATCATAATGACTGTACAGAATATTCAATGGTCCCCATTTTCAGGGGGGAAAACCCCCAAACTTTTTCTCATTTTTAGGATAAAACAAACTATTTTAGATCTTTTCTCAAACTATTTTAACTGGTGGAAATTTATCCCCAAAACCACTGTTGTGCAAATATTCACTGTTTTATTAACATGTTCAGAACCATTGTTTAATCTGGCTTCTGAACCTGCTTTGCACCATTTTTCCCCTGGCTTCTTCCTTCTTCTCAGATTAGTCTGATGGAAGCTCCTATCTAATTAGGAAAAAGTGAGACAATGTCACAATGCTACTTAGGCTGGCTATCCTACTGAACTCAATGGGACTTACTTCTGAGTAGACATACATGGGTTTGTACAGTCAGATGTGGCTATATGATGATGTCACTGAAGGGGAAAGTAAGGGCAATTTAAAGAAATAAGTAGTTGCACAGAGAGTGCCAAAACAGCTGGGGGGAAATGGGAGGAGACCCATGGAGGGCAGTTTGCCAAGGACCTTCTGAAACATGGAATTTGTCCTGCCTGTGATACAGTAGGTGGGGTATTAATCATCCTGCCTCAGACGTTTTGGAGCCTAGGGGTACTCCTCAGTAATCAGACAATGTTGGTGTCTAGGAGTTTCTTTTATCAACCTGAATTTGATCCATTTTCTTTTTTTTCTCTTTTTTGTGACAAAAGAGCTTGCCACACTAATCCATGCTTTTATAATTTCTAGGGTGGATTACTGTAACACTCTAACATGGTGGGGTTGCCCTTTGATGACTCAGAAGTGCTGCTTGCTTCCTTGTAAATATTGGGAGGCAAGTGTGTATTAATCTAGTCATGTAGCAACTGCACTGGTTGCCTACAAGCTTCTGGGTCCAATTTGAGGTGCTGGTGCTTACTTTTAAACCCTTTATGGCCTGGAACCAATTAAGACCAACTCCCCCCCCCCCATATAAATCCCTGCACCAGTTATGTCAAAGGACCAGACCCTGCTCCATAAAACCTTATTACAGGGAGTTCCCATTATAAGTCTGACAGCGCAATCTGACTCAATTTCCGGGCAGCGGACCTAGCGATCCGCTGCCCGGAATAGTCCAAAGTAGTCGCAAACGTGCTGTAAAGCACGTTTGCGGACTACTTTCGAGCAGGGCAGGCCGGCGCAAGGCCAGTCTGCCCTGCTCCGCTGGCTGAGGACTCGGGCCACCGCCAGACCCAGGTAAGTCCGGCTCAGGCGGGTGGAAGGGATGGCGGAGCCGGGGGGAGGAATGGCGGAGCTGGGGGGCAGCCATAGGCCCAGCCGTCCCGGGCGGGGGCGGGGACATGGCGTCCGCCATATCCCGGTCTCCACTGGGCTCTGGAAGGCGGCTGGGCCATTACACGGCCGCCTCTGACTTCCACCAGCAAAATAGCTGGCGGAAATCTGAGGAGGCTTATTGGCCCCAGCCGCCATTACACTCAGGGAAGGGGACGACTGTCCCCTTCGTCAAGTAGACCTTCCGTTGCGGGCTGCCTGCTGCAGGCAGCCCGTGGCGGAGCACTGGATCGGGCAGATGGCCTTGGCCGTCCGCCCGATCTTTAAGTTGGATTGAGCTGTCACTGTTACACATTTCCCTGCATTTAAGACAGAGGTGTCGAACATGTTTCATACAGCAGGACAAATAGGATTCATGGTGCCTGCTGAGGGCCGGAAGTGATGTCATTAAACAGGTGATGATCAGAAATAAGCACTTTGTTCTCACGGCTAGGAACTCATTAACTGCAAATGACAGAAGAGAAAATATGCAAATCTTGATCATATTTTCAAGATGTAGGAGAGCCCAATTATTACATGGGCTGCCCTTTCAGTAGCACTACTTCTGCAAAAGCATTACTTTGCAACTCAGCAGCTAAGAGGTGCTCTACGAAGTGATGCCTTGGTAGAAGTGGTGCTGCTGAAAGGGCAACCCACATGATAATTGGGCTCTCGCAGCACCTCCCTTCTCCCTCTCTCATCCCTCTTGATCTGCCCCTTCCCCCATACTATTCCTCACCTGCTGAGGCCTCCTTCCATCTCTCCTTTCCAGAGTTTCTGCTGAGGCGTCACTGCTGAAAAAGTGGCCTGTGGGATTACTGGGTACCGCTATCCTTACTTCTGCTGAGGCATCAATTTGCAGCCCAAAAGCTGATGGCGTTGCTGGGAGATCCCAATTATCATGCGGGCCAGATAAAGAGCTTTCACAGGCCATATTTGGCCTGCAGGCTATATGTTTGACACTCCTGATTTAAGGTCTCAATGTTTTGAGCAACTAAATGTAAAATTTCCTGCACTTAAGACCTTTATGTTTGCCAAGCCATCACCATGCCTTCGTGCTCTTCTCTCTCCTCCCAGCCCCCCAAGCTCTTACAGTACAAGCCTATGCATGTCTACTCAGAAGTAAATTCAATTGTGTTCAATGGAACTTGCTCCTAAGAAAGTATTATAGAATTGCAACCTTAAAGGAGCAGGAAAAGATATCACGTAGAAAAAAGGATGCTTTGGGGATAAGGCTTATTTTTTATTTTGATTACAGTACTATAAGTATTAGGGGAAAGTTTTTATTTGGGATAGAGCTCAAATAAACTTATCTGGAAGAATGTGGTGTGAGAGGCACCCTGGGTATGTGCAGAGTGCCTTTCAACAAACCATGATTTAGAATTGTTAGTTAATACCGTTCTGGGTTATTTCTTTAACGTGAAAATGTTTATAAAATGCTCATATTGATGTAAATGTCTGTGTGAGGGTCATTAAAATAACAGAATCATAGAGTTGGAAGTGACCTTAAAGATTGAGTCCAGTCCTTTACCAATGCAAGCTGTCCACAGCTACAACATCCTCAACTGATGTCTATCTTGTTGTTGTTCAGTCGTTAAGTCGTGTCCGACCCTTCGTGATCCCATGAACCATATCCCGCCAGGCCTTCCTGTCCTCCACTATCTTCCTGAGTTCGCTCATTTTCATGTTCGTTGCATCGGTGATGCTGTCTAACCATCTCATCCTTGGCCTTCCCCTTCTCCTTTTGCCTTCGATTTTTCCCAACATCAGAGTCTTCTCCAGAGAGTCCTCTCTTCATATTAGGTGGCCAAAATATTTGAGCTTCAGCCTTAGTACCTGTCCTTCCAGGGAACAGTCAGGGTTGATTTCATTTAGGATTGACTGATTTGATCTCCTAGCAGTCCAAGGGACTCTCAGGAGTCTTCTCCAGCACCATAGTTCGAAAGCATCTATTCTTTGGCGCTCAGCTTTCCTTATGGTCCAACTCTCGCAATCATACATTGCTACTGGGAACACCATTGCCCTGACTATACGTACTTTTGTTGGCATGGTGATATCTCTGCTTTTTATTATGCTGTCTAAGTTTGCCATAGCTTACCTTCCAAGGAGTAAGCGTCTTTTAATTTCATGGCTGCTGTCTCCGTCTGCAGTGATCTTGGAGCCCAGAAAAGTAAAATCTGTTACTGCTTCCATTTCTGCCCCTTCTATTTGCCAGGAATTGATGAGACCAGATGCCATGATCTTAGTTTTATTAATGTTGAGTTTCAGATGTCTTTCTAGCCTCTACTTAAAGATCACCAACAATGGAGAGTCTGCCACCTTCTGAGGCAGACTGTGTTATGAACTATTCCACTAGCAAACACTTCATACCATCAGGATGTTCTTCCTAGCATGTAATTGAAAGCGCTCTTGTAATTTAAACCCATTTGTCCTGGTCCTATGCTCCGGAGCAACTGAAAATCATAGGATATGGTCTTTCTCACCATTCTAGTCAACCTCCTCTGTACCTACTTCCAGTTTGTCAATATCCCTTTCTTAAACTGTGGCAGCTAGAACTGGACACAATATTCCAAGTAAGGTCGAACAGGGCCGCCCGCCAGATCCTGTGCACCAGTGCCCATGCTGACGCCGGGCCAGAGGTCTACTCGGGGAAGGGGACACTCGTCCCCTTCCCCGAGTGTAAACCGGGGCAGGCCCTATCGGCCTCCTCACATTTCCGCCAGCTAAGTTGGAAGAGGCCGTGTAACAGCCTAGCCAGCCTGGCGGCGGCCAGGATATGGCGGAGGCCATCCCTTGCCCCCTCCTGGGCCGGCTACACCAATGGCCCCCCTCCCTTGCCCGGCGAACAGCCCCTGCTCCCACCAGATCCCGGTTTACCTGGTCCGGCGGCTGCAGGGGCGCTCCAGCAACGGAGCAAGCGAGGCCGGCCTCTGCACCGGCCTCCCTTGCTCTCAAGATGTCATGAATGTGCTTTACAGCACGTTTGCGACGTCTCCCAGTGACGGAACGCTCGTTCCGTTGACTGCGCCTCTAGAGGACTGCGCCGTAAAGCAGAATACAGTAGTACCATTACTTTTCTTGATCTTGATATATACTTCTGTTGATATAGCCTAGAATCTAGGCAGCCTAGGGGGCCATCCCGCAAGTTCTGGTATGCTAGCATGAGACAAAATGTTGGAATAAGAAACTTGAGGAAAAACAGGAGGAAGCAGTGCAGACATACTCTGGAACATGAAGTATGTGCGAGTGTGTTATTTAAGTTGAATATGTTAAACAAACTTTATCAGCCTAGCTTTGCCAATGTAAAGCTAGGGTGCTTAACTTTAAACAGCTTTGGCATATCCAATTAATGAGTTAATTTAGTACATCTATAGTGCAATCCTGTGCATATCTACTCAGAGTTAAGTCCCATTGTATTCAATGGTGTTTACTCCCAGGAAAGTGTGTACAGGGTTGCAGTCCTAATCTTTCCTAGCAAGTCACATGCATCTGTGACTGTGCCAAGCTCTGTGCTGTTATTTATTTATTTATTTATTTCTGAATTTATATACTGCCTTTCTTATCCTCAGATTGCTCTTCAGATGTTATTCAAGGTGGTTTACATAGGCAGGCTTATCTAGATCTGATAAGGATCTTTACAATATTGTTCTGTATAGAACCCTACAATTCCAGCTGGTTTCCTCCATGGTGTAGTCATCTTCACTAGCTGCTGAGTCCTGCTAGTCCAAAGGCAAAATGATGGCTTTGCAAAGATGGAAGAATCAATATGGAGGTCTGTCATGCAAAATTTGACCCCTTTGATACCTTCTTTTGTTTAGTACTATGACATAGCAGAAAAAGCTCTTATGTGGACCTGATTCTCATCTCATTAATTCAATTACAGTACTATCCATGAGAATAAGAGCCAGTTTAAAAGTTACAACTACCATGTGGAGTCCATGGGAAATCATTCCACATGGCAACAGTTTACCAATTGGTGAATCAGTGTGCAATGACTGAGCAGTTTTCACAATGCTACCACCACCGTCCAAAAGCTTAGGTGTGCAGCAGCATGGTGAAAATTCAAAGGATAATGCACTGCACAAGAATAATCCTCTATGTATGGGAGTTATTTATAGAGGTTCCACGCAGCAGCCACAACATATATATATATAGGTCTTAAACTGGCTTAAATCCTTCAATCCAATTTGACATATTGTTGACGTTTAAGTGTGTGGTTTGTTTTGTTTTTAAATCAACTTCTTAGTATGCCCTCTTTTTGATGACTTGAAGCTTTACTATTTTACTGTTGTCATGGAAAGAGAAGTCGCTCCCACCTGCACAACTTGTGACCCTGCAAACAGAACACAGCTCACCCGTCATGTTTTGTGGCTTGCCAAACACTCAATAACCCTTCTCTTCTGCAGCCTTGGGCAGATTTCATATGAAACACCCTTCACAGAAAATGATAGGTAGAGACCCTGCTCCGGCTCCACTGAACCAAACAGAAAAGTTCCCCAGTGTTGTGATATCCCTTATCGTTAAAATGTTGATCTGGCTATACTGTCACATCCTCTCTTGTTTGCCCTTTTCCTATGGGTAACAGCATGACCCACCAAGAAAAATTATTTACAGCGCAATCCGACTTAACTTTTGTGCCGGTTTAACCAGCGGCGCAGTGAGAGCGGGAGGCCCCAGAACGGAAAAGGGATTCAAATCCCCTTTAAATTCCTCTTTTGGAGGGGATTTGAATCCCTTTTCTGTTCTGGGGCCTCCTGTTCTCGCTGTGCCGCTGGTTAAACTGGCACAAAAGTTAAGTTGGATTGCGCTATTAATCCTGGTACCATACAAACAGTGTGGACACAAAGTGGACACAACAGAGTCCACTTTTCAGATGCAATTTCAAAACCTTCTGTAGAAGTAGATGGGAATGACTACATCTATTAAAAAAAATGGAAGGCCATGAACTTAGGTTATTGCAATAACACTGACAGCGCATTTCTATCCAACTTACATCGCCACTGTAACCAGCGGTGCAGCAAGAACGGGAGGTCCCAGAATGGAAAGGGGATTCAAATCCCTTCCAAAGGGGGATTCATAGAGTATTAAAATCTCCCCTCCCCTCCAAAGCCTCCCACCCTGCCCTCCCCTGCTGGTTACACCGGTGGTGTAAGTTGGATAGGATTGTGCTGTAAGAGAGATCAAAAAGAAAAACAAGGCAGCCCCCTTTCAATATACTGGGGGAGCAAAAGTACTCAAAAGTAAGAAGACATGATCTTCAGTTTCTTCACCACAGACGCCACCACCACCTCATCTCTGATGATTTTTCAATAAACAAGATAAATTTGGTACAGTCTCATTGTCATTGCGTGCTTTATTACAGCTGAACAGTGTAGCAGAAGGCTAATTTATTATGTGTGGCAAAAAATGGCTGGGTTTTTCTCTCCTCAACATAAGCATCGTCCTGCAATCTAACTGGAATGTATAGCACATAAACTGATCTTTTGTTTCTTCCAGATGTGATCTCTTTGCTTTCTGTGGAATTTGCGAGAACACAAATCAAAACACATCCTGGCCTATTGCTCTCTTAAGAAATGTTGACAGATTCTAGGCACAAACAGTTCCAGGGGAAGATATTATGGTAGCCCTCTTTGAGCATGAAAAGCACAATACAGTACAGTATGACAAATATTGTGACACATAAGAAAAATCACACTCCCTCTCATCTCTCTCCTTTTCAGTTATAATCCTGCCGCCTCTCCCTGTGTTGATGTTCAGCCAAAGCAGTTGAGATGCGAGTGTTTACCTATACAGTGCTGTAGCACACAAACCTGATACGGGCAGCCCTACATGCCACTAGGAATTCAGCTAATTCTATTCACCAGGATAAGCCACAGACAAGAAAGATGGAACATTCATGGGAGAAAATCTGGGTTAATACCTTGCCTGCTTAAAATCTTTTCACAAACCAGCTCTATTAAAATGCTGCTATATAGATGTTTGGGGGAAAAGAAAGAAGTAGTTAATCCTAAATGTACCATAGTTATTTAGCCACCTGCTCTTTGCAAGCCTTAAACAATTATAAAGGCATATATATATTATCGAAGTGGATTGTAAACAGGCAGATAACTGATTTTGCTCCATCGTTCTGAAAAAAGATATTGTCAATATGAAATTAAGGGAGCATGTTTAAATAAATACTGACAACAATGTAATATAGATTAGTTACTCCTGAAAGAGGGTGGTTAATGGGTGGATTTTTCCTACCCCTTCTTTGCACACTTATGAGTGAAGGAAGTGGTATAATCCACGTGAGAGGCTGTGAGTACAGTGTTAGGGTTGGCAGTTACCCTAGCAGTCAAGGCAAAAGTATCTGATTAGTGCATGTTGGGTCATAATGTATCTGCAACAATAAGTGACCGCTGAAGTAGGGCAGGAAGAGTGAGGGAAAGGGAAATTAACCAGATTATGATACAAGGTAGAACAAGGGGTATAAACTCTAGAGATGAAGCCTTTTATCCTTAGATATGTACAAACATATACTATTAACAGTCCTCAAACAAACTGCCAAAACAGCCTCCCCAGAACAAAAGATGCAAATTTCTGAACAGAAATAAAAGCAGTGAAGATGAGCCAAGGTTAGAAAATTAGAGGATTAGAAAAATACAAAATATCTATGATGCTTATAACTCCCAGCCTCCACTACTTCTTCTCCCGTGGGCAAACAAGGCTATGTAACAGGTTGCTTTCCTTTGAAGACTCCAGAAAACAAGGATATAGTATTTGTTTCCAATCACTCCGTAACAAAAGAGCAGAAGAGAAGAATTCAAGAAAAATAATTGTTTTTAAACATTAACTAATGAAATTGCAGGCTTCTTTGAAAAGAATTAATTCTGAAAACTGTAACAAATGGCACGCCTATACTAATAACATGTCTATCACTGTTATGCAAAATCTTTGTACTGTACATACTATTCTGGTCAAATGCCAGATGTTTTGCAGTTGTGTTCAGGGTTCTTACAAGAGCTACTCTAGATCATCTGTTTATGTGGTAGATTATTAAAATAATAGCAAGTTTACCTTTTTCAGAAATGCCATTCGTGGCCTGTAACGTTGCCCTTGATCATAGCGTCTGATTGTCATTCCGATCTATTTAGTCAAGGCAAAAGCTACAAAAGAAGGAAAAAAAAAGGTTTAAGCAATTGCAGAGACGAAGGTGATGCTGCTGTAACTGATTTCAGGCAAACTGAAATCCAGCCTTACTCAAACTCCCCAACCTAGAGAATAAAGGCAGCGGTTGAATCAGCACTGACCGCCATAGCCAATAAGGAAGGAGCACTGGGATCTTATTTGCATAGTCTTTCTAGCTTGCCAGCCTTAGAGGGAGCCCGTTCATCTATTCACAGTATGGAGGGCAGACAGCTTAGGGAACAGAAGAATAATTTGTATTCCAAGTCAATTTCTCAACAATCTAAATGTTTCAAGGAACAAGATATCAGTAGCAGGGTAATCTTTACATATATGGTAATGCAACTAGTAAACAAAGAAATCATCTTTATCTTTTTGTTACTAAGTACTGAGGTATTGAAAATATGTTCCCAAACAAAGCATGATTTTTCAAATACAAACACTTTTTTTTTTCAGATGCTGAATTCATTTCAACTTCTATCTGCAGGAAAAATAAAAACATATAAACCAGCCAATTAAAATAAGTAAAACATATAAAGCATAGCATGTGTTCAAGTGCCACAGCCTATGGGCTAGCTACTGTAAGACGAACAAGCTTGGGCATGGCTCCAGTATGAAAGGACTTCCAGGGAGAAAACAGCGACTGCAAACACCTATCCATGCATCCTTGCCATGTTAAACATGGCCCAATCTGAAGTCCAACTGACACTTTACACTCTGTGCACTCAGCCAACCGCCATCCTCCCTCGCCGCCCAGCCCACGCCTGCTCCCGCCAGCGGGAGCCTTACCGTCCTCCACCAGCGGCTGGGTTGATCCAGTGCCGGAGTGAGGGCTGCTGGCCTCCGCCGTTTGAAAGTGTCGCAAACATGCCGTAAAGCACTTTGCGACTACTTTAGAGTAGGGGCCAACAGTGCGGAGGCCGGCAACCCTCACTCCGGCACTGGATCAACCCAGCCGCCGCCGGAGGAAGGTAAGGCTCCTGCTGGCGAGAGCAGGGCTGGGCTGGGCGACGAGGGAGGGTGGCGGTTGGCTGAGTCAGTCCGGGAAGGGGAGGGTGGCCACCGCATCTCCATCCCGTTCCCGGGATGGCACAGCCATTACACAGCCTCCTCGGACTAATGCCAGCTTAGGAAATACAAGGAGGCCCATTGGGACCACCCCGTGCTACACCAGGGGAAGGGGAAAACTCCGGGCCGATCATGATTGGCCTAGAACAGGGATAGGATCCAGCAGGCGGCCCTAGGGCCACCTGCGGATCTTTACGGTGGATTGCACTCTGAAGGTAAGCCCATGTTGGCCAGATAATAACGTAGTACCACATCAACACAGAACTGGAGTCAACTGCACACATCCTTTGTTATCTGTACCTAATTCATTCCTGAAAACGGCCCTTATATCCAGATGAGTACAATTATTACATTATTTAAACAGGGAAAAATTTAACTCATTCCAAAGCCAATCCAAGTTCAACCAAAAATCATCCTAAATGCCTAACAGAAGAAGAGGGGTGATGGTGTTAGGTGGTAACAGGAAGAGTTTTTGTCTTTCATCACATTCAATGTGCTTTCAGAAAAGGGAGCTAGGTCTCATCTGCCCACCCTGTAATTCAAGCACTAGCTCAAACTAAAAATTATATGCAAATGTTTGAAACAGTAGCCTCTCCACTCTTTAAAATAAAAATCACTTGAGGATGAGGAGACTAAGGCCCCAAACTTATTTGGGCCTTGTGCTAGCGGAAATAGTGTTCCAGCAGCACAAGGTCCTTTAAGGCAGTGCGAAAGTTGGGCTGCAGTTGCGTGCTGTTGGGCCGCTGCCACAAATGGTGAGAAGCACATTGTGCACGGCAGCAGCTCCAAGAGGCTCCACTGGCACCAGTAAGTTGGTGGCAGGAGTAGGCAGTGGGGGGGAGTAACAAGGCATGTTGGGAGAGGAACCAGGGGGGTGAGAGGGAGGGAGGGAGGGAGGGAGGGGTGGATCCAGTGGCAGTTGTGCACACTGGAAATTATCCCCATTGTCTCTGCCCTCCCTGCCCCCTGGCTCCTCAGACTTGCACCAGCTATATAGCTGGCGTAGGTCCGGGGAGACCCATTGGTAATAAGGCAGCTTACCGGGGGAGGGGGGAGTAAAAAATGTTTAAGTAATTTTTTAAGTACTTCCTGCAGACTGACTGTCCGATCGCCCCCTCCACCATAACACGCAGCTCAGCCTCCCTCAGCAAAGCTGCATGCTATAACATGGTGGAGATAGGATTGGGTGGTTAGAGTGGAGAGGTAGTAGGGGAGAGGGATGAAGGCTTAACTCTTTTCCTGTCTATCCCTTCCTTGCCCAAAATCACATTCAAAATAGCTTCCCTCACCCTGCAGGTTTCCAAATATTTATTTGTTCATTGTCTCCTTACACATGCACTCTCTCTCTCTCCCTTACTCTTCTGTTCAGTGTAATCTTTCCTGTTATGTCTGTTGCCCCTAGCATAACTCAAGGAGAACTGAAGCATGTGAAATAAGTTGTTCACTGTTATTATTAAAGAAGATGAAAAGGTGTGTTTTCCATTTAACTTTCTTCCCATTGCCATGCCTGAATAAGATCTGGGGGGGGGGGGAGAGGTAAACACTGGGATCAAAGGGTGATGAAATACAAGAGGTACCATCTGCAACATTTCAATTCAAAGCTTAAATGTAGATAAGCACAAATCCACAACAGTAATTGGTGATAACAGAATCTTCCTTGTCTTGTTAATTAGCACCTGTAGTAGAAGAGGAAACCATTATCTTGACTCAAGCCTAAAGGGATAGAACCTTCCAGTGGCTTTCTAGGAGCACCATATCCTTTGGGTGATCTTGCAGGGATGGTTCTGGCTGGAAGGGCAGAGCTTCCAGTCCCAATAATGATCAGGGCCATGGCGTGTGGGAAGAGATCCTAACACTTTGCCCCCTGCCCCCTTTTGCTGCTGAAATCCCCTCTAGAAGAAGCATCTATTTGCAGCAGTTGCTTCAGACAAGGTGTTCTGTGGGAAAACAGTGGGATAAACATTAACTCTCCCACCATGTTCCATATACATCACACACAGCCCTTCCCGGCTGCTTTTTCAAGAAAAAAGTAACATTTCCTGTTTTTATTTTTTAATAATAGACTTATGGGTCCCCTCCTCACCCTCCCTAGTCAGCCCAATCCTTTTCATTAAGCTGTCAAGAGGGAAAGGACAAGCAAGTGGACACTGGAGGTGTATCACAGACACTCTTTCTCTCTAGGCAGCATGATGGATATGACTGGGCTCCATGGCACCACTCAAAGAGAGGGCATGAGCCATGACCTGTTTGCTCTTTCTCTGCATGGTGCAGCACTGCAGTGCCCAGAGAGAAATCAGTCACACAAGCAGGCAGAGGAACCTGCAAGGAGCAGGTAATTTATCAAATTCGTCCCTTATGCGTACTCTCCTTCTGAGTGGCACAGAAGTGGGGATGGAGCCCAGCAACCCCAACCCTCTCTACTGCGCCACTCAGAGAGAGGGAAGGTGAGCAATCAGTCTGCAGCTAAGCAAGCTACAACTTCCTCTCATTCGCTCACTCATTCTGGATGACCTTAGTAGGCCCAAGCAAACCCACCCAAAGAGTGTGGGTAAGGAAGACTTCCAGAGAGAGGGTAGGCAAGCAACCATCATTTGCCAAATGACCTGCCCTTATTCTCCAGGAGGCTCTACCTGCTGTTCACTCTTTGCCTTTTGGGGAGGCATGATGGAGAGGGCTGGGCCCAGCATAGCTATTCAGAGTGAGTAAGCAAGCAAAAAGGAAGTCATGGCTGCTTGCAAGACCACTTCAGCTTGCCTGGCAGTCTGGGCATTGTGGTAGAGAGGAATGGCCTTGCCAAGCCCAATCTCCACTCCTGAGCCATCCAGGGGAGGCCACAGGGGCTCATGGCACAAGCAGCCACCTCTCTCCATTTGTACACCTGTGCTTTCCTTTGGGGTGCCACTGTGGGGCTTGGGCCTGCTCCTAGACCAGGGGTGGCTAACCTTCCACCAATAGGGCTTCTGCATTCTTAAGAGTTGTGTAAAAGACAGAATCTTGGCAGCTGCAAGTGCTGATGGTGCTGCTAAAGCAGCTGTCCCTGCTGAAATGCCCTCACCTATGCAACCATTAAAGGGCCAGGAGCAATCATGTTGAAAGGTTGGCCACCCCTGTCCTAGACTGTGAGCAAGTAGTGACAGTGGCTCACTCACACACACTCCCTCTTTGCCCAGCAAGTCTCCTGCCCAGCAAGAAAGAGGGTGAGCAAGCGAGAGATGGTAGCAACTACTCTACTCCTTACTCCTCTGGCTTGCATGCTTTAGTTTAAAACCCATTCAGCTCCAATAAGTGTATCCAGCAACTCCTGAAAGAAAATAGTTTTAAAAAAGGGCTTCCCCCAATTTTTCTGGAATTTTTTTGTGGAAATTAGACAGGTGAAAACTATGTTTTAAAACAATTTTCAGAGTTCTAAGGTCACCCCACTGACTCCCCCCCGAGAAGAGCAAAGATCACTATTTTTAGGGAAAATGAGGTGCAGGAATTGGTTGCAGGGTACTCCCTCCTCACTGAAATTAGAAATGAAACTTTGGCTTTTTTTTCATGGCCAGGGCCCTGGCTTTTGAATCCACTTTGTTTTGAGCACCTCAGGTGCAAGTGATCAGCTGTATATAGCTGTAAGCAGGAGCAACACCAGGCGTTGCTCAAAGCACTCATTGGAGTGCATGGTTAACAGAGTAGACCTAATGCAGTCATTTTCATCATATTGCTAAAGCTGTTGCACTTACAAGGTTTGAAGGGTCATAAAAACAAAACTCTTGTACTCAGGAACGTGTAACTTGGGGTGCACTGTGCTGAAACATGGCCCTACACAACCCTAAAGCACAGAAGTTGTGTGTAAAACACAAATATGTTTTTTATGCATTTTTGTGCTGAACTCACAACTAAAGCTGCAACATTTCAAGGATTAGAAGGGTCATACTAAAAAACCCTGGGAGGGACTTGAAACTTGGGGTACACTGTGCTGAAACATGGCCCTACACAACTACACAACCCTAAAGCACAGAAGTTGTGTGTAAAACACAACTATTTTTTGAGCGTTTTTGTGCTGAACTCACAACTAAAGCTGCAGTATTTCAAGGATTTGAAGGGTCATAAAAAAAAACCCCTGGCAGGAAGGGACTAGCAACTTGGGGTACACTGTGCTGAGACATACCCCTACAGACCCCTAAAGCACAGAAGCTGTGTGCACAACACAACTATGTGTTTGTTTGAGATCTTGTGTTGTCAGGTCTATGCTTTACATAGGAATGGACACATTTGTTATGCCTTAAAACCAAATGAGTGGTGAATGCAATGCCTCTGCTACAGGTATCTAGAACACCTGGAATTTTTTTTTGCAGGTGGTTATATCTCTTTGGGGGTCCCTTAAACATGTTGAACACACTGACATTTGGGAATTCTGGGAAAATCTGACCTTGGGGCCAAAATGTAACCCATTTAGCTCACCACGTCCCCAATCCTCCCCAGTCCCCACCACAGAGAGCAGGCAGAAGCAGGAGCCACCACTCGCTGCTTCTATTTGCTCTCTGAGCACAGTCCTTTCCCTCACGCCTCTGAGTGAGTGGGCAAGCGAACGACTGCAGTGTCGGCCGGCCCCGACAATCATCACTCCTGTGCTTGCTTTCGCGAACACGCAAGCAGCAACTGCCCTCAGAGCCGGAGGAGGTGTTGATGCTGCGTTCGACCCAAAGCGGGAGTGAGGGGCACACACTCCTCCCAAGAGCTGCTGTGTCTTAGTGCCGCACCCAGTTGGGCCCGAGCAGGTGCCCAAGACCGCAAATTCGTGTCACTGGTCATGGAGGGACGGAAGTACCGGGTAGAGTCAACAGTCAAGGAGCGACTACTGCACGCCGTTGGAAGAAAGAGCAAAGGCGTCCCATCACGTGACTAAAAGAACGGCGTGGGGAGGATTCAGCGAACACAGACCAGACAGAAGAGTCACGTGGTGGAGACTACCGAGGGCGGGAGTAGGATGTGGAGAAAGACGAGGAGCAATAGCCACCTGACGAAAAGGCGGCTGTTGATTGGTAGCTCGTCACGTGACGCCCCTCTAGCGCCGTTCGGTGTCATATCGGTCGGCCACCCCAGCTGCTGCGCAGGCGTAAAGCGGCGCAGGGCCGCGGCAGCCGCTCCCTGCCTGGCAGTGTTCGCTAAGATGGCGGATTTCCTGCCATCGCGGTCCCCACTGTCGCGCTGCTTGCCCGGTTGCCTGTTGAACAGCAGCGAGGCCGAACAGCAACGCAAGTCTAAGGAGATCGATAAGTGCCTCTACCGTGACAAGACTTATGTCAAGCGTCTCGTCAAGATCCTGTTGCTGGGCGCGGGCGAGAGTGGCAAGAGCACCTTCCTCAAGCAGATGCGCATCATCCACGGGCAGGACTGGGACCGACCCGCTCGAGAGGAATTCCGCGCCACCATCTACAGCAACGTCATCAAGGGTGAGGCAAGGGGGAGATGGCGCGAGGCCGATCACCGTTGGGCTGGGGGGAGGGGGAGACATGGGGGCGGTTGAAGGGGGGGTGATGTGGCTGGCTGCTGAAAGGCGAATGGTGCCGTGCCGTTCTGACTTGGCGAGGAAAGGAGGGCTGGCGGCGGGAAGGGGCTGAAGGGGGAAGTCGGACTGTAGAATTTGCAGCCTCGCGAAGTTTACTGTGAGACAGTGTCAGGAAAACGGCCTTAAGAGGTGTCACAGTTTTTGCTGTGTTTTTCCTCCCGCCCCACACATCGCACCGTGTACGATGGGGAATCGCTTCCCTCCTTACCGCTCTGTTTCTGTCGCCCCTTGCTGTGTAGCGTAGATTTGGCGAGCGAGCGAGCTGTCGCTCTGTTTATCTGTCTCGAGTCCAGACTGGGACGTGGTGGGTTTTGAGCATGTTTTTGGGGGAACGCGTGTGTATGGTGGGGCGTATTTGATAACTAGAGGCCTGCTTGGGTTTGGGGAGATTAGTTCAAATTGAGGGACGGACTGGAGAGAAGTTTGGTGAAGGGAGTGAGGTTGACATCTGACTGGTGGATCTAGAGTCGTGGTATTTATGGGAGTGGTTGTTCAAACAAGGCATGGTGAGAAGACCGACTATCCACAATATTTTTTTTTAACCGTGGAGGATGTGGTGGGAACCTTGATGGTATTGGTGGAAATATGGTGGTAAGGATGACCTTTGTGCTTAGCAGTACACTTTACACAGTAGCTATAGTGATGGTATATTGCGAGATTGGCTTCTGAAGCCACGAGACTGAAGTATGTAGGGAGAAGAAAATGGTTGAGGAAGTACCGTAGGTATTATAATTGCAGTGCTAATGTAGGGATAGCTAGGGGGAACTGTGTTGGGGGGAGTGGCAGGAAAGTGCAGTTAGGAGACTGAATGTAAAAATTGCTATGCTCAATCAGGGATTTCATTAGAAATGGTGAAAAGATATCAGATCAGGTATCAAAGCATGAGGAGTAGTGTGCTTGCTGTCTCTAGTCAAAAGACAGCGAACCTTCAATTAGTGAAGGCCAAATGGTTGATGCATGCAGTGAATGGCCCAAACCAGAATTGAGTGAATCTATGTCCAGTTTAAGTCTAGGCAGAAATTGTATTGGGTTGTTTATAAATACGATCTGTCTGCCATCTAAAAAACAACCACCACCTTTACTGTTCTCAGAACAGCAAACCAGTTCTTTTCAACGTAAGCTTTTATAGAGTACAGTTCACTATATCAAGTGCATGAAGTCATTTGATTTACATAATCTGTAGTTCTTATTGTTACATGGGAGGAGAATCTAAAAATTACAGCCTAAAGGATAAGCATGGAGAGATTTCAGGGATTACACAGTGAGGAGAGAATGGCAAATACTATATGTTACATGGAAAATCTCTTGATGAGCATGGTCAACAAAAATCTGGCTCAGACTTGTCTGGTATTGGATACCTGTTTTCCATTCTTTAGGTGTTTTATGCTTTATAACACAGATATTATGTACTTGTGTAGGAAGCCATGACTTTTTAGCATGTCAGCTAAGTTTTGTGTGTTCCCTCTCCTTTTGGTCTCCCCCTCAATTTTTTTTAAAAAAACTTCAGTTTGGCTAAAGATACAACTGTTGACGTACTATGGTACAGTTTAAGATTCCGGTTTAAACCTGCTCATTCTCGCTTTTTAACAACTTGTATGTGATAAGAGTAAATTTATATTCATTTGAATTGTCCTGTTTTGAATAAAGCACAGTAGAGAATGTATATTTATATTGCAAAAAAAGGGCATTATGGCTGAAAATGTGTCTTGAGCACGTACTAAAACAGAATATACTTCTCAAATATTGTAACATTGGTAGTAGATCTGTGCTTTCAGAAGGTTGCTACTGGGAGGGCACATAGTACCAAAAGCTGGCTTACATGCTGTATACATATACTGATGGTCTGAAGGCTTCTCAGTTGTGCATGACAGTGCTGCCCATATAACGTTCCATGAAGATGGGCATATTGCAGATGATACAAACAAAGTTAGTTTTGTGGAAGAGCCACCTGTATCCATAAACCAGGGGAAGTAGAAAGGAAATGTGCCAGTTCTGTTCTCTGCTTCTGCTAATTGGGTATTTGATGTGTCTGGAGCCCATCTATCATATCAACTATGTTCAAAAATCATAAAATGGAACTCCAAAATCACATTTTAATGCTCTTTATTATTATTTTTCCTGTCTCCTGAGCCTTGAGTGTTGTGTGAGTTTTTATAGAAGCTCACCAGAAGAATTAGAAATGTTTAATTCTTTGCTGTCTATTACTGCTTTTAATGACTGTAAGCTGCCTTGGGTGACTTCCTCTGAAAGGGGAAAGGCGAGGTAAAATATTTTAAATAAATAAGTAAAGCAAGTCCCTTTGCATATACTGTACATCTTAAGTATTTTACTAGACAATTAGGTCCCATAGACTTCAGTACCACAATTTCCAAATAAATGTATTGGAATCAAGATTTAGCATTGAATCTGTAGCCCAAACTGAGTTCAGAGTGGCCCTAGTTTGAAGGAAAATGTAGAAGGCGCAATTTGCAAAACTGACAGCTTTCATATTTTTTTAATAGACCTACCGGTAATATGCTAGTATTAAGAAACTAATTCATACTCTCAATTTTGTTGAAGGTGTAAGAGTCCTTGTGGATGCTCGAGAAAAACTTCATATTCCTTGGGGAAATCCTGCTAATCAAATGAATGGTGACAAGCTGATGGCCTTTGATACCCGCTCAGGAGTGGCTCATGGAATGGTGGAGACCCAGGTTTTTTTGCAGTACCTTCCAGCAATAAGAGCCTTGTGGGCAGATTCTGGTATCCAGCATGCCTATGACAGGCGCAGAGAATTTCAGCTGGTAAGATACACGGCTCTTTAGTTAATGCTTTTTTTCTGTGAGGTGGCACACTTTAAAATACTTTTGCAAATGAAAGAATGGTTTATTTCTGTGCATTTAGGAAAATTCTTATTGTAAAAATTAACGGTTTTAGGTCAGGAATTATATGAAGATATTTCCAATCTACATGAATCCCAATCTACAACTGATATCTGAGGAACATATGTTAATTCTAAAGGGCCCAAGCAGTGGAAGTATAGTACAGTTTGGCATTGGAGCTGTGCTTCTAGGGTATATGATCTTCTGCTCTTTAGGGCTTCACAGAAGCTTGCTCTCCACTATCACCAGGTACAGCACATATGCTTGAAAATGCATCCAAATAGGTCAAGGAAAACAATGCCTAATATCATGTATCCTAAATTATGGTACATATGTACCTTGCATCTCTGATTAAAGCTCAGTTCGTAAAGGGATTATAGGAACAAGGTTAACAGTAGTTGAACATAATGACACACTTGAATGTGGGCGGGGAGAACAGTTATAAAGAAGATAATGGAATATAGCATGTTGTTGTGTGGTTTGCTCCCAATCACGTAACTCTGGGTAATGCTGCATATGCTCTGGGCCTAAAAGTTCTAGGATGCTAACAAGAACCCATAGGTTACGGTAGACTGTTGGTCAACGTTTTTGATTTAGATCAGATTTTTTGAAAGTTTGGATTATAATTTTTCGCTTTTAAAAAGAAAAGCTCGTTTTGAAATTGAAGTAAAGGCAGATATACAGCCTCTTAACTGAACTTGTGACCAACACCCTCTTGTGAAAAGTTGCTTTCCTTTGTAAAAAAGAAAAGGAAAAAAAGAACCAAGAGGGGGAACAGCTTCAGCAGTGGTCATATAGCATGCTAATTCATGGCTTGATACTGCAGGCCAGGGACTGGAAAGTTACTATAGGTATTATCCAATTTTTTAGTCCTATTTTATGCAGGGTGGATTTGATTTAAATTAAATTAATTAAAATGATCATTTAAATTACTATTCAGGTATGTTTGATTTAATCATTGTTTTCTACAAAAAATGAATTCTTGTTTGCTATCTTAATGCATATTCTTCACAAGTCTTAGATAGATGAAGATTTCATTTTAGAAGGTGCACACTATACATTTTTAAAAGTAATTTATTTCATATTTATTAGATTAATTTTACAGCTACATGAGATAATTAATTATTTGCTTATTTTATTTACCAAAGCTAATTGAAACATATATATGAAATCATTGGGAGGTGAACAGTCTCCAGTTCAACAGGTTAATAATCATGGATATTTTTGTCATGCTGTATTAGGAGGGGGCAATAGTCATTATCAAACTGACCTTTAAATTATTTTGTTTAACTAATGGCGCAATCCTAACCTCACATTGGACCAGCGCTGTGCCAGCCTAGGGCGGCGCAAACATGCCATATAGCACATTGCGACACCTGGAGAGCAAGCAGCGTTGCTAAATCCAGCTGGACCGCATGCTAGAGCAGGTAGGAACTGCTCCAAGTGGTGCGGAAGCTGGGGAAGGGCAGGGGAGGGAGTGTAGCGAGGTGGGGGGAGGGCAGAGACCCATCAGTGGCATGCTGAATCCTATACCTCCTCCTGGGCTTGGAAGCCTGACATGAGGCTTTTCAGTTCTGTGCCAGCGATTTTGCAGGTGCAGATCTGAGTAGCCCTGTTGCACAAACTGGGGCTTTACTTGGGGTAAGGGGATGAATGTCTCCTTACCTTCAGGAAACCTCCAACCTGCTCCTTGCTGGGATAGGATGCAGCATGGGCTGCACGGCCCCGCTGCATCGCTCCCGGTTAGGATTGGGCTGTAATTCTCCTGTTTGCTCATCCCTTCTTGAGTTTATTGGCAGACTCTTCCTCCTTACCCAGATCTACTCCACCCCAACAATCCCGTTTTCTTACATTTTTGAAAGTGCACTTTTGAGAGAGACAAGGGCTTGACTTGTTTACACAAATTTGCAGAGGGATAATAGGATTGATAAGGTCTGTTTCACTTTTCTATATACTACCGTTAATAAGCAATGCAGTCTCTGGAAATGCAAATACACAGTTTGAAAATTAGAAAACTAAGCATCTTTCTAATGGGATCTTCTAGATTGAGCACTGTGTCCTGTTGGTTAGTCTTGCCTCTGGAACACCACATGATGGGATCCCGAGTCCATGGTCTGTTGGAACCTTTGTTACTAAAATTTCTGAAAACATTTTCATGAATATATTGTCTCATAGTATTTAATTAGAATTTATAATACTTCGAGATATCTTTGAGTGACATTTTTATATACATGTTTTTAAACACATTTTAAATCTTTTTAAATTTTAAAGTTAATCTTAAAGATTGTAAGACTTTAAACAAATCTCATATTTAAAATCTAATCTCTGCAATTGATTGCACATACCTGTTGACATGGACTCTTGTTTACCCCTGTCGTATAGAGAATACTGATTTGTAGATTACCGTAATCACTTCCAGTCTTTGCTTCTTGGTTTAAGATTTACTTTGCTGTGGTGTACTTTTCTGTGTCTTCTATAAAGGGGAAGGGGTGGACTAAAACAGAAAAGAGCAGTGGAAAGATGCAGCTTCTGGTGTTGATTCCAGCGACCACCTGTCTACAAAAACCTGTCATGGCAGCAGGTTATAAGAGTCACCCTATTTGGGGAAGATGCCTGGTTTTCAAAGTGGTAAAAGAAAATGCGGCCAACAAACTGTGTAGCGAAGAGATACAAGGCCTGGTTGTCAGAATGAAGTAACATTAAATCAAAATGTGTTTTTTGATTATAGCAAACAATTGATATGTTCTTTTAGTTAGAAAATATTTAACACATGTTGTTGTTGTTGTTGTTCAGTCGTTAAGTCGTGTCCGATCCTTCGTGATCCCATGAACCATATCCCGCCAGGCCTTCCTGTCCTCCACTATCTTCCTGAGTTCGCTCATTTTCATGTTTGTTGCATCGGTGATGCTGTCTAACTATCTCATACTTGGCCTTCCCCTTCTCCTTTTGCCTTCAATCTTTCCCAGCATCAGAGTCTTCTCCAGAGAGTTCTCTCTTCGCATTAGGTGGCCAAAATATTTGAGTTTCAGCCTTAGTACCTGTCCTTCCAGGGAACAGTCAGGCTTGATTTCATTTAGAATTGACTGATTTGATCTCCTAGCAGTCCAAGGGACTTTCAGGAGTCTTCTCCAGCACCACAGTTCAAAAGCATCTATTCTTCGGCGCTCAGCCTTCCTTATGGTCCAACTCTCGCAACCATACATTGCTACTGGGAACACCATCGCCCTGACTATACGAACTTTTGTTGGCATGGTGATATCTCTGCTTTTTATTATGCTGTCTAAGTTTGCCATAGCTTTCCTTCCAAGGAGTAAGCGTCTTTTAATTTCATGGCTGCTGTCTCCGTCTGCAGTGATCTTGGAACCCAGAAAAGTAAAATCTGTTACTGCTTCCATTTCTGCCCCTTCTATTTGCCAGGAATTGATGGGACCCGATGCCATGATCTTAGTTTTATTAATGTTGAGTTTCAAGCCAACTTTTGCACTCTCCTCTTTCACTCTCATCAAGAGGCTCTTTAGTTCTTCTTCACTTTCTGCCATTAGGGTGGTATCGTCTAGACAATGTTAATTAAACCTTTGGTTTCAATTCACCCTTTTTCTTGGTGGTTTAAATTAATCCATCATGTTTCCATATGACTGGGGAGAAAAGTCAGTTCACATGTCTGTATTTCTGATTCAGTACACTTTGTTAAAAAAAAAAGTTTCAGGAGAACAAATTTGCAACCTGCCATGTACTTGGGTCAGTTCAGACACACTGCTTCTGATTCTCCAAACTTTGGTTTGAAGGAACAGAAAGGCTCCTCAGGCTTCTTCCTCCCTCACCCCTTCCTTTCTCTTCTCACACTCTCAGATTCAAAATCTTTTCAAGTGCGTAGTTGGGGGCAGTCAAATGCAGTTGTGCCAAATACAAAGTGTGTTGTTTTTTATGTAGGTTTGTCAGCTTCTTTGGACACAATCTAGGTGGAAGGAACATATTTCTTGAAGTGCCTTGCATTAATAGTGTAAGCTACTATGAACCTTAAATGTTCTGGTATTTTTATGTAAGACTGCTTCTTACATTGTTGCAAGTGCCATTTTTTATGTGGTTAAAAATGCACAATTTTCATTTTGTTTACTGTTTCAGGTAATGTTTAGGTACTGGCTTAGGGGCATATCAAAGGAAGAAAATGTTAGTCAGTTTCAATTTTGCTTGCAGCCTCCAGAGTTTTTTGGCTATTGAACAGCTGAGAGCTCTCTCCTCCATGAATGTGAATATAGTACTGAAGTTTGCTTTGGCCTGAGTCATTTTTGCAAAGTGCATATGCTCTATTTTCGTATATAATCATATATACCTATTCAGTCGATGTTCACATTGCTTTTATTGCTTGTGTATTGCAGTGCTCTGCATTTTATTGAATCAAGCCCTGAAAAAATAGCTGATTATGCAGAGCAACTTTTTTTGAGTTTTAGATTTAAAAGACTACTTGTCACACTGTCAAATTGACTACTTCATCTGCTTCCATTGTGTTGTACAATGGGAACTCCAATAGTGCAATATTTTCCACTGTAGACTTTGCTTATTTGTGGTTTGTTGCTAATACAACATATCTGGAAGTGAAAGAACATGTAAACTTGCCTGTGTTTTTAACACCAAGTTTTAAATGTCAGTGTCATGTGCTCTTTTAATGTGTTTAATGCATTGGTCAAGTACAGGGGTGACCAAACTGTGGCTTGCGAGCCACATGCGGCTCTTTTACATATAATGTGTGACTCTCAGAAATATGTTGGCTGAGCTTCTTTTGGCATCAAAATTAATATAAAAAATAAACAAATTTTCAAGCTTTATAATTATTTACCGGGTATAAATGGTGAGTCCACTGGATTAAAAAGTAAATTTAATGTTTGGTGTGAGTAAATGTACTTGAGAATTTAAATGCTTTGCAAATATTGCGGCTGTCAAACACTTGAAGTTTATCGTATGCGGCTCTTACATTAAACAAGTTTGGCCACTGCTGGTCTAGTATGTAACAACTAATTATTACCAGTTCTGGTTGGAACATGAGTTTTTTCTCTATAAATATTCTGTCAACAAATCACAAATATTTCCCTATAAATTTTACAGAAGAGCAAGAATAGGTAGATGTAAGGATAACCTCTTTCAGTGATTACACACAATAAAAGGGTTTCAGATACTTTATAAACATTCACCGATGTGTTCTCTAGTCCATCTGGTCTTTAAGGTGCTATGTGATTCTTGTGTTTGCAGCAGCAGCCTGAGACATGGCAACCCCCTGGATATTATAAGCTTGTCAGCACAACTCTGGAGCTTTTTGTTAATTTGTCATTAGCTCCAAGCTTATGTAGGCTATTTTAGGATAAGAACAATAGGTTATGTTTCCTCTAGTTCTAAAGAACTATTTTGCAAATATGTTGCAACCTCAGATAGGTTTTATAAATATTTATTTCAAGTAAATCTAGGGGTCCAAATGTCTCTCTCAAAATGGAGATTCAGTGAATAGGTATGAACCAATAGGTGTCTAAACAAACACAAACATCATTACTTGAGTGCTCCCTATACAATCTGCCATGAGGGCACTGTGGCCTGATTCATACAGGCACAATGCTTAGTGTTCCTCATGACAGACTGCTTGTATTTTCACTTTACTCTTTTTCCTTCCATTTTCCTTGTGTCATGTGTCTGACAGGAACTGTTAACAGTGCTTGAGTGCTAAATAATGCATCTCCCCTAGCAGTTTGCAATGAGGGCTTATGGGGGCATGATTGACATAACCTGAACCTTGTATGGAACTGTTTTCATGCACAATTCTTGCAGTGAGGAGCAGCCTTTACAGAGCCATAACCTTAAGTAGGTGCGTTCTATATCATATGCACAAACTAGGATATAGAATGGATTGTCATTAGACCTAGCTCTGCCTGAGGAAACCTGAAAGTGTGTCTGTTAAAGAAGGATAATAACTTGGTTGTGAGAGCTTTAATTACAGCATCTTTTGACTGTCCCAGCAGCATAGTTTTTATGGCACAATAATAGCTCCTATAACACTGGTTCATTATAGCACTCTTTGTCCCAAGTGTACTCTTTGCAGTATTATAAAAAAGAAAAAGGTTTCAATCCATTCAAAAGTTCAGTGTAGACAAGTACAACTGTCTGCACTGTGCCTTCAGCCAACAGAAATGGCATATTCTGACTAGTACTGTGTCAATGAAAGCAGTGTATTCTCGTTAGCACAGGGCTGATCTCTTGTTATGAGGAAATGCGTTGGAATAGGAAACGGTGGGCAAGGCAATCTACCTTGCATGTCTTCTTCAACAAGAAGTCTAAAGTTCTTGAGGATGAGTCGCAACCTGACTCATTCTTCAGGAAATTGCTACTCCCATCATCTTCCACTGTTGCCATGTAGGAAACACAGCATTGGTGGTCAATTACATAGCAGGCTCCACCCTAATGCACTGGTAAGCATGTGGACGCATCTATTAATTGCCTCCTGTAGCACTGTTTCACACAGCACTCTGTTTTCTAGGAACATATCCATAACATTATAAGAGGTATTGCTGTACAGTATAATTTACTGTAAGCTTCATTGGGGATCTGTTAGATTGAAATACAGATAAAAATGTTAGATTGAAGTACACCTTTAAATAAAAAAATAAACACATATTTCTGGCTAAGGGGTTTCAAGGGTAAAAAAAGATGTGAGGAAGTGCCAGGTTTGTGACTTGGGATTGATTCACATCACTGAATGATGGATTGTTGGACCAACCTTAATATGGGAGTCTCTATTAAATGGAACCTGATATGATGGCATATCTGCTAGGAATAAAATTTAGCCTTTCTGGTTTAGTTTGAAATCCATAAGAGCCATTCCTTTTCACGATCAAATATACTATTTTGATAGAAAATAAATGTTCTCCTCTTTTCCATTTCTTCAATGATTCAGTTTATGCTCTCCTCCTTTCCATTTTTTAATGATCCAGTTTATAAGGAGATAGGTCAGTGGTTCTCAAACTTACCTGGATCACAGCGCCCTTCTCCCACTGGTGCCGGTTGTGGAACCCGGAAGTATTATAAATACCATGGAACCTGGAAGTAAGTGCCGATGACGCGTGATGTGATGATGTCATTGGCACTTACTTCCAGGTTCCATGGTCTAAGAAGACTCTGAAATGAAATATAAAGGGGGCAAGTGGTGGGGGAGGAGCAGTGAAAGCACTGTGCGCAATGGAGCAGAGCCTCTGCAGCAGTCATTTTAATGATATGGGCAGCCCAATCTTGCCTAGGGCCGCCGCAGTGTACAAAAGCACGCTGCGCCGGATCCTAGGCAGACCAGCGCCGGCAGAGCTGGGGCATACGTCGGGAGAAAGGGACTTTGTTCCTTTTCCCCGGGGAGAGCCCCAGCGGCCCCTATGGGCCTCCTCGGATGTGCTCCGGCAAAATGGCTGGCGCAAATCCGAGGAGCCAGTGTAAGGCCAGCCAGGCTTGGGATAGGAATCGGAGGAGTGCGCAGCTGATAATCCCTCCCCCCATCCATGGCCCAGCAGACCAATCATCCTCTCCCCTGCCAGCCCGGTCCACCCTCCATCAACCAGCGGGGACTTGTCATCTCGGTGCGGCGGACGGGCCGGATGCCTTGCAGGGCTCACTGGCGGGGCCTACTCACCTAGTGTTGAAGACATACCTTGCGGCACATTTATTACACCCTGCACCGGCAGAGCCATCGCTCCGCCTGAGCATAGGGGAGGATTGCACTGTAAATTTAATGAATTGGAGTATGTCCTTAAAATTACTACAAGTGCCTTTAAGTATCACAGTTACTTAGAGGAAACTTAAACAAGATTATTCTTGCTAGAGTAATTTCCTAATACTAGTTTAAATTATTGTAATTTGAGTGATTTAAAAAAAAATAAGAAAATGTTGCTGTATTCAGTGTCGATGATGTGCTCTTATCAAGTGCATCACCAGCAGAGATGTTTGGCTCTTGTCTAAAGCTGACCTTTCCAAAACTAGTGGTAAATATCCTCTCCCCCCCCCCTTTTTTTTTTTGAAAAATAATCTCAAAAACCATAGATTCGTACCCGTAGTAATACAGTTGCAGTGCTTTCTTCAACAAGGATAGAACAAATATTGTACAGTACGCTGTCCCTCTTGCTATAAAATGTTGCATGGCAATTTGAACTGGTATTCTGTATTTGCTTATGCTTACTTAACACTTGAAGATTCGTGATCTCTGTTGCGATATTTATAATGAACTAAAAACATAAGAATTTAATACAAAAATTAAGCTACTATAAATTCCTTAGGAAAAATAGTGAAATGGAAAACTTCAAATATGTGTGTAGGTGTTCAACTGTTATGCATTGTTGTCAAGCCATGGTTTGATATTAAGGGAACAAGCTTTATGTTCCTTTTCTGTCTTCATGCACTTTGTTTAATTAGTTACTTCCTAGTTTATGGCAAACCTCAGTTTATCTTTAGATCTGAACTAGTAAACTATATGATTTGTATTTTACCTGTGAACAAGAATTGTAAAACTGAGATCACAAACCATAATCTTTGGATGCTACAGCAACATACGGTTTGGGTGAAGGGGGAGACAACAAAAGAAGGAATGAAGGGGATGCGGCATGGAAGGTGTGAAGAAAACACATTTGCGAAGGACTCCTTCATGTAAAGCCATGGTCCACAATGTGAGCCACTGAGAAGTATCAAGTGATGATATTGGCTAAGTTTATGGGTAATGGTCTATCATGATTTTGGCTGCTAGGACCATGCATCTGACTTGTGTATTCTGGTTCCCTTCCTTGTTCAGGGAAGCTGTGTTTTGTGCAAACTGTAGTTTGCCCATACCAGGAACTGTTGAAGAGAATTGGAACTCATGAGGGGAGGAGGGAGCATGTGAGCTCAAGGCACATTTCTGACATCCAAACTTTGGTAGTGTGATATCTGAGTTGTTGAATGATGTACCTTCAAGATTCAGGTTTATATAGAACAGTGTTAATGGCATGTTAGAGCCCTTTAAAAATTCATTAGTTGAGGCTATCCATGCAAAGGCAGTTTGCCATTAATTAGAATTATCAGTGCCTTGAGTTATAAGCACTATGTGTGGTGGAGTTTATGCTCTTCATGACTAACTCTAGTGATGATATCAAGTATTTAAGTAGGTTCATACATTGTAACATCCATGAAGCCAGGTGACTGAGAATTTCTTCTACCCAAAAAACTGTTGAAGTTTTTAGCCTCTGATACTATTCTGTGCATGTTGGCACCAACGTTCATGTGCATTCACCTTGAAACTGACCTTTTCCTCCTTCACAGTATTTTTCTCAAACGTATATCATCGGATTTGATGAGGAGATGGCTTAGCAGATGGCTAACCCCAGAAGTAGGAGTCCCACTGGGGGCGGGGGTTAGTGCCACAGTACCTCGTTTTTCAGCTGCGCCGGGCCCGCCGCCAAGTCTCAACTCGGAAGCGCCTTCTAACTAACCCAAACTGCTGCAAGCAGTAAATAACTGCTTCCCCTGCTAACTGGGCAAGAGGCACTTTTTCAATTGTTGCTCCTCTTATATTTAGCAGGGGGAGAGTAACTGCCCCCCTTTCCACCCTAGCACAGTGTCTTTTCTGGTGGCTGTTTGCTGGTGGTGTTTTGCTTCTTTTTTAGATTGTGAGCCCTCTTAGGACAGGGAGTAATTTGATTTTGTCTGTAAACCGCTTTGTGAGCTTTTTGTTGAAAAGCGGTATATAAATACTGTTGATAATAATAATAACGCGGTCAAAAGCGATTTCCGGTTTCGTGTCATGACCAGAAGTTGCTTTTGGTTGCTTTTTTTAACTGCTTGCAGCAGTTTGAGCTACTTAGAAGGCGTGCGGGAGTTCAGAAGCAGCAATGGGTCCAGCACAGCTGCAAAATAAGGTACTGTGGCACTGTCCCCACGCAGGTTTGATTGTATGTGGGTTTTGGCATCTGTAGGGGTTCCGTTCCCAGAACCCCCATGGATAACAAGAGCCCACTGTATGTATTACTATACTTAGTTTTGTTACATAATATTGAGAGAGTTAGTACTTTAAATTTACTTATAATTTTCTTCTGTTCCAGTCTTTTTTCCCTTTTTATATTATATGTCTTAGAGCACAATCCTGCGCAAGTTACGGGCGGCGGACCTAGTGTCCGCTGCCCGGAATAGTCGCAAACGTGCTGTAAGGCACGTTTGACGACTACTTTAGAACCGAGAAGGCCGGGGCAAGGCCAGCCTTCCCAGCTCCGCCACCGGAGTCCTCGGACCGCCGCCGGACCCAGGCAAGGTAAGATCCAGCGGACGGCTGGGAGGGTCGGCGGACAGGGGGGAGGTACGGCAGAGCCGGGGGGTGGCCATAGGCCCAGCTGTCCCGAGCGGGGGCAGGGACATGGCGTCCGCCACATCCCAGTCCCTGCTGGGCTCCGCAGGGTCGCTTGGCCATTACATGGCCTCTTCCGACTTCCACCAGCAAAAGAGCTGGCGGAAATCCGAGAAGACCTACCGGCTCCAGCCGCCATTACACTCGACAAGCATCCCCTTCCTTGAGTAGACTTTCCGCCGTGGGCTGCCTGCTGCAGGCTGTCCGCGGCAGAGCACTGGATCGGGCGGACAGCCTCGGACGGACGGCCGATCTTTAGGTAGGATTGGGCTGCCCATCATTTAAATTGTAAGCTTTTAAAAGTTATTGTCAGAAAATGTAGTAAATAAATATGCAGCTCGAAGAATAATTGCAAATGTTAATTCTCATTTTGCAATTTAACAACATCTCGCAAATTACCTACTGTATATACAGTCAGTAGTCTGTTTCTCTTGCATTCTTTCAAAATCACTCAATGAGATGCTGCTTGGGTACAAACACCATTTTATAAATTAGATCAGAACACTAAGTAAACAGAGAAACATTCAGCCCATGTGACGAATGGAAGTGGCAGTGTTTTCTGTGGAGGTGTATAGAAGATTATGTAAATTACGTAATTAAAATGCATGGGGTTGCTAATAGCAGCTCTTTATGATAATGTTGGTGGCATAATCAGATGAGTGTGTTTAATTGGATGCTGCCCATCCTTTCTTAGTAATGAATTTTGCAGTGATAACATAGGGCAGAGAATCCTTAAGATGTTGGCATATTTTTTTGTTTAAAAAAGTACCTCTTAATGAGATGATTGGTTGATAGAATATTTAGGAGAGTAGGAAAGCGTTCTTGTAAGTTTCTACTGAAGATAACAGCTGTATAAGCTGCTTCTGTTTGACTTTTGGTTTGGATTTAGAGTTATTTTCAAAGTTTGCCAAACCTAAATTGAAACGTGAAGTTTACATTGTGTTACAAATGTACCGGTATTTGATAAGTGAAGTTGTATTTGAATAATGTTACTGTGACTTTAGAGACGCAACGCTCAATCCTAGATATGTCTGTTTCGAAGTAAGTCCCATTTGAGTTTAATGGGATTTACTATCAGGTAAGCGGATTGCAGCTTTCATATCAGAAATATTCTGCCAACATGTCCATTAAGGATTTGCAATCTGGATGTTTATTCATTTCTACACTTAACAAGAATTGAATAGAAATATCCCCTTAACGTACTACTACCTCCGTTAAGAGAGGTTTGCAGTTACAGTCAATTCGCGCTACTTGCGAATTGGATCTGTATAGGATCAATTGGGTTCCGTGCAGGGGGTTGGGGGGTGCCTTACACTGTTGTCTCCGGAGGGTCTGCGCTGATGGTGGGTGCCATTTTGAATGTCCCTGTAGCATTCACGAAGGCTCTGAATGTTGCAGGGACATTCAAAATGGCACCCACCATCAGCACGGGGCCATTCGAAGTGGCCGGGGGAAGCCTCGGATGCTTTCCCTGGCCGTTTCAAAGTGTTCCACGCTGATCACTGGCTCACTTTTTGACAATCCCTGCTGCTTAAGGAAAGTCCCTGCAGACTTTAGGCAGCAGAGATCGCAGAAATTGAAACACACCTCACGAGTGGTGTGAGGTGGTCTCACTTTTGCAGTTCACGGATACGCAAATTCACAGGTTGCAAATTCGCATATGGCAAGAATTTACTGTAATGTTCATATAAGAACAGTCTGGGAAGAGCTATTACATCTTCTGAATCCTGTTTACTTCTGTGACATTGTCTGTAAGTCTTTGATCAGATTGTCAAAGACCGGAAAAGGTGTGTTCAATTAGACTCTTTATAGCCAGAGTCTCTCATTTAAACATGACAAAACAGTGAGGAAACATTCATTATCCATAATGTATTTTTTTTAGTTACATTTGTAAAAACATTTTAGAGAGAAATTGGCATTCCCCTTGGGCTCCTCCCCCCCCCCCCGTATCTTTGTCTAATCCTCTCTTTTCTGAGATGGTTCATAAGCCAATACTCTTGAACTGACCAAATGTTATCCCTGCATCTTTTGCCCCTTGAGTGGAAACTGCCTCTGCTATGATAATGCGTAACCTACACAGCCTCACTCTGTGTTAACTCGTAGAGCCATGCTACAAAGATTAGATGTATCGTGCTCGTTTATTGGGCAACGATTTGGATATAAAGTTATTGTCGCAACAATATAAAATTATAAATGGCTGTGTCTTGTGAATTTTTCTCATGTTTTTATGTTTTAGTCAAGCTATTGTGTTTTTGAAAGGCAAGCATCTGCTAGTTGCACACAGTGTTAATATCCCTTGAGTACATCTTTATTCAGCATGTTAAGAAGAGGATATAGACTCATCCTTGCACACCCTCCCTCCACCTCTTCTTCCTGCCTAGAAATGTAGTAGAGAAATGAACACACAGAGGAGCAGGTGTGATTTGTTCAGCTTTCAAGTCCAGCCAAGTTTGGAAGTATTAATTGCCTCTTTCCATAAAGCTTTTGCGTCACTGCCTTTTCCTTCCCTCCTACTCTTCTCCCCCCCCCCCCGAAGCTTATAGAAGTAATAAGAACTGAATTACATGATCTTGAATATAAAAAATAACCCTGTATTTTTGCGTGATAGCGCCCCATCCATTGTGTTTACAGCACAATCCTATGCATGTCTACTCAGAAGTAAGTTCCATTGTGTTCAGTACAGCTTGCTCCCAGGAAAGTGTTATAGGATTGCAGCCTTGGGGCCCAATCTTATCCAACTTTCCACTGTTGATGCAGCTGTTCCAATGGGGTGTATGCTGCATCCTGCTTGTGGGGGAAGCAGCCACGAATGCCTCCTGAAGGTAAGGTGACATTTGTTCCCTTGGGGGGCTGTATTGCGACTGCATCAGCACTGGAAAGTTGGATAGAATTGGGCCCTTAGTGTCCTAGAGAAGGAAGGGGGTCATGAACATGCATTCAAGCTGCTTTGAGGCTTCACTGTATTTTAAGTCTTGGGGGGGGGGATTCAGTTATACATTTATTACTTGTGTGATAAACTATTGCTGCTTTTGGAATCCAATTATGTTAAATTAGTACATCTAATGGAAAGTTTCTAAAATATAGAAATACTTGAAAATGAGCTTTTATTGGTCCTTGCCGTATAGCAGAATTATACAGTATAATCTGCTGATGACTTTTTTTACCTGTTCTTATTTCAGATTATTTGCTTTCATCCAGTGTTAAGGTTTTGATTAGCAGCACACTTCAAAATTGTGGATTTTAATCTATAAAGCTCTTGAGTTGTTTGGCCTCTACATATGTGTTACTACATCAGTATAGTAGTGCTGATAAGTGTTCTCTGAGGCTGCTTCAAACCTCTGGAGTTCCTCTGTATTGAGTGTTCTGAGTTTTAGCATACTCCAGAAGACACAAGATTTTTACTTTTTAGCATACTCCAGAAGACACAAGATATTTACTTTTGCTCATATTAAGTGATATTTTATATATTTCTGGTAGTCTCTATTTTATTTCTTACATCTATATTCTGCTGTTGGTCCAGAGTTCAGGGCAGCAGTTCAGAGTTAATCATATTTACAGTGCAGTCCTGACTAGGATCCATCCAGCGGCCCATGGCCCCCCGCCGGATCCTGTACACCGGCAGCCAGCGTGGCTGCCGGGCAGAAGGTCTACTTGGGGAAGGGGACACTTGTCCCCTTCCCCGAGCGTAAACAGAGGCCACCCGGATGGGCCTCCTCAGATTTCCGCCAGCTATTTTGCTGGCGGAAGTAAGTGGAGGCCATGTAAAGGTCCTGGCGCCCAACAGGGGTCAGGATATGACTGAAGGCCGTCCCCCTCCCAGGCCGCCTGGGCCAATGGCCAACTTCCCCTGCCCGACGAACCGCCCCCCGCCCGCCCTTGGATCCTGACTTACCTGGGTCCGGCGTCGGCGGGGTCCTCCCTGCGCCGGAGTTGGGAGGGCTGGCCTTCCTGGCTCTTGAGGAGGCGCAAACGTGCCTTACAGCACGTTTGCGACATCTTCTGGCGCCAGAACGCTCATTCCGGCACTGGAGTTTACGTGAGGATTGGGCTGCCCATCACTGCAACAACCTTTTGAGATAGTTGGACTGAGAATGTGTGACTATCCATCACCCAGTGTTTTATGTGGTAGAATCTGAACTCAAAACATGCAAGTCCATCCGCTGCACAACATTGAATCCCAAATGTTGGCACCCATAATGTTTTAGTCTTAATGATAGAGTGGACTGTAGCTCTTTTGGGGGGATGGGACACTTGCTCCCTCCCTTATTCAAGAGACTTTGCAATTGACCTGTTGGAATATTTCTGCATGTAAACTTCTCCTGCAGTACGCTCCCCTCTTGTCTCATAGAAACTGGTTTGCATTAGGACACAAAGACGTTTCTTCACTCTGTTCTCCAACCCAAGCAGGAAATGCGTGCCATACAGAGACAATGTTGTCATGTTTTCAGAAAGCAGCCAGTTGTGGAAAGGGATGAAAAAAGCCTGCTAAATGCAGTGGGCCTTTCATATTCAGCAGTTTACATTGCTTAAGTGGATTGTTTTTCTCTGTTCACTTTTCTTCCCGTTTTAGAAGTTGTACATAGTTGTTAAAAAATTTAACAGTGTTATGATTATGAAGTATGCTAAAAAGAGACTGGAAGGAGGATGTGCAGCATTAGCCATTTATGGGCAGCCGAAATGGCAGGAGGCCAGGCTATGCATTTGTGTGCTAATGTTGGTTGTTCCCTAATTGAACAGTATGTGTATTGTGGCACCTTCCCTTCCCTACTGAAGATAATGCTGACAGCTTCCTGGAGGTCTTGAATACCATACTTAAGCTTCCAAACGCATCTTCTTTATCCAGCATCTGTAACAATGCATTTCTAATCAGAACAAATTTCTGTTTGCCTGAAGTCTCTTTCTACATTTGCTGAGAGTTAGTTTTTCCAATTTTTCTGTGTGTTTTTTTCTGTTTGAGTCCAAGTTTCTAATTTGCTTTCTTTATCTATAGCCCATCACACAGTCCTAAGGTTGGCTTAGCAGTCGCCAAATTTACAATAAAACCACACAACTAAATCAATAATGAAAAATAAAATATTCAGAAACCAAAACACAGCAGCAGACATAATGAACTGCCAACTAAATTAAAAACCATTTGCCTTCTAAGTGCCTAACAAATAAAAAAACCCACTTGTTTTTGAAAGGTGAGATCAGAACTAGTATGGTTTGAGCTTCTCTGAGGAGGCCATTCCCAAGATCGGATGTCGCTACTGAGAAAGCAGTAATGAAGGGATTCAGCTTACAACCTTTTCTGAAGACCTTGACATATGGAGAGACTGGTAAAAGCTAGGCTCAGACCATTTAGGGCAGAGGTTCCCAACCTGTAGTATGCATGTTTTAGGGCATCAAAGATGAAGACCAGCACATTGAATTGTGCCAAGAAACACATTGGGAACCAAGGTAACTGTTTTTAATGCCAATGTGATACACTCCCATAAGAAGGTTTTCAAGGGCTACATTGCAGTGACCAGTTCATCTTTTCAAAGAGCAGCCATAACTAGTATATTAACTCAAGCTCTTCTAGACATGGTTACCACCTGGTAATTCAGGAGCAATGCCACATTCAAAATTACTCCTATGCTGTCCACTTAATCGTCATGAGGAATATGAACTAATTTGGCACAGGGTAGTTGTAATAGGTGGTTGAGTGACTAGAGCAGTGTTTCCCAAACTTTTTCGACCTGCGGCTCCCTTGACCATTGGCAACCATTGGTTGTGGCTCCCCATTACGTTATGTTCATGCCTGCCAATTAGTATTGCACTGTTTTCCCGAGAGGATTCCATGGCACTCCGCTGGGAGCCGCGCCTCCCAGTTTGGGAACCTCTGGACTAGAGTCATAGAGTCTAAGACTAGCAGTCTCCTCACTAACTTTATATTGCTGGGCTGTTTTTTTCCTGTGTTTTAGCTTAGCCAATAGTTAATAACACGTGAAACTACGGTATGCAAACTAGACTCAATTCAGAAAGCAGAAATGACGGGCGCCCTCCCGGCGCGTGGGGCGGGGCCTGCGTCGTGTCACGTCGACGCGCGCGCCTCCGCCCGTTCTGCGCTCATTTTGGAGCCAAATGGGCTCCAGGGAGGGCGGGCGGGCGGGCCAACACAACACGGCGCTTCGCATCGGTAAGTGCCCCGAGCACGCCCCCCACCCGCCCGAGCGCCTGGAGCTCCTGCTCCACGCACTCCACCCAAGTTTCGCCACTGTCAGAAAGGCCCTGAAGACACCAGAATTTCAAACTCCTGCATTGTTCAAGGATTGGAGTCGGAGTGGAGTCTGAGTCCCATACAGAGAGATTCAGTACCATGAGTGCTTTGGAGACTGTTGTTTGAAGAGCTACCATAACTTTCCCAAATGCTCAGGCTGGTTTGTGGCATTGCAAGTAAGGAGTTTAATAATAGCCTGTTGTACACATTTAACTCCTGTTGCGTATATACTGTACCCTTGGGTAAAATGCCTTAAGCAGAATTGTACTGGTGCAGTGTGTAATGCAGACTTCTTTCTGTATGTCACTTTAACACTTGTAACATTTTTGTCAAGCTATGTTCCAACTAGCTCCCTATAGAAATAAATAAGGAACAGTCGACTTCCAGCTAGCAGTCTGTTTAGCAGTTAAGGTTAAATGTAACGTGAGCTGCAGGCATATGAAGGTCACCTCTCTTAAGAGCAACAGATGTTTACAATATCTTGGCTCCATGTTATGCGCTATATGGTTCTGTATTATGCACAGAAATGTGTCCTGTGTATAGATGTTTCTCAGAGTGCAAATAGCAACAGAGGCCTGGCAATTCTATGGACTTTGTATGAAGTGATTTCTGTAGAGATTATCTCAATGACTTTACATATCAAAAACTACTTGGGACTTGAGCCTCTCCTAATATAAATGTAAATACGGTATTTTATATGGAGTAAAGGCACTTGAAAGGAAGAAGTTACAAAGAAATCAATTGGAATCAGGGTGGATAGAAATCAGTTATTTTTTTAAGAAATAAAACATTGGATTTTTATTCATTTTTATTCTTAAAATGTTTTGTTTAAAAAATTGCTATGTGGTGATTTGGTTAAGATGTACTATCGCTCAAAGATCTCATTATAGAATAAGGATTATAATCTTTAATTGTGTACAATGAGACAATGTATTAATCTTTCTAAAACTATTTTGTAAATAGGTTGTAACAGTTCTTGGACTGGGCCTCAATTTTATGAAGTTCCATAAAATTGGACTCTGGACTAGTTCATTCTAAATTTGAAAAATCACTTGGGATCGAAAAAGCTGGAAAGTTTTTTCTTTTCCAGATTATGAACAAACAGGAAAAAGAAGGTGAAGACTATTGAGTTTGCTGCAGAATCCAAAATTTTATTTTGGATTTTTTAAAAAGGTTTCTCATGTTGATTTGGCTGACATAGTCTATTTAGTGTTTGGGTTTTTTCCAAATTTTAGTTAAACACAAACTTTTAAGACACCTGCAAACTTTAATGTTTAACAAAAATACAAAATATTCAGAAATGTTGTTTTAGTTAGACATTTAAATTCTTTTATTTATCTGGTGATGGTAATTGTCCTAACAGAGCAAGGTAAGAAAATACTCCAAATATTCATGTTGAAATGGAGACTGTTCATCTTCCAATGCCTTCACAAATATTTCAATCATATTTTCAATCAATCAGTCAGCTTTAGTAACTAAATAGTTGTTCATTTTTTGGATATAACTGCAGAGATAATCTGAAAGTTTTTCAAAATAAATCATTGTTTAAAACGTATAGTATGGATCTTCTAAAAAGATAAGTGGTTGCTGGAGCTAGGCGGTTTGACTCTGTTGAGCCGCTGCTTCAGCGGCTGCACTGGCTGCCCATTCGTTTCCGAGCCCAATTCAAGGTGCTGGTAATGACCTTTAAAGCCCTTCACGGTTTGGGTCCAGGATATCTGAGGGACCGCCTTCTCCCATACATTCCGGCCCGCTCTCTTAGGTCATCTGAGGGGGCTCTCCTGCGTGTACCACCTCTATCGCAAGTTAGGGGAGTGGCAACACGTGGGCGAGCTTTCTCTGCTGTGGCGCCACAACTGTGGAACTCCCTGCCAGGGGATCTGAGAACCACCCCCTCCGTCATGACTTTTCGGCGAGGGCTCAAAACATTTTTGTTTCGTCTTGCGTTTGGGTGATGGGTTGTAGCCTGCCTCCTGTGTCTCAAGATGCTCTGCCATGTTGCTTTTGTGCTCCCTACTGTTGCCCCCCAGTGGTTTTTATTGATATTATTGTTTTTATTGTTTTTAAATTATGTATTTAAACTGTCTGTATTTTAAACTGTTTTTAATTTTTGTTGTAAGCCGCCTTGGGCATTTGCCTCGGCATGGGATAAGGCGGGATATAAATTTTTTAAATAAATAAATAAATTAAATAAATAAGCTGAGTTGTGAAAAATATGTATTAAGGTTATAGCATGCAAGAGTGCTTATTTTATGTTTTAAAAATCATATTAAATTAAATCTTTGAGTAGTGATTTAAATCAAATCTATCTAGGCTGGGGTATATTGTTTGCTGACCTCATGTTAGTTTCATTGCAGTATGTCTTTGGAGATGCCTTTTTTTTTTTTTAGCAACTTGGTGTAAGCCACTTTGAGCATCATTTTTGATTACAGAAAGGTGAGATAGAAGTACCTTAAATAGCGAATTGCCTATCAGTATGATAGTACAGTCAAACCTCCGTATCCGCAATTTCAGCATCCGCAGATTTGACTCAACGTGGATGCTCGCGGATGGGGGGGTCACTTTAAAAATGCCTTTAAAAGGGGGGGGAGGTTAAAAATAGCATTCCTTAACTTTTTCGCTGGCAAACAGCTTCGTTTGCAGGGCTGTAGACAGTGAAATCGCGCTCCTACAGCCTCTTCTGGGCGATCTTGGGGAAGGGAGGGGGTAAGTTGTGCGACACGGAAGAGGCTTCAGGAGCACAATTTCACTGTCTACAGCACTGCAGAGTGGTTTGCCAGTGAAAAGATAAGGAATGCTATTTTTAACTTTTTTCTTTTTAAGGCATTTTTTACCCCCATATCCACTCTAAAGCGATTTTCGCTTTACACGCATTTCAATATTCGGGGGGGGGGGTCTGGGACGGAACCCACGTGGATACTGAGGTCCAACTGTATGTGTATGCCTAGAAAGAGAGCTTGTATATTACAAGGACTCTGTGTAAGGGCTCTGTTCTCTAAGATCCTTGCCAGTGAAGGCCACATCACCTGATATCAGGACGGAGGGCAGGTTTTGCCTTTGTCACAACTGTGTCTTCAAATGCACCTATTCATCTGCTCACATATTAAGTTACATTGAGGATACCACTGGATTGTTGGAGCTAAGCCTACTTCCTGCCCCTGATGATCCCAGTAATTTTTAAAATAAAATCTCCTATCCAGTACTCTTGTTCTTCATCTGCATAACCTCTGTTTCTGTTTTCTGTTTTTTTACCACGAAATGTGGCAGAACATTGGGAGCTAGCTTTTTTATTTTATTTATATAAAACATGTGTGTATTACAAATGTTATTTGTAACATTATATATTTATAACCATTATAATTATGTTTGTAGCAGTAGAGGTGTTGCTCATGTGGGAAATGTGTGAGAAGTGAAACCAATTATGAGTGCTAAGTCACAGAAAAGCCTTTTGACGTTTCTGTTTATCATAGTCCTACCCTTTTCCATCTTAAACTTCCTGATTTCTTCCCCTCATTAGACAATGCAGAGTAACAACAAAAGCTCCAGAAGAATCTAGTTCTGAAGGCTGTTTTGTAAGATTCAATTCTGGTATGGTTTGGCTTTTTAAAAACATCTGGTGCAGCACACAGGAAATGCTGAAAAGAAGAACTAGGATAGCATAAGCAGAAGTAGCATGAACGGTGACATTCTCACTGGAGGAGAGCAACATCCCCTATGGTAATTTGTGATTGTATGACAGATACTATTCTGTTTAAAGACTAAATCTCATTTTGCAGGCTAAATCTCATTTTGCAGGCAATCTGTTACTGGATTTAAAAAAAACTATACTGAGTAATTTGATATGTTGGGGAATGGTAAACTACCTGTATATCTTAACTGAAATCAAAAGTTGAGGAGCAACTATGTTAAATAAAATCAGAAATATTGAGATGGTCTTGTCTTGTAATTGGTACAGAAATACTGAAGGCTTGAGGAGGCTTTTAAATGAGTCAATTGAATGCTTGATGGAATATACGGTATACAGTCAGTTCCCATTTTCTGTGCGCTCTGTTTCTGCTGATCCGCAGGAACAAAAGGGTAATTTGCGTCACCGCATCTGCTGTCCTCCTCAGCTATTCATGGCCATTTAAAGTCTCCACATTGTTGCCACATCCACTGTCTGTTCTGACTACTTGCAGCCATTTTGAAGTCTCCATGTTGTTCTCGCGGGTCCACGTTCTCACGGTCCACATGGGTCCTCGTTTCCTCATGGTTTTCACAGCCATTTCGTACAGTCCTCACTGTTTTTGTGGGTTGTGGGACTCTTCTGCAGCTTGGGCAGCTTGCTTACCTGAGCAGAATAGCTACCCCTCCCCCTGTACAGCTTCAGAGACCTGATCATTTCCTGAGGCTGGGGTCGTCATGACAAAAGGGTCCGTGGAAACCTAACCCATTTTCCTCATAGGATCAATGAATTAGTATCCGCGGTATCCGCTGGGTTTTTAAGGAACCTAACCCCAGCGGATAACAAGAATTGACTTGTATGCACATTTAACTCTGAGCAGCAGTCAGTCCAATTGATGGAAGGTCTAAAACTCAAGATAGATATCTGATCTGTGCAATTGCAATTGTAGTGTGTTCTCCTAACAGCTCTGAGCTGTGTACTACATTCTAAAGGTCCTTAGAGTAGCCCCCATCCCCCCAAGCATAATGTGACATTAAATAAATGAGTAGCAAGTGAAACTGTACAAAGACAAAAATGTCCGAGCTGATAAATTCAGGCTATTAGTCCTCTAATCCCAGCAACATCTATACCCATTTCAATATGGATTTGTTTCTCAAACTGAGGTCCAGACTAGATATCCAGAAACTCACATGGAAATTGGCATTCCACAGAATAATTGTATGTTTGGATGCAAAACACATGTGGGTTTCCTTATTCATGAACATTTTTCCAGGGAATAAGCCCTGTGTTCTTTTTCACTTTTTATTCAATGAGTAGTGACTCTTCCATGTGCATTTTCCATGCATGTTTGCAAAACTCATGTGGTTCCAATTCCAGTAGTTTATTAATAGTCAAAGACCAGCATAACAAACTCATGTGGTTGTCGACATCTGTGAGTTTGGAGCCCTCCTGCACCACAGGTCAACCGTCTCCTCCCTTTTACTTGTGGAGAATAGGAGAGAGAGGTGCAAAAGTGGACCTAGCTTGAATTTTGAATTAATGATGGAGGAAACTGGTGTTCTATGTTTTCAGCTACTCCTGTCAGCAGCAGATGAAGATACAGTGGCCTTGCATTATCCGCGGGTTAGCCACCCTTGGATTTGGTCTCCCTGCATAACTACGGGTGGACTCCCAGCACCTCAGAACACCTCTTGGACACAACCAGAAGTCACGTCCACGAAACGGAAGTTGCTTCTGGTCGGATCTAGGAGGTGATCTGAGGCGCGGGGAGCCCCATGGAGTGGGCCGCAGGCATCATGCGACCGCCGAAGGGCCCAGCGTGGCTGCAAAGTGCTGGGACACATACCCCCATGGACTCCAGGATTCTCGCTATTCTTGGGGGGGGAGAATCAAACCCCCACCGATACCAAGGAACTACTATATTCAATTTCATCCCCCTTCCTTGCCTCACTCCCATTTGTGCCTTGTGGCTATGCAACTTGGGCTCAAAGGGGTTCTCAAAGTGGTGGGTCGTGACCCACCACTTTTTTTGGAAGTATCCAATTTACCTTTAAGGGGGGGGGCAGCCTGAACATCGGCAGTGATGCTTCAGGATCGCACCTGCCGCCAACCCCAAAAAGCTGTTTTCAATATACCTGGTTGTCCTACCAGCTCCCTGAAGGGTCTGGGGGGCTTGTGGGCGTCTGAGCAGGCCTCCCCAAGGCTCAAAACAGCAATGATCGTGCCAAAAAGCCCACTTCCGGTTTTTACTCAGCCATGAATCTTCCTGGGTGACCTTGGGCCAGTCACAATCTCTCGGGCTAACCTACCCCACAGGGAAGGAACTATGTACACCACTGTGAGCTCCTTGGAGTAAGGGCAGTATAAAAATGAAAAATAAATTAACATGGTGTACTTAGTGTTGTCAAACATGTGAAATCAGATCTCAATCAATTGGATCATCAGAAATCTTCCATGGTCTCTTAAAAGAATTAAAACAAACCATTTGACTGGTGTGTACTATAGGCTTGCAAATAACCACTTGGCTGGTTGCCTGTGGCAAATATGAATGGTCTCCAGGCAATCAGACAGGGAAGCTTTTGTAAACCGTTTCTTCATTTAAGTCACAAGTGATGAGAGCATAGATATACAAGGACAGATGTGCTAGTGAAAACTTAGAGAATAGTAACTTAGACTTATTTGCAGAGTGGTGGACAGGCCTGACCAATGATGCAAATTCTTGAAAAAGGCTTTGAGTTGTTGTTTTTCTAATGGCATGCATACTTTGAGTCCCTTGTGGCTCTGTTGCTAAACCGAAATCAGAGTTGAATAAAAGGTGAACGGTTTACTTTGGTGATGTCAGTATTTACTGTTACTAAATTGCTGTTATTAAATTCATTCACAGTTGGTGTAAATTTAGTAGCAATGGCTGTTTTAGACAGGTATCATTCTTGCAAGACAGTGTTCCAAATCATTTTTCTTAAAACAGTAGTAGCACATAGCGTTGGGTATCTTAATTCTGCTTCTTGCTTGCAATGGGCCTTTTCTTAAAAGAGGAAAGTTAATAGCCTTTTGGATGTTCAAATGTTCTATGTTTGTAACTTTCATAACCCCCTGCCTCCCCTGCAGGAAGAATGTGTCACTTATAGTACCCAAATAGTTACTGCTATTGCCTTTTAGCAAACTGAAACTGGATTATGTGACTAATTTGCCAGATGACTGACTCAAATGGAAATGGCTTGTATGAATTAATACAACGTTAAAGGAGAAAATACTGTTTTTTTCCCCTTCAGATGTGTCATCAAAGGTCTAGGATAAGAGTTTCTTTGGACACAATTCATTTTATAAACCAGCATTTGCTAACTGTACTAAAATATTTGCTTGAACTTTCTTCGGTAGATCACAAGGGGAAACCACATGCTATCTAAATGCAGCCTTTCTGAAAACGGAATTCTTGATGATTATGAATCATTGCATTTAACAGTGAGCATCTGTAGTTTACTCACTCTCTGCTGGAAGGAAGACCGGGCCCTGTAGCTGATCTTGGCCCTGGGTAACTCTGATGAATTCAAGAGAACAGATGTTCCATGAATAGTCAGAGGCAATGGCTGAAGACCAGCAAATGACAGAGGGCCTATTTAACCTTGTACCAAAAGTACAAAGATGTTATAAAGCTACTTTGAAAGCCCCATGTACAGAAAACCATGTCGCTTTCAATATCATTGTGTTTTGTTGGGGAGTCCTTTTGTTGCCCGGCTAGAAACACCTGAGCTCTAATGACAATGCACAAAAGTTCAGAGTGTTAACATTTTACTGATGTAGTGTTGCTGATGAATGTGTAGTGCAAGGAAGTTGGGAGTGTGTGTTCTTAATTCACTCTGAAATTGCTGGTGATTTCTCCTTTGTGTGTGTGTGTGTGTGTGTGTGTGTGTACGTACTTGAAGGAGCTTTCATCTTGATACTTCCTGTGGTGTTTTTTAAAAGGCATAATCTGACAATTGCATTGCACGGTTTCATAATTTAATAGGCCAATAAAATTCAAAACCAGCTTACATAGGTCTGACCAGTCTAAGACATTTTGTTTCCAGCATTTCCGTAGTGGTGCTTGTCCTGCTGAGTTTATTCCTTATTCCCTGGCTGCTTGAGTAGTTTTATTACTAATTTACATTACTAGACACTCCTATATCTGCAAAAAGAATACCCCCAGCTGAATTCTTTGCATTTCATTTAGTGCCAACTAGATGGAAGCTTACAAAAACACTATAACTATATCTGACAACCATGTTAGGATACTGAGGTAGTGTCTGACATGTGCCTTAGAGAATACCCAGCCATTCTCTACCTTTTTTTTGGCAGTGGCCCCTTAGGAGCTCTTCTCAGGTTCCAGGACCCCCCTGTCAAACAAAGATACAACACAAACAGAAAAGCATGGAATTATTTATTATTGAACACCTGTCTGTGGCCCCCTTCAAATGTGCCAGGGCTCCCCAGGGGGCCATAAGACATTACATATATTAGTAATTGTTTTTGGCTAAGGCCAGCAGGTGGCGCAGCGGGTTAAACCGCTGAACCATAAGCTGTCGATTGAAAGGTCGGCAGTTCGATTCCCGCGACGGGATGAGCGCTCGTTGCTTGGCCAGCTCCTGCCAACCTAGCAGTTCCAAAGCATGTCAATGCGAGTAGATAAATAGGTACCGCTTGCGGGAAGGTAAACAGCGCTCTGTGTTCCAGCTGCATGCTACGCGCTGCGGCAAGGAGAGTCATGCCAGCCACTGACCACGGAGGCGTCTTCGGACAACGCTTGAAATGGAGATGAGCACCACACCCTAGAGTCGGACACGACTGGACTTAATTGTCAGGGGATACCTTTACCTTTATGAAGATACAACACAGAGAAAAACCCAGATCACTCAATTGTTTTAATGTAATTTTACTAATGTGAGTTCAAGTTGTGAGCCTACTGCATTTGCAATGCCATATTTTGCTTTTGTGTCATTCCTTACAAGCAACCATGCAGTTATTGTGAAAGGCAGAAAAATAAATGCATACATTTGAAAAAAGAATCCTGAGAGAGAACTCCTGTACATGTGTTTGACTCAGACAATCTTAAGCTTCTATGGGTTTTATTTGAATTTGCCTCTAATGGCTACTGATTACTTTTTCCCAGTACATTTGTCCTTAAGGTTTCCTACCTTTTCCCCTCTGTAGGTCAGCTGTCTTGCAGTTAAAGGATGTACAAGAATAGGCTGGCTACTTGTACATTTCTGCCCACTAAGAATAGAAGATGACTCCATTTCTGACTGCTTATAGATACACTGAACCCTAGAAAATGTGTTCAGTTTAAACGTTTGTTTGAATTGAACTAAAAGTACCATTTTCCTTTAATTCTAGGCAGTGGGTATGATTGAAGGTTTGCATGAGAGAGTCTCCATTAGATTTTGCTGTTGGTAATAAAGATAAATTCTTGCACCATGTTGCTTGTTAATGGCATGGTCTTTTTTTAACATAGCACTTTTCCCAAGGGAGTTTGAAAAGCAATATAGAACGAGGCATTTTGGAATGTGTGATGCAACACAGTTTCATGTGCTGATGTAAATATACTATCTGAATTGTGGCAGCTATTATGACTTTGTGTTAAACACCTCTGACACCACAGTCCACTGTAATATTGGTGGAAAAACTGAGCAGTCTGCTCGAGCACTTTCATTTCACTTACAGTTGTAGCCTCAGGGTATCTCATAGTAAAGGTAAAGGTTCCCCTTGCTCGAAATCTAGTCATTGCAGTGCTCATCTCCATTTCAAAGCCGAAGAGCCAGCAAAGATGCTTTCGTGATCATGTGGCCGGCATGACTCAACGCCGAGTCGCACGGAACGCTGTTACCTTTCCGCCAAGGCGGTACCTATTAATCTATTTGCAGTTCCTTGCTTTCGAGCTGCTAGGCTGGCAGGAGCTGCAGCCGAAGACAGTAGCTCACACAGTCAATTGGGTCTCAAACTGTTGTCCTGCCTACCTCCTGGTCTGCAGTTCAATATCTTAATCACTAAGCCACCGTACATAGAGGTAAATTTCATAGGTCTTAGAATCTGCTATCTGTGTATGAACCTCCTCAATTCTAAAACCAAATTACAGTGTTTGGTAATAAGGATAATTTGTTTCTTACCAGTCTTTTATGCTTTCTTTGGCCGTAGGTTACTGTGAATTATTAGACTGCTTAAGCAATTCAAGAGATGTGTAAATGAAAGTTATCTTCCTATACAAAGACAAAAAAAATTATGGTGAACTTCTTAAAGCTGAAGGGTTGTATCCAAAGTGTTGGAAGAAGCTCCATTTGTGCAAGGGGAAGAGGCAGTTTTTGCTGATCTCGTTTTCCCTCTGGGCCTCCTGAAAGCTGTTTTGCTAACGATCCCCCCAACCAATCTTCTCTCCTTCCCAGTTATCTGAATTTGGTCTTCTGGCAGTTGCAGCTATCGTTTTTTGTCATGAGGGGCTAAATGATGGTCTGAGTATGGTCAAGTTTTACAAAACAGACTTTGTCATTCTTAGCCTATTTTAATAGGTGATACAGTATTTGTTGAAACTTTCCAAGTTACAAAATCCTTTTGAGGTATGAGTGCATAGGGTTACAAAAATCTGTCCAGATTGTTATGTCTTTTGATATTGGTAGAACATGGTTTGCCATGCGGTTGTGAAATCCAGAATTTAATGCTGTCTTTGGACATAAGAAACCTCAACTTGGCTCACTTTTCCACCACAGACTCCTTTCTGACCTCAAACAAATTACAGAGTGGTTAACTTCTTCCTTTTTAAAGGTGCGGATGAGACTTAGCCCAAGTGTTTTTTCATCTTCATATAATGTCTATAAAGTGAGGGGATAGCTAGACGAAGATATAGAAGATGAATGACATATAAGAATTATCTTACGTAGGATACAGAGTGTTTTGAACACACCATTAATTAGATCTTGGAAGCTCAAAAAGTCTGTTTGAATTGTACATGGAAATCGCTGCCCAACCTCACCCCCCCCCCCTTTTCTGAGGCTGAAATCCTATACACGCTTTTCTCAAAGTTAATCCCATTGAACACAATGAGACTTACTTCTGAGTAGAGATGCATAGGATTGTGCCGTGAGTTCCTTAGAGGAAAATAATAATAATAATAATAATATACAGTATTTATATACTGCCTTTCTGGTCATTGGATTTCTCCTCCCCAAAGGGTTTTTACAATATAATAACGTTCTAATCTTTCATAGAACCTTTCATTCGAGATGTTGCTTTCACAGTCCAGCTCTCTCTCTCTCTGGCATTCGCCACAGCACGCTTCAGCTTCAGCTGCAGCTCTCTGACAGACTTCCGGCCGTCTTGAACTGCTGTCCTGCAGATCTTCAGGCATTTGTGAGAGACGAACGCTCTACCAACTGAGCCAGATGCTTCAAATGCTTCAAAGTTATTGAATGCTAGGGATTGAGAGAGCAAACTATCTATGGATGGGATTCCCTGGATGGGAGGTAATTCTTAAGATGGGTCAAGAATTCTGTGCATAAAATTCTTCCATTTCTTCCAGTTTTGACCAATTTCCAAGATTTACAGTATGATCCTGTGTAATCTTTGAGCGGCAGAGCGTGCGCCCTTCCACTCGAAGGCATCGCAAACGTGCCATAAAGCATGTTTGCAACTCACAGCGAGTAAGGGCCGCCAGGTCAAAGGCCGGCAGCCCCTGCTCCATTGGGGGATTGTCCCTGCGCCCACCATACCAAGTAAGCCCTGTACCAGTCGGTGCAGGGGCAAAGGGAGGTTGAACCGGCCAAGCTCAGCCAATATCCAAAGCCCTCGCACGATCCAGTGTGGCCTTACACATGGAGGGCTCGAATGTACACCAGCTTCAGAGCTAGCGTACATTTGAGGAGGCCCATTGGGCCTCAGGCCGCTTATACCCGGGGAAGGGGACAATCGTCCCCTTCCCTTGAGGTGCACAGCCCGGGACCTGGATTGAATGCAGCGGCTGGCCCTTTAGGCTGGCCGCCGCATCTTACACAGGATTGGGCTGCCCATCTAGCTGTATGGCTTTAAATGTGTTTTTGCAAATTTTCATGATTCAGCATGATAGGGCAACAGAAGTTGAAGTGGATAAATTAGGAGATGTGGAGAGGAATGGAAGAAATTTTACTTCCTGAGTACTGCAATGTCCCCCTTAGATTCCACCTGCTTTTTAATCATTTGACTGATGCTGCCCATACTTGGCAAAGTCGTCTTTGTAACTGAGGGGTAAAAACTTGTTGTTTGAGACTGAATCCTGCAATGTGATTAGTCATGAATATTTCTAGACCATATTTGTTGCCACAAATTCGTCTGTATATTGGTGATTCAGAGGATAATCTCTCAGAATGAATTTAAGTATGAGAAATGATAGTACACTGACCCACTTGCATTTCATACTATGAAACTACTACCAGTATTTCCGAAAAAGGGTATCTTGGAGCTTAAGTGGCTTATTATGACAACAGCTTGCTGCTTTTGGATACATAAGTGCCATGAGAAGATACATAAATATAGGTTGAAACCCAAAAATAACAAGATGAGATGTTAAGAATACACCTGATCACAAGAGCTCCTAGAAGCCTGGAATTGGGGAAGGGAGAGTGAGGAACATTTTTTGCTCTTGCAGGTGGTAATTGGACATGGAAGGATTTACTGGGAATGTGCTGGAAACGCCCCATCTGACCACATCTTACTAGTCTTAACTGTGTTCTGCTCTGTGGCATATGATGCAGTGCCCTCACACTGCTTTGATGGAAGTTGCTGATGTACATGGGTACAGCTGAACCTGCAATTGTAGGCCAGCCCACATTGTCTCCTGTGATGTAACTGCATTGTGGATCTCATTGGGTACAACTTGCAGTCTGAAGATGAGTTTACTGTGGTGGTGGGCACTTGCAGTTTACTATACATGTTTTTTTATTAAGATTTTGCTAACAGTTCGTCTGTTCGTTGTCTGAAATATTGTACTTTGTATTTTGTTTGCTCAATGGCCTGTGCCTGACAGGAAAGGAGCAGTACATGCAGATGGGGGGGGGGGGGATGAAAATGGCTTTGTCAATTTGCTTGTGGTTGAAGGAATGAGTGGTAACTGTTTCAGGTTAGGGAATAATCTGTACCCAAGTTCAGGTCTTCCTTTTAGGGTTAGCTTGGGAGAATTGGGATATGTAGTAGTACCTTTTGGAATTTAGTTAGGAGCTCTGCTGAGATTGCAGGCTCAAGAATATCTTAATTTGTTTAGTTTTGTGACTGTATCTTAAGGATGCAAATGCAATTGTACCATAAAGTCTTGGCTGCAGAGAATGGGCTGGGTCCCAAGAATGACTTGTGCAAAGCTAAAATTCTGCTGCAGTATGGGTGATTTTTTTTTGCCAGTTCCTCTTTCCCACTGCACCTCTCCCCCCAAATCACCTCCAAAAGGTTAAAAAACCCTCAGCAGGTTTTCTGGGAATATAGGCTGCAGAAGAAAGGGGTATTGGCAAAATTGTTTCCACCCCCTCCCCATGCAAAAGAGTACCTTTCATTCTTGCAAGTCATTCTTGGGTTCCAACCCAGTGGATAGTGGGGTACTGTGGCTTTTAACTATAGTTTGAGGTATAGTAATTGATAGGGGTTTTGGCACAAAGTGGCTTTGTATTATTTTTCTAGTCTGTAGAGCAATCTTGCTGTATGGATTAGTAAACTGTCAGTTGGAATGAGATTGAAGTCATTGAATTTCTAGTGAAATGTCTCCAAAAGATAACTTATTTGTCTGTGTATCAAAAGTTGCGGGGTGTGTGTGTGTAGGAACACCACTACGAGAGGACAGGTGACCTGATGGTCACAGGAAGTTGCATTCTGATTCTACAAACTGTTATGCAGTATGTTGGCATGTTGTGATGCAACACAAATACCCACCATAGTTTTGATGATAGATTGTCTCCAGCTTTGAAATACTTGTGAATGAGGTTTCTCACCTAACTTCGTTTTAAGGGTTCTGATGTCAGATATATTATATATTGGATGTTTTTATTCGCTGGAGAGGATGTTTTCTGTGAATAATTCTTTGTTCTTAGGACATATAATGTGTAAGGTATCAAATTAAAGGGAATTTCAACCTGAGCATGAATGTGGTATGGGTCATCATTGAGGATATCGATGGAACCATTACTTTTAATAATTGCAGGGTGTTGCCTGACATGGGGTAGTTGTGCTACATTTAAATGGTTCATTGCAATCAAAGGAAAGGGTCAAAATGGATTTAAACTACTTACATCACGTAACGAAGTGCGGGTATCAAGCTAGTGTGTATATAATGTTCATGCTTAGGGCTGTGTAAGAACAAGCCCTTAGCAAGGCCCTTAGTTTCTATTAAGTAGAGGATTACATTGCAGGTACATACAGTTGTCTATATACACGAATGCATTTTCATATATCGGTATATACATTCATTTTAAAAGTTAGCACAGGGACTGCATCCCTGAAATGTAAAGTACAGATAATGTGTACTGTTGTGTATGCATGGAATGTAATGTAAATGGGCTGCAATAAAATAGGCTTGGAATACTGTCAACCTAGTTTGAGACTTGGATTGTCATAGCCAGATATTCCTGTCTTACTGTATCAGTTCTTAAGAAAGTGGACTGCTCAGGATTGACTGGCTAGTACAGGTGGGCCCCCATATCCGCTGGGGATATGTTCCAGGCCCCTCCGTGGATACTTGAAACCGTGGATAAGAGCGAACACCCCCACCATGGTTGCCTGAGGGCCCCCCCAGCCTGCCTCCCCTGCAGGCAGGCATGCTTGCCCCCCCAGCTCTTATTTTTCTTTCAGCAAGCTTTGTTTCTTCCTTAAATCAAACAGATAAGCAGCCTCCATTGCAGGCAAGTAGAACAAGACTAAGTCCTAGAGAGGCTCTGCAAGGTTTCTGTTAACCTTGCAGAGCCTCTCTAGTACTTAGTCTCGTTCTACTTGCCTGTAATAAGCAGCCAGAGGCTGCTTCTCCTGTTTCTTTAAGGAAGAAACGAAGCTTACTGGGAAAAAAGTAAAAGCCTGGGGGGGTCCCCAGGATCCGTGGATAACTGAAACCGTGGATAGCGAATCAGTGGATATGGGGGCCCAACTGTACATTTTAGGTAGTAGATACAGTCAATTCTCACTAATTGTGGGGTTAGGTTCCTAGAAAACACTGCGGGTTGTGAATTCGTGGATACGGAGCCATTGATCCTATAGGATCAATGGGGCTCCGTGTAGGGCAGGGGTGCACAACATACGGCCCGCGGGCCGCATTCGACCCGCCTGACGATTTCCCGTGGCCCGCGAAGAAATCGGGGATACCAGAGAGTGGGCGCTCTCTGGGAACCTCAAGCTCTTCGCGGGCCACGGGAAATCCTCCGTGCCCGCTCCTTCCTGTTTCTCCGGCCGCTCTGTCTCTGTTCTGCGCGCTAATTCGTCGCCTGGCCAAACGCCAGGAGCCTGTAGGCGGCGCTTTGATCGCCGCCAATCAGCTGTGTCTCCTGGCGTTCAGCCAAGAGTGAATGAGCGCGCGCGTTGATCCTGGGAGGCCGAAAAGTGTAAAAGCGTGTGGTGTTGTTGAGTGAGAGCGAGCGAGCGTCCTGAGACCAGCCGGGAGAGGGTTGCCGCGCGCCTGGGCCGCGTCAGGCTCATGGGTGCCTGTCCTAGACCGGACCTTCTCCCGCCTTGCAAACTCTCTTCCTCGGTCTTCTCTGTCTCCTTCTCCGGGCGGCTCCGCAGGGTTCCCGACCCAAGGCAGCGCCCGCCGGGTCCCTTCAGCCAACCAGCCGGAGTGACTGAGTGACACACACACTCTCTAGCTCTCACTCTCCGGGTGGCCGGAAGTAAACACTCCGCCCCACCTCGCCCCGCGCCTCAGACCCTGCCCTGGCCCCTTAAGATGGTGAGCGGGCTGCGCTGGAGGTGAGAGACGAGGCTGCTGCAGGAACAGGAGGCTCCAGCCAGGCAGGCAGCGCGCCCAGGCTTGCTCCTGTCCCCGCTGAGGAGGACCCAGAGCTGGCGGAGGCCTTCGGACTCTTCAGGAGCGACACCAAGAAGTAAGTCAGGACTGGAGGAGCGGCCAAAGTGGGGTGAGGCGGGACTGAGCAGCGCGTGGAGGGGTTGGTCTCGCCCTGCCTTGACTTTTCCCTTCCCGTGACCTTCCTCGTGGCTGGAAATGAGAAGCGCAAGCACTGTGACTTGTGGAGGAGAACTGAAGCAGAGCCACTAATTTCTCTCCCCCCCCCACACACACATATTAACAGCTCCAGGCTGTTGTTACGTTTGAGACATGATCGTCATTGCCTCAGCTTTGCACATATTTTTCGCATCTTTCTTTTAGTACTCTTCCAAGGACACTTAAAAATGCAATCTCAAATAACGTCTTATTATCAAATAATACAATCGTGGGGGCAGCAGGTGGGACACTGGGAAGAAAACCTGAACACGTTTTCCTCTTAAATTAGCAGTGGAAATAGCTGGATTAACTTCCTGGTTCTGCTGAGCCCTTCAGTTTTCCTATGTTTGAAAGCAAGTTAGAAGCTTCCATCCTAGAGATTGGAACCCATCTCCAATCAGGAGATATCACACACACACACACACACACACACACACACACGGCTTGCTGTGTATATTTTATTTTTATTTATTGTATATTTATTTATATATATTTATATAAATATTTTTTGGGATGTTTTCCGGCCCATGGGCACGCCCCCTGTGATGTCACTTCCTGAGGAAGTGACATCACGGTTTCTTGACACGCCCACCGTGCGGCCCCGGAGAAGTTTGGCCTATTCATTTTGACCCCCGCCTACTTCCAAGTTGTGCACCCCTGGTGTAGGGGGTTAGGGTGGTGCCTTACCTGCTGCTTCCGGAGGGTCCTGCGACTCCTGCACTGATTGCGGGCACCATTTTGAATGTCCCTGCAGCATTCAGGACTTTCCTGAAGTATGTCTGGGCTTTCTCTGTGGTGACACCCAAATTGTGGGGCTCCCTCCCCCAAGAGTGAAGTTTGGCATCATCTTTGCTGTTCTAGTGCTGGATAAAGACTTTCTTGTTTCATTGGACCTGTAACCTGTGGTGATGTAGTTTGAACTGTTAGGTTGTTTTGGTGGTCTCACTGTGGCTGGTTGTTGCTACTGTTTGGTCTCGATTTTAGTATATTCTTTGGTTGGAAGTAGCCTCAAGCATCTTCCAGAGAAGAGGGGGAAGTGTGTCTGTGTCTGTGTCTTTTAATAAATACATTTTTAAAAAAGTGCTAATAATTGGAATACAACACTCCTGCACCAGTTATGTTTGAAAAGTTTAGTTCACATTGAACAGTTGTAAATAAGTATACTGTATTATCTATGAAAAAGCAATAACTGCACTTTCCTTTTGTTTTAGGGAGAATCTGTAAAATATTTTCTGGACAACTTGGATAAACTTGGAGAATCAGTAAGTTTAGTTTCTAGTTCTGCTTTTTAAGGCAACATTGCATGGAATATTGGTTTGTTTGCTATTTCTAATATTCAAAAGTTATTTATATAGCAAGTTAAAGAAAATATGACCTGTTGTTAATGATGGTGAATATTAGTGACACTTCCTCTATTGTACCATCATAGTGTTATGGTTGATGCTAGTAGCATTTGTGGCTCCATTTCCATCAAAAGTACAGAATTGAAGTCAAGTTTGCTGTTTCATAACTTCGTATTTTTTCCTGGTGGTTAGAAGCACAGTTATGGGATGTAGGTCTCTGCTCCTGAAGATTTTAAACTTTTGTTATAATCTGGAAAAGAAACAGCACTGCAAACCTGGATAGTCCAAAAGTTGGAAAAAAAATAGTGTTCCTTCTCTGTTATTCAGTCAGTTTTTGCTTTCTATATTTAAAGTTTTTCTATTGCTTTCTTGCTAAAGAGTGAGTGATGTAAATTAGTAGGAATGTGTTAGCATTTTTTCTTCTTCTTGTGGAAAATGCTCCCATCAGCTGCCTTTTAAAATGACAAGATGGAATTCGACCTGTCTGCAGGGCAGAATTAAGTTTCTCTCTCAAAGAAACAGTAGTGTTCAACTGAAGGGAAACTATTCCAGTTCCTTAACCACATGGATGGTTCTGCAGGATGTCAGCAACTTGATGTAAGCTTGCTTGAATAGAGCCAGAGCCTAGACCAAACAGTTCTTCCTGTCCTCCATTAATTTCACTTTCTCCTTTCACAGAAGCATAGTTTTGACACTTAAGGCTTTTAATTAATTAAATGAGAGATGCCTAGTGGCTTACTATTCTCTTTATTACTTTTACTTTTGATGCCAACGACTCAGTTGGAGATTTACAGCGCAATCCTGCCTAAGATCCGGCCGGCGGCCCATGGCCGCCCGCCGGATCCTGTGCACCAGCAGCCAGCATGGCTGCCGGGCAGGAGGTCTACTCGGGGAAGAAGACGTTCGTCACCTTCCCCGAGTGTAACCGGGGCTAGGCCCTATCAGCCTCCACAGATTTCTGCCAGCTATTTTGCTGGTGGAAGTAGAGGAGGCCGTGTAATGGCTCCTGCGCCCAAGCGGGGATCAGGATTTGGCCGAAGGCTGTCCCCCGCCCCCTCCCGGGACGCCGGGGCCAATGCCCACCCTCCACCACCTGCTGGATCCAAAATTACCTGGGTCTGGTGACGGCGGGGTCCTCCTGGTGCCGGAGCCGGCCTTTCCGGCTCTCAAGGAGGCGCAAATGTGCCTTATGGCACGTTTGCGACTCCTTCCGGTGCTGGAACTCTCCTTCCGGTGCCGGAAAGTTCCGGTGGATTGGGCTGTTAAAATGTTCAGGTTATGAAGGATTATTGAACCTTTTCCTTTCCAGATTTTCTAGGGCAGCTAATTTAGGTTTCAGTAACATATACAGCGGGTGGCGCAGTGGGTTAAACCACTGAACCATGAGCTGTCGATCGAAAGGTCGGCAGTTCGAATCCGCGACGGGGTGAGCTCTTGTTGCTTGGCCAGCGCCTGCCAACCTAGCAGTTCCAAAGCATGTTAATGTGAGTAGATAAATAGGTACCGCTTGTGGGAAGGTAAACAGCGCTCCGTGTTCCAGCTGCATGCTACGCGCTGCGGCAAGGAGAGTCATGCCAGCCACATGACCACGGAGGCGTCTTCGGACAACGCTGGCTCTTCGGCTTTGAAATGGGGATGAGCACCACACCCTAGAGTCGGACACGACTGGATTTAATTGTCAGGGGTCACCTTTACCTTAACATAATACAGTGGCTTTATTAACTTGGGCATTTTCCGTCTGTTTTAGGATTATCTTCCCTCCCAGCAAGATATTCTGTTGGCACGAAGACCTACAAAAGGGATCCACGAGTACGATTTTGAGATTAAAAATGTTCCCTTCAAGATGGTTGATGTAGGTGGCCAAAGGTCAGAGCGAAAACGTTGGTTTGAGTGCTTTGACAGCGTCACTTCAATACTGTTCCTGGTTTCATCAAGTGAATTCGACCAGGTACTTATGGAAGATCGACTAACAAACCGTCTTACAGAATCTCTGAACATTTTTGAAACTATAGTCAACAACCGAGTTTTCAGCAACGTCTCCATCATTCTCTTCCTAAATAAGACAGACTTACTTGAGGAAAAAGTGCAAAGAGTGAGCATCAAAGACTATTTCCCGGAATTTGAAGGGGATCCCCACTGCTTACCTAATGTCCAAAAATTCCTGGTGGATTGTTTTCGTACCAAACGCCGGGACCAACAGCAGAAGCCCTTATACCACCACTTCACCACTGCTATTAATACAGAAAACATCCGCCTGGTATTCCGTGATGTCAAGGATACTATCCTTCATGACAACCTCAAGCAGCTCATGCTACAGTGATATGCAAAAAACAAACAAACTTTGATTTGTGTTAATAGTTTACAGCAGGAGTTGGAGAAAAAACCCTGGTCATGTCAGACCCCATGATGTGTGGGTAAAAGCTGCTGCTGTTCAAGTTATTGCCAATTTCTCTTGAAATTCAGGCTTTACTCATTTCCACTGTAGCTTCCTCTGAATTGGTTTTAATTTCTTAACAGACCTCAGATTTTAAAGCTAACTCCAAGTTTTTTAACTTCTTCTATTTTTGCAAACTGATACAACCTATACTCCCGTAAAGACTGTTAACCTGTAGAATGTGGTTAAGAGAATTCACTTTGGAAACTTGATAAGTGAAAGCAGTTTGGTGACATGTGAAATTGCTATAGGAGAAATTTAATACGTGCATAACTCTGGACTGCTCTCCAAGCTTAGCCTCTTCAAGATTGTTCTTCATAGAGAACACCTCTATTCTGTCAAATAATTAAGCTGTTTTGAAGTTTACAATTTCTGCTTCCATGCTAACAGAAGGTGCTTACAAATGGTACCAGAAAGGAAAACAGTTAAGTTCACTACCATTGAATATTTTGATAAAAATCAACCATGAAAAGGGACCTCTAGTTTTGATAGGTTATTGTTAGATCATGTAGTATGAAACAATTGCCTAAGCTTTACAGTTTGGAGCTAAATTAGCTGAAATCTCACAGCTGCTTGTGGCTTTGGAAGCCTCTTCTAGGTGCTGTGAATAAACAGTTTAAGGACGCTCCTTGTCTTTGTACAGTTAGCTCAGATTATTGAGGTTTGAGTGATAAATGAAGAAAGTCAAGCAAGAGATTTGTTTCTGCTAAACAGTGCCAGTGTTTATAGATATCAGATGCATCTTGTTAAACTAGTGTGACTACACTGAGAGTGCACACAACTGCTGTTGACACAGTCCTGGGCAATATATTGATGGTCAAAAGGTAAAACTCCTTTTTTTTCTTTTCTTCACTTTAGAGGGGAAAAAAGCTTAAAGCAATTGAATGACTTCCCAGACATGTCATTATACCTTATACTGAGTCAATTGGTCCATCTAGCTCAGTATTGTTTACATACACTGACTGGGAATGGCTCTCCAGGGTTTCAAAATGGCATTTCCCAGCCCTACCTTGAAGTTGCCAGAGGTTGAACCCAGAACCTTCTGCATGCAAAGCATGTGCTCTACCACTATTGCAAAAAAGTGTCACTTTTAAAAGGACTTCACCTCAATTGCTTCATAATTCAGCCTTGCAAGCAAAAACTCACTAAAAATACAACAGTTTTGTTGCACGAATTGCTTTTTTCATCTCAATTCTGAGGAAGCTGGTGATATCAGAGCTGACTTTGATTCTCAGGTATTGGCTAAAAGTTCATATATTACCAGTTACTCTGGATTTTCTAGAGCAATTGCAAACTGTATCGCACATCTTATGCTATGCTTTAGAGAGAGAACATCTATAGAGTTAATTGACACGCCTGTTCTAATGCTTTACTGCCATAAATGTTTAACTGCTAATATGACCAGAGATTAGCAGCACAATTTTCTTTTTTTTTTCTATTGCACAGGCCAAATAACATTTGAGAGCAATAGCTGTGCACTAAGTGCTACTATTATGTAATCTTTCAGGAGGGAAGTCAGCAAAACACCCTTATTTTTGAAAATGAGCTTCATTTTTCCAAATGTATTAGATTCAGGTAATTTAAGAGCTTGTAACAATTACGTATTTTAATATAACAGGCTTAATCCTCCTGTTCAGTGGGCCTAGTCCCGCATCAGTAAAGATTGTTAATTGATGCACCGTCTTTTAACCTAAAGTGCCTCTTAATTTTGTTTTCCTTGCAGTGGCCTTACATGAATGCCAGTTTGCCTGAGTGTGGCCTGGGGGAAGGGGACATGTTGCCCTACTAGATTTCTAAACTCTACACAAAGATTACCATTCTCTATCATGGAAAAATCTCACAATTGAAATCCTAAGTATACAAAAGCAGAGTATTGGTGTTCTGGTGGTGTTTTTTCTTCCATTACTACGTTCTGTCAGAAATCCAACAAAATTGACATTTATTTCTTGTGAGATATAGAATGCTTTTTGTTAAACCTCTTTTTTGCTAAGTAGTATCTTAACCATACCTATTTTCAATCAGACTGCCCTGTCAGCTGAAACCAACAGATCACCTAATGATTTACATGGAACAAGCCACTTACAGGGGAAAAAAACCAAGAGTAATCAAAGTTGCTTCATTTGCCTGGAGTTTTATTGTATAAATGCTTAGGAGTTAGAGACTTCATTGAACTGAAGAAATGTTCTGTTGTACTCTAGAAAGATGGCTATAAGAGGACAGTGAACCTCTGCTTTCACTCCAAACAACATGTGATTATACATGCCACATGTAATCTTTCCCCTATGCTATGTGTGTTTTACCACAGGCAGCCTTGGGATACTGAGAGGGGGGACGGGACTGCTTAACCTGTTTTCCCACTCAAAATCATACACAGCTGCTTTCCTCCCTTTAGAAGAAAGGGGAATACCTGTAAAGAAGAAGAAAAATACCTGTATTTTTCCCCTGCAGCTTATGGGATGGCAATTTTATCAGGTAAGCAGATGGAGGGGAAAGAGTTAAGCAGTCCCTCCCCTTGGCAGTTAGCTTGCCTTTGGTTTAAAAGAAAAAAAAGTTGAGGGGGAAATACATGCAGCTGTCTCTTGTCTAGTTTCAGCTTTATTATTACATGAAAACAGTATTAGGACCAGGAACTTTGAGAGAGATGTAGGACTTCTTGGTTTTGAATCTTGTCTACACCATGAAATCATTAGGTGGTCTTAGGTAAGTCTTTCCACCTCAGCTCTCCAGCTGCAGTACAGGAATAATGATACTTGCTTTACAGGGTTGTAAGGACAACATGAAATGCTTTGCACACACATAAAGCACTATACAAATGCTAAGTAATTATTAGTGATTTAGCACCTTGCATAATTTGGTAGTCATCCTCTAGCCCAGGGGCGGGGAACCTTTTCCCTGGCGAGGGCCATTTTAAATATTAAAATTTTGCTTGAGGGCCGGCCGTAAGGCTGGGCACCATTTTTATTTATTTAATTAATTTTTGCCCCCGCCCCCCATCGGCCTCCGGAGGCTCCACGCTCACCGTCCGAAGCTGCCACCGGGTCCACGCGTCACCTCCGGCGTACCATGCTGATGAGGGCAAGAGTTTGTCCTCATTGGCGTGGTACGTACGTGCGAAATGGCCAATGGCCTGGTGAGAAGGGGTCGAGGAGGCGGCCGGAGAGGACATGCAAAGGCCCTCTCCCGGCCATCGGAGATGACGCGCGGACCCAGCGGAGCCTCCAGGGGCCAGTTGGGCAGCCTCCCGGCAATCTCTCCGGGGGCCGGACCAGATGGCCTCGGGGGCCTGATCCGGCCCTGGGGCCTGAGGTTCCCCACCGCTGCTCTAGCCCAAGAGACATCCTTCTGACCTCCTAATAAGCAATCCCAGTTATGCTGAGTCTGGGTACCTGTTGGGGTCCCTGGATAGATTGAAGCCTGACTTTCCTGTCCTCTCAAGTTGTCTGGTGCACTCCATGATAACTTTCAAAAAAGTCTCTAATAGTGCAAAAGCAGGTTGCCCAAAAAAAAGTGTCTTACTAGCAGAAACAGCTTTGTTAGCCCACAAAATCTACCCCCAATTGACTTGTTGGATGTGCAAGTATTGCTTTTTTAAAAAAAATATATTGCTTCCATTTAAATGTGTGTCTTGTATTCAGGGATCTGTTTTTAATAACTAAAATTAGTGTGTGTGTGTGTGGGGGGGGTCTTTTGACTTCAGTGGAACAAAAACTGATATTCCAGTGAAATTCGTGACAGCCCCTGTAATACAATGTGTTAGACCTTAAACAAACCACTTAAAATCACGTTTTCTTTAACATTTTTAACAGGTTAGACATGTTTTAAAAAATAAACATTTCCAGGCCTTAACTTCAGCCTCATGCCTTATTTGGGGGTAGCAAGAGTATAAACAGCCATTCCTCAAAGCTTGAAAAATCCTATTTTCTCTCACTGTGAAGTAGGTGATAGCACAACTGCAGCCCCACTACCATTCTTCCTGCACAGTTCATCCCAGATGGGAGGAGCAGCTTCAAGAAGCCCCAAGTTAGAGGAAGAGAGCACAGGCTTAAAATAAATGTGGGGGGTATCAAGGTAGTGCATGGTCTTACAAAATTATTCTCCTGGAACCAGAATTGTCAGGTTAGAGCAGCGATTTTCAACCTTTTTCATCTCACAGCACACTGACAAGGTGCTAAAATTGTCAATGCACACCATCAGTTTTTGGACAATTGACAAGGCATACCGCACTGCCAACCGGGGCTCACATCCTCCAATGGCCCTACTAATAAATGACCCCCAAACTCCTGCGGCACACCTGCAGACCCTACAAGGCAAACCAATGTGCTGTGGCACGTTGGTTGAAAATCACTGGGTTAGAGGCTAACCTTGAGAAGCCCGAGTGTTGGGTGATGGCAAATTTTATCATCTCTAGCCCCAGTGCTTCCTCTTCCAGATTGATTAGTTTTAGTGTATGCTAGAGCAGTGGTCTTAACAGGTAGTTTGGGACACAGAAGCGGGCTTCACCCAGAGGTGGGTCAACAGGTGGGTCGCAGCAGTGCTGTCATCGTCATTCTGTTCTGAGCCTCAAGCTTGCACAATAGCTACAACTTGTTGTTGTTGTTCAGTCGTTAAGTCGAGCCCGTGATCCCATGAACCATATCCCGCCAGGCCTTCCTGTCCTCCACTATCTTCCTGAGTTCGCTCATTTTCATGTTCGTGGCATCGGTGATGCTGTCTAACCATCTCATCCTTTGCCTTCCCCTTCTCCTTTTGCCTTCAATCTTTCCCAGCATCAGAGTCTTCTCCAGAGACTCCTCTCTTCGCATTAGGTGGCCAAAATATTTGAGCTTCAGCCTCAGTACCTGTCCTTCCAGGGAACAGTCAGGGTTGATTTCATTTAGGATTGACTGATTTGATCTCCTAGCAGTCCAAGGGACTCTCAGCTAAGGGACTCTTAGCTACACCTAAGGTGTCCTAGATTAGGCAAACCTCACAAGTGACTTTGAAGGGCCAACCTGCCTAAGCTTCAGTGGGGCACCTTTCGTTACCACAATCCCACCAGTCCTACCCTGCCGTGCTGCAGCATTCTGCCCCTCACCTTGCCTCTCTCCCTTTTGCTTTTCAAAACTGAGTTAAATGGTGTTGCTATGCTGCTCTCTGCCTCTCCTCTCCTTCCAAATGAAGGAAAGATGGGGCAGAATGACACAGTAGCAGCACATGTTGATTGGCCACCATTTGGTGAAGAGGAGGAACAATCCATTATTACTTGACTTTGCCAATGGGTGTGTGGGCTCTTGAAGATGGTCCTATGTTGCAGGTTGAAGGTTGCAGTGGATTCCAGTTCTTGACACATTGAAGGCCACTGCACTAGAGAGATGCTTACGAGCAAGCTTCTTACAGCCTTTCTCTGTTTGATGGTACAGTAACATAGACCTTTCCAAGATCAGACTCCTTACATAGCATTGTAATAGTGCCATTTGCAGTTTCCTTTACCTTTGTACTTGAAAGCAAATAATTGCCGCTTATTTAAAACTGTTACCCTATCCTTCAACAGCAGTGAGAGTTTATGTTCCATAAACCTTTCTCTAAAAATATTTTGTAACAACCTCACAGAAACTTTATCTAATTAAACCAAGATTTGTATTACATTTGTATAAATGTGGGGTGTGTTTTGGTGGCTTTACATTTTTTTATATGTGTAACTTTTGTAACTTTCCAGGAACTAAAAGAATCGGTTACTTTTGTAAATTCCCCCCCCCCCTTGCCATAGTACAGCATTGGCAATAAATTATTTCTAAAGAAGGTCTTAAAGGCATACTTTTTGAATGGTTTGATTACTAATAGATGAAAGCATTTTTAGTTGTACATTGCTTCTCTGTACATTGCAGAACTATTGCCAACCATTAATATTTGATTTGTGTAAAATAAATTACTGACGGTAAATAAACAATATACATCCTCACCTGTGGGTGAAAAGTTTGTATCCTTTTGCATTTGAAGGATTTGCATTTGGAGAGTGTTTGCTTACTGGTGATGCAGCCAATTTTGACAACTAGCTTGTTTTGAAATGACAATTTAAAATATTAATACTTTGAGGTTCAATTTTAGTGAGATTGCTCTCAACTACAAGCAAGGAAGCAATCTGTTGTGTATCTCTGGTGAAAAAGCAACTGCCATTTTGAACTTTGTACACACAATCTACAAAATATAAGGGAAAGTTTTAGAAGAGATCAAGCGTCAGTCAATATTACTTATACTATTCTAGGTTCTGGGAGATAATTCAGAGAAAGAAACAAAAGGATTGGAATGTCTCTTGTTAAAATGTTGTGGAGATTTGGCATATGACACAAGACGGTACATGTTAAGGGTAGGCTTGCCTCCGTATCAAGTTTTCACAAATGAATCTGCTTTTCAAGAACATTCTGTTAATGTTCAGTAGTTGCATTGTTCTATATTTTCAATACCCATATAATTAAAGGATTTTTATTTTTCAGCCCAATCCTGCCTAACTTTATGCCCTGCGATGCAGCGAGGCTGATGCAGCCAATGCTGCATCCAGGGCGCGAAGAGGCAGGCTGGAGGTCACCTCAGGGGAAGGGAACATTCATTCCCTTACTCCGGGTAAAGCCCCAGCCATCCGAAAGGGTCTTCTCGGAACTACGCCAGCTAGTTCACTGACACAAATCCGGGAACCCCGTGTAGGGCAAACCGGCTAGGGATGGGGGACAGGATTCGACGTGCACCACAGCTGCCGATCATGATCTGGTCCTCCCGTTGCCACCTTCCCCCTGCCCAGAATGCCCTCCCCACATTCCCTCCCCTACCCCAGAACGCCTCCACGCTGACTTACTGTCTCCTCGCCACCCGCCATGCGGATCCAGCACTTTGGGGGCAGTGTAGGGCTCAGCGACGGCCTGGAGCTGGCGCAACTGCCTTATAGTAGTTTTTGCAATGGCTCTGGGCTGGCACTAGACGTGCTATGCCAGCAAGCACTAGGTAGGATTGGGCCCTTAAAGTTTTTTTAACTGATATTCCACTTTTCCTCGTCCAAGGAATGTGGGTGTCCAAGGTGGCTAACAAAATGTTAAAAATGTATAAAATGAAAATATTAAGAAATACCAAGCCTAACGAGCTTGCTTCCAGCGGAGTACACCGGCACGCCTGCTCCAAGGTCGTTCCTCAGCCGCCAAAAGGAAAACAGACAAGGCAGATGTCCACCACCAAGACTGTATTTTAGCATTTACAGATAAGCTTCTATTTACAACACTCCACAGCATAGACTCCACATAACATCCCACAACAACCCACACAGGTAGGCTCTGCCAGCCTCCTTATATACTGCTTTCCACCAATCACTGTGGTGCTTGATGCATCTGATTAACTATTGCATCAGTTTTCGCTCACAGGTGCTCAGTCACCATGATTCAGCATTTTTACTTTTCTCTGGAGGAGGAAGGGGGGGCATTCGAGACCGAATGGGTTAATGCCCTCATCGTCTGAGGCAGGATCGGCACTAGACGTTGACTCCTCCTCCTGGACATGCCCAGTTCCGGTCCTGCCTCTGACGAGCGCGGTCGGCACCTCTGTGAGCTGATAGCTCAAAGTGATCTAGTGACCAGAGCTTCTGTTCTTTTCTTCAATTTCCTCCTTGTTTATTATTTGCCTGCTTCCCCTCCCTACCTGTTCCCAGTCTTAGTCAGCGGGACCCCCATGAGGCGATTCAGCGCGGGGACGGGGCTCAGCACGCTGCGGCAGCTACCGCTTCCCGCCTTTTTCCGTTCTCCTCAGGCGCTGCCTTGAGTCGAGAGCAAAGGCCCAGCAGACAGGCGCAAACCCTGTGGGAGGGCGCCGCCGCCTCTTTAAGGAGTTGCGCTCTTCACGCTTGAACAGCTCCCGATATCGGAGCACAGAGTGTGCGGCATTGTTCGCCTCAGGCGCTGGAGCCCTGAGTGGTCTAATGGTCGGGCGCGAACCCTGTGGGAGGGCGCCGCCGTTTCTTAAAAGAGACCCTCCTTCTACACTGCGGCGACTCCCGATACAGGAGCGCAGGGAGAGAGAGACAGCTGCACTTACTTTGGGGCCGACGTATCTCCTGCCAGGTGTAACGCGTGCCCTAGAGAGACGCTCCTGATCACCGATCTTTCCTCTGAGCCGGTAAGATGACGGACGCGAAGGAGGGGGAGGTGGCTAGGCCCGAAAGCAGCCGGAGTGCAGGCGCTGCGGCCAGCACGTTTACAGTGGATCCGGCGCTTCAATTATATATTCAAGGCCTGGTTAAGGCAGCGGTGGGGGACGCAGCCAGTTCCTCTGGCAGCCGCCGGTCACGCCACAAACACAAGAAGCGCTCGCGATCTAAGCGGTCGGCAGCCTCAGATCGGGGAGAGTTAAGGGAACCTTCTCTGTCCCCTCCCAGGGCGGAAAAGGGGCGGAGGCGTCATTCCCCCAGGGCTGTCACAACGGAACGCAAAGACTGCGTCGGAAAGGACAGGGTTGCATATCTCAGTTCTACCCCTCCCTCTTCAGCCGGTTCCGATAAGGAGGAGGGGGAGCTCTCGGGGGAGGGGGAGGACGCGGCAAAGGACAGCAACCCCAAAAGGCTGTTTCCGGCCGAGCTCTTTCGAAGGATGGTATCCAAGGCTACTTCAGTACTCAATCTCTCTTCCTCTGAGGCGTCCACTGATGATCAAACGGTTCTGCCTATACCTAAGGGAATTTTTCCCCAGGGCCCTGACAGACCTGTCTCGGTGCCCTTCCCCCCCTTCCTTCCAATCTGTGGTGGAAGAGGAGTGGAAGACCCCCATCCGTGCCAAACACAATTCTAAACTGCTCAATAAGCTTTACTCCCTGCCTGATCAGGCTATGACCATGTTAAGAGTTCCAACTATAGATGCGCCTGTGGCGGCCCTTTCTTCAGCATCTGTTATTCCATCGGAGGGGGAGGGCCCCCCGAAAGATAGTTGCGATCGGAAAGTTGAGATTGCATTAAAGAAAAACTTTGAAAGCACTGCCCAATCCCTCAGGGCGGCGGCTTCCAATTCCATCATGTCCAGAGCGTCCTACCTTTGGATTGATGAGCTATTGAAATCTGAACCCTCCTTATCCAGGAAGGGGAAAAACACGTTAAAAAAGATTTCGCTGGCGGCCGCTTTTGCGGTGGACTCTTCTTTTGATTCACTGCAATTGAGCGCCAGGGCTCTGGCGTCCAATGTGGTGGCGAGGCGTAACATCTGGCTGCGCAGTTGGTCCGTGGATTCGGCCTCTCAAAGTCGCTTGGTGGGGGTTCCTTTTCATGGAACTAAGTTGTTTGGGGAGGCGTTGGAACCACTACTTGTTGAAAGTAAAGACAAGCAGCGAGTGCTCCCGTCCACCAACAAGGATCCACCGGCTAAAGCTTCTACTTCAGCATCGTCCTTTCGTTCCTTTCGAGCCCCACCACGTCAACGAGACACCAGCAAGGGTCCTAACCGGTGGAACAAATCCAGAGTGTTCCCCAAGAATAAATCCGGGGGACAACAGATCGACTTTCCCCGAAAGCCGTTCAGGGGCCAGCGGAACAATTGACGCCACACCGCTGGGCGGCTCCTTACCCATCGGAGGCCGCCTTCTCGCGTACGCTTCCTACTGGCGCACAACCACTTCCGACAGGTGGATCCGGAATACTGTCGAAAAAGGCTACGCCTTGGAGTTTTCCAGAATTCCGCGGAACAAGTTCGTGTCGATTCCCTGCTCCAAGGACCCCCAAAGACATCTGAACATGATGGCCTCCATTCAACATCTTTCAGAGATTCAGGCCATAGAGACGGTTCCTTCGGACCAGAGGGGTCAGGGGGTCTACTCCATTCTTTTTCTGGTTCAGAAGAAGAATGGAGAGTTCAGGCCCATCCTGGACCTAAAGTGGTTAAACCAGTTTATGGTGACCAAGAAATTCAAGATGGAGACCTGGCGCTCCATCGTGAAAGTCCTGCGCAGGGGGGACTACCTCGCTTCAATAGATCTTTCAGAAGCCTACCTGCATATTCCGATCCGTCCTGCTCACCGGAAATACCTGAGATTTTCCTACGGGGATTTTCATGGGCAATTCCGGGCCTTGCCGTTTGGCCTGAAAACGGCTCCTCGCTGTTTTACCAAGACATTGGCGGGGCCTCTGGCGACCTTACGTTTGCGGGGAATATCGATCTCTCCTTACTTGGACGACATTCTGATCCGTTCCAGCTCGTCAGCGGCCTCGGTGAGGGATGTGCAAGAGACACTGAATTGCCTCCGGCTGCACGGATTTGTCGTAAACTTGGCAAAGAGCGTGTTGCATCCGACTCAGATCATGGAACATCTGGGACTGATTTTGAACACCCGGGAATTCACTGTAGCCCTGTCGGAGGAGAGGCGACAGACCCTCCATTCTCTGCTACTACACATCAGAAAAAAGAGTCAGGCCGACCTGGCGGTACTGGCAAGATTGCAAGGCATCATGGTGTCTTGTCACGACATTGTGGCTTGGGCGAGGTTCCATACACGCCCACTTCAAAAACTACTGAGACCATACTCCAAACAGATCGAGCACAAGCAACACCAGATGGTGTCGTTGTCCCGGGAGGTTCTGCATGACTTGGACTGGTGGCTGTGTCCCCGGCGGCTGGAGCAGGGGACCAGTTTGGAGGCCCTGGAACCGGTGATCGTCACCACCGATGCGAGTCTCTTGGGGTGGGGGGCCCACTCCGGAACTCACTTCACTCAAGGGTCGTGGTCCCCTCAGGAGACGACGCTCCCCATAAACCTTTTGGAGCTTCGAGCTATTCGATTGGCCCTGCTACGCTTTCAGCACCATCTCCTTCGAAGGGCGGTACTGGTCCGGACGGACAGCATGACCGCCAAGGCATACATAAACCGCCAGGGCGGAACCAGGTCCAGACGGCTAGCCAAGGAGACAGTAGAGCTCTTGACGTGGGCGGAAGTCCATCTGACTTCACTCAGAGCGGAGCATCTCGCAGGAACGGCGAACGTGGCCGCGGATTGGCTGAGCCGGGTACAACTGTCAGAGACGGAGTGGAGCCTGAATCCGGACGTTTTCGACCTGGTGACAGCACGGTTCGGCCTTCCCCTTGTGGATCTCTTCGCGTCAAGAGAAAACTCTCAACTGCCAAGGTTTTATGCCAGGTGCCAGGGTCAGGGGGAGGAAGGCGTGGATGCCCTTCAGGGCGGTTGGCCTCAGGGGCTGCTCTATGCCTTCCCGCCCGTCGGTCTGCTTCCGCTAGTGCTACGACGGATAAGAGATCTGCGAGCGGAGGTGATTCTCATTGCACCCCGCTGGCCTCGTCGGATTTGGTTCGCGGACCTAGTACAGCTATCCATAGTCGATCCGTGGATTCTGCCTCCCAGGGAGGACCTGCTTCTTCAGGGGCCTGTGACACATCCCCAGCCTCACACATTCCAACTCACAGCCTGGCGGTTGAGCGGGAAGAGCTGAGCAAGTGCGGGTATTCCGGGAATGTAGTGGAAACGCTGTTAGCTTCCAGGCGTTCGTCTACAAAAAGAATTTACAACGCGACTTGGACGAGATTCGTGGCATGGTGCGGTCCGAAAGGGATACGGCCTCTTCGTCCCAAGCTGGCTCATGTGCTGGAGTTTCTGCAGGACGGATTGACCCTTGGCTTGAGTACAAGCACCCTGCGCCGCCAAGTAGCGGCCCTTAAGAGTGTCTTGGGGGTAGGGGGCGAGCGTACTGTTTTGGACCACCCTCATGTCCAGCGCTTCCTGAAGAGCGTTGCCCTGATAAATCCGCCCGTGGTACATAGGGTGCCTACTTGGGACTTGAACTTGGTTCTTCGGGCGTTGATGAGGGGCCCTTTTGAGCCCATGGCTACCTCTTCGCTGGAACATCTTACCCTCAAGACGGTGCTCCTTGTGGCGCTCACGTCGGCTCGACGGGTCTCCGAGATAGGAGCGTTATCCATCAATGCTAATTTGATGATTTTCCATAAGGACAGGGTGGTGCTTAGACATGATCCATCCTTCCTCCCGAAAGTTAATTCAGTGTTTCACCGCTCGCAAGATATTGTGTTGCCGTCGTTCTGTCCCAACCCTTCCCACCCCAGAGAGCGAGAGTGGCACACTTTGGATGCCCGGAGGGCTTTGCGATTTTATGTGCACCGTACTGAACCTCTTCGAAAGACTGAGGCTCTCTTTGTGAACTTTTAAGGGTCTTTCGGTGGGGAAGAAGGCGTCCGCGTCGGTAATTTCCAAATGGTTGCGGATGGCTATTCAGGCGGCTTATCGTGCCCTGGGGCAGGAGCCTCCCGAGGGCATTGTAGCTCACTCCATCAGGGGGGCAACTACTTCGGCTGTCTTCGATGGGGTCTCCTCATTGGTAGACATTTGTAAGTCGGCTACGTGGGCTTCTCCCAATACCTTTCTGTCCCATTATAAAATTGACAGGGTAGCCTCAGCAGATACACTCTTCGGACGACGAGTGCTGCAGGAGGTGGTTCCACGAGGAGACAAGTGAACGCCCACCCTAGTTATTGTACAGCTTTGGTATATCCCATTCGGTCTCGAATGCCCCCCCTCACATAATGTAATGTGAAAAAGAAGGAATTCCCTACCTGTGAATCTCCTGTTCTGGGAGAGGAAGGGGGGGCATTCGCCCCACCCGGATGGCTTTTTGGAGTCTTGTCTCCGTTGGGGTTTTTTTGTTTCTCTTCTCTTGGGAACACTAGTTAGGGTCTCCAGTGGGATGTTAATTACCTGCTAACCTTTCTTTTCAAGCTCTGGTCGTTCATGTATAGGTCTTTTGATTTCCTTCTCCGGTTATTGGACGGCGGCTTTGGCGATTCACCTCAATGATGGTTCACGTCTGAGTTCGTTGCCTTGGCTTCTAAGGTCGTCAGAACCGGAACTGGGCATGTCCAGGAGGAGGAGTCAACGTCTAGTGCCGATCCTGCCTCAGACGATGAGGGCATTAACCCATTCGGTCTCGAATGCCCCCCCTTCCTCTCCCAGAACAGGAGATTCACAGGTAGGGAATTCCTTCTTTTTCACATTACATTATATACATACATATACAGTGTCCATTAGAAGCCAATCATCAGGGCCCTGCACTATTCAGACTGGAATATCCTGGGTTTGGTGAGCCAACCCTAACACCCCTCCAAATTTCAGTCTGAATAGTGTTTACATTCTATCATGCCAAGTTTTTCTACCATTTTACCATGCTTAATTGCACCTAGTGGCTTGGTCATAATATCAACTATATTTTCTTCTGTCGGACAATACTGTAATTCAATTACTTTTTCTTTTATGGCCTCTCTCACGTTGCAGTAGCCAATATCCACATGCTTGCTGCGACTTTTAACCCTTTCTGACGTGGCCATGGCTATACACGTTTCGTTATCTTCATGCACCAAAACTGGGTTCTTTATTTGTACATTTAGATCTTTTACCAGTTGAACATACCAAATCATTTCCGTACAGAGATGTGAGAGTGCTCCAAATTCTGCTTCAGCAGTGGACATGGCTATACAGGTTTGTTTGACAGATTTCCATCCTATCAGGGTACAGTATTTGCAAATTTCACTACCAGCCCTGATGTAGACTTTCTGTTATCCATGTCACTTGCCCAGTCTGCATCCACATAGGCAGTTAATTCTAGTGGACCTGTGGGCCTAATAGTCAGACATTGGTCACTGGTTCCTTTCAAATATCTCAGGACCCTTTTTACTGCTAGCCAATGCCTCTGCTTGGGAGAAGATACATATCTGCTTAATGTGCCCACTGCATTTGCTACATCTGGTCTGGACCACTGTGCCAAATATAGCAGACTCCCAATTACTGATTGGTACATCTCTTTATCACATTCTGGACTTTCCTCACTGTCACCTTTTGAGAAAGTCTGTGACCATGGGTGTCTTCACTCCTTTACATCGCTCCATGCCACACTTATACAGAAGTTGTTCTATTTTCTCTTTTTGACTCAGAGCATAACCCTGCTCTGGTAACTTCTGGATACTAACACCCAAATAATTCTGGATCTCTCCTAGATCCTTCAGTTTGAATTGTTTTTCTAGTGCCTGTATTACATGCTCAATTTGTTGTTCCTCTTGCGCAATTACACAGATATCGTCAACAAAGGATAACAAAAGCATTTGTTTGTCTCCAGACCCTCTTGTATACACGCAGGGGTCTGCTTTGGTGGCTCTGAACCCCAATTTTTTCAGAGCTTGATCCAGGCACTGATTCCAATTATGTGCAGCCTGTTTTAGCCCATAAATGGCTTTCTTTAATTTCCAGACTCCACCTTGCACCTCACTTTGATAACCAGGTGGTAATGACATAAACAACGTCTCCTTTAAAGGAGCATTCAGATAAGCTGTGGCGATGTCTAGGTGTCTTACGTGACACTGCCGTGCAGCTGCCCAGGCTAAACCCAACCTTATACATTCAGCCTTTACAGTGGGAGCAAATGTCTCATCATAGTGCACATCTTTCACCTGTGAGTATCCTTGTGCAACAAGTCTCGCCTTGTATTATACTTTTCCATCCACTGATGGTTTCACCTTATATACCCAGTGGGATCCTATAACTTTTTGTCCTGCTGGCTACTGAGACTGTTGAAATACATTCTTTTCTTTCATAGCCCCCAATTCCTCCTCCATAGCCATTTCCCACTTTTTCCTTTCAGTCTGTGGTAACTGCAGCACTTCCTCATAACTTTGAGGTTCAGCTATAGCAGTGCACACCGTATAATGGCTAGGGGAGTAGCGTTGAGGTGGAACTCCCTTTGTGGTCCTTTGGGATCTACGAAGAGCTACTGGCTCTTGTGCTTCTGGCTGCTGCTCTGTTTTAGGCACTTGAGAGGTTAATTCCTCTCCTTCCTCAGTCTCTTCCTCCTTATCTACACTTAATTGCTGTGGCAAGGGCTGCTGATTGCCAGCAGCTGGAGGAGTTTCTGTGCTACTAGCAGGGAGATATATCGGAGTTTCTTTTACCCTGTCCCAATTTTGCTCAGCAAAACTTGCAGACCTTAAGATTACTTTCCTGTTCTCGTCGGCGAACCTATATGATTTAGCACCAGGTTCGTAGCCGATGAAAGTCATCCTTTTGGCTTTTGCCTGACCCTTTTTCCGGGTGGCTTTGGGTACATGCACCCATGCACTACACCCAAAGATTCTAATATGGGACAAAGAAGGCTTTCTTCCATACAAAACCTCGTAGGGTATCTGACCCATGTGCAGAGGCCCAAAGACGGTTTTGAATGTAATTGGCACACAAAATAGCTTCAGCCCAATATTTCCTACTGAGACCTGAGTCAGCCAATAATGAATTCATCATGGTTTGCAACATTCCATTATGTCTCTCCACAAGACCATTTTCACCAGGACAGTAAGGGTTACACAGCCTGTGTCTGATCCCTTTTTCCTTTAGCCAATTTTGAAATTCTGTACTCAGAAACTCAGAACCCTGATCAGTTTGAACCTGTCCAACACTTTTATGATATTTTCGTTCAATAAAAGCTAGCCAGTTGCGAAAATGCTCAAAAGTTTGGTCTTTAGATTTCAGTGGATAGCAAAAACTGTATCTGGAGTGGTGGTCTATGATCACAAGAATATATCTTGCATGTCCATATGACTCGACCAATGGTCCTATTAAATCAGCAGAGACCAGTTCAAAGCAACGTGTGGTTTCTCTAGTGCTTTTTCGGCTCACTGGGCACGTCTTAGACTTTGCCAGTTTGCACGTGGCACAATCCAAGAAGTTTGGGCATTTCTTTAATTTCAGCCCCAATGCACTCTCTGCAGTTTTCTCCAGAACTTTGTAACTGGCATGACCCAACCTTCTATGTAACATATGCACACAATTGTCATGCTCTGGCTTATTGGAGAACACTGTTTGAGCTTTAGTAGTAGTCAAACCTCCCAGCACATATAAATTGTCAGATATTACACCCTCTGCACACTTTTCACCATTTTTCATTCTAGTGCACATGCCCTCAGAAAATGCAACATTGTACCCCTGCTTATCCAGGCTTGAGACACTTAACAAATTGTGCTGGAGTTCTGGAACATATAGCACACCACTTAGGGACTCACCCAAACCAGGCACATATACCGTCCCTTCCCCCTTCACTGGGGAGCACACACCATTCGCCAAGTTCACGTGCGCTTTTGCAGCAGGCTTCAGTGAAGTAAATAGTTCCAGTTCGTGGGCAACATGCTGGGTTGCGCCGCTGTCAACTAACCACAGGCTCTGGACGCTCTCAGCCGTCTGAACGATGGAGACCTGTGTGTTGCTGCTGCCCCTCCTTCGCGCCGCCCCTTTCTTGCTTGCAGCTTTGGTCTTCCTTGGACAGGAACACTGCAGATGCGTTTCAGATCCACATCTGAAGCAACGCTTGACTACATGGACTCCAGAGGAGACGTCCTCCTTGGTTGCAGTTGGTGGGACACATGGCATCACTTGAGTACTGGCACCTCTCCCCCGGGTTAGCAGGTTGTCTGCTCTCTTCTGTTCTTCTTCCAGAAGTCTTCCCGATAGGTACGCCAGGGTGAGTTCACGTTGTGGCAGGGACTCTAACGTAGTCACAAGCACATCCCAGGATTCATCCAAAGAAGACAGGATGATGAATACCTTGTGACTTTCCAGGTAGTGCACATCCTTCTCCTCCAACTCCAGAAACGTTTCCTTCATGAATTGGAGGTGATCAGCCATACTGCCCCCTGGCTGGAGGCGAGCCCGATAGAGCTTCCTTGTCAGGCTGATCTTGGAGGCAACAGAGTCCCGAATATAGAGCTGTCTTAGGGTAGTCCAGCATTCATTTGCAGAGATGACCCCCCGAACGTGGATGAGTTGGCTGTCTTCCAGGCACAGCACGATAGTTGCCAGAGCCCTCTCATTCAGCCTCGCCTCCGCTCTGTCAAGGTCCTGAGGAGGATTACTCCCAGAGCTCCTCCCGTCTCAGGAACATTTCCATCTTCATGGACCATGACATATCATTCGTGTCATTTAGACGAAGCAGCTGGAAGCTTGTTGTTGCTAAGCCGGCGGGCTGCATACTGCTCACACGACACTTCACTCAAAACAAGCAGACTCACTGGAACACCACAACCTTGAAACAGCTACAGGTGCTGGCGTTGGGCTGGGCCCATAACCTATTAAGAAATACCAAGCCTAACGAGCTTGCTTCCAGCGGAGTGCACCGGCACGCCTGCTCCAAGGTCGTTCCTCAGCCGCCGAAAGGAAAACAGACAAGGCAGATGTCCACCACCAAGACTGTATTTTAGCATTTACAGATAAGCTTCTATTTACAACACTCCACAGCATAGACTCCACATAACATCCCACAACAACCCACACAGGTAGGCTCTGCCAGCCTCCTTATATACTGCTTTCCACCAGTCACTGTGGTGCTTGATGCATCTGATTAACTTGCATCAGCTTTCGCTCACATGTGCTCAGTCACCATGATTCAGCATTTTTACTTTTTTCACATTACATTATATACATACATATACAGTGTCCATTAGAAGCCAATCATCAGGGCCCTGCACTATTCAGACTGGAATTTCCTGGGTTTGGTGAGCTAACCCTAACAGAAAATACCGTAAAAAAAAAAAACCATATACAAAAACTTAGCAATTCAATATTGCCTACACCAGTGGTTTCCAAACATTTCAGTCTCTGGAGACCCCTACAAAACAGAGACTCGGAGTCCCAGGATGCCGGTGCATGTTCAGAGTAGCACAGAGTTAAGCAGACGGCGGCCACTTATGGTGTGCTAGTTGAGTCCCTGAAAGGAGTCTCGGGAAGCCCCAGGGCTCTTAGGCGCACACTTCAAAAAATGCTGGCCTACACAATTAAATTACCCAGCACAGCAAAAAAAACTTTTAAAAGCAGAGGCAAGAACATCATAAAACAGCCAGCACATAAAAGCAGCACACAATAGAGCAGCAATAAAGAAAATTAAACTCAAAAATGGCAACGCATCAATCAAACAATAAGGCAGCAGTAAAAGTGAGGAGAAAAAACAATACACCCAACCCCCATCCACTGCAAAGAAAATGCTAACCAAAACAAAAATGTTTTTAATCCCTGCTGGAATGTCTCAAAGGAGGAGGAAGGTCTCAAATCACAAGGGAGGGGTTTCCACAACTGGTACCACCACAGAGAAGGACCTACTGACCACTACCTCCCTGGCCTCTGTTGGGGGTGGCATGTGTCAGAGGGCCCCCTCCAAAGGTATCGAGATGGGTCAGAATACATGGGAGAAGACCTCAGCAACCTTTGTCCTAAGCCATAAAGGGTTTAAAATTGAACACCAGGACCTTGAATCTGGCCCCAAAATGAATAGCCAGCCAGTGCAGCTGCCAAAGCATTGGCTCAACAGTCAAACCACCAACGCCTGGTAGCCACATTGGCTACCACAATCTGAACTAATTAAGTTCCCAGATTGTCTGTCTTCAAGGGCAGCCTCATGTAGAGTGCATTACAGTAATTCAAACAAGATGTCACCAAGGCATGGACCGCTGTGGCCAGGTCCTACTGATTTTGGTATGGGCACAGCTGAAGCACCAGCCAAAACTGGGCCAAAGTCCCCCTGCCATTCTGCCACCTGGTGATCCAGGAGCAGCTGTGGATCTAGACTGACTCCCAAGCTGTGTTCCTGCTCCTAGAGAGGGAGTTCAACCCCATTCAGAACAGGTTGATAGTCCAGACCTCTGTCTTAACTTGCCTGGATTGAATTTCAGCTTGTTAACCCACATCCAGTCCAAAACCGCCTCCAGACAGCGCTCCAGGACCTCAACAGTCTCACTAGCATGGCACCTCACTCCGAGTCTCAAGTTGACCTCTCCCAGCAGTTTCATGTCCATATTTAGCAGCATGGGGGACAAAATAGACCCTTTTGGCACCCCATGCAACAAAGGGGCCAGGGTGCTGAACTAATGTCCCCCAGAACCACCTTCTGGGATCTGTTGGCTACAAAGGAATGGAATCACTGCAAAACGGTACCCCCAAGGCCCAACTCAGCCAACTGACCCAGAAGGGCACCATGGCTGATGGTGTCAAAAGCCACAGAGAGGTTCAGCAGGCCTAATAGGAATGTACTCCCCCTGTGGCCAGCGGGTGGCGCAGTGGATTAAACCGCTGAACCATGAGCTGTCGATCGAAAGGTCGGCAGTTCGAATCCGCGATGGATCTCGTTGCTTGGCCAGCTCCTGCCAACCTAGCAGTTCCAAAGCATGTGAATGTGAGTAGATAAATAGGTACCGCTTGCGGGGAGGTAAACAGCGCTCCGTGTTCCAGCTGCATGCTACGCGCTGCAGCAAGGAGAGTCACGCCGGCCACATGACCACGGAGGCGTCTTCGGACAACGCTGGCTCTTTGGCTTTGAAATGGGGATGAGCACCACACCCTAGAGTCGGACACGACTGGACTTAATTGTCAGGGGTCACGACCTATCACCCAAACGCTAGACGAAACAAAAATGTTTTGAGCCCTCGCCGAAAAGTCATGAGGGAGCGGGTGGTTCTCAGATCCCCTGGCAGGGAGTTCCACAGTTGTGGCGCCACAGCAGAGAAGGCTCGCTCACGTGTTGCCACTCCCCTAACTTGCGATAGAGGTGGCACCCGCAGGAGAGCCCCCTCAGATGACCTAAGACAGCGGGCCGGAATGTATGGGAGAAGGTGGTCCCTCAGATATCCTGGGCCCAAACCGTGAAGGGCTTTAAAGGTAATTACCAGCACCTTGAATTGGGCCCGGAAACGAATGGGCAGCCAGTGCAGGCGCTGAAGCAGCGGGACAACAGAGTCAAACCGCCTAGCTCCAGTGACTACCCGGGCCGCCTCATTCTGCACTAATTGCAGCTTTCAAACCATCTTCAAGGGCAGCCCCACGTAGAGCGTGTTACAGTAATTCAGTCTTGAAGTCACTAACAGTGCCGTACCCAGCCGATTTTGCGTGTGGGGCCCGGTCCTCGGCCCCGCCCCTAAAACTAATTAGCATAAATTATGCTAATTTTTCGGGCAATTTAAACCTACATTTTAACCCTACAAAAGGGGTATTTTTAAAGTGTGTATGCTTTGCGGCACTTAACTTTTGTATAGGAGCCTCCAGCGATTTTTAAGGGGTATTTTTAAAGTATGTCTGCTTTGCGGCACTTAACTGTGTTATAGGAGCCTCCAGCGAAGCGATCGGCTCTCTCCAGCGACGTTCTCTTCCAGGGGCGCAGATCGGCGATCTGAGATCGCTCCTCTGCAGCCCCTGACCAGAACTGCTCATCGTAAGCTCTTCCTTTGAGTTCGCGCATGCGTGAATGGCTGTTTGCTATGCGCATGCGCGAACTCAAAGGAAGAGCTTACGATGAGCAGTTCTGGTCAGGGGCTGCAGAGGAGCGATCTCAGATCGCCGATCTGCGCCCCTGGAAGAGAACGTCGCTGGAGAGAGCCGATCGCTTCGCTGGAGGCTCCTATAACACAGTTAAGTGCCGCAAAGCAGACGTACTTTAAAAAAAAACCTTAAAAATCGACGAAAAAAGCGGGATTTTTCCCGCTCTCCTCCGGAGCCTCCCGCCCCCCCGCACCACCTCCCGCCCTTGCGCCCTGGGGCCCACCGCCCCAGGGCACCACATCAGAGGACGCCACTGGTCACTAAGGCATGGACCACCGTGGTCAGGTCCGATCGACTCAAGTACGGCCGCAGCTGGTGCACCAGCTGAAGCTGGGCAAACGCACCCCTGGCCACAGCCGCCACCTGGTTTTCCAAGGAGAGCTGTGAATCCAGAAGTACTCCCAAGCTGTGCACCCATTCCTGCAGGGGGAGTGCAACCCTATTCAGAACAGGCAAGTGACTCAGTACCTGCATCAAAGCTTTCCTGACCAGCAGGACCTCTGTCTTTTCTGGATTCAATCTCAATCTATTAGCCCTCATCCAGACCCCAACCGCCCCCAGACAGCGCTCCAGGACTTCCACAGCCTCCCTGGAACGAGATGGCAAGGAGAGATAGAGCTGGGTGTCATCAGCATATTGGTGACACCCAACTCCAAATCCCCGGATGATCTCTCCAACGGTTTCATGTAGGTGTTAAAAAGCATGGGAGACAGAATAGAACCCTGTGGCACCCCACACTGTAAGGGACAGGGCGACCAACAGGTGTCTCCCAGCATCACCATCTGGGACCTGTCAGCCAAGTAGGAACGGAACCACTGCAAGCCCGTGTCCGGTCAGATTCATCACAAGTTTTCCTCCACCATTGTTCTAGGCGTCGGCCCAGTCGCTTCATTGCTCTCAGCTCCTCAGTAAACCAAGGAGCCGCCTTGGCTCGACGACAAGGCCGTGGCCGTTCGGGAGCGATCTGATCCAAAGCTCTAGCTGCCACCCCATACCACAGGGCAGCCAGAGCATCAGATGAATCACTGACCTGGGAAGCTGGGAAATCCCCCAGAGCCCTCAGGAAACCATCCGGATCCATCAGTCTCCGGGGGCGGACCATACAATTCGGTCTCCCAGCTCTGCAGGGGTGATTAAACGTTGCCAGCCTAAAACTCACCAGATAGTGATCCATCCAAGACAAAGGAGTGATTTTAATCTCCTCCATGGGCAGATCACTATCCCCATACCCAGCAGTGAACACCAAGTCCAATGTGTGCCCCGCACCATGCGTTGGGGCCGTAATCCACTGAGACAGGCCCATAGTCGCCATGGCGGCCATGAAGTCCTGAGCCGCTGCTGTCTCAGGAGCCTCGGCATGAACATTGAAGCCCCCCAGCACTAATAGGCATGGGGACTCCAATGCCACCGCCAAACCCAGAACATCCAAGTAAGGGGGTAAGTCTCTTCTCTAGGGTACATAAGCAGTTTATACTGTGCTTCTTGCAGTGAGACTGAGATGGAAAATGTCTGGTGGTTATTTATGTAAATTTGTGACCAGCGTTTTTGAAATGGCAATCTCAGATCCCTTATCCATATCCTCTTATATGTCTTATACTAACATGTTCATTTTTTTATAATTTGGAGAGTATCCCCTTCACCTCTGTCTTTTCTGTCAAAAGAATTTCATATTGCATAGAATGACTCAACTGATAGCCCAATCCTATCCAGCGCCAGTACAGCGGAGCCATGCAGCCCACGCTGTATCCAGCACTGTCTAGGAGCAGGCTGGAGGTCTCCTCGGGGTAAGGAGACTTTCCACCTTACCCTGGGTAAATTCCCAGCCTGTGTAATGGGGCTACTCGGATCTGCCCCAGCTCAATCACTGGCACAGAACTAAGAAGCCCCGTATAGGGGGAAAAAAAGCCCCAGGAAGGAAGGGGGATAGGATTTGGTGCGTGCCAGCATCGCAGATCCCGCCCTCCTCCCAGACCCGATCTACCCACCCCCAGTCCTCGCCCAGCCCCTGTGCTGCTCGGAGCAACCTTACCTGTTCTGGTGCCAGGGGCGTCGGCTGATGGGGGGCCTAGGGGCGGTGGGCCCCAGGGCGCAAGGGCGGGAGGTGGTGCGGGGGGGCGGGAGACATCTTAGGTTTCGTTTTCGTTTTTGATGTTTTCCGGGTTTTTTTCGCTTTTTTAAAAGGTTTTTTAGGTGTAACGGGGATTCTAGGTCTATGTGTTTGCTTTGCTGTACTTATCTTGTGTATCTAGGGCCTCCCGACGATGTCTCCAGCGACGATCTTGCTCCTCTGCTGGCGCTCTGCTAGCGCGAACTCTGTAAGCCTAATCGTTACAGAGTTCATGCATGCGCAAAGCAAACAGCCATCACGCATGCGTGAACTCTGTGATGGCTGTTTGCTTTGTGCATGCGTGAACTCTGTAATGATTAGGCTTACAGAGTTCGCGCTAGCAGAGCGCCAGCAGAGGAGCGAGATCATCGCTGGAGACATCGTCGGGAGGCCCTATAAACCACAGATAAGTACAGCAAAGCAAACACATAGACCTAGAAGCCCCGTTACCCTAAAAAACCTTTTAAAAAAGCCAAAAAAAAACGGAAAAAACCCGGAAAAAAACAAAAAAACCCACGAAAGTAATTAGCATAATTATGTTAATTAGTAATTATGCTAATTACTTTGGGGGGCGTCGGGGGTGGGTGGGCCTCACCCTATTCTGGGGCTAGCTACCCCTCTGTCTGGTGCATGAGGCTCCTGGATGCTGTGCCAGCAGGACAGCGCAAGCCTTCCCACTAGCGCTGCTTGCTCTCCAGGTGCCACTAATGTGCTTTATGACACATTTGCAACACCCTAGGCCGGCACAGGGGTCGCTACGCTGGTCTAAGGAAACCATCGGATTGTGCTGTGAGATAGTTTTCTAGTCTGAATTAAATAAGACCTTATCTGAAAATACTGTCACCATGGTGGTTGTCATCCATTTGTCTCTTGGTAGGCTTCCTAGAGACCTACCGTCTCTAGGAAGTTTGTTTTGTTATATCTTTGAATTGATACTAATTTACACAGGTATTTCCCATTGTTGAAATATCCTGGGGTTATTATTATTCAGACATCACTATATCTTATCACCAAAGTGAGAAGAGAGATGTTTGGCTTAACTTTGCCTGTCCCAAACTATTTGAGTTTGTGATGAAAATAATTTTTGCTTTAATTATCTCTGTCCAGTCATTATCCACAATAATTTATCTAAAGGTGCCTCAGTCAAATCCTGTTCCAGTTGATGGTATATTATTTTTTATCCTGTTTAAACCACATTCTTAAACAAGAGATTTGTGCAGCCTCATATTTTCTTAAAGAAGGAAATCCTCCTTCAACCATTAATGCTTGGAATGGGCCTAACCTAACTTGAGCAACTTCCCCTCCTCAACCCTTTTCCGGCCGAGTACCACCTCTGACACCACTCTCCTGCTGCGTACCACCAGAAGTGACTGGCGATGACATCATTGTGTTACTTCTGGGTTTCCAGGTTTTCAGAGGCCAGAAAATGCAGGTAGGTGGCTCTGGGCAGGTGTGTGGGCCCAGTGGTGTCACTAGGACGCGTGTCACCCCAAGGTGGGGGGGCGTGTGTCACCCTAGTGACCCCCCCGACTATGCCCCCCAGTGGAACTATCGGCGCGGCCGACACTTGTTCCCTTCACCTTCACGTTCCCAATAGGTCTACTCGGACCTGCACCAGCTCTTTTGCTGGCGCAACTCCAAGTGGACCTGGGGAGGTGGATCAAGGCCAGAAAGGGGGTAGGATATTGGTGGAGCTGCCGCTGCTGATAACTGCCCCATTCCCACCCTCAACACCCCCATCCTCACCCCATCCACCCCTCAACACAGTCCTTGCCCAATTGTTCCCTTACCTTGAGGAGGCCTCCTGGACACCCCCCGCAGGATACAGCATTTGCTCCATTGGCATGGCTACATGGGTGAGGAGGGAGTTAGGATTGGGCTGCTGTTTTCTTGCTTTTTTAATTTGTAAATTTCTGAATAGTTATAATCAACATTGAACCCTGTATAAATGTGCAGGATATAAATCCAAAACAAAATGGCCACAGAAGAACATAGGCTACTTCTAGTGACTACAAAGAGAGGGTTGCAGGTGGGTACATCTCTCTTGTTCAGAGAATCCCAACTGGAACCAAGGAACACAACTACAGTGAGACTACTCCAAAGATGCCTTTTTGAAACTTGATACAAGTGCTGTCCTTTACCCTTTTCTGCTTATTGTGCAACCTCAAGGCTGCTTTCAGAGGAAGGAAGACTTAAGAAATTTCATTGAACATGCAGGACTTCTTGAGAAAATGAACCAACTTCAGATCAGCCACATGGAACATTCCAAGAGACAGATAATAAAAACCTTTTCGAGCACTTGACCCACTTACAAATTGCTCAAATCGCTCTTCTAGGTCAACATTCTAATACTTTTATGCGGATGGTCACCTGAAAACTTTCCTTTAATGGATAAGTGGTTTATTTTACATAACTTATCACCAGCAGCAGCATATTTCAGACTTATTCTAGTAATGATTTATTGAGAACAATGAACAAACTAGAAAAGCATTTTCATGAACAAGTGGGGTGGCTTAATTTAGTGCCAGTGTCATTCAACCAGGTAGGTACTGAATCTATGCTGCTGTTTTCGAGGCAAGGACCTGCAGAACCTGCAATTACTTACTAAAATGTTCAGCAGCTGTGTTTACAAAAGTGCTCTGGACTGCACAATGTTGTCACGGACTAATCAGTGGTTATTTAGTAACTCGTAAGAGAGCCCTCCTTAGCCTCAATGCTTCCCTCCCCTACTCTACTATTCTTTAGCACCATTCTCCTCCTTCCCAAGAAATTCCCGATTCTGCTGAACATTTGCAGCCAAACCATATGTAGTAATTTGCTTGCTTGTTTTTTTAAAGTATAACCTTAAAATTTACATTTAATACTAGAGTCTAGACCAGGGGTTCTCAACCAGTGGTACTAGTGTACCACCAGTGGTACTTCGGTCGACTGCTGGTGGTACTCGATCTGACGGATCAACAGAACTCCATTCCGATGTGGCTTTGGCAGCATGTTTTTGCTCCCGAGAGGCTCCTGCCTTTGGCCGAGCCTTTTGGGAACACTGAGAAGAGCCCTCACACCTGCCCAGAGCCTCCTACCTGCATTTTCTGGCCTCCGAAAACCTGGAAACCCAGAAGTAACACGATGATGCCAGTCACTTCTGGTGGTACGCGACAGGAGAGTGTCACCAGAGGTGGTACTTGGCTGGGAAAGGGTTGAGGGGAAGTTGCTCAAGTGTTCCCTAAAACATGCCTGTTCTGTCTGGTTTTTTTAAAGGACTTTAGTCTAATTATTTTATTGCTGATCGAGCTTTTCACACGGACATTAATTTTAGCTGTCATGATTTTATACTGCTGGGCTTGTCTGTTTCTGTTGTGTTGATTTTATGCCTGATTTATATTTTTATTGGGAACTGCTTTGTTTTAGTGGAATTCCAGATTTTAGTTTGATAAAGTGGTATATAAATATATTAAATAATAAAATAGTCATAGATATATTCTGGCAGTGACTTTCATGTACAGTTGCCCCATCTCTTACGCAAATTCAACTACATGTGGTTGGCAAAAAAAAAAAAAAGCCAGAGAAAACCAACAGTGAAGGTGATTCCACTTGCTGAATAAGTGCCTGAGAGTGAGCCTGAGAGTGGAGAATGAAGCTGCTGTTCCCCCAGTCCCCACCTGTCTCGTAATTTTTAAAGAGACAGTATGTATTTTCCAGATGTAAGGGATTTTCAATGTAATTTTGAGTATACATGATTTTAGTGTTATGTACTGACTCTGGAACATAACCCTTGTGTAAGATGAGGGGCAAGGGCAATTATATTATAAACTGAGCTGGGCAGCAGGCCTAAGTCCCAGTGTATGCACAGTATATTTTTTGTTCTGTATGCAAATATTGAGCCAGACTATTGAAAGTGCCAAACGTTTACAGGAAAAAAGACAGTTCTGAGGAGGATATCTGAGATGAAAGCAGCAGAGAACAAAATTCAGCTATGATAAGCTAAAATCAGCACGTTTGCTGTCAAGAATAGGTTCTGAGCCTGTCTTTGTGCACCTCTTAACAGGTATATTGTCCTTATGGAACATTTTCCAGTTAAGAGCTATTTTGGTTAGAGGATGGAAGTTGCTCTCTCATTTAGTTAAGGCTGGCACAGGGATACTCTCTGCTCCCATCTCACCTCACCTGATCTGGGGTAGGCCATGTGTACTGTGAATCTAGGCCTTTTAGGGCACAATCCTAACCCCCTCCCCTGGGCTGGTGCAGCATGTCCTGGGCTGGCCTGGAGCCGTTGCAAAAGCTGCTGTAAGGCAGTTGTGCCAGCTTCAGGCCAGTGCAGAGACCTGCAACAGCCCCCACACAGCAGATCCGGACGGCGCTGGTGTGCGCAAGGATGGAAGGCAGGGGGGAGGTGGGGAGGGGTGTAATGAGGCAACGGGGGTGGGGTGGGCAGCCTGGACCCAAGAGGGGGACAGGATTGGCAACGCTCATGTGCGTCAAATCCTATCCACCCCTCCCTTGCCATTTTTTCCTACACGGGGCTCCCAGAATTGCGCCGCGAAAAAAGCAGGCGCAGATCCATGGAGAACCATAGCAGGAGCGGGAGCTTTACCCAGCGTAAGGGAACAAAAGTTCCCTTCCTCTGAGGTGACCTCCCAGCTCCCATCTTCTGCTCAGGGTCCAGCAGTGTGCCTGCACCGGCCTCGCTGGGCAGAAAGTTACGTAGAATCAGGTTGCCCGTCTAGATTAGCCCTGCTATCTAGAAGTCTTTTTTTTTCTTTTAAAGAAAGGCAATAATGACTCGGCTTTTCTGTCTCCACATTCACCATCTTACAGGGGCTTTGCAGCTTCAAGACTTTGATATGCTTCGTACTCTCATCTCTGGGGCTTCCACAAGCTTAATTTATCTGAGATGTGGCAAAGGTTCATTTATTTTCATTTGACTGTTTAAAAGTGAAATGCTGCTGTAATAAACTAGTGATATGATCTGGGCTTCAACATATATCTTATTGTGCTTTCCCTCCTGTCTGGGTGTATCACAGGAAACGCAACTTTTTTTTAATGAAGAGATTTCTACGATAAGACATGCAGAACATGCTTTTCTGAACTCAGTGACTATGCGTCTTATCATGCGTCTTATCATGCAATTGCAAAAAAATTACAGATTTTGGTACTGCTGTTGACAATGATGTTCATTCTCCTGATTTACGAACTGCAGTAGAACTGAAATAAAAAATTATTAATTGCCAAACTATAGCCATTTTTCTCATACGTTTTAAACAATAAGTCTACAATGTTCTCGATAGTTCTGCCTAATGAAAACAACGAACAAAAACAGAAAGCAAAACAGGGAACTGCAGTGTTCATTATCATGTTGTAATGTTCTGGAATATGGCTGACATAAGATACCTGATCAGGGGCGTAACAAGGGTGGGGCCTGAAGGCCAGCTGCCCCAGGCGCAACACCAGCCCCCCCCCCGCAACCCTCAGGCTCCACCACTTAATGGCTGCCCTCACGTTCAGCATGGAACGCTCTGAGCCAAACGTGAGGGCAGCCATTCACCTGCTGCCTTCTCACACCACCCCTTCTCCTCACGATTGTGAAGAGAAGGGACAGCGCGTGGAGGCAGCAGGAAATTGGCAGCCCTCACGTTCCGACCGCTCCGAGTGGAATGTGAGGGCTGCCACCAACGGCACCTGAACCCAGAAGTGACGTCACTTCTGGGGTGCAGCAAGCTCTCGTGCCCCAGGTGACATGGGAGCTTGTTATGCACCTGATAACCGCAGCACCATATCCAGTTACTTAACTGAAGTAATTGTGACACTGGCACACCTAGAAACACAATGACCTCATCAGACAATTGTGGAAGCTACATAATTATGGACAGAGAGTGAAATCAGAATGAAACATTGCTTTCAGGGTGTGGACAAGCCATTTTTGTGTGTTTTTCTACAGAAAATCAGGCCAGGAAGTAATCTGCCACATTTAGCTCCACTTCCTGAGTGTTTGTGAAAAAGCCTGTATTTCTTCAGCAGAAGCTAAACTTGGCTTCATGATCAGAACCCAGCTAATTCACAATTCGGTCTGCCCATTCTATGTGTGTTCAGTGCACAAATGTTTTGGGGGGGTACAAGAGTGCAATTGTTCTTTCCTTTTTAAAAGGAAAAAAATATGAAAGCACATATATTTATGGGCAGCAGGTGTGGTCTAGTGGTTGAGCTGCCGTCTTAATTTTTTGTAGACTTTAAACTCGAATAATTTTAACTCAAATCATCTTATTAAAGCACAGTTTGGGAAAGAGAAAGCACATACATGTGGAGCTTATACCCCTCTATGTATCAATACAATGGAGCACAAAGCTAGAATGTAATGCAACAAGAGTCTGGTCTGGATGCACTGTCAGCAAGCATGGTGTACAAAGTGAAAGTGACATTTGAAGATGGAGGACTGCATTTTCCCGGAAAGTCAGACAAGAGCCAGAGTGCTTGTCAATTCCTTCACACAGACTGGCTGTTGCACTCAGTTGACTCATGTACCTGGGACAGCAGGAAAACAGCTATTTCTTTACGAGGCTAGCATAACTCATGAAATTGGAGTAAGGCTTACTCCCAGAGTAAAGAACTATGGTTAACACCTGCAACGCCTACAGAGTGTAGGCACAGCTTGAACAAATCAATCTCACTAATTCAACAAAATAAACTTAGAATACACCGAAGGAAGCTAGTCCAAACGAGTCCTGAGAACTCTGATCTAATTCTCAGACCATGTGCTGCCACCAGAGCAGGTTGCTCATGTTCAGTGGCTTTACAATTCTTCATGGGAAGGCAGATGACTCCAAATATGTGCTTCACAGCTCTGGGAATTGAGCTGGACTAGTGCAATGCAGTTCAGCATAATGGTACTTCTGTTTTGTAGACTGCTTTCATGTGTTCAGGAAGACAGAACATTAAAAAGAAATATTTTGGCCTTCATATTGCAAGGGCTTCCAAAAGAAGAAAAGTACAAGCTGATATCTTCCTCAGTCTGAAACAGCAGCTCTGACACATGATAAACCTGATGACAATACTGTAGTAAAAAAAAAAGTCAATTAATTATATTTTATCACTTTACTTTATATAGCCTTTCAACTGTTTGCACAAATATCTGATATAATCCTAGATCTGACAGTGCAAAGAATGTGATTTCTGAATGATGCACATAAATACAGTAGTTAAGATATTTCAATCCATCAGTACAGATAATAGGCCACTAAGCATGGATTGTCCCAGAACACAAGGCAGAGAATGGAGACACATACACACCCACCCTTCTAGACCCTTACTGTTGGACTGTCAGCTTCTTTTAGTGTTTGATTAAATCAATGTCAACATAATGCTGAAAGATGGAAGGACAAACCTGCCCCACACACATGGGAGAGGTTGTGATAGGCAGATATCATTTGGTTTTGAGAACTCATTAAAGAACTTTGGAAACAATTTTGAAGTGCACTTTGAAACCTATAAAGCAGTTGATATCTATTTTTTAAGTTGCTTGATCGAATACTATAGAATAGGTAATCTAACAGTCTAGTAACCAAAGATGTACATTTGAAGAATTCCTTACTATGTACAAATTCAGAGCACACCAGTAATTAGTCGTCGTCGTTGTCGTCATCCCCGCCCACCCCCCGACTCTTATCTCTGTACTCCACAAAAATCAAAATGGATATTTCCTGGTCCTGGAAAAAAAAACCAGAACTATCCCTAAACTGGATATTCAACAAGTATGTATTGGTCACATGTGGTGATCTATACTTACATTCTGTTCTGAAGCTCAAATTAATTGTTTGGGCTCCCAGTACTGAATGACCGCAAGGAAGCATGGTTAGCTGTGTGCACTGTGAAAACATCATGCATCCTCAAGTTAATCTCTGGGCCTTCTGTTAAGAAGAAACTACAGTAATTCCCATTAGATAACATGCATTCATACAAAGAAATTGGCTTCAGTTGTGAAATATGGATAATTTTTTTGTTGGTGTCAAGTTTCTACCACTTACTTACTGAAGAGCACTTACAGATTTTTTTCACACATTGCAATTTTCTGACACAGAGGGTTATTATACATATGGTGTACATACTGTACATCCTGGTCAAGTATGACTTCCCAGCATGTATACATACATGCAGTCAAAAGGAGATGTGCAATCACTATATGATATAACCTGCACATATCTGTGACAGTTTTCTGCACAGAAGAGCTTTCTGGGTGTAGGAAAATCCTCTGGCTAGCACAAATGCCAGAGTTCCTCTAGAATTGTCCCTTGTTAATTCCACCCAACTTCCCTTCATGTGTTTGCAGAACACAAGACTCCTGGAGCCTGAGAACCTGGTAGGGCACCACTCCCTTGCAGCAATAATTAATTTTCCGCAGAAGAGCTGCCAATTCTGAATCCTCTCTGGAAGGATCAAAGACATTTCGTGCACATGCCCAAAATAACTTTGGTCCCATTCTGTTATTACTTTCAATCGAAGACCAGACTCTGGAAACCGTAACGACAGATCTCCCTAAAATTAACCGGTGCTGCTGAGAGAAATACACCTTGCACATGCTCCGAAACGAAATACTCTTTATTATTAGGCTTTAACGTAGGCATAGAGACGGTCTCCAGTCAAGTCCTGCTTGCTCACCACTGCGGCGCGCAAACGGACTTGCTTGCGTTCCTACAGCCTCCTGCCGCCGAAGCGAGGGTCGGGGATGCGAACGCGAAAGCAAACAGCCCGGAAAGGCTCGCTTTTTAACCCTCTCGAAGCCGGATTCACATATGACTGCGGATGTCCCCCTCCGCCGTACGCGCTGATCTGGCGCTTTGAGCAGGGGGAGCGCCGCTTTGCTTGTTGCTTGCAAGGGGTTTCCCTCTCTGAAGAGCAGTGGACTTGTAACATTCGCGGTGATTGGAGCAACTTGTGATTGGCATGCAACCCTCTCGCGCGATTGGTGGCTGTTGTTGCGCTTTGAACCCGCCCACAAGCTCCACGAGACTCGCTTTGCCAAAGTTGAACCGAGCCATCTCCAGCGATTCTAGCGTTGGTGCCCCATAATGGTGTCCTTTTACATCATGAATATGTAAATACAGGGCAGAGCGGGTCCGTTAAGCGCACAGCAGGGACAACGCTGTCATATGTGAATCAGGCTTCAGGCCCCAAATCTCGGTTGCTGAAGACAGACGCGAGGCGAGGGTGACGGAAGCCTCGGCAGGAAGGAAAGGCGCGCCCCCCAGCAGGGTTTGTGGCGGCAGCGCGCGGCTTGGAGAGGGGCGTGGCCGCGGAGGTAGGCCGCGCGTGTGCGTCGGGTCGGGGTGGCAGCGGCGGGCCTGCCTTCGGGTGTCTGGGGCTGGGGCGTGGTCGCAGTGGGAGAGGGACGGCCGTGAACTGTGGTGAGCCCAGGATCCGAGGGGAGGGACAAGCTTAGCAAGGCCCGCGCTGACATGCGTGCCAGAGGACAACACGAAGGCATCCTTCCTGGCTGTTCTCTTTGCGCCTGGTAAAAAGCAGCAGGGGCCCCAGCATCGATAGGCTGTGATGAGCCTGCCTTGTATGCAGACCAACTCCGTGCATTCTTGTTCAGAACTGAGGCTCGCTGAGTTACTGGAGGTGACTGATGGGTCCGTAGGATCGCTGCTGTCTCAAGGTCTTCCCCTCGTCGCTTAAAACTGTAACAGCAATAAAAAGTATCTTTAGCAACAGCTTCTCAGAGTAACCGCTACATTTAAAAAAAGACTAAGAAAGGGTGTGTGAATCCAGCCTTAATAATATGTAGCATGTAGTGCTTTCTGAGTGTGCAAACTGCTTCTCGTGTATTCCCTGTCTTGCTGTTGTCCTGGGAGGTACTATTATTCCCACTTTACAGCTGGGAGATGACTGAGGCCAAGGGAGAGTGGCTTGCCTAATGAGTTCACAGCAGAAATGAGAGTCAAACTGGGCAGGTCAAAATTTGCAGCTCAGACTCCTACCCACTATGCCTGACAGACCACCTGTGAGTGACAGAGTTTTTCGCCCCACATTTTTCACATTTGAACAGAGAATTCTGTTACTTTTGTGAACTATTGAATTCTTCTCAAATATTGAAAGTGGACCATGCAAAGGTGGGGTAGTTAATTGATAAACAATTTCTCTGGTAAATTAGGACAGTTTTTAGAAATTGATTCAGAGGAGTTATCAGATTGTCTTGGTTGCAAGAACAGTCCTAGTATTGACATGAGCTGCCAGACTAGTGACCAGTTTAAAAAAAAAAACTGGGATGAAGCACCCCAATGACATAATGTTGTTATTAAGAAATACATGGAACTAAACTGATAAGTGAGCTGCCAGCAAGCTGCCTTTTTCATTACTGATCTTCTCCAAAAGCAGAAGCTGATTGTGAAATGACAGTTGGGTATGAAAATAGTATGGGAAAGAGGAAGCTGAATGCTATATGTGTAGGACAGGATGGCTGCTGAGTAAGCAACAAAATGCAAAATATGGCTGGTGGTTTGTTCCTACTAATCTGCTCATAACAGGAATAACCAGAATGTGTAAGGGGTGACTGGTGGCGTAATGGAATAAGGGGAACTGTTTAAAATAAAACTGTGTGCAAATGAGATCCACATTTCATAACCAGTCTTGGTCTTTCCCTCTTCTCTTGTTATTAGATGAAGGTAATTCAACATTCTGCAGAGGTGCTGAAGGTAGCCCTGATCTCCAAGGACAAGCAGCTGGCAAAGCTTTATGAGGCGTTTGAGCCTAAGGAGAAGCTTTTGCTCAATGAAGCATTTCAGCCTGACAGTGTTCTCTTCAAGCCCATCACACTGCATTCTGAGTCAGACTGGATCTCTTCACACCCAGAACCCACCCAGGATTTTGCTCAGTTTTATCACGATCCTTGCAGGAACAAACCATCTTCCAAGAAGAGCCTGATTTGCATCCAACCCATTGGTAATCTCTAACTGCTCAATAAGAAGCAAAACCCTGTAACTAATGATGGATGGAAACCAAGTCCTTAAGGACCATGAGTCCTTAAATAAGCCTTCTCTATTAAATATGAGCTAAGCAAGCTACTGGTTTTAAATTTTATGCCTTCAGGGAACTCTTTCCACATGGACTTCTCTGCCAAGGAACCCTTACATATTTGCCACAAAACATCTGTATTTTGTAGGAGATCTAGTGCATGTGATATCATATCATTGATAAGTTTCCATGGAAACTCACTTATTACCTGAAAGTGTAATTTAGAACTACCTAGTGCAGGGGTTCTCAACCTTTGGAGGCCCGGGTACCCCCTATCATGGTCCAATTTTCTGAAGTACCCCCTGCTAATTAACTGCTAAATAATTGGATTAATCAATCAATCAATTAATTAATTAGGTAATTAATCGTTAAATTAAAAAGTACTAAAATACTTTTAAATGTGAAAAAATGTCTTATTTAACTCTGTGAGTGTGTGTGTGAGAGAGAGACATGCAAGGATCTCTTTTTTTTCTCCAAGTCACACTTCCCAAAATCAGCTCCTCCCTCCCCCACCCCTCCAAAGTACAAAAATAAGCCCAAAACCAAAATCAGAGAGACAGAAGGGCTCCGAAAATAATTAAAATTTAAAATCCATGTTAATTAACACTTAATTAGCTGTTGATGGGGCAGATAAGGGGCAGGGCTTGGCATACCCCTAGGGGTACCCGTACCACAGGTTAAGAACCTCTGACCTAGTGCTTTCCTGCAGAACTGCATTGCAAGGAAAGATTAGAATATGTCTTGGCTCTCCTGCAGTGTACATATGTTCTGCATCAGATATTTCTGAGTTCCTTGACAGAGAAGTCCATGTGGACCTGAAGGTAATAAGTTTGAAAGCCACCAGTTTGCTTTGTAGAAAAGGCCTTGATCTTCTTTTTGAAAAATCTCTGATAAGCTTCAGAAGAACCCAAAGATTCCCCAGGACATGGTTTGAAAATGATAAATTATGCAATAGCATTTTTTTTCCAAATAAAGAAAGCCTTGTTACATCTTGGGTAAGAAATGTATTTGTGACCCTAATAGCTAGAACAAGAGGCACAGTAGTTAGAGCTCCAGGGATTTGTTCCTGGTTAAACCCTTGACTATGAACCAAATCTCTGACACGTTAGCCTGCAAACATATGCTGAGATTATGAGAATGTTCTCATCGGAGTTGGAGAACCACCCTGATGACAAAGAAGGAAGTGCAAAAGTGCTGGTGAGATTAGCAACTTAAACTCATTTGCCCCAACATTGCCCATGTCTAAACTAAAATGGCCAAAGCAAAGTTAGTTTCAATTGACATTTTCAGTTTTTGGGGCAGTAGTACTATTTGCTATTATTTCATCATGATGGATCTGTGCTGATGACTGTGACTAATGAAGAGGCAGTTGGTGGGCTGCTGTCAGAAACAGGATGTTGGGCTAGATGGGCCTTTGGCCTGACCCAGCAGAACTTTTTTTTTAATCTTCTTATGAAGAGAGACTTGCAGCATGAGGTGATGCTGCTGAATGAGAATAGAATGAATCACTGCTAAATTCCCTTGCACTGATCACACAAGATCTCCAATTTATGGGTAATGATGCCATGCATTGTTCGTTAAAAAGCCAAAAATCGATTAAAACAATAATAGACCGATTACAAGAGTGGTAATAGACCGACATTTCGTCTTAACCTTAAGACATCTTCTGGGTGGTGACAGCTTGGCTGTAAGGATGGTACTGAGGAACTGACAAAACGGAACTTTAAAAGGAGATACCAGGTAGAGCTGAAATAGTAATCTTAAAGGAACATAGGCAGATTCAACAATATCTACAATTAACACGTAAGTTTATTTATTTATTTATTTATTTAAAGAATTTATATGCCGCCTTTCTCCCAGTGAGGGCACTCAAGGCGGCTTACAACATTAAAATACATGTACATTAAAAATTAAAAACAAGTAATTAAAAACAATTAAAAACAATTAAAACAAACAACTAAAAACAACAACCCCAGTGGGTCAACCTGCATGTACTTTGTTAAAAAGCCATTTGTTAAAACGCCAGCCCACCATGTCAGACATCGAATGCTAGTCTAAATAAAAATGTCTTAAGGCCCCGCCGAAAGGTCTCTAAAGAGGGAGCCGTTCTTAATTCCAGGGGGAGGGAATTCCATAATTGGGGCGCCACTGCCAAGAAGGCCCTATTCCGCGCCGCCATCCCTCTCACCTCCGTCAATGGTGGCACGGTTAACAGGCCCCCCCCTGATGACCTCAGAGTACGGGTCGGATTATAAGGAAGGAGGCGGTCCCTCAAATACCCTGGACCCGAGCCGTTAAGGGCTTTAAAAGTCAAAACTAGCACTTTGAATTGTGCCCGGAAACGAACCGGCAGCCAGTGTAGCCACCAGAGCAATGGTCCAACTGAGTCGAACCGACAAGCCCTGGCAACCACCCGGGCAGCCGCATTCTGCACTAGTTGCAGTTTCCGAACAGTCTTCAAAGGCAGCCCCACGTAGAGCGCATTGCAGTAATCTAGTCTAGATGTCACTAGGGCATGAGTCACTGTGGCCAGGTCTGCACGGTCCAAGTACGGTCCCTTGCACTGGCTGAAAAAAACATTACGCCAACAGGCAACATAGTGGATTTATGCTGTGACTAGTTAAGCCAGTGAGTTGAAACATTGCCAGTGTAAGGGTGGAAACGTAGGTGAAGATGAAGGTATGGTAAGGGCGAGCAGCTTAGTCTAAATCCTGTGCTCACTTGGGTTGGTCCCACTCCCTCTGGCACCATAACAGTGCACCAACAAAAGAGGTGATGGAATAACATTTCCATTGGAGCAAGAGTAATTTTGGGATGGAAAAGGGAGAGGCAGTGCCAGGACTGGAGCCGAGATCTTGTGCTCCAGAAAGCAACAGCTTAACCCTTCCTATCCCCCATGCTTGAGACCCAGGACTCCCTGCCATATTCACTGGTACTACTGTATAGGGTTCAGCAGAAATGCATAGGCTTACTCTGCAAAGTGTCCTTCCTAGGCTTATTTCCTGACTATATGAACTCCCAGCAGTAAGGGCCAGGAAGACCCAAATATATCTACATGAAACAGTGCTGGCAGTTGTGCAGAATAAGTAGTAAGTAAAGGTAAAGGTGACCCCTGACAATTAAGTCCAGTCGTGTCCGACTCTAGGGTGTGGTGCTCATCCCCATTTCAAAGCCGAAGAGCCAGCGTTGTCCGAAGACGCCTCCGTGGTCATGTGGCCGGCATGACTCTCCTTGCCGCAGCACGTAGCATGCAGCTGGAACACGGAGCGCTGTTTACCTTCCCGCAAGCGGTACCTATTTATCTACTCGCATTAACATGCTTTGGAACTGCTAGGTTGGCAGGAGCTGGCCAAGCAACGAGAGCTCACCCCATCGCAGATTCGAACTGCCAACCTTTCGATCGACAGCTCATGGTTCAGCGGTTTAATCCACTGCGCCACCCGCTGGCCATAGAATAAGTAGTAGGTATTTGTTAAGAAAAAAAATTAAAAAGAGAGGCAAAGCCTCAGATGTGCTCAAAAATACAAATGTATTATGGTGCCTAATGTCATCAAATTAAATTATACTTGCAGCCTAGTTCTGTGGATGTTTACTCAAAAGTCGGTTCCAATGATTTTCAGTAACAGTGCAGTCCTAACCAACTTTTCAGTGCCGGTGTAGCCATGCCAACAGGGCGCACACTGCATTTTGCAGTTCAGGGGCAGTCATGGAGGCCTCTTCAAGGTGAGGGAACATTTCTCGGTCTTGGTTCCCCATGAAAATGAGAATAATAATGATACCTGCCTCAAAGGGCTGTTATGAAGACAAATAAAGTAAAGATTGTAAAGTACATTTCATATTTTAAAGAAGTGTTAGAAATGATGATTTTTAAAATACAATTTGAGAGAAAAAACAAGTACTGGTGAAGCTATAATCTGCTGCTTTTCTGGTCTGATTTTTTTAGGTGCCTTTGGAGATTCCAGAGTAAGCACAGATGTCTACATGAACTGGCTCAAGGATTACTGTGAAGCCTTTTACTATGGTCTGTCTGTAAGAATCCTGGGGCCAGTGCCAGTTTCACACACAGGTTGTGCTTTTCGAGTCAACGAATACACACACAATCTGCAGATTCATGCAGGTATGGGGAATGAACGGATGGAATGAACAAAGCACTTCCTCATGGTTTGAATGAATTTTGCCTGTTTTGGGGACTGGTGTATAAATCTCAGCTCTTTTCAAGTAATAGGATGGTATTCTTATTGACAGAGTAAAGGATGAAGATTGTGAATCCTGGCTGACTGATTACACAGGCCTGAAAATTTGAAGGTCAAAAAAACTTTTTCCAAAATTTATGGTGGGTTTATATGAATTTGGGGGTGCTAATTCAAAAAATGGCATCAGTTTTGCCCTATCACGTCTAGTTTTGGGGGTATGGCATCGCCACCTCATAATGCAAGTCAAGTAGCTACCTCGTGAGGAAACCATGGTGTCGGATTCCTCACAAGGAAGCTGCTTGACTTGCATTATGAGGTGGCGATGCCATACCCAGTGGCATTTCTACGACCACCACCACCCACCCACCCCCCGCTGGAAGTGATGTAACGGCTGCAGCTGTTATTCACCACAGAGGCGCAGGGCGGGTGGGAGGGCCAAACACACCTACGGCGCTTCTCGCTCACCCAGGTGAATGGGACGATCCGCCCAGCCACCGTGACACCCCCCAGCCCATCTGCCACCTGGGGTCCAATCCTGCCGCCCGGGGGCCCACCGCCCTCTGCTGATGAGGCCACTGGCCATACCCCCAAAACTAGACGTGATAGGGCAAAACCAATGCCATTTTTGGAATCAGCTCCCCAAATATACCAAAGAATAGGTTTCACTTTTAAGAAAGCAAAATATGTGCAGGCCTGTGTCATTCATCAGAAGGAAAATGTATCAGTTTTCAGATGGAAGTAGGCATTATGGGTCCATACTACATTAAGTTTTTAGATGGTTTATATGTCAACTTCATGACTTTGAGCCTTTGGGATTGGAGACGTTGCTCTCCTGTTGTATGACTCTTAACTATGAAGGCAAGAAGTGCAGCTGGCAGCTCAGTTATGTCAGTATTAGTAAAGTGTGCCAGTGTTCTTGAATAGTGCTCCTATGTACTGTATTTTCCTCTACAGTAGCGGTTCTCAAACTGGTGGGTTGCAACCCACCACTCTAGCTGGAAGCAGTCGCTACCCCCTTAAGGGGTGTGGCAACGTCAGTAATGGCACTTTCGGGGGCGTGCTGCTGCCGCGGAGAAAGATTTTCACTTACCGGGGGTCGCGCCGTCCCTCCAGAACCCTCTACAGCCTCAGAAGAGCTTCCAATCATGGTTGGAGCTACTTCCAGTTTTCACCGAAAACTGGAAGTAGCTTTCAAGCGCAGTTGGAAGCTCTTTTGAGGCACGGGGAGGGGCGTAGAGAGGGCCGTGGGTGCCACACAACCCCCAGAGGGCCAGCGTGACCCCCGACAAGTGAAAAAAACCACCTTTTTTTCATGGCAACAGGACCCTGGAAGTGCTGTTGCCGCTGAGTCCGCGACCATTTACAAGTTTCCTTAGAAATGGGGGGGGGGGAGGTGGTGCACCAAAGAATGGAAACCTCTACCCTTCTCCAACTCTCCATGAGTTTTTGTGGGCCATCACTTACTATAGTTTGAGCTTCATGTTGATTTGAATGGAACTGAACTGTATCAAGAGTTATTTGTGATCCCTGTTCTTTCTGTTTGCATATGTAGTATGTGTATTGAGGAATGACAGTATCTTCAGTATTATACTGCAGCTAGATTTCTGGGTTATACAATCTCTGTATTCTTGTATAGTCTTTTGTTCTTTTGTTGAGAGAGCTTTCTGTGTGATCTTTGTACAGGGCACCTCTTGAATTACCTAAAGAAAAAAAAGGCAAAGGATGCTTTCTGCATTGTGGGAATAACAATGATAGATCTTTACCCCAGAGAATCCTGGAATTTTGTCTTTGGACAAGCCTCCTTGACAGAAGGTATGTACACTTCTTCTCCCATAAGTCAGTGAGGTGATGTGACTGGCTGCTTTGGCTAATGAGAAGCTTCTTTTATTCTTGGCCGAAAACATAGTCAAGACCATATGCACACAGACAAAACGGTACAGTACTTGAACAGTGGGTCCATTCTGACAGTGCGCTGCTACGGTCTGAGCACATGAACAGTTTTTCCTCCAGGTTCAAGCTCAGAGAAACCTAGTTCTGCAGGTTTGCTGCAGAAGCTGGCTGTGAATAGTGCTGATTGCCTGCTGCCTGTGACGTTACAGCCCTGCATCCACAGAGCAGCTTCGTAGTCTTCATGTTAAGGTCCTCAAATTACAAGGTCTGCTTAACCCCCTCTCCTCCTTTTGTTTCAGATATAAGCACTTTTATCAGTAGATATTTCTTGGAGAGGGTTATATACAAGTGCCATTTTTAAAAAAAGAAGGCAGACAGCATGCCTGAAGCATGTGGTGCAGGGAAAGACTGACAACTGAAATGACAGCGCAATCCTCACTAACTATATGCGGCTGGCCACCGTATCCTGAGCCCATTCCCAGGCTGCGCCGGCATGGCCTGGGAACACCTCAGGAGAAGGGGACATTCGTCCCCTTCCCCGAGTGTAGGGCTGCTCAGGGCCTATGGGCCTCCTCGGATGTATGCCAGCTCTGAAGCTGGCGTACATCCAAGGTGGCAGGTTAAGGCCAAACCGGACTGGGAAAGAGCCTAGGATATTGGCGGAGTGTGCCGCTGATATCCCTGCCCTCTCCTAGGCCGGCCAATGGCCACCCCCCTGGCTTCCCCTGCCCACCCTGTGCCCACCGGCACTGGACTTACCATCATCGGCGGGCGCAGGGTCTGGAGGGCGGCAGAGTGAGGACTGCTGGCCTCTGCACCAGCGGCCCTTACTCCTGAGTCATCACAAAAGTACTTTATAGCACATTTGAGATGCTTTATAGTGGCGGAGCGTGTGCTCCACTGCTCTAAAGACACACAGGATTGCACCGTGAGTAATCAAAACACTGTAAATCAGGGATGTGGATCAAGTCTCTGACTCCCAAATCTCGAGCAAAGTCTCAAGTCTCTGGGTCCAAGTCCCGAGTCTTTGGTTGCGAGTTGCAAGTTCCTATCTATTTAATGGGGAAAGTGGATTTAAGCCTGAATAAAATTTGGACTTGTCATAAGAGGTTCCAAGTCTCAAGTCGAGTCTTTTGAAATTGCCGAGTCAAGTCCAAGTCAAGTCATTGACGCAACTTGAGTCCGACTCAAGTCTGAGTCGATAGACTCAAGTCTACATCACTGCTGTAAATACATCAATAATTTACATTGTGAAGGTGGAAGGAAGGAGGGCTCTCTGTATGGGAGAAAATGCACTGTGATTCCTATTGATATGGTGCATCTCTACACAGCTGCACATTGCTGCACTGACTGTACTGTACTGTACTGTTCTGTTGCACTGACTAACATTATTCAGTCTCTCCCAGCTGTGAAAAGCTTTTCTCTACTGCACAAAGTTCCACTCTGTGCAAACTGGACAGGCAACAACAAAATGCAGAGGACAGGTTTGCTAAGAAAGAAAGTCCTCAGCATTTCTAGGAACGTGCCTTATTTTTCCTCGCTGCCTCTGTCTTCCATTGTGTTTCTTGCATATAGTGAAGCCCCCTCCAATTTTGGTTTAATCATAGGCCTCCAGTCGGAGTTTAGTCTGTATACAAGATAAAAGCTACAGCTCTAGCTGGAGTGTGTGCCAGTCTTTGCTCTTTGCAATGGGCTCCTGTTAAAATTCTTTGTAGGGTAACATATACCGTATTTTTCGCTCCATAAGACGCACCGGACCATTAGATGCACGTGTATTTTGGAGCGAAAAATAGGGGGGGAAATGTCTTGCTTTAACAAGTTTTTCAGCCGCTTGGTCGCTTACCGCGTTGTTGTTTTGCAGCTCCAATCTTTGTCCCGCGTTGCCAGCTGCATTGCCCCCAGTCAGCAGCTCGAAGATGCTGCACCTTCGCTTGTTCTAACAGCAAGATGCGAGCCTCCCGGATGCTGAGAGCCTGGATGCGACCAGGAACCTCTGCGCAAACATTGCAGTTACTATAATGTATGCGCAGAGCGTCCTGGTCGTGTTCAGCGCCTGCGCGAAGTTCCCAGGCGCTGGACGCGACCAGAACACTCTGCGCAAACATCGTAGTAACTGCGATGTTTGCGCAGAGGTTCCTGGTCGCGTCCAGGCTCTCAGCGTCCGGGAAGCTCGCATCTTGCTGTTAGAACAAGCGAAGGTGCAGCGTCTTCGAGCTGCTAACTGGTGGCAGTCCCAGCGGGGCTGCAGTGCAGCCGGCAACGCGGGACGAAGATTGGAGCTGCAAAACAACAACGCGGTAAGCGGCCAAGCGGCCGAAAACTTGTTAAAAGGACCCGATTTTGGGCAACATTCGGTCCATAAGACGCACAGACATTTCCCCCTATTTTTGGGGAGGGAGGGGAAGTGCGTCTTATGGAGTAAAAAATACAGTAGTAGCTTTCCCCTTATCATAGTGAATGGCAGCAGTGGCCACATTCTTTAACCCTGGAACCAGCAAATCCAATAATTTTAGTTGATTATCTGAGTATTTGCATCTTTCTGGCATCTTTCAATAAGATCTTTCTGCATCTTTCAATATTTCTTTACAGCTTTTCCAGAGGTTCAAAGTGTTTTACATCTAAATAAAAATACAGCAAGTAAAACACTTAAAAACAATACCGGAATCAAAATTTAGCAAAACAACCACAAAAAGTTTCCCATTTTCCTCAAGACCTAGTGAATGAAGAAAGTTTTATAGCAGCTTCAAAAAGACCACAGAGAAGCCAGTCTCCTACCTTCAGGAGGAGGATTCATTTTAGGGCAGTTACTGAAAAGGCCTTTTGTTAGAGCCAGTGCAGCAGTGGCTCTGACTGTGTGGATCAATGTTCCCATGTTCTTAGCCGCTGTATGGTAGAAGCAGCCACTTCAGGTTTCAAATGTTAGCAGGTGCTGTAGCTGGTCAGGGGCTCCGTCCTATCTCTGCCATACAGTGACTTTTAAAGGCCTGTGCTGCCACAGACCTACAGTGCATCAGCTCACGCTGGTTTCTGGATATTTCTGCAAAGGTGCAGCAAGGCTGGTGCCTGTGCTTTGCAAATGCATGCTGGGCAATCCGGTTTTGCTTGTACATGTGCGATGCTTTTTCTTCCCAAGCCAGAAAATAGCAGGTCGATTTCAAGTGTAGATAGATTTGATGAAGGAATCCGCTACTGGGAACATGGACATGGGTCCCTTCGGGGAGAAAGGCAGGGTAAAAACATTGTAAATAAAACAAGCAAACAAACATGCCTGGGAAAATGGTTCTGTCTATTCATTTGCAGTTGTCTAGAGGCCCAAGGAACAGTGCCAAAGTGTTGTGTTCTCCAGGTGCTTCTTATGAGGTTTGCAGTAGATTTATTGGCCACAAGAGGTCAGCAGTGGTATATGTAAAGTATTTTTAGAATAAAGCTTTTACATGTAGACCATGAGATGTATTCTGGTCAATTCAGTCTTTGCTCCAATTACAGTTTAGAGTGCTAATCCATAACCTGAACTTCCAAACGTTTGGGCAAATCATGCTTTAAAGGCGCTGTTTGTCTGCTTTTGTGGTGCAGTGGCTAGAGGCCTGGGCATTTAAATGTGAAGTTCAGCCATGGGGAGCTTTGGGCAAGCCATTTACTTCTCTTTCAGCCTAACATAGCTCTCTGAAAATAGCCAGAGTAAAAGGAACAGGGGGCTTATTTTAGAGCAGGGGTGGCCAACCTTCCACCATTAGTAGGCTTGCCATCCATCCCAGAAAAAACGGGACAGTCCTGGAAATGGCCCTCCATTTCCCGAGAATGTCCCGGCCAGCTTTCCGCAGCGAATGGCACCGCTGCTGCCATTTAATTTTTTTTCTAACTTACCTGGGCGCCGACATCTTGGATCACGAAATCTCGCGAGATCCAAGATATCGGCACCCAAATCTCATGAGGGCATGATCACACGACATCTTGAATCACGCGAGATTTCGTGATCCAAGCTGATGCCGGCGCCCGGGTAAGTTGAAAGAAGATAGAAGCTCCGCACAAGAAGATGGTGGCGGCCCCTCATTCACCCGCTCTTTCACCGGCACGGAGCCAGCGAGGGAGCGGGTGAACCAAAGCCTGCTGCCCGTGTCTCGCGCGCCTCTGGCAGGCCTGCTTGCCCACCGCACAGCCTGCTTGCCCGAGGATCGCCGGTGGAGGACGAGGAGCAGCATGAGGGATGGGGTAAGCAAATTTAATTATTTTAATAGTTTAATTAAATAAATAATTAAAATTTTCGGAAATTATTTTTTATTGACTTTATTTTTTGTTATTTAATTAATTAATTGGTGGGGGGTGTCTCCGGGGGGGGGTCCTGGTTGAGGTTGGGGGAAATATGAGAAGCCTAACCATTAGGGCCTCTGCATTCTTAAGGGTTGTGTAGAAGACAGAATCTTGGCAGCTTCAAGTGCTGATGGTGCTGCTAAAGCAGCTGCACCTGCTGAAATGCCCTCACCTATACAACTATTAAAGGGCCAAGAGCATTCAGGTTGAAAGGTTGGAAACCCCCTGTTTTAGAGCATTAGTCTTCAGCACCTAAATCTGGGTCCTGGGACAACTCAGAGCATAACCGAAAATGGAGAAGAGAGAGAAGGAGAAAGAAAGATCTATGTAGAACAAAATTAAACATGGGTCTCATGTAGCAAGTTGGGGTTCAAGGTGGATCCCAGGTCTGAAAAGGTTGAAGGCTGCTGTTCTAGAGACTCCACGGGACCCATAGCGGTTCACCAGTACTGGGGCCTCCCTCCACCACCACTTTCTCTTTTTCAGCCCTTGCCCTCAGAAATGTACTGCGCAGGCGCAAAAAACCTAATAAATTACGTGTCGACGCATTGGCCTTCTCAGAAGGCCCTGGACCGCCTGAAGGGGCGGAAGCTCCGAGGCCTTCTCCTCAGAAGGCTTCGGACTGCCGGAGGAAGAGGATGCTCGGCACCAAATTTTGGAGGGGGTGCCCGGGGGGGTCACTAGGGTGACGCACGATGTCACCCTAGGGTGGGCGTGGGTGACGCGCGCGCCCAGCCCCAGGGTGACGCGTGCCCTAGTGACTGCGCTGCTTCAGCCCTCCTTCCATGTGACCCTAGTGATACCCCATATTCCCTGGCTCTCCTCAACTACAAAGTCTCATGCAAACTTCAGCACGTACTTTCAGTTCCCATGGCAGACAAGAAATTGTGTGGAGTTGGCTGTTTTGAGGACACAGCAGCCTCTGTGGAACGCTTAAATTAAAATGTATATCCTTAGCTATCAGCATTGCTTTTAAGGGCACCTAATAAAAATAAAATCATGAGTACAATAAAACCCCAGAAGTAATAACAGCAGCATAAAAAATTAGAGTTTTAACCACAGAAGAGATGAAACCATCAGTCTCATTTGAAGCCTGTCCTTTGCAACTGGATTGGCTGCCTAAGGGCAAGTTCCCACTGTTATCTCCTCATCAATGAAGAGGGGGTTGGGGCCGTTCTTGTTTCTGACTTCCTTTAGAAGTACTCTTTTTGTCACTGGTTCAACATGTCACTGAGGGTTTTTTTTTTAATCTTGCTTTGTCAGTTCTGTCTGCCGTTTGCAAAATTCTAATTTTGATTTCCTTCTGTTATGTTCAGGTGTGGGGATCTTCAGTTTTGCCAGGTATGACAGTGACTTTTACAGTGCAAACTACAAAGGCAAGTTGAAGACAACAAAGAAGCTTCCTCCAGCTGACTATTCTGTTTTTGATGGTTACTACACCCCTGAAATCACAAGTCTGCTGCTTCTGAGATCTTGCAAAGTGAGTGCGTTTTGAATTCCTTGTGTTGTGTTTTTTATATGTGAATCAACCGTGTGGCTTAGTGCCCACTTTCCTCTCACCTGTTTGCATCAAACTTAGATCTGTTAAAATAAATTCATTCACAGCAGTTGTAATTAGAGCATTCAGCATTATTGTCTTGCAGCCTGGTGTTCAGTGATGCATGCCAATTGGATGTGTGAAGGTAAAGGGACTCATGATGAGTATAACTCAGGCTTGATCCATTCTAAAATTTGTTTCTTTCGTTGCATAGAATCTATTGGATGGGCCATCAGATTCATGTCTCAGTTAAACCAGTACCCTTAATTTTAAGTTGATTTAGGGCCAAATGGTGCAAAAGTAAAGCTGATTTATTCTTAAATGAACTAACATACCACAACCATCATGACATGAAAAGACAGAAAAACTGTCCAAGTTTCACATGCACATTACAAGTGTTTGATGTGGGTACTTGCGTAAATACAATGAGGCAAGGGGGGGGGATGCCCTGGGTGACAGCTGCAGTCTCCTCGTGAGGAGACCGCTGCTTCCCCGCCCCTTCCTTGCCCCATTGTAGCTATGCATTGTAGCTACGCACCTGCTGGGGCTCTGATCTGGACCAAAATGTGTCGGGGGGGGGGGGCTTTAACCCTTTACCACTGCCATTATCACAATCCAGATTGCTCCCCCTTGTGGAGAGCTGGGATGGGGCAACTACTCTGGACCTAGAGGGTGGAGAGGGTTAAAGCCCCCCTCCACCCATGCCACAGTCCTGATTGCAGTTGCGTCTCTGCTTGCAGCTGCTATTTACAGAAACATTCAGCATATTAGGGCCAAATGTGTTATTAATGTAACATGTTGTTTCTTCCTTAACGCCGGTTGAAGACAATGGGTCTAAATTAGCTCAAATCCAAGTACTTTGTCTTAACTGCAGTGTGGATGAGGCCGAAGTTCTGTCTGAGCAGGTCTTTCCTTCAGGGGATATTGTGCACTGAATACCCAAGTACATGAAAGGTTGATCTTTAAAGGATTTTTGTTCATGAGGGGATCAACAGATTTGTCATAGAAGTCTTTATTATTTTCGACATACTATTTTCATGAAGGACTATTCCACGTTATACTTTGTATTAAAATAAAGTCATTTATAATGCAATTTGAATAAAAATACAATAATTTTATTTAATAAATAATAAATAAATACAATAATTTTATTTTTAGGATCATTAAACCCAATAAGTGAGGGTAGCCCAGTACAAAATTTGCTATTTTTAAATGTAATGATTCAACCTGATTAATTTCTGAAGTATCATAATTGTTTCTTCTATTAGATAGGATAGATAGACCTTTATTGGCATAAAAAGTCAACTCCCAAAGGGAGACATTGAACATGGAAACAAAGTCGCTTCAGGTCGCATTTCCCCCCCCCCCTTCTAATAAGCATTTTAGACTAGTACAACGCGGTGCTGGAGGGAAGGAGCAGGTGGTGGGCCCACGCAGCTCTTCAATAAGGTAAAATGGCGCCGCCCCCAGTGGGTTCCCTCCCTCCACAGATGGCCAGTCCGCGGATGCGAAGGGCCCACTGTAGTTTAGCAACACTTCCATCTTTGAATTGAATCTTACTTTTAACTTAGTATGTGTCAGGGAAACAGGAAAGAAGAAAGGAATAAAATAAGAATAGTAACCTTAGTGCTCATTTCCTCTGTAAACTCCTAATGATTAAAGTCTAAATATACTGAAAAGAGTAAGAGTAGGAAGAATACTTGTTCTTATTTTACAGTTAGTGAACCAGGTTCTGTAGCAAGGGTGGCTTTTCTGTTCTTTCCAGTTCTGTGGCAGAACAAGAATTTAACACTAAGTTTTCTAACCATTGAATGGTTATTCCCTTTACACCACCACCACCCATGATGCTAGATTGAAAGTTTTCACCTTGAGTTAGATAAGGGCTAACCATACAGTGATATTGTGATTATCAGGCCCCTAGACAGAACAAGTGTTCCATTTGTTTGTTTTTAATTTGGCCATATCTGTGTTTCAGACCTTGACGCACGAGATTGGGCACATCTTTGGGCTCCATCACTGCCAGTGGTTGCACTGTGTCATGCAGGGGTCCAATCACCTGGAGGAATCCGATCGACGTCCACTGGACCTTTGCCCCATTTGCCTGCGCAAGCTGCAGTCTGCCCTTGGCTTCAATATTATGGAAAGATACAAGGTACTAAGAGCCTATTTTGCAACAGACCACTGGGTCATTCAAAATGGGTTTATGCATCCTTTCTGAGCTCGCATCTTACTACCATATAGGTAATCACATTACTTGCACACTACAGCATGACAGCTGTTGCAGCACCTCCCCTTCCCATGCTGCTGAAGTAATGTGAGAAGTCCCAGAACCCAGACAATGCAGAAGGACCCCACGCTGTGCTTCCCCCCCCCATGTCAGTCCTTGAGAACCTGGATTAATGCAGGCATTGGAAGGAGTCACAGTGTGGGCTCCCCCTATGTGGTCCTGGGCTTCTTGAATTACCTGGTGGTGTAGGAAGAGTAGTTCTGCTGTGGCTCCTGTGCCATTAGTGTAACATAAATGTTAGAGGGCAAACAGACTCTGACCCAATAGAGTCTGCCCCCAGGGGAAAGAGACCAAAAGGTTTGTGCATGCCCCAGGGACCCCAGCTTCCCCACAAGAATGGGTTGCTCTGATCCTGGATGGAGCCACTCTGAGTTGGCATTACCAACTAAAACAAGCTTTATTGAGAACAGATCTCAGCGAAGAAGATGGCAAGTTAAACTACTACTAACACCATACCCTGGCACCCCATCCATTCGCTCATCTTATACGTACTTCCTGGCCCAACAGTCACAGTTGCAACACTGAGATGGTCATGCAAATTAAGTTTAGAGAACAACAAGATGGAAAGCGCTCTCCATCCATTCATCTACATCTGGATTCGGGACCCGCGGATTTGTCTCACTGCAGGTCCTGCACCTGCGGGGGTCCACATGTAAAACATTTTTAAAAGAAGGTTTAAAAAACGCAGTGTTTTTTACCTTTTACAGTAGCTGCAAATCGCGCCATTCTGAAGCCTCCGCAGGGCTTCTGGAAGCTTACCAACCCACTTCCGGGTTGCGCGAAGAGCTTCCATGCGACCTGGAAGTGGGTCGGTAAGCTTCCAGAAGCCCTGCGGAGGCTTCAGAATGGCACGGTTTGCTGCTAAAAGATTAAAAAACCTGCATTTTTAACCTTTTTCTTTTTTTAGCATTTTGAATGCAGACTCCAGTATCCACGGATCCTCGCTATCCATGCGGGAGGGCGTCTGGAACAGACTCCCCCGCGGATAGCGTGGGCCAACTACACACTTTCTTGGGAGTAAAGTCCATTGAACATTTATTTTATTATTTATTTAAAAAAATTATACCCCCATCTTATCCTATGCCAAGGCAAATGCCCAAGGCGACTTACAACAAGAATTAAAATACATAATTTAAAAACAATACATAAAATAAATTAAAAACAATAAAATTCACTGGGGGGGGTGACAATATGGAGCAGAGAAGCAGCAAAGTAGAACATCTTGAGACATAAGAGTCAGACAACAACCCATCACCCAAACGCCAGACGAAACAGAAACGTAGTGCAGGGTTTCTCAACCAGTGGTACTTGTACAACCAGTGGTACTTCGGCCGACTGCTGGTTGTACTCGAACCACTGGAACACTGCCCCAGTGTAGTGCTGTCAGTGCCGCATTTTCGCTCCTGAGAGGCTCCTGCCTTTGGCAGAGCCTCTCGGGAATGCTGAGGGGGCCCTCCCATCCGCCCAGAGCCTCCTACCTGCGTTTTCTGGCCTCCAAAACTCGAAAACCTGGAAGTAACTGCTGACGATGTCATCACCAGTCACTTCTGGTGGTAGCAGGAGAGTGGCGTTGATGGTGGTACTTGGCTGGGAAGAGGTTGAGAACCCCTGATTAGTGGGATTCTGAGTTAGACATGCATAGGATTGTGCTGTTAGTCCCTGGAGGAAACTAAAATCTGAGGTATGTGCAAAAAAAAAATCTAAAATAATGCCTATATGCCAAACCAGATGGTTTATGTTTCCTGTTCTTATCCTTCATGTCTATTTGACATAAGACTTCTACTCAGAGTTTGTATTTCTTCTAGGCGCTACAGAGGTGGATGGAGGACGAGGCAAATGGAACAAAACCTGAACTCCGTGATGAAGCTAGTCTAGGTTTACAGAAACCTGTGGCAGCATTTAAAGAAAGCTATGACTGGCTTGCCAAATGCCTAGATGTCTTGCAGAAATAAAATCCTTGGATAAGTAAGTGGCATCAAAGGGAACTCTCTTATTTACAGGGCTATTACCCCTGCCCAATCATGATGATGATAAACTTAATGAGTTGTATCCATGTGTTTAGTGTAGCAGAGCTCTGCTGTTGGAAGCTCCCTCAGTGACCGGATGGAGCATTCTGCTTGTGTAAGGGGCAGGGATGTATCTAAGTAACTAGGTCACGAGTGCGAGTACGATCATTTTGCATGAGTACGAGTCCAAGTGCGAGTCAGTGCCAAAAATTTTGGGCGAGTACGAGTCAAGTATGGATCCTTTTGTGCACGAGTACGAGTCAAGTGTGCATCATTTTTCCCCGAGTACGAGTCGAGTGCAAGTAAGTCCAAAAACCACTAGTCACAAGTCGGGTCACTATGGGACAAATGGCTTTTTTCCCTCTGAAAATGGTGTCTCTGTGTGTGTCTGTGTGGGGTGTGTGTCTGTGTGCCTCTGGGGCTTTTAAAGCACCCACTTGGCTTCCCCTATGCCCTTCCCCTCAACTCTCAGTCTTGTCACCACTCCTCATCTGGTTTGGGAAAAACAAGCGTGTCTACATTCAAACCATTTATTATTCTCTCCTTGCCCACTCCCCTTGCTGAGCTGAGCATCCCTTGGGCTTGGAGTTTTGGCCAAGGAGGAGGAATCGCTGCAGCAGCTTCACCTTCCCTCACTCCTCCCCACCCCTCCCACTTGGAGTTGTGGTCAATGGCGATCAGAGGGCAAAAAAAGGGAAAAACTCCGAGCCAGGCTTGTTTTCCCACCCCCTTGAAAACCCTCCCTCTCTGCTGCCCTCCTCCTCCGAGGTCTCCACTGCGCCTGCCTGCCTGCCTGCCTGTGTTGATGCCAGCCATTAAAGGAAAATGACTCGGAAATGGCAAGTCATTACCCCCACAAGTGCAAGTCAAGTATGAGTCCCGTGGGTCACGAGTCCAAGTGCGAGTCAGTGGGTCACGAGTACAAGTACGAGTACAAGTCAGGGAAAAAGTGGCTAAGTCACACTTGCGAGTCGAGTCATTTGACTTGAGTCCCCATCACTGGTAAGGGGTCATCCTTGCATAAGTGAAAGTACCCCTTGTTCCTGTGGATCACAGAGGGAACTTCTGATGGCTAAATAGAACATACAGCAAACATCTGTCTTGGTTCTTGTGTTTGAGACTGGCAGCCTTACCATTGTCTAGCATAGTGTAGTGTTTACCTACCTTTCAAGCCTGAGATTCTGAAACAAGTAGCTATGACTCTCTGGCATGCAGTGAGGTGCACAAACATATTGATTAGAGGGAACATTCAGACAATGGAGGTGCACTCAGTAAATAGGAGTAGCTCGTTATTCATCTAGATTCCCCAATAAAGCTAACAGCCAGAAACAGTGAGTTCAGAAGTAACTAATTTTCATTGAAAATGTAGCTGTGACAATAGCTAATGCAATGCTGCACTGCATTAACAGAGGTGTAGAGTCCAGATCATGAAAAGTAATATTTCCAATCTATTCTGCACTAGTCAGGCCTGACTTGGGATACTTTGTCCAGTTCTGGGCGCCACATTCTAAGACAGACATTGATAAGTTGAAATCAGTTCGGAGGCGGACAGCTAAGATGGTGAGAGGGGTTTAGAAACAAAGTCCAATGAGGAATGGTTAAATGAGCTTAGTGTGTTTAGCCTGGAGAAGAAAAGACTTTGGGGAGATATGATTGCTGTCGTCAAGTATATGGAGGGCTGTCATGTAGAAGGGGTGGACATTCTCTGTGGATCCTCAGGGCAGGACTAGAACCAATGGGTTGAAACTACAGGATAATAGATTTAGGCTAGACATGAGAAAGAACATTCTCACAGTTGGGAAATTCTAACAGTGTCCAGCACTGGAACAGTCTGCTTTGTGCAGTAGTGGACTCTCTTTCCTTGGAAGTTTTCAGGCAGAGGCTGGACCTGTCAAGAATATTGTACCGGCTGCCTGCACTGAGCAGAGGATTGAATGACATGACCACCATGGTTACTTCCAACTCTCACAATCTATGATCCGATGAGGTATTGTAGTTCACTTCCAGATAAATGTTTTTGGGACTGGGGTGTCTTTTATTTGAGGGTAGTGGGAGTGTTCCTTAATATGAGTAGATCATCTGAACTTGCATCACTTTCACACATTATTTAAAGAATTCTGTTCTGCCTTTCTCCTATTAGGGACTTGGGGCAGCATACATGATGAAAGCCAGTACAAAACATCATAAAAAAACAACAGCACCAATTAAAACAAGACAAAGAACATCAGCAAAAACAAATCAGAGTGTTGTTGTTGTTCAGTCGTTAAGTCGTGTCCGACCCTTCGTGATCCCATGAACCATATCCTGCCAGGCCTTACTGTCCTCCACTATCTTCCTGAGTTCGCTCATTTTCATGTTCGTTGCATCTGTGATGCTGTCTAACCATCTCATCCTTGGCCTTCCCCTTCTCCTTTTGCCTTCAATCTTTCCCAGCATCAGAGTCTTCTCCAGAGAGTCCTCTCTTCGCATTAGGTGGCCAAAATATTTGAGTTCCAGCCTTAGTACCTGTCCTTCCAGGGAACAGTCAGGCTTGATTTCATTTAGGATTGACTGATTTGATCTCCTAGCAGTCCAAGGGACTCTCAGGAGTCTTCTCCAGCACCACAGTTCGAAAGCATCTATTCTTCGGCGCTCAGCCTTCCTTATGGTCCAACTCTCGCAACCATACATTGCTACTGGGAACACCATCGCCCTGACTATACGAACTTTTGTTGGCATGGTGATATCTCTGCTTTTTATTATGCTGTCTAAGTTTGCCATAGCTTTCCTTCCAAGGAGTAAGCGTCTTTTAATTTCATTGCTGCTGTCTCCGTCTGCAGTGATCTTGGAACCCAGAAAAGTAAAATCTGTTACTGCTTCCATTTCTGCCCCTTCTATTTGCCAGGAATTGATGGGACCCGATGCCATGATCTTAGTTTTATTAATGTTGAGTTTCAAGCCAACTTTTGCACTCTCCTCTTTCACCCTCATCAAGAGGCTCTTTAGTTGTTCTTCACTTTCTGCCATTAGGGTGGTATCGTCTGCATATCTGAGGTTGTTGATATTTCTCCCGGCAATCTTGATTCCGGCTTGTGATTCATTCAGCCCTGCATTTCTCATAATGTACTCTGCATATAAGTTAAATAAGCAGGGTGACAATATACAGCCTTGCCGTACTCCCTTCCCAATTTTGAACCAATCGGTTGTTCCATGGCCGGTTCGAACTGTTGCTTCTTGACCCGCATACAGGTTTCTCAGGAGACAGGTAAGGTGGTCTGGTACCCCCATCTCTTTAAGAATTTGCCACAGTTTGTTGTGATCCACACAATCAAAGGCTTTTGCGTAGTCAATGAAGCAGAAGTAGGTGTTTTTTTGGAACTCTCGTGCTTTCTCCATGATCCACCGCATGTTGGCAATTTGATCTCTAGTTCCTCTGCCTCTTCGAAACCCAGCTTGTACGTCCGGTAGTTCTCGGTCCACGTACTGCTGAAGCCTAGCTTGTAGGATTTTGAGCATAACCTTGCTAGCATGTGAAATGAGTGCAATTGTACGGTAGTTTGAACACTCTTTGGCACTGCCCTTCTTTGGAATTGGAACGTAAACTGACCTTTTCCAATCCTTTGGCCACTGCTGAGTTTTCCAAATTTGTTGGCATATTGAGTGCAGCACTTTCACAGCATCATCATTTAGGATTTTAAGTAGCTCAGCTGGGATATTATCATCTCCACTAGCTTTGTTGTTAGTAATGCTACCTAAGGCCCACTTGACTTCACTCTCTAGGATGTCCGGCTCTGGGTCAGTGACCACACCAGCGTGGTCACCAGGAACATTAAGATCTTTCTTGTATAGTTCTTCTGTGTATTCTTGCCATCTCTTCTTAATCTCTTCTGCTTCTGTTAGGTCCTTGCCTTTTTTGTCCTTTATCATGCCCATCTTTGCACAAAACGTTCCCTTGATATCTCCAATTTTCTTGAAGAGATCTCTAGTCCTCCCCATTCTGTTGTTTTCCTCGATTTCCTTGCATTGTTCATTTAAGAAGGCCTTCTTATCTCTCCTTGCTATTCTCTGGAAATCTGCATTCAGTTGTTTATATCTTTCCCTTTCACCTTTGCTTTTTGCATTCCTTCTTTCCACAGCTATTTGTAAAGCCTCATCTGACAGCCACTTTGCTTTCTTGCATTTCTTTTTCTTTAGGATGGTTTTAGTTGCTGCCTCCTGTACAATGTTACGAACCTCCGTCCATAGTTCTTCAGGCACTCTGTCTACCAGGTCTAATGCCCTAAATCTATTCTTCACCTCCACTGTATACTCATAAGGGATATGGTTTAGGTCATATCTGACTGGTCTAGTGTTGTTCCCTACATTCTTCAGTTTAAGTCTGAATTTTGCAATAAGAAGCTCATGATCTGAGCCACAGTCAGCTCCAGGTCTTGTTTTTACTGATTGTATAGAGCTTCTCCATCTTTGGTTGCAAAGCACATAATCTATCTGGTTTCGGTATTGACCATCTGGTGATGTCCATGTGTAGAGTCGCCTCTTGTGTTGTTGGAAGAGAGTGTTTGCTATGACCAGCGTGTTCTCTTGACAGAACTCCGTTAGCCTTTGCCCTGCTTCATTTTGCGCTCCAAGGCCAAACTTGCCAAAATCAGAGTGTAACAGCTTATAAAAACTCAGAAAACAGCTGTGAAGAGAGAATATCTTAAACTAAAAGGTTTGGGTACACTTGTTTTTAAAAATAGTCTCTTTAAGGTTGTTCAGTAAAAAGTTTTGATTCATTAATCAGTTAAAGACAGGTGAGTAATTAATGATACTCAAATGGTGCTCCTCTTATACAGTATTTAGCAGGAGGAGAGTAACTGTCCCTCTTCACCCCAGCACAGTGTCTTTTCTGGTGGCTGTTTGCTGGTGTTCTTCTACATCTTTTTAGATCTTGAACCTTTGTGGGACAGGGAACCATTTAGTTATTTGATTTTCTCTGTAAAACGCATTGTAAACTTTTTTGTTGAAATGTGGTATATAAATATTCTTAATAATAATAATAATAATAATAATACCCCGGCCTCAAAGGTACCTGTCTGAAAGTAAAATAATTTATAGTCAATAAACAAAATCTGCCGCTCTTGCAGCCCAGTTTTATCCCCCACCATTGACGACGATGCAGCTGCGGTGATGGAGCATGCGCTGCATCCAGTGGTGGGGAGCGATCAGAAGGCCATTCAGAGGTAAATAATACCTCTGGGTAGGCCTTCTGGTTGCCTATGCGTCTCCTCGGACCCATGCCAGCTATGTAGCTGGTGCAAGTCCGAAGTTAGAAAGGGGGAAGGGCAGGCTGAAAAATGTAGGATCTGGTGTGAGTGTTTGCTGCCAAGATCCATCCCTTTCAGCCCGCTTCCTGCCCGTCCTTCCTGCCCCAGAACGCTCCTTCCCCCTCCCTGCTCCTCCCCAGTGGCTCCCTGAGAGTAGCGGAGCCGCTGCTGCACGTGCTGCCCTCTGCCTATTTACAGCAGTGGCCCAGAAGTATGTGATGATGGCCCAGCTTTCACGCCGCTGCAAAGGCCTTGCACTGCCGGAACACGAACACAAGGCCCAGCTAGGATTTGGCCATTGGTTAGGGAAGAATGAAGCAGAAAATATTGATAATGGCCTTTCCTTCTACAACAGTAACATACCAGTATCAGTAGCCTCATAAAATGAACAAATTGCCCTTTAGCTCTCAACCTCATCAATTAAAAGAGGTTCTCATGGAACAATGAACTAAAGCTGTAGTTGGTTCATCTTATTAAGGTTTTAATGCTAATAAGATTGATAGCGCAATCCTATCCAACTTACACCACCAAAGTAACCAGCAGTGCAGTGAGAACGGGAGGCCCCAGAACGGAAAGGGGATTCAAACCCCTTCCAAAGGGGGGTCCAAAGGGGATTTTAATCTACCCTCCCCTCCAAAGCCTCCCACCCTGCCTTTCCCACTGGTTACACTGGTGGTGTAAGTTGGATAGGATTGCGCTGTAAGATACAGTAGACACATTTCCTGTGTAATGAACTAGATCTCCATCCATTGTCAAGCCTTGGCCCTTTGTACAAATCCCAATGCAAAGAACCCCAGCTTTGAACATGACTCCATGTGAGGCCGGAGGAGGACTGACTTTATTTGTCAAGACTGACTCAGCCTTGACAAAAAACGCATTTGAAAATGGAATGGGGAATTAAAGGAACCTGAATGAATGTGTTAATGAAAAAATTATTGAGATATAATATGTGTGATCCTTTTAACATCCTGTTGTGTGAAATAATTACTGTTACCAGGACCTCATAATAATTTCATTTCTGTCTATAATCCTGTTAGCACAATTCCTTGCCTATTTGCTATTTAAGCGAACTTGTTCTCCTTGCTACCCAAATAGGTCAGATTTCCCAGTGTGCACAATTTTCAAGGTTAATGGTTAATTCTTCTTCATTACAGAACATTGTGTACCTCCCATTGGAAACTTGTACACTGTCAGTTAAGACTCTATTATGAAAGTCTAAATTATTTACTGTTGTTTGCTTGAGAGAAGGATAGGGCAACATGGCTTTATAAGATTCTGAATTGTGAAGGTATTTAAATAACCAGTGCTATTACTATTATTTCCTTTTGACTACAGCACCTGACAGGTAAGGTAACAGAAGCAGAATACATACATCAAAGAGCTGCCACACTAAGGGCTCCATCGTATGCATTTCTGCTCAGAAGTAAGTCTCATTATAGTCAATGGAGCTTACTCCCAGGTAAGTGTGGACAGGATTGCAGCGTAAGGGACAGAACAGACATGACACAGGAGATCCAAGATATTACCCACCCAACCCATTGGGCAACAGTGCTTGGGATACGTGCTAACCCTTTGTTCCCCAAAGCTCTGTTAGAATCCCTGCAGAAAGCCATACAGGTAGGTACCCTCCTTACCACCCACTGATTCTTCCTCCAATTTCCTTCCCTCACTTTGCGTTTTCAATATTTTAGTAAGTGTGGGTTTGGGGACATTTGTTTGCTGAAATAATGTGTGGTTCCACCCTGAGGCTGCAATCTTTTGTACACTTTTTTGAGAGTAAGCCTTGTTGAACTTGGTAAATTTGCATCAGCTTGATGAATATAGTTTTACCCTCATATGAAGGAACGGCTGAGCTGATTAAGATGCTAAGCAATGTTGCATTAGTGCAAGAGTGCTAACCTCTACCCTGCACCAGTGCTGCCTGGACAGGAGTCCTGCCTCCCCTTGCACTATGAAGAACTTAGATAGTACAACAACATTTGTGCAAACTATATGGGTGCAGCATATCATGCAAGGCCTTAGGTGGAGCTTAAGTGGGCCGAGACGACTGGGTGTGTTGTGGAAGTGACCTGGGACTGGTGAGTTTAGTTAACATAAGAACATAAGAAGAGCCCTGCTGGATCAGACCAAAGGCCCATCTAGTCCAGCTTCCTGTATCACACAGTGGCCCCACCAGATGCCTCAGGGAGCACAAGACAACAAGATACTTGTATCCTGTCGCCACTCCCTTGCACCTGGCACAGAGAGAACCTACTCCTACAACCAGGAGGTTGCTTTTCCCCATCATGGCTTGTAAGCTGTGATGGACTTTTCCTCCATAAATCTGTCCAATCCCCTTTTAAAGGCATCCAGGCCAGGTGCCATCACCACATCCTGTGGCAAGGCGTTCTACAGATGAATTACACGCTGGGTAAGGAAATATTTTCTTTTGTCTGTTTTAATCCTCCCTCCACTCAATTTTAGTGGATGTCCCCTAGTTCTAGTGTTGTGTGAGAGGGAAAAGAACTTCTCTCTATCCACTCTCTCCATCCCATGCATAATTTTATACGTCTCAATTATGTCCCCCCTCAGCCGCCTTTTTTCTAGACTGAAGAGCCCCAAACGCTGTAGTCTTTCCTCATAAGGGAGATGCCCCAGCCCACTAATCATTTTGGTCGCTCTCCTCTGCACCTTTTTCCAGTTCCACTATATCCTTTTTGAGATGCGGCGACCAGAACTGGATGCAATACTCCAGATACGGCCTTACCATCAATTTGTAAAATGGCATAATAATATTGGCCGTCTTATTATCAATCCCTTTTTTAATGATCCCGAGCATGGAATTGGCCTTCTTCACAGCCGCCGCACACTGGGTCGACACTTTCATCGACCTGTCCACCAGTACCCCAAGATCTCTCTCCTGATCCGTCACAGACAACTCAGAACCCATGAGCGTGTATGTGAAGTTTTGATTTCTTGCCCCAATATGCATCACTTTCGATCGACAGCTCATGGTTCAGCGGTTTAACCCACTGCGCCACCCGCTGGCCAATTGGGAAGGCCCCTTCTCAGTTTACTGCTTCAGGAGATGGTAGGAGAAGGTAAATTATCCTAACTCATAAAAGGGCTTGAAAAGGGTCTATGAAAACAATTGGGGGAGGGATCAATTAGTCAGTGAATAAATTACTAATAAAGTTAGGCTGTACTGTAAAAGTTGAGAAATTGAGGAAGTGGTGATTCTCGATACATAGTAGCACGTTAACATATGTTGTTTCTTCTCAGAGCACGAGATGCCTACCTGTCTTAGATTTCTGACCCTTCTTCCAATCCAGGTAGAAGTCCAATTACGAAGGCTTGAAGACTTGGCAGGAGGGACTTCTAAAGGGGGAGAAAATATTCATGTTCATGTTCTATCTACACACTACCAGGACAGGGACCCCACCTTGCACCTATGCAAAGCTGCATTGTGAAAATATGAGTCTTAACTCAAAATGCAAGCCCTAAAAGCTGTGTACAGCCCCATAAGACAAAGGGCACTAACGCTCCTGTCCACATGTTCAAGTGGCAGGAGTTCAAATAATACCAAGTACGCTCCCGCATAATGCATCTCTCATATGCCCCCAACATAACAAGTAAGACTATGTCTCCAGACTTTGATTTCAATATTTTGAGTGTAAATACAAAACTTTGCAAAAAATACTTTTTTCCAGAACAGTAAAATTAGTTTAATCATAATGTGAAGTTGAAGACCAGAGTGTTTAAAAAAAAGAATTAAATGCCGTAAAATTGGCTTAGAACTCAGAAGAAAAACATGTTTCTAAATCTGTAGCAGAATTGTTTTTGCTTCCTTTCAAGACCTGTTCAAGAGGCCAAGGAGACCAAAAGCACCGATAGTAACTGCTGCTCTGCCTTGCTACAGAATGGAAGGAGAGGGCTTGAGTGGTTCTGCTTGGCTTACTATGGCTTTTCTCAAGGGAACTCTGGCTTCCATTATTATTATTATTATTATTATTATTATTATTATTATTATTATACCACTTTTCAGCAAAAGGTAATTCACCAAGCAGTTTACATACTGTAGCTAAATAAATACAGAAAATAGTTCCCTGTCCCCAAAGGGTTCACAATCTAAAATTCTTCCATCTTCTAGTGACCTTAGGTCACTTTTATTTGGGGTATGTTGTTCTATTCAAGGAAAATACTTGGGTTCTAATTCCAGGTGATGTTCTTTTATGAAACTCTGGTGTTTCTGACCTTTTTTTTTACTGGATTTTTTTTTTACTGGATGTTAGTTTAGTATCCCTGAAAAGCCTCTCATCAGAGACAAGACAAAATCCAAGCTCCTGCTGAGAGCTTCTAAGCCCTATCAATATTCTATACAAAAAGCCAAGCATTGTTACAGCAATACCTTGACTTCCATCCACTTGACTTTCATCATTTTGCTCTTTCAGCCATTTTCAATTACTGTATAACCACATTTCAAATTTCATCCCCGTGCTTTCCTCTTTTGTCCGATTTCATCCAACCTTCCATGACGTTCGTTGATGTTCTTATGTTTGTTTTTCTTTTTTTTCTGTTTGTTTACAGTAAGTTTCGCATGCATTTGCATGTGTTATATAATTAGTTATTTACGTTTTTCGCTGGCCAAAATAAATTTGCAAGCAAAATAAGCTATGCTTTAACATTATCCATTTTTAACTTTCATCCATGCTCTGGTCCCTAACCAGATGAAAGTGCAAGGTATTGCTGTATTTGAAAAGTGGAAATACTGAAAGTAGGACTAAGAACATAAGAAGAGCCCTGCTGGATCAGGCCAAAGGCCCATCTAGTCCAGCTTCCTGTATCACACAGTGGCCCCACCAGATGCCTCAGGGGGCACACAGCCAACAAGATAACCTGTTTCCTGCTGCCACTCCCCTGCACCTGGCACAGAGAAAACCCACTTCTAAAACCAGGAGGTTGCTTATGGCTTGTAACCTGTGATGGTCTTTTCTTCCATGAATCTGTCCAAACCCCTTTTAAAGGCATCTAGGCCAGGTGCCATCACCACATCCTGTGGCAAGGAGTTCCACAGATGAATTACACGCTGGGTAAAGAAATATTTTCTTTTGTCCGTTCTAACTTTCCCTCCACTCAATTTTAGTGCATGTCCCCTGGTTCTGGTGTTATGCGAGAGGGACAAGAATTTCCCTCTATCCACTCTCTCCATCCCATGCATAATTTTATAAGTCTCAATCATGTCCCCCCTCAGGCGCCTTTTTTCTAGACTGAAAAGTCCCAGACGCTGTAGCCTTTCCTCATAAAGGAGGTGCTCCAGCCCATGAGTCATTCTGGTCGCTCTTTTCTGCACCTTTTCCAATTCAACTATATCCTTTTTGAGGTGTGGTGACCAGAACTGGACACAATACTCCAGATGTGGCCTTACCATCGATTTGTACAAAGGCATAATGATATTGGCCGTTTTATTCTCAATCCCTTTTTTAATGATCCCGAGCATGGAATTGGCCTTCTTCACAGCCGCCGCACACTGGGTCGACACTTTCATCGACCTGTCCACCAGCACCCCAAGATCTCTCTCTTGATCCGTCACAGACAACTCAGAACCCATGAGCGTATATGTGAAATTTTGGTTTCTTGCCCCAATGTGCATCACTTTGCACTTACTTACATTGAAGCGCATCTGCCATTTTGCTGCCCATTCTCCCAGTTTGGAGAGATCCTTCTGGAGCTCTTCACAATCCCTGCTGGTCTTCACCACCCGGAAAAGTTTAGTGTCATCTGCAAACTTGGCCACCTCGCTGCTTATCCCCAACTCCAGATCATTTATGAATAAGTTGAAAAGCACCGGTCCCAAGACTGATCCTTGGGGCACACTGCTTTTCACTGACTGTATCTCAGTAGAGAAAGTCACAAAAGAATTAGATGTGCAGGTTCAGAGACTTATTATGACTATTATACCTCAAACTATGCATTAGATGCAAGTTAGTATATGTAATGGTTTCCAGCTGTTTCCAGGTGTGAATGATGGGGGAAGGGGCACAACGCTTCTCCTCTTTGCTATTTCCCTGCTTCAAATACTCCTTTTCTGCTTGCCGTTTTCTAGATCACCCGTCTCGGCAGTAGATAGAAGCTCAGGGTACACCAGCTGAAAACCTGATGCACCTTCTGTGGAAGGACTGAGTGCTGCCAGAGGTGTAGCTAGGCCCCGTGGGAGGGGGCTGCACCCCCATGACACCCCCAGTGACGTCACTTCCAGAAGTGACGTCACTCCCTCCCCCATGACGTCATTGATGTAGAAAAGGTACCTGGGGGGTGGCTTGGCTGGCGGGCGCCTCCCAAACCAGCGTCTGTGATGCTTTGGAAGCCTCCCAGAGCAGTGCGAGTGGTGGGAAAAACCTTGCCGCTGCCGAATTGCAATGTTGCGGCTTTGGCACCCCCCTACGTGGGAGGGGCTGCACCCCCATGACACCCCCAGTGATGTCACTTCCCCCCGTGAGACACCCCCAGTGACGTCACTTCCCCCCATGACGTCACATTCCCCCATGACACCCCCAGTGACGTCACTTCCCCCCCAGAGCAGTGCGAGTGGTGGGAAAAACCTTGCCGCTGCCGAATTGCAATGCTGCGGCTTTGTCACCCCCCTACGTGTCGCCCGGGGGCGGTGGTCCCCCACCCCCTAATGATGCCTCTGAGTGCTGCATTGGTTTTTCAAGGATGGCTTTTCATTGTCACGGCAATTTTAGTGGCTTTTTTAAAAACGGGTCCTCGAACGTTTTAAACAGGGGGCCAGTTCACTGTCCCTCAGACTGTTGGGGGGTTGGACTATAGTTTGAAAAAAATATGAACGAATTCCTATGCACACTGCGCTTATTTGTAGTGCAAAAAAACTATGCTAACGTTCCTGGGAGTAAGCTCTATTTAACATAATGGGACTTAATTCTGAGTAGACATGCATAGGACTGTGCTGTATGAGGATTTTCTCACCACACACAGCATGTGTGTAAATCCTAAAGGAAAAAAAGTTTGCCTCCTTCACTATCTGCAACCACCACACAAACGTTTTTCCTTTCCCCCTTCTTCAAATCACACCTTTAAGATTAGAATAGCCGGCAGCGCCTCTTTTTGTCCACGCTCACCCTCCTTCTGGCATACCCTGTTTTTAAGAAAGAGGGCTCGGATCTTCCCTCGCCATCTTTGCCACATTCGTGTCTTGCTCTTCCCGGGTTTTTGCCTGGCGGCCCTGGCACAAAAAAATCCCCAAGCCCCCTCCCCCCGGTGTTGTGTCTGTGAACATGCCTGAAAGCAGCAGCAGTCTAGGCACGGCGCCGGGAGAGCTCAGCGAGGCTGCTGGTGTGGTGGGAGCCTGGGGACTTGCTGTGGCCATCTCCTCCCCACCACCCTCTAAGGACAAACGCCGCAGTCTTGCCTGTTGTTTTGGTTTGTTGCTGGCTGGACAAGCCTGGAGGTAACCGGTTGAGGGCGAGGCTGGGTTAGTTTTTTTACGTGCTGCCGCTGCCTGCTCTCCATGCTGCTGCTTCGCCTTCAGTCAGACTACGCCTGTGCGAGAAGAGAAATGCACGCAGGCACTGGGAAGACTCTGAGGGAGGGGCCTGCCTTCTCCTGCCCCTCAGGGGCCTTTCTTGGAGTTCCGAATGGGACGAAAAAGTACCAGGGGGAGAGGGGAGGCAGCGGGCGCATTACCCCCACCCTGCGTGTCACCCCCGGCAGCTCACCCCTCCGCCACAGCCCAGCGATGCCACTGCAGGGAAGTACTGTGCACCTTCTACATGTGTGTCCAGGTCACGTGCCTGCCCCTCCTCCTTTCGGCTCTGAATGACCTTGGTGGTCCGTATCTGGCCCACAGGCTGTAGTTTGAGTGGTGTAGCTAGCCCCAGAACAGGGTGGGGCCCACCCCTCGACGCCCCAAAAGTAATTAGCATAATTACTAATTAACATAATTATGCTAATTACTTTTGTGTGTTTTTTTGCTTTTTTCCGGTTTTTTTGGGCTTTTTTAAAAGGTTTTTTAGCGGTAACGGGGCTTCTAGGTGTATATGTTTGCTTTGCGCCACTTATCTTGTGTTTATAGGGGCCTCCAGCGACGATCTCCTCCGACGATCTCTTCAGGGGCGCAGAGTTCACGCATGCGTGATGGCTGTTTGCTTTACAGAGTTCACGCATGCGCATAGCAAACAGCCATCACGCATGCGTGAACTCTGCGCCCCTGAAGAGATCGTCGGAGGAGATCGTCGCTGGAGGCCCCTATAAACACAAGATAAGTGGCGCAAAGCAAACATATACACCTAGAAGCCCCGTTACCCCTAAAAAACCTTTTAAAAAGCCAAAAAACCCGGAAAAAAGCAAAAAAAGAAATCGAAACCTAAGATGTCTCCCGGCCCCCGCACCCCCTCCCACCCTTGCGTCCTGGGGCCCACCGCCCCAGGGCCCTACATCAGCCTACGCCCCTATGGTACAAACAAATTTTTTGTACCATAGCTTTGGGGAAGAGGTCTGCAGTCAATGAAGAGAAAGTAGGCCTTGGTTATTATTGGTCACATTGGACGTACTAAACATGTTGGTTCCACTGGAATAACATGAGATGGTCTAGCAGCGGGTGTCAACCTCTGAAGTTAGTGTCATATTCTCTTCCACAACTTGCTTTGTGAAATATAGTCTGTAGACTATGCTGCATCCCAGCCCACAGTTTATTCAGTAACCATGTGTGATCCCATCTTAGGCATGTCTAGTCTGAAGTGAGCCCTACTGATACGAATAGGGTCTCCTCCTAAGTAAGTGTGTAGGAATGTAGCCTCTTGTGCAATGCTGAACAGGATGAACTGGGTAGAGGTATGCATGGAGCTGGATCGTACGTGTTTGCAACATACAGGCCAGAGGTCCTGGCTGCTCCCTCTAAATGGCACCCCACCCCCACAAAAGATAAAAGAAATGCATGCTGCACATGTTCAGAACAGAGACAGTTTGACATTCATTATTGCTGAGGTGTAACATGGAAAAACCGGAACCGGGAGAAGTTGAGGTGCCCTGGCTTAGATTAAATTCTGGGAGTAAGCTATTTGGAGGCCATGCTGCTCGGAGCACAAGGAAAGCTTCACCCTGCCCCGGCCCCACGTATTATCAGTTGCTCCTTTCCCTTCTGCAAGAGTGCAGGCAGCTCGCCTCGTCTCTGTGCTTTCCGCAAAGGGGGGCGGAGTCTAGAAGTCCGCCCCCTGTTGTTTCATTCGGATGGGAGAGAGGAGTTCGGCGCGTCCCCATTGGACCAAGGGGAAGGGGTGTGGTGCACGGTTCACACGTGCCGTCAAGCGTGTGACGCGGTGGCGAGTGAAAGCTGCTGGGCGACTGCGGCGTCGTTGATCCGTGAGTGAGCGGTTGAAGAATTGTGTCCTTTTTGGGGCAGATTTTGTGTGCTTGTTGGCTTTGCCTGGGGTGGGGTTAACGGCTGGGTTGGAGCAGCTAGCTACCACCCCTTTCTGGGGGTGGGGGCACTTTGGCAGCTAGACCTGGGAGGGGATCGGAGGATCTGATGGTGGTCGATCAATTCTGGGGAAAAAACGCCCAGCCAAAAATAGGGCGTTTGGCCTGTGGACTGCAGTTCAGGGGAGTGTGATGCACGGCAGTGAGGCTGTGATGCGATGGCAAAATAATGCACTTAAAGTATCAAAAAAAAAAGATAAGGGATAAGGCAGCTGTCTAACCTGCTCCTCTGCATGTTTCCTGGGAAAGGGGGGGGGGGTAACTCAGTTCTACTAAGTTCAGTGGGACTCGGGATTAGGCAAGTGTGCATTCCTGTTTGCATCGGATTGTCACCACCATCCTCCCTTGTGATCGTTCGCTGGGGCATCTGGTGTGTGCGCATAATAAAAGGCCGGAATGCAGAGTTTCTGCTGGCGATGGGGGCAGTGGAATTTTCCTACTTCTTCTTTTCGCGCAGCCTGTTGGGGAAGGGCGCCCTCTCCTGGCCTGTCCGATTGGCTGCCCTGCCCGACGTGGGCGTGGCGCGGCTCCCGCAGTTGCCTCTTGACGCTGTAAGCGGAGCGGTGAGTGGAGGGAGTCTCAGCGGGAGACAGACCAAGCCCGTGGTCTGGGCTGTGCGTGCACGCTAGGGGGCTGGATGGGACGTTACTATGTCCCACCAGATTGCAGCCGCAGCGAGGATTGCCGAGGATCGAGCAGCAAGCGAGTGAGGGAGAGGGGGGAGAGAAGAGGGAACTTCCCTCTTCTCTCCCCCCTCTCTTTCGCTCACTCGCTGCTCGATCCTCGCTGCGGATCTCCCCTCAGGGATGAGAAAAGGTCAGGAGGACTATTGGGGACTGCACAAAAGAGAAACGTGTGTGTGTGTGTGTGTGTGTGTGTGTGGTTACTAAAGCCACAATATAAATGGCAGTAACTATCGCAACTTGCGATAGTTACTGCCATTTATATTGTAGCTTTAGTAAACACACACACACACACACACAAGTACAGATGAGTTTCTCTCGGCAACTAGCGAGGGGGAGAGGGGACCTGCAGGGGGGAATCAGCAAATGACAAGACGCTCGAAGGTTTGAAAGGCGCGCTCGCTCGTAGTTACCCCAAGCGAGGAGAAAAATGGCTGCTTTAGGAAAACATTCTGCCCCTCTTTCCCTTTGATTGACTTTTGCTTTGATTGGCTCTGGCCGCTCTGTGTCCCGCCTCCAGTGGGCTGGGACACGGACGGAACTGGACAAACGTTGCCAGAGCTGGGCTTGGGGCAGCTGAAGCGTTTACGTGCCCGTGGCTGACGATGTCTGACAGCGGCTGCCAGGAGCAGAAATGGAGCCATGTCACACTGACCAAACGCGCCCACAGCACGGACGCACCCCCGTGCCACACGGAGCACGGGCTTGGTCTGTCACCGGCTTTAAAAGGGTCGCTCGTTTCGTTTGTAGTGAAAGTGGAAATTGCTGCCTCTTGGTTTAGGGCTCAACCAGCCTCTTGGCCTCGGCTCGCCACTGCAGCCCTCTGGTCTGATTCTTCTTGTGCCTAGAAACTACTTCCGTTTAGGGCCCGTAACGGGCCCCCGTTGGGCGCGAGTGGCGTCGCTAGTGCATTCCCGACCCACATCGCACGAGCTCAGGCGCGGAGGGAGCGAGTGTAGGTGCTGGCCTCTCGCTTCCGCACGCTGAACTCGTCTGTAGGAGTGTCTTCCCGCAATTAGTCCCTCCTGTTGTTCCGTCTTCTCAAAAAGCGCAGCGGTGATTGGTTAAGCACAAGTGCGGTCCGATACGAGAGGGGCAGGAAGGAGAGAAAACTAACAAAACAATTTGTGCCTGGAATAGAATTCATCTTGCTAACTTTTGTGAGGAGAAATGCATCCATGAGAAATCAGAGACTCAAGTGAGTTCCAATTGATTGACAGCCCCTTTCATCCCGCCCTCTCATTCGATTGGTTGGCTGCAGTAGCTCCGCGAATCCGCCCCTCAAAAGATGGACAAACAACTTTATTACATGCCAGAAATCGGGAGATCGCAGCTGCTCCGCTCACTTCCGCAATGGTAACCAGACACCTCCGCACAGCTCAGCTAAGCGCCTAGCGCGCCTGTGACACGCCGGAATTCGTGCGGTGTGGGTCGGGCTTAATCCCTCTTCTGTGTTCATGGATCATGATTCCCTCCATACAAAGGTTGCGTCTTTACCCTCATCTCCTTCTTTCTTGTATTCCGTTGGAGTCAGTTGTGCCATTGGCTACTGCACTCGATTCCCACACGTAGACTTTTCTAGCCTCCACTTCGAAAGTGTGAAACTGCTCATCTGAGCTAGGCACCACATCAAAGGAGAGAGGGATCCAACCTAACCCCGCTCGATGCTTTCCCTAATTTTCTTTGTTGTATTTATGGTACTGTATTTAGTTCTTCACAGTTCAGCAGTTTGAGAAGTTTGAATTGAAGTTCAATTCGAATTAGGATTACTAGGGGAAACAAGCAAGAAAGAAAGTATTTCTCCCTCTCCCTCTTTTTTAACCTGGAATTCTTGGTTGCTCTGACTAATCAGCAGAGATAACAGGCTGGCATGTATTCTGCTATAGAGTGATGTGTGTGCTGCTTCCTGTGTCAAAACAGGAATTTGAACTTAACATCCCAAATGATGGTAAAACCTTAAAACGTCTCCTTTGCACAGAGAGGAAAGAAAGCTGGGAAGAGGTGGGAAGGTGCAACTGATTGTACGCCCAGCTTTGTCTGTCTAACTTAGTGGCCGTCTTGCATATGTATATAGTTCTGCCCATTTGAGTTGGGGATATGGTTTCTAGAGGTTGAAAATGCACCATGGATATACCTGTCTCCAAGATGTTGTCTGGTTTGCAGGAAGGAGTCTCTTGGGGCAGTAATAGCTCCAATAAATAAGTTGGAAGCTCAAGAGAACCTCTGAGAGCTTGTTGGGGCAGACTGAGTGGGAGGTCTCGGGGGACTGTGATGCTCAAGAGCCCCAAGAGTGAGTGTGTGTGTGTGTGTGTGTGTGTGTGTGTGTGTGTGTGTGTGTGTGTGTGGCCTCTTCCTGCTAAAAGACAATACTATTGACATTTGTATTGCTTGCAATGTTTTCTTAAGTAAATCTTTTCCAGATCTTTTACAGGAACAGCACACTAGAGGGAACCATATATCCTTTTAAAACTAAAAACTCAGTGTCTCCAGCCTGACATCCTCAGTTTATGTCAAGGGTAGACCAGAAAAGTCTTTCTGTCAAGGAAATGTATGTGGAGAGTTTCTTCATTGGTAATTAGCAACAAAAGTGTTTTTCCCCTCTCCCGTCACCCTGACCAGAGTTCACATTTGAATACTATAATTTGCTGTCACTTCCGTTTTTAAAATGGACACCTCAAGTAAAAGTAGAGGCGTTGCACCACCGGGGGCGATTGGGGCGGTGGGCCCCAGGGCGCGGGCCAGTCTTACCTGCCTCCCCGTCGCTTCCTCGTCCTCTTCGCTGCCGAGAATGGCTGCAGGTTGGCCCTCCCTTGCGCCCGTTTGGCTCCAAAAAGGAGCCAAAAAGTGCGGGGGGGGGGGTGTCTGCACGCACAGGCGTGCTACACTGCCAACACACGCCCCAGGGGCGGGGCGGGTGGCGGCCGTGGGGGCGTGTCGGCGGCGACCCCCACCCACGGGGGGCCTGGAGACTCTTCTGAGTAAAAGTGGTACTTTGTTATGGTTTTAAAACTTGCAACATTCAAAGGAATTTTAAAAAATGGACAATATTCTCTTTTTTAAAAATGGAAAATAGCTTGAATGTTCTTCGTAGCTATAAAAGTACAGTTTTATTCCCCCAATCCAGCCTGGGGGGGAAGCTCCACTTTGCAGTCAGAAGTGCCTCCGGAACCCCTGCCTTCTTTTCTTTTTCAATGGCAAAGGCATATCACATTGTATGAGTAGATTTCTCCTTCCACTTGAAATAAATGAGGAATCCTTGGGGATGCTTGTGCAAACCCCATGTATGCACTGGACCACAGGTGGAACTGTGAATCGGTCTGTCCAAGCTAAAGACAATGTAGGGTGTGGTTAAACATTTGTCTAATACTTTATACAGAACTTTTAACATGCAAAGAGTGAAGCAATCTTTGTCAAACAGCCCAATCCTAACATATGTTTCTAGTGCCAATGCAGCTGTGCCAACAGGATCCCAGAGCCCTCTTCAAGGTAAGAGAATGTTTGTTCTCTTACCTCGGGGCTGCATTGTGGATGCATCGGTGCTGGAAAGTTGGTTAGGATCGGGCTGGAAATCATTGCTGTTAATTGTCACAATGTAATAATTCTTACTTTGTCAGCAAGTAATAATTCTTATTTTGAGGATGAGAATGGGTGACTTGCTTAAGGCCAGCCGTTGAAGGTAGACTAGTGACTAAGAGATTGAGCTACGAATTATGACTTCCTGCTTCTATGCCTCTGCCATGAACTTGTCAGCTGTCCTTGGGCAAGCCGTTCCTCTCAGCTCTCCAGTTGCCGTGTGGGGATAATAATGCTTACTTATTTTTCAGGATTGTTGTAAGGACTAAACCAAAATATGTGTGAAGTTTTTTGCATACTCCAAAAGTGCTATCCAAATGCTTCCGTGTTTTTATTGTAGCAGTGCAACACTAACATAGGTGCATCTTGTTAATACAGAGGGTTAGGTTTCAGACCACCGTCGTAAAGCGAATATCATCTTAAAGCGAGTCACAGCCTTTTTTTCACTTGCCAGTGCATATAAAAGCCTAAAAACATATTTACGCTATAATTTATCATTGAAAATTGCCAGACTACGACACTAAGACATAAAGTGCACAAGTGCTGTAAATAGACTGAATGCGGGTAACAAAATGGCACTGGTCGACTCGCTTGATTCAGCTCAGAGTCAGCTGATGTACATGTCACCACCAAAAAAAATAAACATGAATATAATTGAAAAGTGCTGTATTAGTGAAGCGCTCTAAAGCAAAGTGCCTTAAAATGAGGTATGCCTGTACTCCACAAAGGATGTGAGATTCTTTGAAAGGACAAAATGTTTGGTTTCATTGCCTAACCCTCTAAGGAGTTTCCTATTCTGTGTGCAGACACCTGTTCCATCCAAACCAGAATGTGCTTGCACGGTGTAGTGCTCTGCAGTTGACTTTATACCTGTCCAGAAAAAAGACAATTGAAGACCAGGCTCCTGATCCGAAGTCGAAGTCCCATTTGCAGTCTAATGTGCATATAAATCTCCTGCATGTCACCTTTCCTGTTAACTTCAGTGGATGTGATAGCTGTATCCAGATGTCCCTTGACCTTAGCAAGACTATCAATTTCTTAAAAGTGAATGGGGAGGTCTTTGTGGAGGGGAGAAGTTGGTGTGCCTGCTGGAACTTCTTCACCCTCACAAACTCGCTAAGCCTGGTTGTCTCATTTTTATTGCCGTATTCTACTTGTCAAGAAAATTAGCTGAATGGTATTTTAAAGCAGAGCAAACGACCATTTTTTCCAGTGTCTGTTAAATCAACTCCCATTAATTTGGGTGGGTGGGTGGGTTGCTATATATGAAAGTAGGTTTGAGGCTGAAGTTGTTTGAGCTGTTTTGAAAATCTAATACCATATTGACAAGATGGTTACTAGGATGAATGTATCTGTATCTTTAAATTACCGGTATAACATAGGAAAAACCCTTCATTCTGTCTCCCTTGAATTCCTGCAAAAGTCTTGATATGGAGGCTTGAAAGCTCTAACTAGGAAGGAACTATATTAATCTAGCCCAGGGTTCCTCAACCTTTGGGAGCCCACGTACCCCCTACTTGGGCCCCCAAAGTCCAAGTACCCCCAGACCCCCCCAAAAAAGTGCACCTCCCAAAAACCGTGGTTTTTTTCTTCAGTTTTTCCTGGGCTGCGGCGCGGCCAGGCGGGTTCTCCTGCTCGTGCTGCAACCCGGAGGGTAAAGCTATAGCCCTACCAAATTGGGAAAAACGGCAAAAAAGATTCTAGCCATTAGTCATGGGAGTTCATAGTGCATGTTTTTGTTTGTGAGATTATTGTAGGTTTTTAATTTACCATTGCCATAGCTAAACGATAAGAGAAATTTTGAAATAAAGAGAAGAGGAGAAGGCATTCTTAAAAATAGTGTTTATTGCAAAAGTCAGTGTTTGGTAGCATTTCCAGAGCTCACTGATCACAGAATGAAACAAATCGGCAATCCTGCTATTACCTTGTTTAATCCTAGTTTTGGGTCTTTTGTGCACATGGTGCCATGCTAATAATGGTAAGTACATAAACAGTCACACTGCAGTCACTTATATACATTATTATGTCGTATTGGAAACCCTTCTTGTTTGAAAAAGAACACAGTAGAACCTCGTTAATCTGCAAGACAACTAGCTTTTCTCATGTGCGCATAATGTGCCCCTTGCGATATCTTCAGCAAAATTGTAATAGTAAAAGTAGCGTAGTGAAGTCTTGTATTACTAAGACTTCATCAATTTCGTGGTTAGCATCATGCAGAATATTTACTGCTGTGCTAGAGGTATTATAATGCACAGTTAACAAGGTATGCTTGTATAAATAAATAAATAACCCGATGTGAACAGAGTCTCCTGTATATTTCATTTACTTGCTAGCTCAGAAAGAGAAAAGCTGGTCATCTTTGGGTTGGGTGATGATGCATATCTTCCAGTTACTGGTGCAATTTATTGAGGTTCTGCTGTATGTCATAAAGTGCTGAAGATATAAAGGACACCGAAATGCAACATTACCTCCTCGGGCAGTGAAGGAGATTGCTCTAACCTGTCTGATTCTAGAGCACCTGTTCTGGGCTTTGGACATCTTAACATCCTGAACTGAAATGATCTTAGTGGAACAAGCTTCCAAAAAGTATGCTTGTGGTCATAGCTTAATACTTTGACACTTTACTTGAAAGAGTGCTCCACTGAAAATCACCAGCATTCCCATAAATGTGCTCACGTTAGGAGTGATGGACCACAATCCTAACCATACTAAAATTGAAAGAACTTCAAATATATTGCAGAGGAGGCTTTTGGAAAAAACAAAACCACCCCCACAAGCCAGATGGTTCCTTGTGTTTATGGCAGAAAAACAAACTGCAGAGCAGTCAGCATACAGTGTTGCACCCACTGAAATATGGACGGTGTGTGTGTGTGTGTGTGTGTGTGTGTGTGTGTGTGTGTGTGTGTGTGTGTGTGTGTGTGTGTGTGTGTGTGTGTGTGTGTAATCTGCACTAGTTTAAACCAAACAGGCCTCTTTTTGTTTTGTTTTTCCCCCCTGAGTTGCCTAGTGACAAAAAGATGTCTAAAAATGGGGCTGCTAATCTCATATTGCTATTGATATTTATCTGTTAAGGGAAAGAATGCGTGGACAGCCAACATGTTGTCACCTTTTACAGTTCCCTTTATATTAAGAATATTTATTCTTCACAAAGCAGTTTACAGACAATAATTAAATGCATAATTGAATGAAGTCCAACTGTGTGGTCCAGTTGTGCTCCCCGTAAAGCCAGTGGCAAAATTTTTACTGACTTCTGTGGAAACTGGCTGCCAGGGTGGTGGCTTTTTAGGACCAGTTATTTGTTGCCTGTGGCACCTTTTTTGAATATGCCCATTTATTCTAATAACATAAACTACAGTACTTATGCACTCATTTAAAAAATAAAATTGCAAGTTGCTCTTTGCTACCTTTAGGTTCTGTGAGTTCACTCAGAATGCAGAGATTTTTAAGTGCAGCTGTGGTGAATGAAAAGTTTACAAACCTAAGACTCCCAAGATCTGGTTCATGTATTTGGCTCTCATGGGATAACTGGTACAGCTGCTTATAGACGTGCAGCTCGGTGGGAGTCTCATGGAACGGGGGCATCAGTTCATACATAGACCTCTGTTCCATTTCTGGAATTATGAAATTCAAGAAAGGGCAGTTGCAATCATGCAAACAGCGTGGGCAATGTGTACAGCCTCCATACTGAGGCAGCAATTCAAACACTTGGCTCTTCCATACAATTCACGGAGTGCATGAGCTTGCCAGCAGCCCACATGCTCCTGTGGGTGACTGCATGGGAGTCACCAATGGTAAGAAGGCAGAACAAGATCAGAGCATGCAAGATCCACATCCTCTGCTAGTACAAGACTGAGCCAGGCTTGCGGCATGGGTCTCACTATGAAAGGTGAAGTCCACAGCATATTGAAAGATACAGTGAAATAAGGTTTTAGCTTGAATATTATCTGGCCTGCTTCAGCAAAGCATTTAAGCATAGGCTTGTTCTTCTATTACACCAATAGACCTAGGTCAGGGGCTCTCAACCTTTGTTACTGCAACCCCCTCCCAATAAATGTACATGCCCTGTTTGTAAATTCTGCCCACTTGCCTCACCCAGAAAAGGAGTGGAATGCTTTTGGAGTGGTCAGCATTGCATGGGAGCCCACCAGCTGGATGGGTAGTTCACTTGTGCAACAATGTTTTATTTTTAGTTCTTCAGTGCTTTGTTACCCCCTTCCAAGCTGTCCATGATCCCCCTATAGGTCACAGCCCACACTCTGAGAACCCCTGTCCTAAGAGAATGCAATGCCTAACCTGCTTGGAATGTTTCACTGATTCAAGTTATAGTACTCTGAGCCTTTCAGCATGCTGTCTTCAGCTTGGGAACTGTAATCCGGAACAGGGTATGTTTGTGGTGTTTTTTTTTTAAAGCATAGGTTGTCTCAAAACTATTTTTAATAGGGGGAAAATGTATGCTGCAATCTATGCCTTTAAAAAAAAAAAGCTCAAGTTTACAAAATAATAATGCAAGACTGGTATTGAAAAGATTGGTGGAAAGTTTAAAAAAAACACATACATTTTGCCCACACAGGCATCCTCTAATACAATAACTTAATAAATACACTAAACTTAAATTAGAAGACTATACAATCATCTTGACTTATTTAACAACCAAAAGGGAATAACATTTTTAAGGCTGAAGTCCTATGCACACTTACTTGGGAGTAAGTCCTATTGTAATCAGTGGGACGTATACTTCTGAATAAATGTGCATAGTACTGGGCTGTATGTGGAATGAAAGATAGCCTTCTAATAAATGCAGTACTGTAATGACTGGCCATAAAAATAAAAGTGGTAACCTCCAACTTCCCAGCATTTATGACGTTCAAGTTATTTAAAAAAAACCCACCCCCATTAAATCTCTAGATATACTACTGACCCCAAGTCCCCTTTACCCCAGTGTTCTCTGAAATTAATATATAGAAGAATTCATTTCATGTGAAAAGAAAACTTTAAAAAAAAAATTCTGATTGACTTGGTAAAACACACCAGTCCACTCTTCTGTGTCCTTATTCTTGTCTAACTGATACAGCAAGGCGTGAGATTCTGGCAGGCAGTAAGGAAGTTTGTGAACCATAAAATTACATAGCCACTATTTGCTTTCCTTTCAAGTTGTTGCTGTTTCTTCTCCGTGGAATTGATAGAAGTTGTACGTGTTGCTTGTTAGAAACATAGGAATTTGAACCACATCTTCATGCTGGATAGGAGTACTGTCAGAGAACTTTAGCATTCCAGGTGTTTACAAAAGCTATGCAGGGATCATCAGTGTTTCTGAAAGGATTGGTAGTATCTGTTCACATTTATGATTTTTCATTCCCTTTAATGTGTCGGGGGTTTTTTGAAGGTGGATCAAAGTTGACTTGCTTTCCCTCCAGTTTCCAAACACAGCTTGTGTTTCTTTATTTAGGCCATGCTGTCATAACTTCTCACAGAATCCTCATTTTTTCCAAAATCAGCTTCTATAAAGTCTTCTGGCTCATCCTGCAAAGACTCTAACACACTCTCGTTTGCTTGTTGCTTCTTTCTTTGATGCTGCATCGTCTTGCAAGGCCTCACTAAAGAAAGGAACACAGCAGCCAACAGCATTCCAGAGGCACAGGAATAAAATGCAGAGCTGTAGTTCTTTGTGGTATCCACCAGAACGCCTGTGTGGGGAAGAAACATTGAAATGGTTTAAAACTTCATCTTACACCAACCTGTACTGTCCTTTATACAGTCCACTTAAAATTCTGCCATGTGTATTATTTAAGGATCTACAAAACTACCACCTGAAATTAAAAGGGAGCAAATGCACATTTTGGATGCATGCTGATCCTCCACCACCATACCACCCCCATTTGGCCTTTCAGCTCTCTCTCTCTCTCTCTCTCTGGTCCCAAACTGTCCTGAATTCAAAAAATCATTTTAAAGGGAAGTGTGTGTGTGTGTGTGGGGAGAAATACTAAGAAAAGGTGCCGCTGGTGATGCACAGTATAGTATTCTATCTCCCCAACCATTTGGAGCACAGCCACACACCCCAAATTATTTAAGAACATAAGAAGAGCCCTGCTGGATCAGGCCAAAAGCCCATCTAGTCCAGCTTCCTGTGTCACACAGTGGCCCCACCAGACGCCTCAGGGAGCACAAGACAACAAGATAACCTGTTTCCCGTTGCCACTCCCTTGCACCTGGCACAGAGAAAACCCACTTCTAAAAACCAGGAGGTTGCTTATGGCTTGTAACCTGTGATGGTCTTTTCCTCCATGAATCTGTCCAAACCCCTTTTAAAGGCATCTAGGCCAGATGCCATCATGCCATCACCAGATGCCAGATGCCATCACCACATCCTGTGGCAAGGAGTTCCACAGATGAATTACACGCTGGGTAAAGAAATATTTTCTTTTGTCTGTTCTAACTCTCCCTCCACTCAATTTTAGTGCATGTCCCCTGGTTCTGGTGTTGTGCGAGAGGGAGAAGAATTTCCCTCCATCCACTCTCTCCATCCCATGCATAATTTTATAAGTCTCAATCATGTCCCCCCTCAGGCGCCTTTTTTCTAGGCTGAAAAGCCCCAGACGCTGTAGCCTTTCCTCATATTTACAAGATGAACTCTCACAGTTACTAGGAACTATGTCCCACTGATTTCTGTGAAATGTACTTCCAAGTAAGTGCATTGGATCTCCACCCTGTTGAGTTCAAACTTGTAAACAGTCACAGGAATGCTGTTGAAGTTGCTGCAGTTGATGAGCAGATTTACCACTGTATTGCATAGAACTGCAGCTTCCAACTACTCTGTATTTTATGTCCTTTTTGCCAGCAATACACAGAAGATTCATTTCAAAAACCCGATTACCCTAATGCAGCTTCTTTTGGCGTGTTGTGGTAGCAAGACCACAACTTGCTAGCCATGGAGAATTATGCTTCAAAGAATGCAGCAACATGCAAGAAGTAGCTGCAAAAGGAAGTGTACCCTCCCTGTGTGGCTGCTGGGCAGGTAGGCAGAGTGACTGCTTCCAGTCAGTGCAATGTTGCTAGCTTCTGTATCCTCAACTGGGTAAGTTGGCTCATGCCCTTGTCGATCTCGCAGGCGTTTTGTATCCTCTGAGTCTCTTGCCACATGAATCTCCAAGGAGATTGCAGGCTGATCTGGTCCCTTCCTGCTCTTAATCTGTTTATGCTTTCAACTCAGAACAAGAGTATGAGTGTCTGTGGTCATGGGGGTAAAGATTTGGATTGGTGTTGGAGACCTGGGTTCAAATACAGTGTTATCTCAGTTAAGGTCTCATTGTGTGGCTATGAACACAGACATTTTCCTTTCCCTCCCCAATCTGTAAAATAGGAATAATGGGACCTGCCTGACATTATGTTTTACCTTTTTCAAACCACAAATGGTATTGTACAGCACTCTGTGAATTAGAAGTGCTATATTAACAATAATAACAGTCAAGATATATTTCTTTTTGTCTCAGTTATTTTGGGAAGTGTTGAACTCTGTGTGTGAAGGAAAGGGGAATCCAATATCTGAATTCAGGGCAATATCTGATAGGATGTTGTAAGGATACAGGATATGTACAGATTTTTGGATATAGATAGGCTAACTTCTTTAAGGGCTCCATCCCACTGAGCCTCTGCGACTGTGCAGCAGAGGCCTGGGCTGGTGCAGAGGCCTGCACTAGAGCACTGTGGGACATGCTTCAGCCCAGGTAAGCCAGCGTGGGGGGTGGAACAGAGCAGGGGGGAATCGGGCCCGAGGGGGGGGGCAGGATCGGCTGCAGTGGCGCACACCGAATCTTATCCCCCTTCCCAAGCCACTGTTCCTTACATGAGGTTCCCAGATTTGTACCAGCAAAATAGCTGGCGCAGATCTGAAGAGACCCGTTGCAGGGACTGGGGCTTTACCCGGGGTAAGGGAACAGAACAAGTAATTTTAAAGCACTTGGTTCTATTTCCTGGCTGTCACTAGCAAGAACTTTGCACATGCTACCACTAAACTGTACTTTGTTAATACTAAACCAGGCACTCCTAAGCAGCCCAGAACATCTGAGGGATATCTCAGTAGGGCATTACATGCATGTTTACCTGCAAGGGGTGGTCCAGCCAACCCTGATAAGCTTTGAATAAATACGTAAACCCCTGCAGCGGAGGACATCTTCTCGATGCCGACCACGTCGTCTTCAGCTAGCATAGGAATGTGCGTGCCTGCCACAGTTCCAAGCATGAACCCAAAGAAAATGCTACATATCATTAGTCCCCAAAATTCATAAGCAAGAGGGAAGGCAAAGAGGGCAATATCCAATAGAATGACACAGATGAGTTCTATGTAAATTTTTCGGATAGGTTTTTTGTTGAGGACCCAGCCAGCGCTGATCCTGCCAAAAACTTCGGCGATTGCCATTGCTGACAGGATATATGCAGAGCGATCCTTGTCGATGCCAAGGCTCATACTAAGGGGAATGATGTATAGGGATGGAGCAAAGAATCCCAGAGTAGCAAATAAACCAAAAAGTGCGTAACAAATAAAGCTATAGTCTTTCATCACAGAAAAGTCCAGGAGTTGGTTTTTTGGTTCGTCTGTAGGGATGGCCCTAGGTTCTGTGAGCATCTCTGTGTTTTCCTTTGGTTCTTCACTTTTCAGTTCCAATTTGGCATCTGCAGGCATGTTGCAAGGTGAGGTAGTTACTTGTACTCCTGAGTCAATGGAATCTATTGAGGTGCGTGTCTGCTCATTTTCAAGCATGTACTTTGTCTCTTTTTGCTCTTCCACTGGTGATACTTTCACTGCTTCCTGTGCTTTGATTATGATTGGTCGCAGTAGCAATCCACAGGCAACAATTCCAAGCTGCAGCAGTCCAACAAACAGGAGACTGTATCTCCAACCAATTTGTTCCTTCAAAGCAGTTATAGCTACAGAATAGGAACAAGTAAAATATATCCTTAATTAACAGAACAGAAAACATGATAATACATACATACATACATACATACATACATACATACATACATACATACATACATACATACATACATACATACATACATACATACATACATACAGCTTAGATTTTGGGTCACATAGTCCAAATTTGGCGTCTCTGAGTTAGGACATGTCCAGGCTTCCTGCAGACATGGTTTAGTTTTTTATGACAAAACTGGCAGTGGTATTAAAAATAAATAACACAGTGTGAGATTTCATTCACCAAAACAGTTTCTTTTTCTGGATGAATGTTATTAACACAACATGCTGTTTCACACATATGCTATGCAGAAAGGATGGGATGTAAGTGAATGGGTACAGATGCTATGTGGTTAGTTGGGGGGGGCATAAATCAGGTGCAGAGGCTCTACTTTCCCCAGTATGTAAACATACATTTTTTTTATCTCCGTCACAGTAGGGTGGGTTAAGTGATCAGAAGAGGCAAGGCAGACTTTCTCTTTTGTAACACAGAGGTTAAAGGCAAAAATAGGTTTCCCAGATTGGAAAAGTACTAGGAGGAGAAAGTACATCTCTTAATATGTACAGGGTAGACTTGATAACTCAGTCTGTCAACACCTCAGGTTTTGGGTTCCACAAATGAACTCTGCATCATATCCATATAACTTGGGTTACTACTCAGCTTCATTTTTAGTTTGGAAAATCTATACTGGGAACCCACTGGGTCATATTTCTGTACAAAGCTAGAAGTGATCTGTTCCACCTGCATGACACAGCAGGAGTAAGTGACCCAGAGAACCACTGCAACCTAGAGACATGGGCACCGAGTGGCTAGAACTTCACAACCAGATCCCAGTGAGAATTTGAAAAAAATGAGCCAAAGCTGGTTGTGTTTCCCCCCCCCCCATGTGCCCCTTGCCCGATCAAACTTGGGTGGTAGCAAATATATTATTCCCATATATACAGGTGGGCCCCCATATCCACAGATTCGCTATCCATGGTTTCAGTTATCCACGGATTGCGGGGACCCCCCAGACTTTTACTTTTTTCCCAGTAAGCTTCGTTTCTTCCTTAAACAAACAGGAGAATCAGCCTCTGGCTTTGTGAACTTTTTTCTTTTTGAAAAATAGTATGTAAATATTTTATTATACATGCTTTTCGGTACCTGGTGCAAAAGAAACCCTCTGGCTGCTTATTGCAGGAAAGTAGAACGAGAAACAAAAGAATGTTTTGTAAGAAAGGTTTGAGCTACCATGTGATCAGTGGTAAAGCCAAAGTACAAAAGTTCCTTTACCCTGAGGAGACCTCTGCAGTTGCCCCCCTAGGATGCAGCACACTCCACTGGCAAACCTGCATGAGCAGGGAGGGGAGTTAAGTAGGATTGGGCTGGTAGGTAAATAGCTTTGTGAACTTTTTTCTTTTTGAAAAATAGTATGTAAATATTTTATTATACATGCTTTTCGGTACCTGGTGCAAAAGAAAAGACTGCAAAACATTCTCCTGTAGAAGCCACTGCTGTGACTAATGAACGCTTTTTGTCAAAGTACTGTGACAGGATGGTAACCGTCGGGAGAAAGGCAAGGCAGTATCCTAAACCTGTGAATAAATGCCAAAAACTCTCATTAGCATTTTAAAAAAATGAGGAAGGTGCTGATATTGGATTATCAGATAACTGCAATTTTACCTTTCCTTTGTTGTTTAGAGAAGAGGTTTCCAACCTTTGGAGACCAGTGTACCACCTATGCGGTCCTCCGGCCGGCCACATACCACCAGAAGAAAGTGCCAATGATGTCCTTGGCACTTTTTTTCAAAGGGGGGGGCAGTATACCGGCAGCCGCGTCTTCAGCTTCTCTTCCCTGCGATCGTGGAAGAGAAGCCAAAGACGTGGGCGCCCACAGTGTGCTGGCTGCTGCATCTTCAGCTTCTCTTCCTGTGATCATGGATGAGAAGGCAAAGACGCAGCCGCCGGCAGAGTGCAGCAGCCACATCTTCGGCTTCTCTTCTACAATTGCAGGGAAGAGAAACCGAAGATGTGGCACTGCGCGGCTCAGATGGCGGTCGCCATCTTGGCCACCGGCAGTCCACATACCACCAGCCTCCACCAGTGGTCCGCATAACACAGGTTGGTAACCTCTGGTTTAGAACACTCTAAACATCACATCTGCCACCAGAGACCTAAACTCCCCATGTATTGTCACATTCAGCAATTCTCACTATTAGCAAGTGAAATTTTTGAAATTACAGGTTGATTACCCCTTATCCAGACATCTGAAATCCAAATCCAGACTATTCTGAAATCCAGACATTTGGGAGGCTATGACATTTTTAAAAAACTTTATTCCAGCACCTGGCTGGCATAGCACAAGGCATGCTAGGGCACAACATTATTTAAAATATTGTATAAAATTAGCTTCAGGCTATGTTTATAAGGTGTATATGAGACATAAATGAATTTCGTGTTTAGACTTGGGTCCCATCCCCAAGATAACTCATTATATTTATGCAAATATTCCGAAGTCCAGACTGCTTGTCCCAAGCAGTCTGAGATAAGGGATACTCAATCTGTATTGGAATCCATTGTGAAATAGTAAGTTCCCAATATATGCCCTACCAATGATACAAAGTTCCGAATTTTGTTCTGCTCATCATGGTGTTCACAACCAGGATAGTTCTACTATATGGATAGTTCTACAAGACCCACAGATGCTAGTTTCAGTTTTTGACACCTTGACTGCTAGGTACCTGTGCCTTTTCAGCTCTGAAATATACATTTATTTTCCAGAATTATAACTGGCAATTTCTCTAAAAGATGGAACATGCAACTCACCTGAGACTATGCCAATTGAAATGTACATTTCAACAACTGTGCGTGAGAAAGAGCCTGCAACCATTCCAGTACTGATCAGGAACCCTCCGATCATCACCACAAGACGATGACCATAACGATTAGATAATACTGTAGAGAGAGGAGCTGCAAAAGAAGGAAATAATTATTTTCTCTGTATCTATTTTAAATTATACAGTAATAGGAGCCAACTCACTTTGTAAGAAGGAGCTTGGTTGGTTACATTATAGTACAAAGTGAACTTGCAAGGAGGCAATACTACATGGACTCATGTCTCAACCAAAACACACACACACACCCCTGCATTTCCTTATTTTGTCCTTATGTATGCTTCATTTGTAATCTTTTTAAATTCACTGAAGCCGTAGTAGACAGCCCCGTCCCATAATATTTTTCTCCTCGGTCAGTAAACTTGAACTAAAGAACCATGTAGAGCAAATGCTTTAAAAAAATTAGAAGTGGCCTTTCTCAAACGAGCTTTACCAATGTGATTTAATTCAGAAACAAGCTCTCATTGTTCTGACCTCTTCTTCCGGACTCATGTTTCCAAAAGGAAGAGCTGGTCTAACTGAAGAGATAGTTGTCTCATTTGAGATCAGTGCTAACGGGCAGCCCAAACCCCCACAGCGCCAACTGGCTGTCCTTTGGGGGAATGTACGCTAGCATGTGCATGCACCCTCCCCTACCCACGTGTTCCCCAAGCAGGAAGTTAAAGTGAAGTCAGCCTGCTTTCAGACCGCTCTTCCCCAGAGCCTCCCGCCCCCCCAGGAGCCTCTGCGCCCTTGCGCCCTAGGGCCCACCGCCCCAGGGCCCCCCATCTGGGGACGCCTATGTTCCCACTTTCTCCTTGGATTTGTGGAGCAAACAGGAAGAGGAAGCAATGGTTGGTGGTAGTTGGTGCTCTTGCCAGACCAAGACTGGGCAAGAACATCAGGTAATACCATCTCTTTCAATTAGCTCCCTTGGAGAGTGAATGGGAAGGCGATGATAGCTGCACCTTCTGTGTGCAAGCAGGGCAAGTGACCAGGTGGGTGAATGGGCTACAGCAGGCAGGCAGGTGTGGGATACACATGATGTCCCCCCCCCATCTGCCTTCCCTGTCAGTCTGCTGCCTATACCTCACCCTAGGTAAAGGTAAAGGTATCCCTTGACAATTAAGTCCAGTCGTGTCCGACTCTAGGGAGCAGTGCTCATCTCCGTTTCAAAGCCGAAGAGCCAGCGCTGTCCAAAGACGTTTCCATGGTCATGTGGCCGGCATGACTCAACACCGAGGCGCATGGAACGCTGTTACCGTCCCGCTGACGCGGTACCTATTAATCTACTTGCAATTTCTTGCTTTTGAACTGCTAGGTTGGCAGGAGCCGTCGCATGGATTCGAACTGCCGACCTTTCGATCGACAGCTCATGGTCCAGTGGTTTAACCCACTGCGCCACCTGCTGGCTACCTCGTGATAAATATTAAAGAGCCCTGAATACTAAGGAGTGGAATCCACTGGGAGAAACATTTCCTCTACTAGCCACACTAAAATAATCAACTCTGCCCTTGTGCAGTTCTCATGCACCACTACAGGCTGATACAGGACTAGACTCACCTAAACTGCATTTGTATAATTGTTTCTTCTATGTCTCGTTTCTCTGTTGCTGTCTTTCCTGCTTTACTCCTGTAATGACACTTGTAAGTCCTTATTGCTGAACCTGTGCCAATTAATGTGAGACAGCAGCAGTGGTGGTTGTCGTAGGCAACTGAGCTTGTGACATGCAAAACCTAGCACTCCCATTGCAGTTCCAGCCCCATGAATAAGTCATGTATGTGAAGGTAGTGGAAGTTATGATAACTGGTGATTTGGTGTCAGATGGACTCTCACTGGATTAACCAATCCTAAAGTAGAAGTGAATAGACAGGAGGAATAACTGGGTGCACCCATGCCTACCTGTTACATTTTGGTACCTATGTGGGCCAGTAACACATGCACATAGTCATGATCACAGCTTGAACCTATGCAGAGTAAGGCACACATTTAAGCTTCTGGATTTCGTCATGCCTAACTTTGCATAGGATCAGATTGTGAAGAAACTATAGTTTAAACGCAAGATGTATTTGTATGCTCACCTGTGAATGTTAGTACAAATACACAAATTGAGATAATCCATGATATCCTGCTGTTGCTTTCATCAAAACCTTGTACCAAGTCTGTAAAGAAGACTCCAAAAGACTTGATGATACCGTACGTCAGGGCCTCCACAAAGAAGAAAGCAAAAGCCACAATCCAGCCCCATCCTCCATCAGGCACTTTAGTATAAACATTTGGAGCAATGCATGACATCCTTGTCTCTTTGACAGTCATTTTTGATCTGGAGTAAAAGAGGGTAGAGGAGATCAGGACATTTTCTTAAAGCATGATGTAACGCCTCTTCTAAAATAGGTCTGCTTGGAAGCAAGTCTGCTGAGTTCAGTGGGGCTTACTTCCTAGTAAGTATGGTTATGATTACAGTCAGTCTTTATTACAAAGAGCGACTGTGACTTGCACAGAACATTGGCAAACAACAAGCATGTGCCTTTGATGCTTCAGAATTATATACAGTGTCCCAGCAGCAGTTTCTTATGATCAGATTACACTAGTTGAGACAAGAACATGTATTCCATCATAAGGATCAGTCAATTCAAGATCAAACGATTAAGAAACAGTCATCTGACTTAAATGGGAGGCAGTGTTGTGAAAAACCCAAAGGCCCTGTAAAATTTCACAAACACTCCGAAAGGATGCTTCAAAATATTGAATTGCATTTGCAGACACGTAACAGCCCCTAGAAGCAACCCAGCTTTCCTTTTAAATGTGAGGCTCCTGTTGCACCCCAAGCCTATCAGTGGTTCCTCGTGTTTTCTGCAGAGCTAGAAAGTTATATAAATTATCTGCAGGAAGATTTTGAATGTTCTGACGCTTTTTTTAAAGCAAGAACAGCCCAACTTTCATTGGCTTTAATAAGAAGCTCTTGAATGACCTAGTTCGCTCCAAAACAAAATCAAGCAAGCAGACTTTAAAAATTCCTTCTGCTGCTGCTTTAGACAACTCGGGTTTATTTGGACCCAGTGGTGTATGGATGTTCTCTCTCATTGCCCTCTAGTGGTTCTTAGAAACAGCGGTACATAACATGCTGCTAACATTAAAATAACATGCTGTTTCAAGAAAATAAAAGCAAAACTTTAGCACCATTGTGTACCAAAGTGCACCTCTCTCGCAGTTGCAGGCTGCATGCTCTGCATTCTATGAAGCACAAACAGGAATATCAACTTTCCTTAGATCTTGTCATTACTATTTGCTGACTGTCTTTCTATGAAGGATCTGGTCAAACATCTCACTGATGTCTCCACACACAGCCAGGACTATAGAATCCCTCTGCAGAGATCCTATAGTTTTATCAACACCCTGGTTTTTCTGTTTTGCCACACTGGAATAAAAAATTAGTTAGAAATCCTGTTCTTCACTAGAATAGTGTCATGGATGCACATGAACCATTGAGCTTGCTGGGGGTGAAGGTGATCTATTTGGTGGTCTGGGTACTCTCTGGATAGTTTGTGGGTGGGTAGCATGATTTAAAGGAACAAATTGTACCCAATACACTGTGAAGCATAACACAAAGCCAAAATGCATTAGGGTAGTAAGTACATTTTCACACTTCCACAAAACAAATGTAACCTTGCAAATTATTTTCTCTATGTAGCTATAGTGGTCCTAGGTTCTGGGGGGAAAAAAGGTGAAGGGAATTGGTACACTAGCTGACTTTTCCTTTTAATGTTACACTGTAGTTTTCCCAGGAACTGGGACTCTTTCACTCTGTGTAAAGAAGTAAAAGCTTCTTCAGCAAGTTATCATCTTGATAAGGTTACAGTTTCCTATGTAGTTTCTCCTCCCAAAGCCCACCTCAGTATAGTACTTTTTTAACGTTGTCAAGTTTTCCTGTTTTGCATTAGTTTGAAATATCTGTAAACACATTTAGAAGAGAAGACAATGTTTTCATTGTTGCATATCAGTCCTTTTTTAGTCCCAGTTTAAAACCAATTTGAGTTGTACATGTGATATGCTATGTAGGCCTATTTGTATAATATTGTCTTAATTGTGAAACTGTTCATGAGAAACTCTGACTTGACATATTGAGCTTCTGATTGTATGTATAGTTGGGTACGCCTGAGCCCATTGAAATAAATGGGCATAAGTACAGTTAATTCTGCATAGATTTAGGCAGTGAGATCACTAAGATTAACTGGCTACCGTAACTTCGATGCTTCAGATGTTTGCCTCGACAACTGAAGTAAAAAATTATATTTGCAACTTAGATATATGCCTGTAACTTCCTATCTATATTGAGTATTTTATATCATATTTGTGTTTTAATGTATTTTTTATTAGAATGTGATGATGTGAATGTGGCATACGATAAATAAACCTGCATAGAATTAGGCAGTGAGATTCTTTTAGGAGTAGTATTGATAGATTCTGTAAAAATTATTTTCAAGGGTTTTTTTAATGGACACAGCATGAAATGTATAACATTGGTCAGTGGTTAGCAGCTATCTGACCAATTTGGGCTGTTGCTCAGTAGTAGAGCACATGATTTGCATGCAGAAAGTCTCAGGTTCAATCCCTGACATGTCTTGGTAGGGTAGAAAGAGCCCATCTGAAACACTGCAGAGCTGCTGCCAGTCCGTTTCAACAAAACTAAGCTACATGGACCAGTGGCCTGTGCCTGTATAAAGGCAGCTTTCTGTCTTAGAGAATATCTCCTAGTAGTAGCTGCCCTTAAGAATGTATAGTGGGAGAAATCAAATTGTTAATTTTAAGATGCTGTCGGAGATATATTTTGTTTATTTGGTCTTTACACTTAGGTAGTAGGGGAAATGTATGTTAGGATTTATTGCTTCGCTATTTGCGGTACTTTCTGAAGTATTTTTAGAATGTATTTGTATTATATAAATTTAATAAACTTTTTTTTTAAAAGAATGTATAGTTTTACCCTTTGAAATTATTTCCACCTGAATGGCACTTCTGTAAAGTGAAGACTGAACATGGGATTCAAGAGTTGAGGCAGATTTTTGAACTTGGTTCACAAGAACAAATAAAAGGAACATTTCCATTCACCAAATCCATGTAAACTGTAACCCAAAGGCACTGTAGTTGCCATTTTATAGATATTTTAATGACTAGATAGATATATGAAGAATGCATTCACTAGAAACAATTGTTTCTAGCAATGCCTGCAGTGGGCATATGAAACACTCAGGACAGAACTGCAGCCCATACCCTGAACTCACATTTGGAGGAATTATTCATAGAGAAATCTACTACTTGAAAGCATTGCCATGTAATAGATTTTTTTTTACAAGAAAATCCTTTTCTTGCCATACCCCTAACCCTGTTACATTATAGTGTTAATAAAATGTTAGCAAATCTAGAAGGCTTTTGTTACCAGCAATTATTGCTGTTGTGACTTGGCACTGCGCTTATCTTATATGTAACCTTTACATAGAAGAATTGTCATACAATATTTCATGACCATTTGGCTCCAGTACTTACATTTTTTTAACCTACACCTGTGTGAGTGATACAAACTGACTAAAAATATCCTCCATCTAATGAACTATGCTGTGTATCTGCTAAAATGGTAGCAGACCTTCTAAAAATACAGATTTAGAGGGTGTGTTTTTTTCCATAACGTGGGGCATAGGGGGAAAATGCTTTCATAGCCACGTGGTAGCTGCTGCAGCCTTCGTGACATGCTTGCCCAGAGTGGAGACAGCCTTCTCTCAACAGATCTGCTCTTGGTTAAATGACGTCACCAATCGCATCTGTACAGGACGCGCTTCAGCAACAATTTGATCGATTTCTGCAAAGTGTACGACGATAGGCAACAACGTACTGCGGCTTCTGTTCAGGGGCTTTTACTTCAGAAAAAAAACCCACCTTGTGTGTTTTGATTCCCCCACTGTTGTTCAGGAAAAAGATCTGATAGGAGCACACTTGCAACGGGGCTTAAGTAACACGGGAGGTGTAAGTGCTTTGTTGAATCGGGACCAGAGACGCTTGCGGAATTTGGAGCTCCACAAAGCGCGGGAGCGACTTTTGGCGGCCACGTTCCGCCATGCGGTTTTCCTCAATCCGGTTTAAAGCGCCTTGTTACCTTGGTGGAATGCAGAGATGCGCAGATCTTGAGCGCTGCAGAAACATTTACCCACAGCCACAACACAAGCTAAGTTGTACTGTCTTTTTTTTTTTAAGGACTAATATGCAAGAAAGTTCTTCTGAGTAACAAAACGTTTTTTTCTGAAGGTTTTTTCTCCTTTTCCAACAATTTCGGAATATGGATTTAAAAAATCATCAGCTTTTAGTGTGATGCAGGGAGGGGGGAAAAGTCAGGAATGATGAACTGGCACAGTTTCTCCATCACTTCGTGCACCTTGACAACACAGGCTTGTGGGCTTCTTCAAATTGCGCCAAATCCTTTTAAATATTATTAAATGCAGACACTGATGCTCGTTAGATTTAAAAAAAGAAAAAAAACTCAAAACAGTAACGGTTTTTAAAAAAAACAGCAGCAAGGCAACCAAATGCTTCACTGTCTAGAATAAAAGTCACTTACCAGGTCAGTCGAAGGTGCTGCTGCTGCGACTTGGGGAGAGAGAGAGGAGGAAGACAAGCCCCTCAAGCCGCCAAGAAGTGCAGCTTTAGCCTATGACCTGGCCAGTAACATGCTGGACTCTGGAGGGATGGATGTGTGGCTGATGATGCAAGAAGCCCACCCCCCTCCCGAATTGGTTCAGGAAGGCACCCGGCGGGGAAGCCTCGGGCTTGTACTGCCCTTTTGCAAAGGGCCGAGGGACCCTGCGGCTAAAGCAGCCCCCCTTCGGTGCGAAGAGAGGAGCAAGTAGTCTGCTCCCCCCCCCCCCGTTACTCGACTCTAGGCTCTCGCTGGCTGTGCCAAGGTTGCCCCATACCCAGCTGGGGGGGGCCTTCTTCGCGCCTGGATTTCAAAGGGTCGCTGCTCGCTGCCCCTTCCCTGATGAAATCTTTAAAAAGAAAATAAGAATAAAATATGCGACTGATTCTCTCCTGCTTGCTTGGTCCCCTTTGCAAGTGCTGCCGTCTCCTGTGCTTCTCCACTCTCTAGCTCAGCGTTTTATACCGGCTCGAGCCGGTCTCTGCCGGCGGACCCGGCGCGCGCTGTAGCTCAGCAGCGCCGCCGTGTATTTGCTCCGCCTGGTTTTGCCATTGCAGCAGACGAGCCGCGGCTTCCGCGTGCTCCGAGGGACAAGCAGACGGAGGGAGGCGCGCTGTGTGCGCGCCGGGCGGCGGCATGGCTGAGGACAGGGAAGGCGGCAAGAAGTGATGCAAAACCCGGAAATGGGGGGGGACTGGGAGAGTGAGACTGCAGTGCCACTGCCTGGCTCTACCACGTCTACTTCCACCCTCGGCCCCCCCCCCCACTTCGCTCACACAGCCTGCCTGGTCCTCCTGTCCTGGTGGTGAAGGTAATGCCATTGCCCTGCCCAAAGGAAGGGCTTTTCCTACCATTGTACCCACTCTTCGGTAGGGCATATTCCAAAGTTGGAAGTGATATCGTCACCCCTTTTTTTCCAGCCAAAGCCCGCTTATGTTTGCTCAGGATTCCACAGAGCTCCTCCTTTCAAGTTTTCAATGCTTTTGGTGGGACTTCCATCATCATCCTCTCCCGCCAGTTCACTCCTCCCCAGTGCACCACCAAGAGACAATGGGCAAGAAAGCTAGTTGGTGGGGATGGCAGATCAAGTACATTCTGCCTGGGCAGCATGGTAAGGACCGTTGGATTCTGTGGCCCTGCCCAGAGAGCAACCACAAGCCACCGCCTCGGCCCGCTCACCCTCTGTCTCTGGTTGGCTCAGCTAGAGAGGATTGGAGGACTCAGTGGACACCACTGCCGCACCCAGAGGTTTGCTCCTCATCTGTGCTCTCCCTCTGCATGGTGCAGCTGTGAGGATTGGACCCAGAGAACTCAATCCTCCCTACTCACTGTGTGCCACCCAAGAAATAGGGAAGGTGAGCAAGCAGAGGCAGTGGCTACGTCTCTGGGCAGCTCTGCTGTGCTGGGAGTGGGCCCAACCCTCCCCACCTAGCTGCAGACAGAGAGGCTGAATGAATACTGTAAGCAGCTAGAGTCTTCCAGGGGGAGGTCAGCCCTTGCTCAGAGGTAGAAGAAGAGGATTGTGTGTCTCAGCAGCTAGAGGGAGGATTATTAAGCCAGAGGTGGTGGCAAGGAATGGCTGCTGTCTCACCTGCCCTGTCTCACTGAGTGATGTGGCAGAGAGGATTGGCCCCAGAGAGGATTGGGCCACATTCACAGAGTGAATGTGCAAGCGATAGGAAAGAAGCAACCACCCACTCTTCCTGGACGCCTTCCATCTGTCTCCTGAAGGTGCAAGAGGGAGGAATGAACTTGCTGGGCCTGATCCCATCTAGAAAGAGAGTGCAGGCAAGTGCAACCCAGCAAGCAAGAAAATGAGGTGGCTGCTATGGCAAATGTAGGGACCTCTGGCCACTTGCATGCCTGCACTGACTAAAACTGAATTGAATAAAAGTGTATTCTTGGAAAGTATCCATATGGGCCACAACTACACCTCGAGTTTTTATCTCAGCAACGGCAAATTCCTCACCAGAACCTTCCTCATCACCTCTCTCCTTAAAATTCGTGAGGCTGGATATCACTGCCACCCCATGGGGAATGTGCCCCCCTCGTTCAGCCTACAGTGTGTTAATAATAGCCTAACAATCCTTTCTAGGCTCGCCCCCTTACTCACTACGACTGTGATTTCCCCCTTTCTCTCCCACCCTGCGCGCATCCGAGAATGCAATGTTCTTTTATTCTGCCTTTTTCTCTCAGAGACGTTGAAAAGAGTAATCTGAATCCTGTCCATTTTTTTGCTCTGGGGGGCTCGGGGTCCTTATCTCCTCGCCCTCCCCAATTCTAGCAGCAGCCTGAATTTGCCAGGATGAGCTTTTTTCAATTCGCTGAATAAGAGCGCCGAGATGAGAGGGTCCCGCTCCTCCTTCAGTTCAGTTCTCCTGTGTCCTGGGCGAGGTCATTTAAGGACGGTAAATTGCAGAAGAAGGAAGGAAGCCGCCTGTTTGCAGAAGCCGCCTAGCGTCTGACTTCTCCATCAGCACAAAGTCCTCCTCTCCTCTTTCCCTTCCCACCAGGCCTGCTAAATGTATAGTACTGTACTATATGTCTGAAGGCTGCACGCTATATTGCACGCGGTATATATATATATATATATATATATATATATATATATATATATATATATATATATATATATATATTCTGTTCCTTCCAGTTATATATACACAGTGTTATATATAAATAAAATAACTGTTATATATACCGTTTATATATATAAACGGTATATATAACAGTTATTATTATATATATATATTGTGTATAATATATAATACAGTACACAAACTCGCACTTTCTGTAGCCGCGCCATGCCGTTCCCTGTCAGAAGAGGCGACGGCGTGGGGTTGCGCATTACTTCCCTTGCATTACTAGAGCTAGAGTTCCTGGCGGCAAGCCCTCGCTGGGAATCGGATTTTCGACAGATCGCGCCAGGGCTGGGCAGACGCATGAACCCCAACAACTCGGGGAAACAGCAAGCACTGCTCCCCGAGTTGTTGGGGTTCACTGGCTGCTCAACATCCCCGTCCCTCCCGCGAATCTATCCGGAGGGAGGAGTGATCTGCATGTTCCCGATGCAGAGCCCCGGTAGAGGAGTCGTAGATTCGGCAGAGAGGCCAAAAGAAATGCAAACATTTTTTTTTTCAAAAATGCCAAATTGCTCGTCGTTTCCGAGAACAACTCTTTGTGTGTTTGTGCGAGGAACCGCCCTGCAACTTATTCGTGGTCTTCAAGGTTGATGTAGCAGGACTGGACACCCCAGTTTTGTCTGAGGGCGCGCTGGCTTTACTAACAGCCAGCAGTTGGAGTATTCTCCTGCCCCCTCTTCCCGCAGTACTAGCGTAACTTTCATTTGCTAAAGGGGGACAGTCACCCGGCGAGCGCCTCCTAGGGGGTGCACGGCCTAGCGGATCCGTCTCGGGTGCGAGCGCTTTGGCGTCAGCGGCGTGAGCGCGTTCCACGTTCCCAGGTTCAGGCTCGTGCCGCTGCTGCTAGAGCCGATCCGGGCAGAACAGGTTTCTGCCAGTTTGGGTGTGTGGCTGACTGATGCTGCTGTGTATGCACTCCAGAGACACTCGTAATCTCCCGGAAGCTGAACTCTCCCTGTTGCAATGGGTAACTGATGACTCAATGAGCTGGCTGTGTTTGCCGGGCGCGAGGCTATGCCCGCCCGCAGCATCTCCTACCTTGCAGAAAGCTAGGTGTGTGCGTATCTCTTTCTCTCACTCGCGATCTCGTTGCTCCCTGAAGTCAGCACTTTGCAGGCTCTACTTTGATCCTTCCGTTTAAGTCTACCTACTGTCCCCACACACACTTTTTTTTTTCGTTTTAAGTGTGAGAATTAAGTCTGTTCATTAATACGGCAGTTTCTTTTATGGCTCTGGAACAAAGACTGTTTTTGCACAATTATCAAATTATCAGAAATGTTTACCGCTTCAGCTCGTAATGGGTCCTACTCCTGAGAGCTTCTTGCGTTTCGGCATGTACAGTCGAATTGTTTCTCACACTTACTCCTTTCCCTCTCTCTCTCTCCCCCCCCCCCCAATTAGGACCCTGTTCCATAACTTTAAAACAAAAGAGATAAGATGTACTGAAAACCTGCGCTAATTTAGCTTACCTTCATTAGCACAACATTTTCTTCTTCTTTATTTATGGACGTGGGTGTTGCAAGAAAAATAATTATTTTTTCTCCTTTTTTGTGTTGGGAGTTGAAAACTAGCCTCTTTGTTATATACATCAGGCTGCTAGATGGTTTTTGTGTAGGGAATTCCTCTTTATTTTTTAACAAGAAATGTCCTGGGATAGGTTGTGTGTGTGTGTGTGTGTGTGTGTGTGTGTGTGTGTGTGTGTGTGTGTGTGTGTGTGTGTGTGTAAAAATGCTCCTTAGAGAACTCCATAAAATAACATAGCTTCATTTTATGTCTCTCCTCAATTTGGATAGAAATAAAAAGGGTGAATTGGGAGTTGTGGGATTTCTAGCTCTTATAGTGTGTTGCACTTTATACAACATTTACATTGTTTTAGAATAACTAAAACTTGCATCCTAGTGTTTAGAACTATGTAGGGAAAACAAGATATGTATAACAATGTTCTATTTTCCACATTTTGGAGAATATGCTTTTTCAGAGACATATAGCACAGTTTTATGTAGATTTACTCAGACGTTAGCCTCACTAAATCAGTGGGGCCTATTCCTAGGCAAGCATGCAAGATTTGCAAGCTTAGACTGCAATCATAAACAAATGTACAATCAATCCGCTACCCGTGGGTTCGCAACCTACAGATTCGCTTATCCACAGGGAGCAGGATTGACACTTCGCTGTATTCGCAGTCTGTTCTCAGTTATCCGTGGTCTGTTCCCAGTATCTGTGGCTATTTCCAGCATCTACGGCCATCCTGAAGCTATTTACAGGGCCATTTGAAGGTCTCTGCGCAGCTATTTGCGGACATCATTTTGAAGGTCTCCACTACATTCAGAATGACAGTGGAGATCTTCGAAATGGCACCCGTGAATAGTGCGGATAGGTTTAAAATGGTTTAAAATGGCTGTGGGAAGCTTCTCCTCTGGCATTTTGAAGCTATTCATATCCACGCTATTCATAGGTACCATCTTGAAGGTCTCCACTGGTGTTCTGAGCGTCTCCACTGCTGGCAGGTAGGCTACCCCTCCCTCTAATCCCATTGATCCCATAGGATCAATGACTCCCTATCCGTGGATTTGGTATCCACTGTGGTTTCCAGGAACCTAACCCCCACGAATAACGAGAATTGACTACTTGGAAGCTAGATTCACTGAAAACAATGAGTTTACCAGGGTGGCCTCTCCGTAAAACCAGGTGAAACAGTTGCCTCAGGCAGCAGATGAGCCCTAAGTGCACTTTCACTTCACAGGTTTCCACTCTATTTAGTGACGTCTCTAGGCGCCACTAGGGACGGGGGTGGTGGAAACCTCCATGGGTGACACCCTCGGGGTGTGTGTGTATGTGTGTGTGACACCACTACTGTGTTTCCCCGAAAATAAGACCAGGCCTTATATTAATTTTTGCCTCAAAAAGCACAGTAGGTCTTATTTTCAGGGGATGTCTTATTTTCAGGGGATGTTCCCAACCTGTGGCACGACCCCCGCGACCCCCTGGCACTTACTTTGACCGATTAAAGCTTTATTTTTTTTCCCGCGGGTGCAAGGCTCTACAAGGCCTGCACTCCTCCACCATAGAGACTACATGCTAGAGAGGCCTGCAAGGAGGCTGCAACTTTGCAGAGTCTTTCTAGCACGTATAGGTAGTCTTTATGGTGGAGGACTCAGGTGATGTGCGGGGCGGATGATGCTCATTATGGGGGTGACATGATGAGTTCTCGCCCCGAGTGCCGCGAAACCGAGTGACACCTGTGACTCTATTTGCTTGTTTGCTGGCAGGCCACCCACATCACTAAGGCCGTAAAGCACATTCGCGACGACTCGTGAATAAGGGCCCTTACTCTGCCGCTGGATCGCCCCTACGGCTGCGATCCCCCGACGGGTGCAGGGGCAGTCTGGGCGGCGAGGGAGGCCGGGGGTTGGTGGATCCGGCCCAGGAGGGGGTGGGGATGGTGGCCGCCATATCCTCGTTCCCTCCCGGGCCAGCACGGCCTTTACACAGCCTCCTCTTACTTCCACCAGCTAAATAGCTGCTGGAAATCCGAGGAGGCCCATTGAGGCCTACTCCTGTCGGCCCGGCCGAAGATAGGATCCAGCGGGCAGCCCATAGTTAGGCAGGAATGCTCTACCAGTCTTTCAGCAGTGGCAGGTGACCACCTCCTCTTCCCCCATCTGCCATTTCAAGAAGGCAAACAGGCCACATTCACTCACTCTTCTGCTCCTCTTCTCTCTGATGTTTTGAAATCCCAGTGGCAGGGAGAGAAAGCAGCTACAGATGGTTGGTGCGGAGGCTGGTAAAGGCGGTTGTGTGTGCCCATGGGATTAAGCTACCGTCTTCTGCCAGTCTACCGCATGAGCAGCTGTTTCACCTGTCCTCACAGAAGGACTGCCCCTGCAAAGTAAGACCATTTTGAAATTATTTTGGTTTGGAGGCCCGCCTGCAGAGTAGAGTGCAAATTGAACCCCCTCCCCTGCTTCTAAGATTGCCAAACTTCTGCTCTCTCCCCTCTCCTTGGCTGGCTCTCTTGCTTATTTATTGGGTTTTTATCCTGCCTTTCCACCCTAAATCGTTATTAAATAGGTATTGTAAGCTCAAGGCATCGTGCAATAAACATAAAAAATATAAAAATGCATATACTGTGCATAACGTCACAATAAAACAATACAACATGAAAGCATAGCAGAGAAAAATGCTATACTGTACCCAGAAGACAAAAACCATGAAACAGAAGGTAAGCCATATGTTTGTCCAAACAAAAAGATTTAACTTGGCAGCGGAAAACTAAAAGAGATGGGGCAAAGCCTGGCTTATTGTTCTTTGTGTGTGAGGTATGTGTGTGGATTTTCAAACTGTTAGATTTCACTGAAGCTAAACTGGGGAACGTATGTGCTTACCAGCTGTAATAGGATGAGCTTGTACCATTGGAGTATGTTCCCTGAGGTTGTTGTGTGTGAAAATTGTATTTCTGATTCTTTAAAATATAACTAGTGCTGAAGAATCCTGCTTCAGTGCCAGACATCCTGTGAGATTCCTGGCATCACTGCAGGTAGTTCTGTTGTAGAGAGTAACTACTATTGTCCTAGAGACTGTTCTTGTCTTAAAGCACAAGGCCAGGTTACTTCCACAATGCCTACACACTCTATCCTTGCACAACTATCTCACGCAGTAAACCCACATTGCCTATCTAAGAACCTACACGCTAATGTTGTTTTGGAACTTATTCTCAAGTATAATGAAATGCATATGAATTGTAATTTACTCACAGAAGAAGGAACCCTGTGTTTATAAACGGTTTTGCTTTTGCTTGCAAAATATGAGCAGGGGTTGTTTCTTTCCTGGATACTGCCTCTTCTCCTTGTGCACATAAAAGTCACAATTGAATTTGTACATGTGCGTTTCTTTGTATGTGTATTTCATACTTTGGCATGGGTACCTTGACAAAGTAGTCAGTCTGGAAGTCCTGTTGAATTCCCTGGAATTTACTTTTGAGTAGACATATCTAGAACTACACATATGCCTTCTCTCAGAGGCACTCCACTGACAGTGCAATCTTACCCAGCAGCTCCTCCACTGGTGCAGCAGTGATGTAGGGAGATTTAAATCCCCTTTCCCTTCCAAAGCCTCCTGTTGTGCCCTCAACCACTGCTGCACCAGCGGAGGAGCTGGGTAGGCACATGTGTACACCTTTCTTCCATCCAGATGCAGTGCACACAACTGCATACGTTCCTTCCACCCAAGCACATGCACACAGTGACTTTCCTTCCATCCATTCATGCACCCATCCAGCAGGCACATGCAAATATGTTCCTTCCCTATTATTCTCTACCCCAGCTGCCCTTCTCAGTGGTGCACTTGTTTTAAAGCCCCCTTACTTGTCCTCTGACTTGCTTAGGACATTTGCATATTAAAGGGTGAGTGGAAACATAGTGGTAAACAAAATGTGGCCAGCAGGAGAGGGAGGTGCTGTCACTCCGCTCTCACTTGAAAGAGAGTACAACACACCTGCAGAGCAGGGCAGGCTGAGGGCGAAATCCTGTGTAAGGATCCGACTGGCGGCCCAGGGCCGCCCACCAGATCCCGTTCTCACTGCGGACTGCCATGCGGCAGGCCGGAGGTCTACTTGGGGAAGGGCATGTTCGTCCCCTTCCTCGGGTGTAAACTGGGGCTGGCCCTATCGGCCTTCTCGGATTTCCGCCAGCTAAATAGCGGAAGAGCTATTAAGGGGAGAGGCCATGAAATAGCTGAGCCGGCCAATGTCATCCCCGCCCCCTCCCGGGCTGGCTTGCCCAATGGCCCCCCTTGCCACCTGCATTGCCCATGCGGCCGCTGGCGGGAGCCTTACCTGCCTCCGGTGGCTGCATGCTTGTCCCGGTGGCAGAGGGAGGGAGGCTGGCCTTGCGCCGGCCTACCTTACTCCAAAGTAGGCGCAAATGTTTGCGACGGCTTCCGGCACCGGAGCGCTTGTTCCGGTGCCAGACGTTTAGTCACGATCTGGCTGTGAGTGGAGGTGGCCGTGACAGCAGTTGGGCAGGCAACTGTCAGTGCTTCTGTGGGCTTCCTATCACCTGCAGGCTTCATGTTGCCCCTCTCTGAATATTGGCACCTCCCTAACTGGTCTGGGAAGACATTTTATATACAGGGCGCTACCACAGGAAAGGTCCTCTTCCCCTGTCACCTTGTGAGGGATGTTGTAGTTCAAGTTCCACATGACATTTAGAATGTTCCAGCTGTTAAGAGGCAGTGACTTGCTGAGGCCACTGTGAGGCTGTGACTAAGCAGGGATTTGACTTCAGTTGGCTCTCAGGGTTGCATAATTTTTTTTTTCAAAGGATGACTTTTTTTCAGATGTTTATTCAGCTTCTGGAAAAAGAACACCTTTTGGCCGGATAGGTTATTTGCACTTCAAACAAAAAGAATGACGTGATATACGTTCTCCATTTGTACATGTTCTTTGTTTCTTGTTTTGTTCTCTGATGCATGTGCAATTGCCTTGCTTAAAGCTCAAGCTCTGGTTTGTTTTATTGATCTCAGTACTCTCTTCCTTATACAACAAAAGATTGTGTATACATGTGTGTGAACACCCCCTCTCGCCCACCCCCATTGTGATTTAGAATCTGGATTCATGATCCCTGGAGCTTTAGCCATTGCTGTCTTTTGTATTTGAACTCTGTGACGTTGTTTGAAGATAACAACGGAGAGAGTGAAATTACCGTATTGGTCTGAGTATAAGACTCACTTTTTTCTCCTAATTTAAGTTTTTAAACTTGGGGTGCGTCTTATAATCAGGCTGTTGCAATTTAAAGCCAGTGATTTAATTAAATTTTTTTAATAGCACCAAACTTTAAGGGTGCGTCTTATAATCAGGTGCGTCTTATACTCGGGACAATACGGTAATCCTATCAAGTTTGGCCTACCGTATTTGTGGACTGTGGAAACTTGACATGTTGCCATGTGAATTAATGCTTAAAAAGAGAAATACTGTTTTTATCCATGGTTTTTCCACCCACGGATTTGACTCATCACGGGTGGCAAAACTGTGGAAGAGGGAGTCCACATTACGTTTTTTTTCAGTGTTGTCGTGTCAGGGGCCTGCCAGCTGGTCACTGGTGTCGCTTCGGTAGGGGCGGGGCTGTAAGTAACGCTCCGTCGTAGTCTCTTTACCGAGCGAGCAGGAGGCAGCCCCGCCCCCTCACTGTCGGAGCTTTTCCTGTTCGGAGAAAGCAGCAGGCAAGAGACCCTGCCTTCTGCTTTCTCCGCAGGGGACTGGCTCCGATAGTGAGGGGGCGGGGCTGCCTCCTGCTCACTCGGTAAAGAGACTACGATGGAGCATTACTTACAGCCCCGCCCCTACCGAAGCGACACCACTGCAGCTGGTTCCCGCCACCTGTGCACGTTGAAACTGCTAAAAAAAGAAAAACCGTAACCGGGAATCTGTCAGGGGCCTGCCAGCCGCTTCCAAGCATGTTAAAACTGCTGAAAAAAGAAAAAATGCAACTGGGAGTCTCTGGCGCCATCTACAGGTTGCTTCCGGTAGCGTTTTTTTCTTTATTTCAGTCAGTTTAAACAAACTCAGGAGGAGGGAAGTGGCGAAGACGCTAGAAAAAAATGTAATTTGGCACAGTTCCCTACCCCCACCCTGGTTTTCCTGGATAGGATAGGAACCACCTACCCTCACAGGGTTGTTGTGAGGACAAAAAGTAGGGGAGGAAATATGTACACCACTCTGAGCTCCTTGGAGGAAGGGCGGTATAAAAATGTGATAAATAAATAAATAAATAAATAAATAAATAACACTGTTTTTGTATCCAATGGGGTTCCGGGAACAGAATCCCAGTGGATACGGAGGATCAGCTGTAAATAATTTCTGCTCTTCCTAACCAAAGTGAACTATAAGATCTTTAAGTAATCTAGACCTTATTTACCTGAACCGAAAACAAAATAAAACAATACCCAAAAACGTTTCTAGCTTAGTAAATGAAATTCTACCAAGAATAGAATAAGTTATGGACATTGGATACAAATGGAATTTCATTATTTGCTCTAACCACTTGGATTTAATTTGTGAAACAGAAACTCCATTCAGAAATGGATTTGAGAGGTGATGTACTTTGTGCTAATTGACAGACATAGGCATTTTGGAGGAACAAGATACTGGCAGGTAATTGGTAGGAGCACAGGGGTTGCAGTTGCAGAGGGCAAGGACAGTGATCAAATGCCATTTGGAACATATAGAAAATAGCCAGGCCCACATGCCTGTCTGCCTCTTGACCACCGTACCTGTGGCCTGTTCCTTGGTTGAGAAGACTAGAGGTAAAACACACCATGGTCTAGGGGAGGCTGAAGCAGCAGTTGAAGGAGTCTGAAACTTCATTTGAAATGTGGATGCTAACATTTATGTTAGTGAACTGGTGGTGTTCTGCTGATGAGACCCTAAATGCCTTCTGGGGTTTAAAGGGCAGTGCTGAAAGGGCTTGCTAATCCACTTTACACAAGGTGACTTTGGATATTATAAGCAAGTAACGTTACTGACTGCGCAATCCTATCTAACTTACACCACCGGTGTAACCAGTGGTGCAGCGAGAACGGGAGGCCCCAGAATGGAAAGGGGATTCAAATCCCCTCCAAAGGGGGATTCAAAGGGGATTTAAATCTCGCCTCCCCTCCAAAGCCTCCCGCCCTGCCTTCCCCCGCTGGTTACACCTGTGGTGTAAGTTGGATAGGATTGCACTGTATATGAAATAAGTCCTGTGTCTCCTCTTCAGCGGGCAGGGTGTATCAGTGGTGTCGCTCTGGTAGGGACGGGGGCTGTAAGTAACGCTCCGTCGTAGTCTCTTTACCAAGCGAGTAGGAGGCAGCCCCGCCCCCTCACTGTCGGAGCCATTCCCCTGCGGAGAAAGCAGCAGGCAGGGTCTCTTGCCTGCTGCTTTCTCCGCAAGGGAAAGGCTCTGACAGTGAGGGGGCGGGGCCGCCTCCTGCTCGCTCGGTAAAGGGACTACGACGGAGCGAAACTTACAGCCCCGCCCCTACCGGAGCGACGCCACTGGGGTGTATTTCCTGCTTGTCTGCTGCCTGTGCATCTCTCTATAGGGCAGTGGTTCCTAACCTTTTTTGCACTGGGACCCCCTTTTGTAGAATGACAATCTGTCAGGACCCCTAAGACCTAGGACTGGAAGTGATGTCATTAAGCAGGAAGTAGTGTCATTAGTTTTTTTTTTTTAGAATAAATTACACTGTTTAATAAATCACACTTTTAAAATAAATCACATTTTTAAAGTTGTACTCATAAGCAGCCCCATTTGGGGTGTGTGGGAGTGACCTAATATGAACAGAGATGCTAAAAGGCAAGAAGTAACATAAGCATCAGACACTTCTTTCTCTGCAGTGGGGGGGGGGGGGGAGAGTGAGCCTCCATCTTGGGTGTGGCAATCCAACCAACATCCTGTGACCTCCAGAAACCGCTTTGCCACCCGCTTGGGGGCCCTGACCCCCAGGTTGGGAACCACTGCTATAGGGAGATGTGTGACTTTCCTCTTTGGAGGCATGAAAGCAGGCACATGCACGTCAGCATGCATGTTTGATGTTATTTTCGGATTGAGGCCAGTTAAGGGTCTTGCTTAACTTTTGACCCATCTTACCCTTCCATGTGACCCCAACACCTGCTTAACATGTGACCCATCAAGCTGAACAGAGCCTACCACCTGAATTGACAGCTTGTCAAGTGCTAGGCAGCAAAACCAGGAGGTTATTAAACCTCCGGCGGTGGGGTTGGATGATGGTGACTATATCTTGCTGGTGGGCTGCGGGTCACAGCTTGGGGTAGTGTTGGAGGTCAGCCAGGTTGGGCTTTGGCCAAAGGCCCACACTCATCAGAGGACCCATCCAGCTGGGCCAACCCCTGAACCCTCAGGGCAGGTGAGGGATACCATGGGGGCCCCAGTGCAGGATTTTGCCCCCGGGCCCCCAACAACCTGGTGCTTCCACAACCTTTTCTGATCTCCCAGCATGTTCACTGATCTGGATTATAAGGTATGCATGACATTTATGATACCCCAGTTAAAAATCTTTTCTGAAATTGCCTCAGCATTATCTGAAGAGACACATCAGGAAGAGATGATGTTACTCAATAGTTAAAAGCCATTGGGGACATTGTTGAGCTGTGTGCGTGTGTAACCTGTCTTTTCAGAATCCACAGTTGTGTTTTTTTAAAAAAAAATACTTCAGTCTTTAGCAAACCAAGATACACCATCACTCCCATACAAAACTTGTTTATTCACTAGTCTGAGAGTTCAGTGACCACCTAAAGCGACCCTTTCAACTTCCTTCGTGACTTCTCTGCATTTCTCAGCTTGTCTTTGATTGTACTGGATTAAGGATTAGCAACTGAAATTGTATATTTATTTAACTGAAGATGTTCCTTGCTAGTTAATAATCAGCAGGTCAGTCTATTCCTCCTCGGCTCACTGTTGAAACTCCTTTATAGGTAGGGGGATTATAGCCCCATCCTAATAATCTTGCCATTTATTCTTGTTGGGAATGATAGCAGTGTTGCAACATTTCCATGGTGATTTATGTTCCAGTGTCTTATGACCTGAGCAAGAGACACCCTGTGTGACATGACATTAGTATAAAATAAATAACAGAAATGTGAACCCAGCCTCCTCCCCCCCACACACACCAATACTTGGGCTATTTCCTAAGAGGCGTTTCTAGCATCTGTGTCAAACCTTCACGTATTTGGTCACCTGAGGCAAGTGTCCCTGATCTTTGACTTACCCATAGCAGACATAAATTATCTCTCCTGACTTCTCTGCAAATTGCAGAGTGGGAGGTTTCTGAGCTTTGGAGTAGTGTGATAGGGTAGCTGAGTCAGTCTCCACCACCCACTAGGTCCAGCACCAGAGAATTACAGTGTTAAATGAAGGTCTGGAATGGGAGTCTTTCTGGCCATTATATCTCTGCCTTTTGTGGGAGGATGGAGATTGAAATGTATTCCAATGAGCATGATTATTTCATCTGCTAATTATTTAGTTGTAAGTGAACAGGGTCACTTCATAGTCTTGTTTCAAAGTTTTAGGGGTGTGTGTGTGTGAGAGAGAGAGAGGGGGGGGGAGAGGGGAAGCCAGGAAGGAAATGGCCAGCACTTTGCTGAGTTTTGCTAACACCTGTCTATTGGTCAGGACCATCCACCACATGGTCAAGGGGAAGTTTGAGGGGCTGACCTCGGGTTGCCTGCCTTAGCCAATCAGAACAGTATAATCTGGAGCCAGCAGAAGGCCATATAAGGAGATGACTAATTTGAATTTGCATACATTTTGATTTCTGTTTCTTGAACAATCATTGCCTATACATTGCTGACCACCACCCCTCCAACTGGAAGTGAACCAAGGGATTGCAACGAAGGAAGGGCTTGCCAGGTAGCAATTATTGTCTAGATCAGTGAATTTTTTTTCAACTAGTGTGGTATGAATGGTCCGCAGGTGTGCTGCAGGATTTTGGAGGATGGTCATTTATTAGTAGGGCCATTGGGGGATGTGAGCCCCCCCCCCACCAGCAGTATGGTGTGCCTTGTCAATTATAGCGCCTTGTCAGTGTGCCATGAGATGAAAAAGGTTGAAAATCACTGGTCTAGATAGACCTAGGGTTCTCTAAGTGGTGGATCATGACCCACCACTTGGAGAAGGAGCAGGTTGCTATCCCCTTAAGGGGAGTGGCAACCTGTGATGGCAGCGGCAGCTATCCGGGGATCACGCCTCTGCTGGGGACAAAAGGGGTATTTTTAGACTTTCCGGGGGTCGGGCCATCGAGGGTGTGGGGGCAGCAGCTCTCCCAGTACCTGGCAGCATCTCCCTCTCTCATCCCTCTTGGCCTGGTCCTTCTCTCCTGTAGCGTTTCTTGACTTCTGAAGTCTCCTTCTGTCTCTCCCTCCCAGGGCCTTAGCAGAAGTGGCACTGCTGAAAGGGTGGTGCTGGGAGAGCCCAATTATCACATGAGCTGGATAAAAAGCTTTGGGGACCTTATCCAGCCCACAGGCCTTATGCTTGACACCCCTGGTCTCATGTGTGATTGATTATGGATAATGTTGCCCTTAAAATTGAGCGAAAACTGTTATGACCGGCAACAATGTAACACGAACAAACCATCTCAGCAGGATTCAGGTCATAAAAACAAACTGGGCTAAAATGTAATTAAAACTTTAAAATGACTTGACAATTCTTCTTTAAAATGCAACACTGTGCAGTTAAAATTTTCCGTGGTGCAGTTTTTTAAACTTACACAGAAAATTGCCCAATGGCTGAGAAGTCCTAAGGATCCTAGGCCACCATTGTCTACCCCAGGGGGTTATCGGGTTCCTTGTACATGTGGACAGGTTTACATAGGAACCATGAAGCGTTTTATCTCCACTAGATTGGGGGAACATCAACGCTCTTGTAGGCTGGGGCATGTTGAACAATCCGCCCTGGCAGAATATAAGTACAAAACTGGACATTGCATTGATTTTAAAGCCACAGATAGTTTGAGTCATGAGTCCAATTATAAAACTAGGCTGAGTTTGGAAGTGATTGAGATTTTTAAACATGGAAAATGGGTTCTTAATAGGAAGCAGGAGCTGTCAGCTATAAATAGAATCTGGACTCCTGTATTAAGTAAGGCTGCAAGAATTAAAATGACCACTAGAGGCAGCAATTCGGGTTCATGTTGAGTCAGGTTACTGACAGTCAAATGCTTGAATTTCTGGTATCAATTAACCTTCACTGCAAAATGCGCGCCTAAAATCCTTTTAAATTTAGGTACTCTACTTGTGTGTCCTCAACATCGTTTGCCTGCCACTTAGGCTTTTGCATCTGACGATGTTCATAGCACATGAACGAAACATAATGCAGAGTTTTAAATTGTTTTTATTGTAATTGAAATAGATTTGTAGAGTATTTTTAACTGCACAGTGTTGCATTTTAAAGAAGACTTGTCAAGTCATTTTAAAGTTTTAATTACATTTTAGCCCAGTTTGTTTTTTATGACCTGGATCCCGTTGAGATGGTTCGTTCGTGTTACAATGTTGCCCTTCTTGTAATAAAAACTGTTGGGTTTTGGATAAAAATATATAGCCACCCACTACATAAAGCCCTCTGTTGCCATGTCAGTGGGTTGTGTATTAATACTCAGGGCAGATCAGTAAAATGGGGGAGAGCCAGGGGCTTGTCAGAGGTGGGAGGGGGTGGGATCCGGTGCAGGTGACTATCCCCTCAGTTACTATCCCCTCAGAGCTATTTGGCACTCCCCCTTTGTCTCCTTAGACTTGTGCCAGCTAAAGGTCCGAGGAGACCCATTGGCGGTCGTGGGGCTTACTGAGGGGTAAGGGAAAATAATTTCCCTTTCCCCTCCCAAGCCCCTCCTGAGTGTGTGTGTGTGTGTGTGTGTGCGCACACACACACTCGTGTGCGTGCACGCGCGGCAGCCCATTTTGGAGCAGCTGCATGCTATGTCGGAGAAAAGCATTGGATTGGGCTGTTTGTCAATCAACCCATTGGTCAACTAAAACTCAGATGATTATTCTATCAATTAAATTTGCAAAGGGTAAAACAATAGTTCTGAAGCAAGAAGCATACATCCTTTTTCCCCCCCAGAGGATGCAAGCTTCCCCTGGGGAGAAGTATTCCCTTCTGTGTGAGAGTGAAGGGATAATGCCTCTTTTTTAAAAGTGGTGCTTTTTTGCTGCCTGCACTTGTGTTGTTGGTTTTTAATTGATTTGGGGGCCCTTTAAGGTCTTGTAATCACCTAATGTGTGACTGGTTAGTAGGTCCAGGGTTGCAGCTTACCTTAGGTAAAGGCTCTGCTCAGCAGCTGGTTTTGCAGGCAAGCTGTTCCTTCCGAGGAAGGATACACTGAATGTGGTGGGCTGGAAAACCCCTCCTCTTACTCACTGCCACAGTAGTAGCCACTGCCGCCACCTCCTGTTATCCTATGTACCATTCTCCTTCTCCCTTGTGTTGCTGCTTCTGCTATCGGAAAGGCAGGCCCTCAAGATGCATGAGGCCATGGTCTATTTATTTATTTATTTAAAGAATTTATACCCCACCTTTCTCCCAACAAGGGCAATCAAGGCGGCTTCCAGTAAAAACGTTAAAATACATATATACATTTAAAATCAAGAATTAAAACAATTAAAACAAACAGCCCCATTGGGTCACCTATATTTACATTGTTAAAAGCCATTTATTAAAAAGCCAGCCCACCATGTCAGACATCGAATGCTAATCTAAATAAAAATGTCTAACAGCCCCGCCGAAAGGTCTCTAAGGAGGGAGCCGTTCTTAATTCAAGGGGGAGGGAATTCCATAATTGGGGCGCCACTGCCGAGAAGGCCCTATTCCGCGCCGCCATCCCCCTCACCTCCGTCAATGACGGCATGGTTAACAGGGCCCCCTCTGATGACCTCAGAGTACGGGTTGGATTATAAGGAAGAAGGCGGTCCCTCAAATAACCTGGACCCAAGCCGTTAAGGGCTTTAAAAGTCAAAACTAGCACTTTGAATTTTGCCCGGAAACGAACTGGCATTCAGTGTAGCCGCCGAAGCAATGGTCTGTCTGAGTCAAACCGACAGGCCCCGGCAACCACCCAGGCCGCCTCATTCTGCACTAGTTGAACTTTCCGAACAGTCTTCAAAGGCAGCCCCACGTAGAGCGCATTGCAGTAATCTAGATGTCACTAGGGCATGGGTCACTGTGGCCAGGTCTGCACGATTCAAGTATGGTCGCAGCTGGCGCACCAGCCAAAGCTGGGCAAAAGCCCCCCTGGCCACAGCTGCCACCTCTGAATCCAGGAGCAGCTGCGCATCCAGGAGAACCCCCAAGCTGCGGACCTGCTCCTTCAGAGGGAGTACAACCCCATTCAGATTAGGACGATGATCCAATACCTGAGTCGTAGACTTCTGGACCAGAAGAACCTCTGTCTTATCAGGATTTAATTTCAGCTTGTTTGCCCCCATTCAGCTCTCCAGTAGCGTCACTAGGACGCACGTCACCCTGGGGCAGGGGGCGCGCATCACCCTAGTGATGCTCTGACATCGCGGCGCGGGGGGGCGACCCGGCTCCCCCCCCCCGCGTCGCCCTCCGGACGCTCGGAGGCCGGCCTGGGTGCCAGCCTCGGAGCGTCCGACCCCGTCGGCGCTCCAGGGCCTTCTGAAAGGCCCTCAAAACGGTCTCTGCACATGCGCGAAAATTCAAAAAAGACCCAGATGAACGCGCTGCATGGGTCTTCTTTCAGAAGGCCCTGGAGCACCGACGGGGTCGGACACTCCGAGGCTGGCTCCCGGGCCGGCCTCGGAGCGTCCGAAGGGTGGCGCGCGTCACAGAGGTGATGCGCGCTGGTGTGCGCGCGTCACCCCCTGGCGGCCCGCCCCCCCACCACGCTCCAGCGACGCCTCTGCAGCTCCCAACTGCCTCCAGACAACGATTCAGGACATCGACCGCCCCCTTGGAGTCGGGTGGAAAGGAGAGAAAGAGCTGGGTGTCATCAGCATACTGATGACTCCCTACCCCAAACCCCCGGATGACCTCTCCCAGCGGATTCATATAGATATTAAACAGCATGGGGGATAGAGTTGACCCTTGTGGCACCCCACACCTCAAGGGCAAGGGTGCCGAACAAGCATCCCCCAGCACCACCTTCTGGGATCTATCAGCCAGGAAGGAGCGGAACCACCTCAAAACGGTGCCTCCAAGCCCATGTTTCTGTATCTCCTGTCTCCTTCCCCACCCCTATCAGAAGTATATGTCTGAAACGGAGGAACAAGTGAGAGGTGCCTACAAGGCTCTTTCCTCATCCAGCTTGCCTCCTTCCATACCTATGATATGGGAGTGGTGTCACCTGCCTTTCTCCACTCCTCACTGTTTACTTCCCATTCCACTTTGTTTGCCAGAATTGTATGCACGTTCCCATCTCTCTTTCTGCCTCCTTTCCTTGCTACCAGAAATGTGCATTTCTTGGCAAGTGAAGTAACATGAGGAGAAAATGGGGGAGGCAGCAGATAAAGGAGAGAGGCACTACTCAACATACATTTATTATTTTTGTTGTTATTTTTTCCCCCCAGATAATTTCTTCTTGAGTTTTGGTGCACTGCTAATCAGGAGAAATTTCTATACAGAGATACATTTAATTCCTTTAATTTATTAATTTCACCAAAGGCTACACACATTCATTCATCAAGCCTGGATTTGACAATGAACTTGACTGAGGAGTTTGAAAAGAGTCTCTGTGTGAAGTGAATTCTTGGCCTGCAGAGGGCTTTCCTTAGTTTTTCCTTTCCCTTTCCCCTGCTGTCTCAGGGTTCCGTTTTTGTTTTATTTATCCAAGTATTTACTCATGCCCCTCAATGAAGTAGGTCACTCCGTTCCCCCCCCCCTTTTGTTGTATTGACTCACTGACCTACCAATTTTGTATCTTCAGCTGCACATTCTTTCTCCAAGGTCATTGATACACAACTGGAAACATCTGTCATAATACTGGTCTTAGCTGGAATCAGCTAGCCCATTTCATCCACCTCCAACAGCTCAGACTCACAGTGTCTCCCAGTCTTTGATATTAAGGCCTGTTCTTTCTTCTTTCAAGTGACATCTTCTGATAACATTCTTATTGTCCTTGCAGATTAGGCTGGTGCTGATGGCTGTGTACAAATAACAAACTGATCTGCTGAGAACTGGACAAAACTAACTTAATTTCCAGGACTGGAAGCTAACACCTTTTGAAATTCAACTCTGCTTTTGTAGCCATTGTTTTAGTGATACTTTGTTGTAGCATGTGTTTCAGCTATAAAAGTGGTTACTTCGCTGCTGTCAAAGGAAAAGGCAGTCAAGTCCAGTCACATCCACTAAGTGTACCGCTTCTTAGTGGTACAACTGTTTTGGTTGGATAGCAGGCTGTGAAGTTGTGCAGAAGAACCCATCTGTGGCAAAAGCTGATTTGCAAGGTGCTGCCTTGGCCAATACCTGTCTGTGCTGGTCCACATGGTTGATAAGGACTGATGAAAGATGTGCATGGAGAGACTGTACAATCCTCTTAGCTGAAGGGAACACAGACGTTTTCTTGGAAGAAGCAAAACCTTGTATCACTCACTAATGGCAGCCCGATAACCTGCTCTCAAGGCTCCCATTAGCTCACTGAGCAGTACCATTACCTATTTGTAAATGTGGCTAATTGGCATAAATACAGACTTTTCCTGTGTTATAGGTTTATTTAAAGAAATGTAGTCATGACTGAAATTAATGGGACTAGCGGCCCAATCCCATTGAGATGCCAGGCTGATATCGCATGGATGCCAGTGCAACTGCTGTCATATCCTAAGCCCGACTTGGCAACACCACACCAATGGCACACCAATGGTGGCACAACAAGTGCCAAGTGCCAAGCCTTTTCTGGCAAAGCAACGCTGGCACAGCCCATCCCAGTAGTAGGTCCATGGAAACACCAACACAGCCTGTTATCCATGGAGCAGCATCCTGATGGCAGTGTGTCATCACTGTGACATTGGCATGTCATCGCCGTGAAGTTGGCGCATCATCTGTTTGACATCCATGTGTCATCGGTGTGATGTCTGAGGAGCCAATCACTGCATCCAGTCAGCCCCAACACTGGCAGCCAGAGAAAGCTGAGCAGAGGGTGGGGACAGGTGCAGGGCCAATGAGTGGCCAGTCACTAGGAAAAAGCAACACAACAACAGGCAGTACTTCAACCATGGAGAGATGCCCCAAGGACAGCACACACACAACACAACACAACACAACACAAGGAGGTTGTGTATTTGACTGGTCTCATTCATAGTTAATGGGAGATGTGAGTATCCATGTAAACTGAATTGGCTAATTGTACACTAACCCTTGTAAATTCTTGTAAAACCCCAAGTTCTTATGTGTATTTTCCATACTAGTAACTCCTATATGACCTGTGCTTTGCATGTCCTATCTTGATCATGCTGTAGAACTAGACAAAACCACCTTTCTAATAATCTTCAGCTTCTAATAGTATAGAGGGGAGTTCAGGCATGACTATGTATACAGTTTGAATTTCTGTAACTGATGTGTGATGGCAATTAGGAAGACCAGATGCTGTTCTTATTTCTGTGTGTTTTTTCCTATTAAATTCATTTTGCTTTATATTTGACTGTAAAAAGACATGTGAAAGAGACATCTGTTCATTTGAACATTGCCATCCCAATGTTTGTCCAAGTAGCACTCCCCCCCCCCAGCTCTGATTACTTTTTTGTCTTCTGTTACAGGCAAACCAAGTATCACTCAAAATTGCCTGACCGCAAGCAAAAATCAAAGGTGATACAAGACAAGTAGGTATCCAGACAAGAATCAAATATCATTTGTTGATGTTGAAGTGAAACTGTGTAAATTAGAAAGGTGGACATTAGGACTTAAATAATATCAGGAACATCTTTTCCAAATGTGACAGTTTGCGGGAATGACATTGATGCAGAGGCTGCCACAAAACTTAGGAAAAGCAATCTTTAAATCTGAACTTTAGTTTTATATTGATAAATAACGCTTGAAAAATTGAAAACTGCAATGATGAAGATGCCTGTAAAACTATTGTCTTCTGATACCTTCACATATTCATATGTGACCAGCTTTCTCTAGGGCTGGACCTTGTTGTCCAAGGAATCTATCTGGGTACTTTGTCCTGATTTTATTTATTAAAATAGGTATAGGCCAGCTTTCTACCCCACTTAAGGGGTCATCAAGGCAACTTACAATTTCACTAAAACAACAATTGTAACTATTAATAAACAGTAATAAAACAAGTGCAACAGATTAAAATACAACTTAAGAAAAGACCAAAGGGAACAGAAAGGCTGACCTTTGCCATCCAAACATGACTGAAGTAGGCTGGTTGCCATATGTAACCAAACTGAAATCTTTTGGGGGATTTGGGGTTGAGTCTCCTGTGGATATGGAGGTGGAATTCCTGGGAGATTTAGAAATTCCAGCAATTCTTCCTCCATGTTGGCCGAGACTGTGCAACGGTTGCAACCACTAGCATAAACTGATGCAGCTCAGGCCAACAACCATTTTACATAGCTTGTGTCCTCCCGGCCTCTATTGCCTCTGGGATTTCCCATCTCTATTTCAGATTTCTGAACCTTTATTGGCATATAAAATTTACACATAAGACAGCTAACACAGTCACAGACATATCAACCAACATAAAATTGCACACAAAATTTAGTGATGACTAAATTTATTCATCAAACTGCACTCTGGATTGCAGAACAGTTTTGTATACACAAGGTGAGATACTTGGTCACTTGTTTTGTACAAAGCTCATCATCGCCCATTAACAGATACTGAATAGTCAGGATATTGAATAGCTGGTGTCCTCCTGGCCTCTATTGCCTCTGGAATTTCCCATCTCTATTTCTAATTTCCTTTCTGCAGAACTGTGGGGATGCTCCATGTAGCATGAAATGCTGGTGTCTCTTCTGAAGGAAGCAGGACAGCAGGAATGTTATCATCATCATGAGGATGTTTGGCAGCGAGCTTCCAACCTCCACAAGCTGTCTCCTAGTGATGTGCTCCTGATACCATGGAGATCCTGCTTCTTAAATCACTGCTGTTGATGCTGATCAGCTGCTTCAGTGGACTCTTCTACTATTGCCATTCAGGCCTGACTTTGAGTGACAAAAAATTAAGCTACAAAAAGCCAAATTTCATAATAATTTTAGCAGATGATATTGGATGGGGAGACCTTGGAGCCAACTGGGGCATGAGAAAAGACACTCCTAACTTAGATCAGATGGCAGCAGAAGGAATGAGGTAAGTTTCAAACTGACGCCTGGTGTCTGTTTTTCCAATTCCTATTAATTTGCAGTGCAAGTAGAATTGAAAAAGGATATAACACCCCATAGCCCAACTGCACTAGTCAAAGGTACGCTATGTCCAAAGCTCCAGACAGATTAGAAGGACAAAACAATACAACCTGTGAGCATCCAGTGATGGATGGGGATCATGCAGTTCCCAAGGTACTTCTGCAGGACTCTTCTAAGAATCTTGAGAGTGCTGTCATTCTTTTTTTTATTTTAGAGGAAAAAAACCCTTTTCTAGCTGATTGTAGAGAGATGCTTAAGGAGGTGATAGTGACCTATTCTAAAGGCTCAGCTGGCGAGGGAGACTGAAGCAAACAACAAAACCGCACAACTATAACTTACTACTAGTACATTTCACTCACTTTCTGCGAGGTCACCCAGTTTCTAACGTTTTCAGCTTTCGTCTGTATTGAAATACATCCCCCTAGTCGTGGTGCGTGCCACCAGAAGTAAGTGGCGATGATGTCATCGCCACTTACTTCCGGGTTTTCGGCTGCGACGAAACCCTGAAAACAATGGTAAGGGGGTCAGGGTCGGCGGGAAGGCTTTTCCCATCATGGGAAACCCATGTGCTTGAGCTTACTGTCATTTTCAGGGCTGCGGCGTGGCCGCAACGGTGGCCACCATCTTGCTGCCCGAGCGCTGGCGTACCACCAAACAGTGGTCTGCGTCAGGGCCTCTGAGAGGAATTTTATCAGGGGGTACAAAGTTTCTTTTGGGCCCCTCTCAAAGGGGGAGGGGGCAAAACAGAGTGGGGGGAGGGCAGCACTAGCCGGAAAAGTCTCCGGAGCCCAGGTCTACCAGGCTTTCCAATGTGGCGCCCAGGTCTACCTGCCCGGTAGACCTGGCCCAGCCACTGTCTTTCACTCTCCATGAGGCCAGCTGAGATCCCAGGAAATTTCTGGGCCCCTCTTTTGGCTCCTTGGCCCACCTTTTTGACCCTGGGCCTGGGTCCAATTTACCCCCTTTACCCCCCTCTCATGGGCCCTGGTCTGCATACCACTAGTGGTATGCATACCACAGGTTGGGAAACTCTGATCTAGATAAGTGTTTTTCAGCCTTTTTGGGGTTGAGGAACTCTGTAGCATGTTGCAATATCTTGAGAAGCTGAGCTCCACAGTCAAACCATGCCCCATAGTCACACTTCCATAGTCAAATAGTGCCTCCCCCCCCCCATAACCTAGTCAAGGAGAATGTCAGAATGCAAGATTTAACTAGCAGCCCTGATTAGGGGGAGGCTGAACTTCTTGACAATTAAATCCCTTCCTCTTTGGGATTGTGATGACTGACACGTAACTTAAAATACTACAGTGCATACAGGGGGGCATATTATTTTAAACACAATGCATGCCCTGAAATGTTTCAAATGTGGTTCAGTTTTTCCCATTGCTGCTTTTATTCTGGTTCTGTATCTTCTCTCCTCCCCATTGTAGTACAGGTGCTTTTTCATAGAGAAGCTCCCTGCTTTCTCCCCTCACCCCCTGAGTTTGGTTTGGAAATGTCCACATCTATCTGAAATCCGGGCAAGCTGCTGCAATCCTGTGTAGACAATTCTGAGCTAGATGGACCAATGGTCTGACTCAGTAGAAGACAGAGAAGATGTATAATCTTTAGAAAGTATATAACCCTTTCAGGAACAATGGTACCACCACCATTTTGTTTTGAGGCTCAGGCCTTCACAGTTTGGGCAGTAGCCAGGCACAAAGGTCCTAGAATGAATGCGGTAAATCCCAGCTAAGGCTTTGGAGGGATTGCTTTGACCAAGCTTTGGTGCATCCCCCTAGTCTCCCACCCACCTACCTGCTCTCCCTTGCTGCAACACTCACCTCTCTCTCTCTCTCTCTCTGTTTTTCAAAATTGATTGCATGCTGTTGCCATGTCATGTTCTGCCCTGGCTTGTCTTCTAGTCAGCCTGAAAGGAGAGAAGGAGCAGAATGCAGGGTGATTGGATGCTAACACGTGGAAAGGGGAACAGTAGTGGAGCTACGACCGCCCCCCCCCCCCCGTGCCGGAAGTGACATCACCGCTGCTGCCGGTTTTCCATAATACAGAGACGCAGGGCGGGCTGGCCAAACCTGTCGCTGCCGCCTGTCCGCTCACGCCGCCGAATCGGCCACTTTGACACACACACCCCACCCGCCTGTCGCCCGGGGCCCAACAACCCCCCCGCAATACAATACTGAGGGGGGACTATGTCCTCTCACTTGCCCACCCTTTCACCTGCTGGGCTCTTGAAGGTGGGTCCCATCTTGCATGTTGGAGTTTGAGATGGTTTCCAGCTCTTGACAAGGCGAAGACCCCCTGAATATCATGGCCTCATGGTATGTACAGGCACTCCTTAGTAACTGGTGAAGCTCAAGCATTAAGTCCTTTATACTTACAGATGAAATGTTGTTGTGCAGAAGTGGGTAGAAGGGAGATTTGGATCCCCTGGTAGATCTTTAAGTGATTTGTAGTAGACTGGTAAGGGTTTCTGAATCCCAGTTGTTTAACAATGCCAGAACTAAAAATGTCCCCGCCCCCCACTCCTGCATTTGGGTGCTGAAATGAGGCAAGCTTATAGGAAAATAAGATATTTTGGAAATGACTATGAGCTCAGTTGTGTCCTGAAAATCTTAAGTGCATAGCAGCCCTTCCCACCCCCAAGCCAGTATTTTGCTCTTACCTCCAGTCAGTGGCGTCGCTGGAGGTGGGGAGGAACGCTAAGTTCCACACCGCGCTGACCTCCATTACTCACCGGCACGAGGTGGCCCCGCCCCCTCATCTTTGGAGCCATTCAGTGGGGCGAAGACAACGCGCTGGGAGTCTCCTGCGCATTGCCTTCGCCGCACTGAATGGCTCCGAAGGCAAGGGGGTGGGACTGCCTTGTGCCGGTGAGTAACGGAGGTCTGTGCGGTGCAGAACTTAGTGTTTCGCCCCACCTCCAGCGACGCCAGTGCTTCCAGTTGCTGGATCTGGGGTTCTAGTAAGTAAGCAAAGTAGATCCCACAAACCTGAAATTTGCTCAGATACTATCCCACCTCCAAGGAAGTAAATAACATAAAAATTCTGAGTAATTAATTGGTAGCAGCTTGTTGGTTGTCTTTTGTATCCACTTTCTTTTGCTTTCGATTGCAACTAAATGTTCTACTTCATGCTGATTTGCACAGTAAAGTGCTTCAGGCGTTATATTTTATGGGGATAAGAGAGACCATAAAAGTTGTGTTTATGATAAATGAGCTTTGCTGTATTCTTGTGGATGTTGTTTTTAAATTACAGCTGTGTGCTGGTTCAGATTTTAAACAGAATCTTAGAGGAAGCCTTATCTTTAGAAATTTGGATTGTTCCAGTTTATTACAACCAAGGAATTGACGATACCAAGTGAATGTATACAGAAATGTAGTGTTGTTCATAATTTTTATTTATGTATTTTTAAATGCAGTATTTGTGTTCTCCCATCTTATGCCCAAGTACCTTGAGGCAGCTCACAATCAAGTAGCAAAAATATTAGCAAGCATAGCATAATACCACAACAATTGAAAATAATGCAAGTAGAAATATAAACAGCTGTAAAAGCAGCAGAGTCTAGCTTACACCAGAAAAGCTCCCAAACAAATTTCAGAGGCCCCAAATGTCGTCTGAAATAAACTGGTTTTTACCTGCTTCAGAAAGACTGGCAGTAAGAGAGCAGATCATATTTCTCCCAGGAGGAGAGTGCCAAAGCCTTGATACCACCATAGAAGAGGCCCTACTCAGAGTAAGCTCCAACCACGCCTCAAATAATGAAGGAATGCAGGGCAGGACCTCCAAAGCAGATCTTAAGTTCCGATCCTATTTGCAGGCTGCATCGACATTGCAGAGATGCCAGTGTCTGTCATATCCTAAGCCCATCCTGGCAACGTCACACCAATGGTGCACTGATGCCAGTGCAACAAGGACTAAGTGCCAAGCCTGTCTTGGCAAAGCAAGGCTGGTGAAGCCCTTCCCAGTAATGCCCTCAGTGTCAGTGGAAACACCACCATGACCTGCTACCCACAGAGCAGAGTCTTGATAGCAGTGTGTCATCATCAGCATGTCATCACTACAACATCATCCATGTGGCATCGCCATGAAGTTGGAGTGTCATCACTGTGGAATCGGTGAATCCTCCGTGTGTCATCAGTGTGATGTCCAAGGAGCCAATCACTGCAGCCTGTCACCCCAACAGTGGCAGCCAGAGAAGCTCAGCCAGGTTGAACTTAGCAGGGGGCAGTGGCAGGTGCAGGGTCAATGAGCGACCAGTGCTACCCACCTCCCCCCACCAGCCACTAGGAATGAACAACACAGTCGCAGGCACCACTTCAACCCCAAGGACACCCCACGCAAAGACACATACACGCAACATGACACAGCACCCTTCCACCCCACTGGAGTCACAGTGGCATCAGCAGCAAAGGGACAAAAGCAAAACTGCTAGGGAGCCCTGTATCCAGGGTTCAAGTCCCTTCATCACACCCTTACTGTATATTTCACCTAAGGAATACTTTTTGTGCAGAGCAGAGCTCAGGTAGAAAGGTAGCACCCTTGCAGCTGTGTAAAACAGCAGCTGTATAAAACAAACACACAAACCCATCCATGGCAAGAGTTTGTGTCACCGTGGGGGCATCTGCCAGCTGGAAGGAACATTTTTATCAGGGGAAAGACCAGAAGCGTCGTCTGATATGGGGCGGTGGTGTGGTGGGCCCCAGGGCGGAGGGCTCAGGGGGTGGGGCGGGGCTCCCCCGGTTTCGGTTTTTTTCTGGTTTTTTAAAGCTATTTTCGTGTTTTTTTAAGTCTTAACGGGTTTTTAAAGTCTTAATGTATGCTTTCGCCCACTTATCTTGTTACTGTAAGGCTCCAGCGACGATCTTCTTCCAGCTCCCGGGCGCTTCTTCTCCCTGCGCCCGGGGCGCGCGCGAGCTCCTTAAAGGCTCAGAAGGTCATTGGAACAGCTTCGTTGTTCTGTGAAGACTTGCGCATGCGCAGAACAACGAAGCTGTTCCAGCCGACCTTCTGCACCTTTAAGGAACTCGCGTCCCGGGCGCAGGGAGAAGAAGCGCCCGGGAGCTGGAAGAAGATCGTTGCTGGAGCCTTACAGTAACAAGATAAGTGGGCGAAAGCATACATTAAGACTTTAAAAACCCGTTAAGACTTAAAAAAACACGAAAATAGTTTTAAAAAATGGAAAAAACGGGAAAAAACGTTAAAAAATAAGGGGGTGCCGGACGGGGTGGGTGGGGCGGCGACCCCCCGCCCCCTTTCTGGTGACGCCTCTGGGAAGGACTGGGACATGGCCCACTCCCCCCCCCTTTGCTCACCAGTGTGGGGTGCATTGTATTTGCTTCCCTGGTTGGGGAGGTGAGGTAGAGGTTCCAGTTGGGTGTCTGTGTGTGGATTCCTCCTGGGGCAGAGTCCCTGCAATAAGAATTCTGAGAAAACAAGTGCTAACTAACTACCGTATTGTCCCAAGTATAAGACGCACCTGATTATAAGACGCACCCTTAAAGTTTGGTGCTATTAAAAAAAAATTAATTAAATCACTGGCATTAAATTGCAACAGCCTGATTATAAGACGCACCCCTAGTTTAAAAACTTAAATTAGGAGAAAAAAGTGAGTCTTATACTCAGACCAATACGGTATGTTGCCATACATGTTGTGAAGGACAAGAGTTTGTTTGTGCAAAGTGCTCCTTTTGTGTGCTGTGGCCTTTCACCTTGGTTCCCATCACCAAAGTTTCCCTTTGAGAGGCCAGAGAGGTATAGCCCATGCCATGCGTTTGATCATCTGAGATGTAGTCTCCCTGGCAGGGGCTTTAGTACTGGGATTTGTGTACTGTGATTGGCTGCCAGATATAGTCTTCATCCTATGTTCTGCTGTAAAAATGTGGGTGGGGCAGGGGGTGGGTGTAATTTTCTGCTGTTTTACCCTTCCCCATTGTTATGTATGGGGTTACTTCTACCTGTGCCATCTCTGTTGTTGATGTAGCATTTTTTTGTGTAGGGGGCATGTCAGTTGTCTGAATAAGGGTTAAGATATGGTGTACTAAACTCCTCCTTGTCCCTCCTACATCCCTCTCACATCACACTCCAATCTCCTGCTTGTTTATGGTGGAGTTATGCTGGTATCTGAGTGATGTCCAAGTTGTGTTGGCGTGGCACTTTCCAATGTTGTGCTGGTGTTTATGGTGTGTCTGTCAGTGGGTGGGCTTCTATGCTGGCGGGGCTGTCGTTGCACCAGCGTATATGGAGGTACACTGGTCTGTCTTGAAGTTAGGATTGGGCCTTTAATAAACAGATCGGTTAATGTGGGGAGAAGGTGATTCATTATGTGTTGTTGTAGGCCTAACCAAAAGCTTATAGTAAATGAGATGTTCAGAGTTGCAGATGAAAGGTGATGGTAGCTATGCGACACATTTTTATTCCATGTATAGTTCCCTCTCATCTTGAAAGAAAAACTCTTCACTGTTGCGATCTGTCAGTTTTTTTTCATCTCCAGATTGGCTGATTACTTGTTTCTTCAAAGCTGAGTATGAATGCAATTCAAAATCTAATTACCTGCCCCCTCATGATGCTTATCCCTAAGAAGAAGAACAAGCCTATGTTTTGGTCCTGCTGTAAAATCTCCAGGCCTCTAATACTGTCGAATGTTCAAAGTGCTCGTTGTAATTCATAACCGTTTAGCTGTTTTAATAACCACATCTCCATTCATAAGTCTCTGTGACATACTTGCTTCTTTTGGATGGTGCACATCCCAGAGTCTATGAGGAAAAAAGCATTACTCTTCAAAAGTAGATAAATCTCATTTTGAGGCAATCCAGTTAAGGCTTTTGTAAAGAGATTGGCGAACTACAACCTGGGTACAAATGTCAGCAATTAGGAAGTTGGATAACTTCCTCTTGTGAACAGAGCAGCCCACTGAGTGATCCTGTTTTCACTCGAGTGGGCATGTGAAGCTGCCTTGTGCTGAGTAAGACTGTAGCTTTGACCAGCAATGGTAGGCTTACCAGATTTTCCCGGTCTTAAACTGGGACCCCCCCCCCCCACTAAATGAATGAATGAATAAATAAATAAATAAATAAATAAATTGGGGGGCTTTTGCCCCTCGTAGGGTGCCCGAAAATTGTATTTATTTATTTATGTTTAGATTAAAATAATCTGTTGCTGCTGTGCTGCTCCTCCTTTTTCTTGTCGTCGTTGCCAGCCTGGCTGCCTGGGCTGTGCGAGCCTCGGTCTGCCCTCGTCGTCGCCAGCTTGCCCGGGCCGCGCGAGCCCCAGTGAGCCCCGGCCAGCCGAGGCTCACCGGCCTCGTCGTTGCCGCCGGCCTGCCCGGGCCACGCGAACCTCGGCCTGCCCGGGCCGCATGAGCCCCAGCCAGCCGAGGCTCACCGATCTCGTCATTGTTGCCAGCCTGCCCGCGAGCCCCGGCCTGCCGAGGCTCTCCGGCCTTGTCGTCGTTGCCTGCCTGCCCGGGCTGCGCGAGCCTCAGCCAGCCAGATCCCTGCCTCCGGCACCATTTTTAAAATGTAAAAGAAACTTACCCGGGTGCCTGAGTAGGCATGCCTAGGATTGTGCTCGAAGGTTTAGCAAGCTACACCTGCCCACATTCCTTCTCTTAAAGGTCTAGCACTCTATCCCGGTTGGAGAGCTGGTAATCTGTGTAAGGCCGGGTCGGGCCTGGCCTGGAGAGGGCTTTGGATATCTTGCCTCCGATATCCCCACCCTCTCCAGGCCCGGCCTATGGCCGCCCTCCCTCAGCACCTGGTCCACCCTCCCCCCCGCCCCGGCCAGTGTAGGTTTTACCTGCTCTGGTGGGTGCAGGGACGGGTACAGTGGCGTCCTATCATGGCACGGTGGTTCCGGGGGGTGCGGCAGCCGGGCTCGGGAGCCCGGCTGGCAACCCACCAGAAGCAGCACGCCCACTCGGCACGTCACCGGCTTCCGGAGGATCCGCTCCGAGGCCCGAACAAGCCCTCCTCAGAGCGACCGCCCAGTTCGGCGGTCAGGGCCTTCTGAAGGCCCAAAGCGTCGATGCAGCTTTTATTCGTTTTTTTGCGCATGCGCAGAACCTTTCTGAGGGCAAACGGGCTACCCCCTCGCTACATGGTTTTCGGCTGGGTTTCAAGACCCATTTGTTTCGTCTGGCATTTGAGGAGGGAGGAACTACCTAGGGGTCCTTTTAGTTTTTGTTGCTGCTTTATGTTATAGATGTCTATTTTTTAATCTGCTCTGTACTTTTTTTTAACTTTTTAAACTTTTAATTTTAATTATGAATTGTTTTTATTGACTTTAATGGCTTTATTGAATCGTTTTATCTTTGTATGTTTGTTTTTGTTGCAAACCGCTTTGAACATTATAAAAGCGGTATAGAAATCTTTTAAATAAATAAATACTCTGATAAGAGAAAAAGGGATTAGAATTGTGTATTTTATTGACGCTAAGAGAACTTGATTAGAATTACTTGTTTTTGTGTGTGTGGGTTTAAAAAGGGAGAACGCAACAAGTGGTAAATGACAGGGGAAACGTTTTATTTTTGCCTCTTCTAGGTTTGTGGATTTTCATTCGGCTGCCTCCACCTGCTCCCCATCTCGTGCCTCTTTGCTGACAGGGCGTCTTGGCCTTCGCAATGGAGTCACCCACAATTTTGCCGTTTCGTCAGTGGGTGGCCTCCCACTGAATGAGACGACTTTAGCAGACATTCTGAAGGAAGCTGGCTACCTCACTGCTGTGATAGGTAACTTATTCTGTCCCCCATGCTGTTTAACATGTACTTGGAGTCACTGGGGGACGTAATCCAGGCAGTCGTGGAGGTCTCCTATGGTTAAGGGAACATGTTTCTGTGGGGTATTTTTTATTTACACCTGCTTTGCATAGGATTTTTTTTTTTTTTTAGAAAAGCAGTGTGTAAATATGTTAATTGAAAATAAGATCTTATTATTCGTGAAGTTGCTACCTAAAGGCTCATCACGTTTGAGTGGCAGGAGTGGGGCGTTCCAGTGGTTTCCCCAGACTCACTCATTGCCCCTCCACACACTCGCTCACCATACCTGGGGAAACAGAACAAGCATTAAGCATTCTCTTCAGTCACTCTTACTACCGTAGTAAGTGTGTATTGTGTATGCTAAAGCTGTTTTATTGACAGTTTTATTTACTCTCTCCTAATTGATTCCTTGCAGGTAAATGGCACTTAGGACACAATGGTCCATATCACCCCAACTTTCGTGGTAAGGGTTCCATATTATTTTCCTTTGAGATACAAAGGGCAGGTGTAGACGTAGGCCAGGTTCTCACTGAGGTAGTAAACCTGTGTCTGGGCTGTACCACCTTGATGATAATTATATAACTGAGAGCTCACATGTCTGAATACACCTCCATCCAAACATTTACCGTATTGTCCCGAGTATAAGACGCACCTGATTATAAGACGCACCCTTAAAGTTTGGTGCTATTAAAAAAATTTAATTAAATCACTGGCATTAAATTGCAACAGCCTGATTATAAGACGCACCCCTAGTTAAAAAACTTAAATTAGGAGAAAAAAGTGAGTCTTATACTCAGACCAATACGGTATTTATTCATTTGATACATATTTACCTTGCCTCTTACAATCTTTACCTGGGGCAGCTTACAAGCAAAAACCTAAAAACAATAAAGCACACTCCATCTTTAAAAATAACAATTCAGCAGCAAAAAAAAACAACAACCCCACAAGGACAGCAGAAACCAAAGCATGACCCATCACCAATCATATCAAAATAAGCCAAATTCCTATTCAAAAAGCCAGGTCTTCACCAGGTGTCAGATGTGCAGAGTGAGGGGCTGAGCCATCAAAGAAGAGGCGCTGCTTCTAGCAGCACAATCTTTTGCATGTCTACATAGAAGTCAGCCTTGTTGTGTTAAATGGGGTTTGCTCCCAGGAAAGTGTGTATAAGATTGCAACTTTACAGCGCAATCCTGTGTAACCTTGCACCGGTGTAACAGCAGATGCACCGGTGTAAGTGCAATTAATAATAATAATATTGAACAGAATATACAAGAGGAGACATACAGAATAAGGAAGTCCTTAAAGGGAAGAACCAGCACCTTGAATTGAACCTGGAAACAAATAGGCAGCCGGTACAACTGGAAGAGTACAGTATGCCAATAGCTACTTACTCTAATTGACAGTCTGGCTACAGCGTTTTGCCTCAGTTGGAGTTTCTGGACCTGCTTGAGGGAAATGCCCCATAGAGTCAAGTCTAGAGGTAAGGTGTGAATGACCTTGGCCAGGTTTGACTTCTCCAAGAAAGGATGCAGGTGTGCAGCTGCCTGCGTGGGATGGTGGAAATAGCTCTTAGCCAGCAGCATCGCCACCACCTGAGCCTCCCGTAAAGTGCCAGTCCAGGAAGTGCCTCCAGGCTGTGGACCTGGCCTTTCAGGGAGGAGTGCAACCCTATCCAAGTCAGGTGAAACATCTTGTCCCCGATCAGGCAGCTCCCCAACCAGCATTACTTTTGTTCTACCTTGAGTAAGTTTCAGTTTATTTTCCCCCATCCAGTCCATTTATTTCCCCCGTCATGGCTGACGGACAGTGGCTTGGGGTTTTCTTTCTGCCATCTGCCTAGAGGTTCTTGAAAATGGGAGAGATGGATTTCCTCAGCATATGCATGACTCTTAAGGCTAAATCTCTAGATGACTTCCAAGCCTCTTTCATCTCTTGTGGAGTCCCTGTGGTCCAGTTGCCAAGGCTGGGGCTTAGATAGCTATCTGTCTAATAGCAGCACATCTTGTCATTTTATTGTTGCAGATTGAATTTATAAAGTCAACAGTATAATTATTATTTTTTAGACAGCCAAAGATGTTTTCCAAAAAGCACGTGGCTTTACGTATCTTAATAATGTGACTTTAATCCTAGGTTTTGATTATTACTTCGGGATACCCTATAGCAATGATATGGGCTGCACTGACACTCCAGGCTATAACCTCCCTCCCTGCCCAGCTTGCCCCCAGCACTCTGCAACAGCAAGGTATCTCTTCCCCCAGTGATGTGCATTGGCATCCTTGCAGGCTCAGCATTCTAGTCATCTGATGCTCAGTGTCTGTCATTCGCATCCTTCTTGGTTTCCATCGTAGGAGGCAATTTGGTCCCATGAATAGTGTGTTGGTTGATTTGCGAGACATCTGCCATGGGCTCATTGCTGCCTAGCTAGGGCTCTGCGTGTGGTCCAGGTATCACATGGAACTCTTCTGGAAGTAGATGTCTTCGCTTCAGGGTGTGACTTATTGAGTGCATCCTTTTTGCATGCATGGAGCCGCCCCCTTCACTGTAATAAAATCAGGAAGCCCTTTTGGCAGAGGAGCTCCATCAGAGGATCCTGGCAATTGTATTGCTTCTGACAAGTCACTGCATCCATCTCAGTGTTGTCAGAGTGACATCCGCTGACTTCCTTTTTTCTTTGCACCTTGGTTTTCTTTCTTTGCCTGGTCACAGCAACCCTTTATCTCATCTGCTGCTGTCTCTCCAACAATGGAAGGCAGATTCCCCTTGGAAGCTCACAATCGGCATGATGCTGGCGAGAGCCTTCCGCTGCTGTTTGTACTCCACTTTAGCTATTAGAAATATACTACTTTGGAATATTGAAGGTCCATTTAGCTCTCATGGTTAGTAGCAACCGATGGATCCTTTCCTCTTCCATGAGGAAAGATTAAAACCCTTTAAAAGGCATCTAAGACAATGGCATCACTACATGCTGTGATTATAAATTCTGTGTGAAGAAGTATTTTTGTCCTGAATATATTATCATGCAACTTTGTTGAATGTCCCTGACAGTCTAGTATTGTGTATGCATGTGTTTGCATGAAATAGAGATTGTCTCTGTATTCACTCTTTCCATACTGTTTCTAATTTTATAAACCTGTTTTGCTTAAATCTCTTAATTTTTTTATTTGTATTGTATAATTTTTTTAAAGTAAAAATGTTATTTAGCCTCCTAATGCACATTCATAACTTTAACAAAAAAATTTTCTGTCCAGCACCAGTAAGAAAGACTGTTATGATGATGTGGCACTTCCTCTTTTTGAAAACGTCACCATTATCCAGCAGCCTGTGAACCTGACCAGTCTGACTGCAAAGTACACAGAGAAAGCAATTCAGTTCATCCACTATGCAAGGTGAGAGTATCTTTGTAGTCACTGTATGTTGAGTTAAACCGCTGAACCATGAGCTGTCGATCGAAAGGTCGGCAGTTCGAATCTGTGACGGGGTGAGCTCTCGTTGCTTGGCCAGCTTCTGCCAACCTAGCAGTTCCAAAGCATGTTAATGCGAGTAGATAAATAGGTACCGCTTGTGGGAAGGTAAACAGCGCTCCGTGTTCCAGCCGCATGCTACGCGCTGCGGCAAGGAGAGTCATGCCAGCCACATGACCACGGAGGCGTCTTCAGATAACGCTGGCTCTTCGGCTTTGAAATGGGGATGAGCACCACACCCTAGAGTCGGACGCGACTGGACTTAATTGTCAGGGGTCACCTTTACCTTTATGTTGCAACAACCTGACTTCTCTATGAGGAAGGAAGTCGGTTTCCTATCAGTGTTTCCCGTGGCATCCAGCAAGTCCAGGCTTTGTGCTGGGACCAGTACCATTGGACACCTGGCTTCATAGACCTTGTGTTTTTCTAAGCCATCATAGAGCAGGCCAATTTTGAAAATGATGCTTGAAATCTATATACATTTTTCCTCTCTAATGAGAACTGCTACAGACCAGCGATTGTGGTATGGAAATTTGACTTGGGGGACTGTATTCAAATCCTGTCTTAGGGTGTGTATAGACGTGCCTTTAAACCAGGGGTGGGGAACCTCTGGCCCGCGGGCCGGATCCGACCCGCGGGACGATCCGGTCCGGCCCGCAATGGACCGGCCCGATGCGGCCCGTGACTGGAGGCTCCTCCACCGCCCACCGCTGCCTTCCCGCACCACTTCCTTTTAAAATCGCCCTTCCTGGACCAGCGCAGAGCGCGATGCTGGCCAAGAGGGCAATCGTGGCCTCAGCTGCGCTCTGCGCAGGTCCAGGAAGGCCGATTTTAAAAGGAGGAGGCGCCGAGGTGACGCGCCGAGGGAGCTGAGTGAGAGAGTGCGAGCAGTGGGTGGGTGGGTGGGCGGGCGAGTGAGCGGTGGGTGGGTGCTGTAAATTCGCCGGGGGGGTCAAATTTGCGGTGGGGGGGCCAAACATTTCGGCCGGCCTTACGCCCGGCCCGCGGCCAATTTTCCCCATGGGAAAATGGCCCCCCACCCCAAAAAGGTTCCCCACCCCTGCTTTAAACAGAGGTCTCTGCCCCCTTTTTTCTCCTGTGGAGTGAACTGGCTTTCCCCTGTCTTGTGTTCAAAAGACAAAAGTATCAGCAATTCAAATGCTGATCTTAGTTAACTGTCTTGCTCCTATTCCTGATGCTCAGGCCAGTTGTCCACTTTTTTTAAGTGCAGCATGAATGTTTAAAGGTCCATTTGTTGCTTAATTATTTTAAAAGAATATTAATAAAAAAACCACTTCAAAACTACTCCAGATATGGAAGGGTAGGAATGGGTTTGTGATGTTTCAAGTAACAGTCTATCAACCCTGTGCACTTTTGCTGCAAACTGGCAGAACCTGTTTCCCCTGAACTTTATCCTGTACAGGAAATTGTATATCTACATGATACATCACACTTCTGCAGCAGCTCGATGGCTTAAACAATGTATGTCTGCGTGCACCCCTTGTTGTAGGGTATGGTTTTGGTTTGTTATCACTAAAATCTGACTAGTAAAGACTTAATTCTTGGGTTGAAACAAGTGAAAAAAGATTGCTACTTGTTCTGGTTCTCAAGGATGCAGTGGGTTCTAACCCTTATCTTGGGCAACTGCATGGCAGCGGAGCCAGGAACAGCCCCGGTGCCAATAGGTCAGCACAGGGGACAGGGGGTGGCTGAAATGGGGCGGGGAGAGGGAGGAATGGGGCGGAGACTAAGGCAGAGAGGGTGCAGATCAAGTTCTGGAAAGGCGCAGTATCAATAGTAGCAGTGCTGCCAATAGCCTATTCCCTTTCCCAGCCTCAGTCAACCTTCCCAAGTCTGCTCAGAATTGCACCAGCAAAATCGCTGGCGCAGGTCTGAGTAGACCTATTCAGGCAGCAGAGGCTTAGCCCTGGGCAAGGGAACAAATGTTGGGCAAATGTTCCCTTACCCAGAGGAGACCTCCGAGACTGCCCCAACCACCCAGGATGCAGCATGCACTGCAGTGGCACGGCTGCATCGGTCGGGGGGGGGGGGTAGATAGGATTGGGCTGCTAAGCTCTTAGGAAAGAGGCTTCAACCTGTGTCTTGGGTTCATATATATGTTTTATGTACTTTGTAAGACGAACCAGTGACTTGGTGGCAGTGGCATTGATCCCTTGTATATCCATGCCTAGGCTTACCAGATCGCCGACTGGGACGAAGCAGCCTGCCCTTAAAGGGCGGGGCGGGGGGCCAGAATGCGTCGCGTTCTGCCCCCCGCACCCCGCCCCTTAAGGGCAGGCTGCTCCGTCCCAGTCGGCGATCTGGTAAGCCTATCCATGCCACCAGGCTCAAATCAGCAAGTTTTAGCACTATCTTTGCTCTGCAGAAACAAAGTTACATGGCACTGTTCTGACATGCAAGTTCTGTGATGTATCCATAATAGAGAGATCATGTCAATGACTTCTGTTATCCTTGGGGACATATCTGATTGATATTTGTGAAGATCTGCAGATGTGCACCTTGTTGTTGTTCAGTCGTTAAGTCGTGTCCGACCCTTCGTGATCCCATGAACCATATCCCGCCAGGCCTTCCTATCCTCCACTATCTTCCTGAGTTCGCTCATTTTCATGTTCGTTGCATTGGTGATGCTGTCTAACCATCTCATCCTTGGCCTTCCCCTTCTCCTTTTGCCTTCAGTCTTTCCCAGCATCAGAGTCTTCTCCAGAGAGTCCTCTCTTCGCATTAGGTGGCCAAAATATTTGAGTTTCAGCCTTAGTACCTGTCCTTCCAGGGAACAGTCAGGGTTGATTTCATTTAGGATTGACTGATTTGATCTCCTAGCAGTCCAAGGGACTCTCAGGAGTCTTCTCCAGCACCACAGTTCAAAAGCATCTATTCTTCGGCGCTCAGCCTTCCTTATGGTCCAGCTCTCGCAACCATACATTGCTACTGGGAACACCATCGCCCTGACTATACGAACTTTTGTTGGTATGGTGATATCTCTGCTTTTTATTATGCTATCTAAATTTGCCATAGCTTTCCTTCCAAGGAGTAAGCGTCTTTTAATTTCATGGCTGCTGTCTCCGTCTGCAGTGATCTTGGAACCCAGAAAAGTAAAATCTGTTACTGCTTCCATTTCTGCCCCTTCTATTTGCCAGGAATTGATGGGACCAGATGCCATGATCTTAGTTTTATTAATGTTGAGTTTTAAGCCAACTTTTGCACTCTCCTCTTTCACTCTCATCAAGAGGCTCTTTAGTTCTTCTTCACTTTCTGCCATTAGAGTGGTATCGTCTGCGTATCTGAGGTTGTTGATGTTTCTCCCGGCAATCTTGATTCCGGCTTGCGATTCATTCAGCCCTGCATTTCTCATAATGTACTCTGCATATAAGTTAAATAGGCAGGGTGACAATATACAGCCTTGCCGTACTCCCTTCCCAATTTTGAACCAATCAGTTGTTCCATGGCGGGTTCGAACTGTTGCTTCTTGACCCGCATACAGGTTTCTCAGGAGACAGGTAAGGTGGTCTGGTATCCCCATCTCTTTAAGAACTTGCCACAGCTTGTTGTGATCCACACAATCAAAGGCTTTTGCGTAGTCAATGAAGCAGAAGTAGGTGTTTTTTTGGAACTCTCGTGCTTTCTCCATGATCCAGCGCATGTTGGCAATAGTTCCTCTGCCTCTTCGAAACCCAGCTTGTACGTCCGGTAGTTCTCGGTCCACGTGCTGCTGAAGCCTAGCTTGTAGGATTTTGAGCATAACCTTGCTAGCATGTGAAATGAGTGCAATTGTGCGATAGTTTGAACACTCTTTGGCACTGCCCTTCTTTGGAATTGGAACGTAAACTGACCTTTTCCAATCCTTTGGCCACTGCTGAGTTTTCCAAATTTGTTGGCATATTGAGTGCAGCACTTTCACAGCATCATCATTTAGGATTTTAAGTAGCTCAGCTGGGATATTATCATCTCCGCTAGCTTTGTTGTTAGTAATGCTATCTAAGGCCCACTTGACTTCGCTCTCTAGGATGTCTGGCTCTGGGTCAGTGACCACACCAGCGTGGTCATCAGGAACATTAAGATCTTTCTTGTATAGTTCTTCTGTGTATTCTTGCCATCTCTTCTTAATCTCTTCTGCTTCTGTCAGGTCTCTGCCTTTTTTATCCTTTATCATGCCCATCTTTGCACAAAATGTTCCCTTGATATCTCCAATTTTCTTGAAGAGATCTCTAGTCCTCCCCATTCTGTTGTTTTCCTCGATTTCCTTGCATTGTTCATTTAAGAAGGCCTTCTTATCTCTCCTTGCTATTCTCTGGAAATCTGCATTCAGTTGTTTATATCTTTCCCTTTCACCTTTGCTTTTCGCATGTGCACCTAACCTCTGCATTTTCATGTGAAAGAAGGCAAATTGCATGTACATCGTTATGCCAGAACTGGATCTCAATAATTTTTATCAAAGTGTTTCCATGTGTATTTCAAGCGCCAGAATAAATGCCTGTGACCTTCTGAGAAACTGTCTCTGAAGTGCTGATTTAACTTACTGTTTCAGAACTGTTTGTACCTGTGTAAGATCAAGGTACACACTACTGGGTATAAGGTTAATGAAAAAGCTTGTTAACTAATTGCAGGGGGTCTTGTTAATTGGGCATCAGAGCCAGATTGAGTTATCATTTGCACAGGTCAGTTTAGCTAATCCAGGAAACAGTTCATTGGGCATTCTTCTGTCTTTCAGCAGTGTAATAATTTAACATTATTTTTCATTAACCTGATTCTGTTGTGCTCTTCAACCCTGAATGCACACTGGACCCACAAGCCCTGTGTGTGTCTGAATGCATGTTTCTGGTGTCTCAATTACGACTTCATGACGATAAAGTTTCTACTACTGTAAGGAGAATGGAACATTCTCCAGGAGGTTTCTACTGGAATGGAGAATGCAAGAACAAAGATGAAGATGGTTGTCCAGAGAGCCCGATTCTGGAGTCATTGTTTTTTCAAGTCTTTACACTTCATTGGTTGCCATCTCCTCTGCCAGTTCTCTGCCCAGTTGCTTTTAGTGTGAATATGAGAGGCAACCAGGATTCATGGCTGAATGGAATCAAAACCAATCCTGTTACGTTTGTATTGGCCACACTTTTTGCACAGTAAATAAATAGGTCAAATCCTGCCCTCGCACAAGTATTCCAAAGAAATTGTGAGGACAGAGCTGAAATACAGTAATATGTATGAAACTGCTCTGAAATTGTTCCCCTGGTTGATTCATACGTCTCTGGAACCTTAGGACATTAGGCAGTGGCTGACTGGGCTGCCAGTTTTATGCATGTTTGTGTGTGAGCTTGATGGTTACAACCAATTTTCTCCCCAAGTCATCTGATTTCTTTCTGCAAACTCCGAACCCAGCATTCATTCTGGAGAAGGGCGGGGAGAAATTATAGTCTCTTTATGTCTAAAAAGTACTAAATCAGCATTGAACAGTGTAGTAACTCTTATTGTTTAGTTTCTCCTCCAGAGTTGCGCTGAAATGATTCCATTAAGCTTGTGCAATAGGCTTCAGGGTTACGTGCTACTTGCTCAACAGTTTTTGCCACTCTAGATAAGGTTGGCATCCCCAAGCAGCCTGAGTCTACGCCCCAAGCAAGAGGAACTGCAGAGGAATCTGGAGCACAGTTACAGCCCAATGCTAACTAACTTTCTAGCGCCAATGCAAACATGCCAACGGGGCATGCGCTGCATCCTGCAGTGGGAGGCAGTCACAGAGGCCTCCTCAAGGTAACAGGAAGTTTGTTCCCTTACCTTGGGGGCATTGCGACTGCATTGGTGCTCGAAAGTTGGTTCGGATTGGCTGTTAAGCTTACAGGGGAGGTGGCCATGTCAGAAGCAGTACCAGAGGCCACATGTTCACTTTTTATGGCAAGGGAGAAAGGAGCTGCTTAAAGTGTACTACACAGGCAGCTTTTCAGCCTGTCCATATAGGAGAGCCAACTTTGACTTTGTGATAGAAGTATTTTCTTAATGCGAATGGAGTCACATTATCTTGATTAAAAAAAAATGCAGTGATCATTTTTGTGTACTATTTTTAGGCATTGTGGCTGTAGAAGATTTTTTAAAAAGAAAAAGAAATTGTGCAGAAAGGATTCTCGCAATTGTTTTTTTAAAGGTTGACATGTGATCGGTAAATGCTTTCTGTTCAGAATCTTTTTTAAGATGACATGTGCAGGAATATGTCAGCAAAGCAAATCGTGTAGCTCTCTCCTGTTTGGCTTCTTCACTAGTATGCAAAAGTAAAAATATATGCAGGAGGTTTCAAGAGCAACTAAATTTTGCATTCAGTGCGAGAAAAGGAAGGCAATTCAGGCTACGAGTTGTAAATGTTCTGTCTGAAAATGGCCAGTGTTAAATTTGTATTTATCATTTGTGCGATGAGAGTTGGAAAGACTTGCTTGTTATGACCAGAGTCATGGCTGTAAAGATGTCTTTCTTGTGTGTCTTCTCGGACACCGTGAAGCAAACTTAGATTTCTTTGTTTACCTAAAGTCCAAGAGCATAGACATGCATGAATACGCAAGCACGCATGCACTGGCTGTAATCCTCTTCCTCCTCATCAGTTGCCATCCCACCCTTTTTCCTTTGGAAGGCCCTGAGGAAGAGCAGCCCTGTTGGAGGAGATAAATATAGCTGTAAACAAGAAAACAGGACATGTTCTCTTGTAATTTAAAAATAAATGGGCCTGGATGACAATCTCCTCCCCCCCCCCCCCCCCGCTTTGATAACTTGGCCCCACTTGACTGCATGCTTTCTTCTTTGTTGAAATTCTGCTGTGTGGGAATGCTGAAGTGGGAATGCTGGAATTTAGGAAATGATTCCTTGACCGGACTTCTCCTTTTAATCCCCACTTTCTTTGTAATGTGAAGAGCACTGTTGGCCTGTATGTGTTTAAAATTCAGCTATACGTCTGGGCTTCTTCTGGTCTACCTTTCAGGAGATGCCTCCCACCTCCGGTGCCTGTGGCCTGTCATCATGAAAAACTTAAATTGTTCCCTGTATTAAATTGTTCTGATTTCCCCTTCTCATTGCGCTTTAGTAAACCGAGCAATTTTGCAAGTAGCACCTATTGCCTCCTAATGCATCACGATCAAACTGGGGAAAGCAATTCTGCAAGCAACACATACTGTCTCTGAGTGCATCACGATCGACCCATTAACACCACTGAAGGCTTTCCCCGGAGTTCCATTTGATCTGTGCACGCTGTCAACGGCTTTTAACTGCATTTCACAGAGATTCCGATCTATCTTCAGTACCATCCTTGCAGCCTTGCTGTAACCACCTTGACAAAGACCTCGGCTAGGAGGTTGAAACATCGGTCTCTAACAAATAATACATGGCTTTCAAACCCATAATACCTGTGTCCTCTACTATTATAACCAGCCATGAAAGCTTCCGGGCTTCCGGTTGGGAGGAATGGCTGGCTGACAGCTCTGTCGGTTGCTCTACACCGACAGAGCACGTCTGATGGACTTAATTGCTCTACCCCTGGATTAAAAGGGTGTGCGATGAGATAAACCACACATCTTCGGATCGCTCCCATTACTTTCTCGGAGAGCGTAGGCTTTTCGAGTTTGTTTTGGTTTGAGCGTGGAAGAGAGGATCAACACCGAGCTCAAAAAATCAGCCGGAACGTAAGCCAAGCCCTCTCCCGCTTATACTTTTGCTTTGCTTCTGCGAGTGGCAAGGAACTGCAGTAAGAATTGAAGAAACAAGCTAAGATAACAAGTTAACTTAAGAATAGAAGATTTGTTGTGAAAAGGATATAATTTGGAAGAAAGACAAGATACTACAGTGAAAATATTAAGTGACAACATTAAGTAATTTGTTGGTACTTACGGAAGATTGAATTAGCGAAGAAACATTTGGGGGAGATATCTATTAACTGTTGTAACGAGAGAAAGAGACTTGTTTTGCTTTTGAATTGTTTGTTTGGAATTCCTGTGGTTTGAAAATAGAACAAACAATCCCTTCCGGTTTGAAGGTCACCATTGAAAAAATAATTATGTTGGTTGATATTTGCCGCCTGCATATATTTTAAGAAGTTGAGTCTTTATGGTTTTTGGTTTCTAAAGAGAAGGAAAAGAATTTGAATTGAACAAGTGAAAAAGTGCAATTTGATGAACTTATAAATATGGCTACAAGAAAAAGAGGCAATACATTAGAAAAAAAAATCTCCTCCAATGTCATCTGGACAAGAAAAACCAGTGGAACAACTGGAAGAATGCTTCAAAAGATGGGAACTTAAAATTGATGCCAAATTTGATAAATTTGATGCCAAATTGGGAACTTTGCAGGAAGAAATGCAAAAGATGAAGGTAGAGATGACACAGGAATTACGTCAGTTGGATGTTGCTGTAAAAGAAATGAAAGGTGGTTTTCAAGAGATAAATACCAAGATGAAAATACAAGAAGATAAAGTGAAGAATCTTGAAATAGAGAGCTGTAAGATTCAGGATATGCTGGCGTTGGTTGAACAAGAGAGAAAACAGAGTTTCTTACGGTTTCGTGCAATTCCAGAACAGCAAGCAGAAGATATAAGAGATAGAATGTTACACATTCTGTCAAAATTCCTACAAATAGATCGAGACGAAATGGATCTGGAGTTGCATAAGGCATATAGAATTAATACAAGATATGCAGCAGTTAAGAAAGTGCCAAGAGATATCTTGGTGCATTTTGTGAGGCAACAAACAAGAGAAAGTTCTACAGCAACATGCTAAATCGAGACTCAAGGTAGAAGGAGTGCACATTATTGTGCTAAAGGAGATTCCGCTGAGAATTTTGCAGAAAAGGAAAACTTACGCTTTCCTGGTCGAAGTGCTGAAGAAACAGAAGATTGTTTTTAGGTGGGGAAAATTAGAAGGTGTGATTTTTAAACTTCAGGGAAAAACCTACAGATTGGATACAATTCAGAAAGCAAAAGAATTCCTGGAAAGATTCAAGGATGGAAGAGAAGAAGAAGATGATGATGATGGGATGGACGGTGCAGTGGCAAGCAGTGAACAGTAAAGATGGATTACAAATTTTTATCATGGAATATCAATGGAGCTAATGCTCCGCAAAAAAGAAAAAGAGTATTCCATTATTTGAAAAAACTTAATCAAGATGTGATTTGCCTTCAAGAAACCCATATAAAAAAGGGAGATACAAAATTTTTGATTCAGAAAAATTTGGGAGAAGAATTTTTGTCAACAAACATCAAGACTGGACTCAGATTCATAAACAGATTGAGTTGATTTTAAAGATTAAGATTCAAATGAAACCGGAAACTTTTTTGTTGGGTATGTGGGATGATCATGTAGGCGAAAAATTTCAAACTTTGTTTTTGTATATGATAGCTGCGGCAAGAATTTTATATGCACAATATTGGAAGAATTCGGAGATACCTTCGCTGGAAGATTGGTGGCTGAAAGTTTTGGATTATGCCGAAATGGACAAACTTACAATTTTAATTAAGGAAAAGTCAGTTAACCTTTTCGTGAATAATTGGAAACCATTTATAGATTTTTTAAGAGAGAGAGAGAGAGGAACGATGTGATGATATGTGGATTTAATGAATAGATTGTGGGTGTTATTTTGGCTAAGTTGGAAATTATATATAGAAAATAGTGAATAGTATGCTAGTAGGATGTGACGCTTTGTGCTTGCTATAATTTTATGAATTATGTATTGTTTTTATGTTATTATATCAATAAAATATAAATATACTAAAAAAAGAAAGCTTCCATTCTAAAATTGTTCCCTGTATGTTGCTCAAACCACTGCCTGCTCAGTGGAGTAGTGTGAGCCTCCTTGTAGTATCTGCAGTGCTGGTTTATGAGGAACTGCATGGTGGGAAAGACTAGCCGTCCCACTGCAAGTGAGTGGAGTGATTTCATGGCCCACCAGGGTCCCTTTCCTTGCCTGTAGCCCTGGTTCAGAGAATTGCAACAATGCTGCCACAGCCCTTTGCTGCTGCTGAAACCTTGGTATTGCCCTGTTTCTTTCTCCTCCTTTCGCCTGGTCTTACTCCTTTCCCCCTTCCCCCTCCCTCGCTACTGCAAAAACCCCAGTTCTCCCTGATTAACCTTCCTGATTTCCCTTCAGCCTGTGCAATCCTTAGGATGGCCCTAAGTACAGCTGTTCCCCAGGTGGAGCAAATCTACTCCTATCTATTATGCACAGAAGGGATATTGGCTGCTGGGGCCAGGATGATAAAGCATGAGAGTGGTATCTCCAAAGGAAAAAGAAATCATTTTCTTTAAATCATCTGGCAAAGCCCTTAGTTGAGAAATTCTCCCAAGCTTTGTGATAGCTAACATCTAATGGTAGAAAAATCAGTACGCAGTATCAGAGAAAAGTAATATGTGAAGTGGCCTCCAGAAATGCAGGATACAGGATCAAGCCCCCCCCCCCCCCCCGGGAGATTGCAAAAGAAGGCTGGTGTTGCCCAAGCTCTGCTTCATCCTGTTGCAAAAAAAGACAACCAGTAGCTGTGCTCAGAGAAGCTTGCCTGTGTTTGCCTGACACTTCAGGGAAATGAAAACTAATGAGATTAGGAACTACGATACATTGTGGGAGAGGAAATGGCCCCTGTCAGCGCTTTTGAGCTAGTCACTCAGGGAGGGAGTGGGGACCGGTGCTGTGGATGTAGACACTTAGCAACAGGGGAGAAAAAGTCAACAGAAAAACATCCTAGCGTGTGTAAACAGAGAGTCTCATTCTTGGCTCATCATAACAGGAAAGAGTGACACCACGTCCAGCACTTTTTTTTTTTAAGTTGTGGATGTTCTGAAATAAAGTGTATTATTTGGGTTGAGTGAAAGCACCCTTGGAGTCAGTTCATTGTGGCTTCTTTGCATCCCTGGCAGCATTTGGGTTTGTCTCCAGCTGCACTCAGTCTGTTTCCTTCAGAATTTCTGTAGAAATTATAGGCAAGACTAGAAGATTCAAGACATTCTTGGTTTTGAGGAAGGACAGATAGGTGGGGATGGGGGGGGGAGAGAAATGATAGTGTGATCACATTGATTGCTGCTTGGGGAACACTGGGTTTTTGTACCTTTTTGCTCATTTGAATAGCCTTGGTTATTATCTGAGGTCTCTATTCCCAAAATCAGCGGCGGAACATCGGTGGAGCGCGTGGAGCAGGAGCTCCAGGCGCTCAGACGGGAGGGCGCGATCGGAGGAAGTGACGAAGCACTGGATCGGCCCTCCCGCCCTCCCTGGAGCCTGTTAGGCTCTGAAATGCGTGGTAAACGGGCGGGGGCGCATCGACGTCACGCAAGGGCGCAGGCCCTGCCCCGCGCACCGGGTGCGCGCCCATCATCTCTGCCCAAAATGTAAAATGAGAAAACAATTAAAAATTCCTCACAAGCATATTATTATTGCTTATTATTATGAATTAATGTGAGAGCATGATTCTCAAAGTTCTGCTACACATAGGCCTGTGGATTCCTGCAAGTCTGACTCAGGAGGAAGAGTTGATGACAGGTTTATATAATACAGTAATACTGTGCCTCCCATAATGCTGCTTCCATTAGTGCTGATTTGTTACAGTGCTCTGTCCTGGTGTGATTGACAGCAATTGTAGCCAGTGAGAGCAGTGCATTCTTGGTAGCTTGGGCCCAATCAGTGCTAGTTTCCTGTCTCGCTATGATGTTGCCTGCTGTAGTGCTGTTTCACACAGCACTCAACTTCCTGGTAGAGTATCCTCCATGTTATGGGCGGTATTACTGTATCTTTTTAACCAGGAATGGTATGGCATGGGAAGGCTGGCAGCGCAGAATGTGCAGGTCAGTGATGCACTGGTACACATTCTGGAGCAACTGATTTGTGCTAGCAATCTGCAGTGCCACAGACCCAACTGTAAGATGCTGTACGCACTGCCATGACTCATGAGTAGGAAAGGTGTTACAGGTCAATATTTTATTCCTTTTATTTGAAAGCATGCAGGAGGCATGCATTCATACACGTGTACGTGGTGCTGAGTGCCTGCCTGGAGAGTATGGGCCAGACCAATAACGTGACTGTTTGCTGGACTGGTGGCAAGAGGCCCCAGATCCACAGGCAGGGACGGTCATACTTTTGATTGAACCAGGCAATCTCCTCCCCTCCGCCCCCCCCTCCTTATTTGATCTAACCAAGTCATGAATGCTCCAAATTCAAACAGGGACTTGTTTACACCTTAATTTGAAATGGACTTTTCACAGCTCCAAAATTAAGATGAAGGCTACTGACTCCAAATTCTGCTGGAATGGCTGATTTTATGCCTTGTGATCACAGCCACCGCCTAAGAGCTTCTAACTTCCGGGAAAGCAAGTTTAACAAAACAAAAGAAGGATCCCTGACTCCAAGGGTCCTCACTAACCCCATGATTGGATTTAATCAAGGTGGAGGCATGTTAACAAGCCAACAGACCTCCAGGCTAGCTAGCCACCACACCTTCAACTGGGTGTGAAAAAAACAAAGGCAGAAACTTTGGTTCTGGAGCCCAAAGGAGCTCCAGATCCCAAGGAGCAGGAATCCTCAGACAGCAAAAGATAATTCCTTGATTAGCATACCCAAAAAGGATTCGGGGGGGGGGGGGGAGACCCTATAAAAAGCCTGGGCACTAGAGCCTTGTGTTGTTCATTCCCCATTCCTCAACCTGCATTGCTGTGTTGGCCTATAGACCATTAACCTGCTGGTGCTGCATCGTCACTCATTCCAGCCCCCATCTCAGGATCACTGTGCCAATCAGCGCCCAGGATGGGTAACACCCTGCTTCCCTTTCCTGACCAGTCTCTCCCTGAGTACAACTGAAGCTGTTGAGCCAACCTAGGCTGGTCAGCTAACTTTTTTGGGCCACCTCTCAATGTGCCCCTTCCCTTCCAGGAAAGCTGTATGGCTCCCTTGCCGTGCTTCTCCCTTTGATGAAGGCTGCTGCCTAAGTGCACGTAAGAGGGCTTGCTTCGTAGCCCCTTTTCTGTCTGCAAAACCCCGCTTTTACTCAGGGAGATGCATTTGGCTAAGTTCTCTTGCTGCTGCAGCTCCTGCAGCACAAACCTCTCAGTCTTCACAGAAAAAGGATTGGTAACCTTGGTCCTCGGCGCAGCCTCACCAGAGACCCAAAACCTTTCTCCTATCATCAATGTTGTAGTGGAGACCCAAGATCAGCCTCAGGCTTCCTTCCCAAACAGACTCCTGTGGCCTAGTCCATCAAGGACTGAGAGCTGGCAATGGGGCCGGATGAAGCTAGTGCAGGGCCTGTAGCCCCAGGACGCCGTGGAGAATTTTGAGTGAGAAGCGACTTCCGGTTTGCTTCTGTGACTTCTGGTCTCTTCCCCAAGGTGTCCTTGGGCCTACGGAGGCCCAATGGAGTTCATTGCAGGCCTGGTGCAACCTGGTGCACTGGATCAGGTAAGGCATTGAGGGACGCCTTCACCATCTGCAGAATTTGTTACCTGCAGGGGTTTCCGGAACCAACCCCCCACGAATGAGAGTCCACTGTATACATAACTAACTCAGTAAAGTTAAATTTGAACGAAATTATTTATTTGTACCGTGTTATTAATGACATCCGTTATGATTATTACCGTATGTACCATGCAGCAAGCAGCTCTCCTGACATGTAAACAACAGGGTTGCCAGATCGTGATGTGCTGATTTCACCAGACAACTTGTTTCCTCCCGTCTTCTTGTTTCTCCTCCTTCTAACACCCTCTGCTTTGGACTCCATATTGAATGAACTGTAGATATAACATTTCCCTGTATACGGTGTGAGTGAGCAAGTTCAGTTAGGCCCCAGTTTGAATCCTGTTTTTGGTTTAACTCACTAAAATAAATCTTTCGCCCTCGCCCCCTTTCCCCATCAAATTATACAGCTGTGCCATTGGCCACTACACAGGATCCGTGCACACAATTGTGTTTCCCCCATGTACTCATGTTACATGTGTTTTAACAAGCAGTGCTGGTAACAGAGGGCTTTGCTTATGCAATCAGTACCGGGGCAAGTACAGTGAGTCCTGAAGAGTTGACTCTGCAGTACCTTTTCTTAGGAATGACTTGTGAACTTTGACTTGGCACAAAATGAGTAGGTGAATCAAGGCATTTGCCTCGCATAGGAGGAATCAACGACGTAATCTCCTTTTGAGAGAGCAACCTTTGCACTCTTTCTTTGCATTTATTTCGCCTGACCCTCATAATGTTGTTCTGTGCCTGAATGGTGTGTTTATTGTCACAAACGGCACATCTTGAATTTACTCTGATTAGCTGTCCAGAGGGTATTAATGGGGCTATTGGTGAGCAAAAACGATAACAAGAATTGCACATCCCCTGTGTTTTTCCAAATTTATTTTAGAAAAAGGCTCCTGACCAGAGAGAACAGAAAGCACAGATGTCTGTGCATGACGTAGCCCATACTTTCCATAAACAGTGCCCCCTGGCATGGGCTTATTTGGGCCTGTGAACCATGCGAGCCCTTTTTACCTGCCTCTGCGATGCATGCTCAGTGTCTTTGTGGGTGTTTACTACCTGCAGGTTTCTCATAATTTAGGGCTCCCCTTTATTTAATTTTTATTTTAAAAAATGTCCATCTGGTTGGGCAAAGTCTCTGTTAAACCATCCAAAGAATTGGATGAACATCTAGAAATTTGTGCTGCTGTTCGTGCATTTTCACTGCAATGACGGCACTATAGCCACGTCTGCCCTGTTACTGAAGCAGTGTTGTTGTGTGATGATATCCTGGGTTCCTCAGTGAGAAGATCACTAATAGCTGACAAGCTTTACTGAAGGCCAATGCACTTGCCTTTACTGGTTTTCCCCTGCAGCGTGCAGCCACAGGAAAGGCCTGGATATATTAGGCAGTACTCTTGGGGCAACGGTGAGGGCCCAGCAGGCCTGGCAAGTCCCGCAAAAATGAAATTGGTATCGTAAACATGCACCAGATTCCTCTGCTCCATGACAGATGTGAAAGGGTTTCCTACAGATAGAAAGGTAAAAAGAAAACCACTAACTTAAATGAATTGGGTTGAACTGCAAGTCTGGAGAGGAAGGAGTTGAAGAATCTTGGTATGAAGGTTCTCATGGCTAGCTATTACTTGTAAAGAAATTGGAAGTATGGGTTTCTCAGCCATGTAAGTAGTTGAAGAATAAAGTTTTAATACTAAAACATTATTCCTGAAGAAACCCTAAGTGCAGGGTGAAACGTCAGCAGGAATAATGTTTTAGTATTAAAACTTTATTCTTCAACTACTTACATGGCTGAGAAACCCATACTTCCAATTTCTTTACGAGTTGAAGAATATTAACAATGAGAATTTCGGGCCAGCATTTTGGCTTCTGGTGAACTTCTGGTGAACTTCTGGTGAACTCAAAGGTTTTCTATGGTAAAGGGAGCAGTCCTCGATTTTGGACAGTCCATTCTGTTTCAGCCATTTAATTAACCAGCATGCATTTCTGTTTTTCCGGTTTAGTCAGAGTGGCCACCCATTCTTCCTATACCTCGCCCTGGCTCACATGCACGTGCCTTTGGTATTGGCTGAGCCACCTTGGAATCTGTCTTGTCCAGATCCCTATGGAGCAAACCTGAGAGAGATGGATACCCTTGTGGGACAAATAAAGGACAAAGTTGACAGCACTGCAAAGGAAAACACATTCCTCTGGTTCACAGGTGAGGCCATAAAACCCAGTCGCTGTAACGAAGATAGCTAAGATAGCTGATTTTAATGGGTGTTACTAGGGTCTGCAGAGAACACAAGGAGACCTTTTGGATTCAGTGGGGCTAAGATGAAACAGTTTAAGGCTCTCCTTAAAGTTAACAAATGGGGAGTGCTTCACAGAACACTGTACAGTACACAGTTCAGTCAGCATCTTTGTATTGCCCTTTAGAAATGGTGATAAACTAATAGGCCCAGTTGAAGCCTCCATTGAACATGCCTCTGTGGTGATCACAGCAGAGGGGATCCCTGGTGCAGGTGCTTCCCTCTTTTTTGCTTAATCTGCCCCTATGCCAATTCCAATATGGGTAGACTTTGCTGCCACCATGAGGACAAAGTCAAGAAGAGTGAGGGACCATCTTTGAAAGCCTCCCTCCCAGTTATGTGACTAATTCCCCACAAATCTAGGCTGTAGTGTCGCCCAGGGTCTAAGAGGACTGGGCAAGACTCTGATTGAATTTAGCTAACCATACACAGGCATGGGGTTAAAATGTAAAAAGAGTTTTATTAAAACTAAAAAGAGGGGGGTGGGTGGATAAAGGGGGGTGGGTGATGTAAGAGTAAAACAAGCAGACTTGGAAAATAGTTTGAGAGTTGGCAGTGCCTGGGTGTGGATCTTAGCAAAAACACAAGCGGAAAATTACATGCAAACATAAAAGCAAATAATTCCCTAACTCCTAATGCATCTTAATCTCACTGTTCCCTTACTATACTTACTCCAAGATGAGCTTGAAGAGTCTGTTGCACTTCTCTCATTCCGAGGAGGTGCAATATCTGAGGGAGCCAAGCTGGAATGCACGCAAGCATTCCTGGCCTTGACCTTACAAATCCTAGGTTCAACGATGTCACTGGTCCATCTGATGAGATATTTTATGACTACCTGGACATTCCTACCTGCTCTCTGATCTGGTCATGTAGACTTAGATGCTCAATTGGCTGGTGTAAGCTGATCCCAGCTGATGGGTCGACTAGGGCAATTGTCCAGTCAAAGACAGCAAATCCACCAGAATGACCTGCCTGCTTGGCCATGCAGTTTTTCAGAGTGTCTCAGGCAAGCTTCTTTCCTACTCAATCTTGCACTGAGACTCTCCTCAAAGGAAATCAGCGAGGGGAAAAGAAGGAAGCGAGGGGAGCTCATTCATCACAACCTGTCAGTGACGTGCTGCTGAGTTCATTGATTGGAATAGCCTTTGCGTGTTTTTTCCCTGAGTACCACATTCTGGTTTCCCAACTAATTAATTAATTAATTAATTAATTAATGGGGAAACCAGAATGTGGCACTCAGGGAAAAAACACGCAAAGGCTATTAATTGATGTCCTGCTCTTGCCATGGGATTTTTGTGATCTCCTGCTCAGGGATCGGATGAAGTCTACATCTGCTTAGCTTCAGCAATGCACATTACTGTATCTTGCATACTACATTCTACAGAATGAGCTTCTCTTCCCACTTCTACAGAGTTAGCCAAGCTGCCAGCTGTTTGGAGATCATGGAGCTGGGTGTGATATGCCTGCCTGGACAGACCTAAGTTTTCCATATCTGCTGTTTCACATTCTGAGACTCTGGGAACAAATTTGGGAACATCACAGGCATTGGGTGCCTTTAGTCAATTGTGTCATGTTAGTCAAAAGGTCAAGCCTTGTCACCCATGCCTAGAAAATTAAAGCACAGATCCTCTTTAAATAAGAACAAAATATCCAGTTCCTAAATCCACTTTTAATGAGGTCATTTTCTTCCAGACAACCGGAACTGCGCTGCAGCTCATTAAAGTCCAAACTAGACTTTTGCTTACTATTTTTTTTTCTCCCTCTCACCATTCTCGGCACCGAGTTGTTGGAGTTCCTCATGTCTGGGAAGAAATATGTTACTTTTTCATCTGGAAGTAGCTTCCACTCGCTAGGAAAAGCAGTAACTCACTCTAAAGGCCAAACTAGACTCATGTGGGAGTTCCATGATTGGGATTCCTAATGTCATTTTCCTTTTGAAAAAGCAGCCAGGGGGGTAAGGGAATGTGGATTGGACCTAGGAACATAATCTTTTTTCCCAGTACTGATTCCCTGACCTAAATCAGCCTTCAAAGATGCTGTTAGCCACAGAGGGGCAAATTAGTGCCTGCATGTTTTCTCTTTCACAATTAATAGTTACTTCTGACCAGGATTTCTTTCTGAGAATTGACTTGATTAAGGAAGGGTGGGGTGGGGGGCTAATTTGTTTTTACAGTATACTTGTGGGGATTTGCAAGGGATTCTGGGAGGAAGGATGGTACATGGTAGCAAGGACTCTTTTTTTAACCATTCCCTTGCAGTGAATGGATTGTTGAAGTGGTGGTGAATTGGGCTCGGAGACAGCTTCCTTGTGCCCAGTCCTCCACAACAAAGGGAAGGCTGATCCCACCCTTCACTTCTGAAGCTGTAGTTGTGAGGAAGGTACTAGACTCAGAGACAAGGCACTAAAGCAGCCCTTTTCATCTCATGGCACACTGACAAGGCGCTAGAATTGTCAAGGCACACCATCAGTGTTTTGACAATTGACAAGGCACACTGCGCTGCCGGTGGGGGGCTCACATCCCCCAATGGCTCTACTAATAATAAGTGACCCTCCCCCAAACTCCCGCAGCACACCTGCGAACCATTTGCGGCACACCAATGTGCCACACTGGAGGGACAGTCTGTTTTTTTAAAAAAAAATTGGGCAAGGGTAGTAGTGGAGGCAGCATTCTACCCTGCTTCCCCCCCCCCCTTAACTCTCTCCCATTTAGGTCCCTAAGATCCCAGCACATCCCACTTTAGGAATAGGTTGATAATATCTACCTGCAAACAGAAATGAAATTCCCTGTGGAACTTTCTGGTTTTTTCTTGCGACTGGTTCCTCTGCCTCCCTCAGATTGGCATAATAAACCATTTACTATCAGGTTGAAAGGAAACGTGTACCCTTCCTAAACGTTTCATAATCATACACTGGAAGTAGCTTTTATTAACATGAGTGCTGTTCATTTGAATGGGAACTGTGCTTTGTGTTTGCCAGCTCTCCTGGTTTTGAATTAATTGCTCCTTTCTGCTCTGTTTCTCAACAAGGTGTTTGTTTTCCTCCTAGGAGACAATGGCCCTTGGTCTGAGAAGTGTGAATTTGCAGGAAGCGTTGGTCCATATACTGGAGAGTGGCAAAGGAAAAGAGGTAGCTGTTGTTGTTCCTTTTATTTAAGACTTGTGTGGCTGATTTCTGTGTGTGGTGTGGGAAGGATTTGTTTGCCATAAGTCTGCTTTTTCGAAACCAGAGGTAGTTCTTTTAAAACTACAGTACTACAGCAAGGGCTGGCAGGGACAGGAGAATTCTCCCAGTCTCACCTTGGGTTAGCATGGATCTGACTTTCTGGAAAAAAAATCAGAAGAATTCAGTTCGTTTTTCTCAGTCATTTTGAGGCTGTGAAAAAGACTCTTCCCCTGGCCTTCCCAGCCCTCACCATTTTCAAAAACGCTTCCTGTAAGCTCCCCCCCCCCCAAACAAAAATATTCTTCCTTCCTTTCCCTTATTTACTTGTCAGGTGGTGGGAGTGGGAGGAACAGAAGCAGCGACAGCATGCAGGGACAGGGGAGGTTTGTTTCCCCGGCTTTCCTCCTTCTCTGTCACCCTACTATGCTGGTGGGTAGCCATGTTCTGAGGGCACAATGCCAGGGGGACTACAAGAGAGACAACAACTCTCCTGAGTGTTGCTGCAGTTGCAGGATCTGCAGAAAAAGTGCCTCTCCTGTGGTTCACCAGGCTTTGTGCTCTGGTACACAGCTGCTCAGTGGCCAGCGGGTGGCGCAGTGGGTTAAACCGCTGAACCATGAGCTGTCGATCGAAAGGTCGGCAGTTCGAATCCGCGACGGGGTGAGCTCTCGTTGCTTCGCCAGCTCCTGCCAACCTAGCAGTTCCAAAGCATGTTAATGCGAGTAGATAAATAGGTACCGCTTGCGGGAAGGTAAACAGCGCTCCGTGTTCCAGCTGCATGCTACGCGCTGCGGCAAGGAGAGTCATGCCGGCCACATGACCACAGAGGCGTCTTCGGACAACGCTGGCTCTTCGGCTTTGAAATGGGGATGAGCACCACACCCTAGAGTTCCGACATGGGCCTTACCTACGTCAGCCGGCACAGGTCCGGTTTGGCGGTGGAGTGCATGGTGCTGGCGCTACTTACTCCGAAGGAGCTGCAAACATGCTTTATGGCACATTTACGACTCCTTAGGCCCGCGGAGCACGCGCTCCGCCGGCCTAACCTTGTGCAGGATTGCGCCGTAGGTAACGTCCTATGAAATGTCACGGATGGGACTGAGTGGGAGTGTTTTTCAGGGGGGAAGGTCCAGTCCTTTCTTTTCCCACTCACTAGCCCATTCTCTACTTGTCCCGGCCTCACCGACCCACCTGCTCCCTTTTGCCACAATGCCCCATGCCACCCCCTCCACCAGTCCCTGCTTTAGATGAAAAAGTCAGTAGAGACCAGCTGCTGTAATGGTGTAGGCTGCAGTGGTGTATTATATGAGGAAGTAGCCTCTACTCACCCTTCAAGCCAGCACCTGCTAATGGATTGGGGAAGTGAGGCCTTTTTGGAAACAACAGAGGCAAAAAAGGGTAGTTTGAATCTGGCTCACAGGTTTCACTTTGGCCTGGACTTGACCAAACCTTCAAACACGCAAGTAGGTGCACTATGGGTGCTGGGTGCCAATTCATAACAATGTGCAAAACCACTTAACATGATGGTTGGCCCTGGACAGCCAGTGGCAAGCTGAGAAATAGCTGTTAGTAGATCAACAGCTGTGGGAATCCAAGAAAAGGGGAAGAAGGAGAAGAGGCAGGTGTATACTGAGATACTAGGCAGACAGCCCAATCCTATGCGTCTCCCCTGCCTATGCAGCCGTGCCAAAAGCGCTTGCACTGCATCTGGAGTGGGGGGGGGGAGTCCCAGAGGTCTCCCCTGGGTAAGGGAACATTTGTTCCCTTGCCCCGGGGGGAAACCTCTGAGTACAGATGGGTCTATTTAGACCTGCGCCAGCAATTTTGCTGGCGCAAGTCATCGTGGACCCGGGTTGGGGGATCGGGTCCAGGAAGGAGGGTTTGGATTCAGTGGCCGTCGCTGCTGCAGAACCCGCCCCCTTCCTGGACCCAATCCACCCTCCGCCCCACCCCCGTTCTGCCCTCCCTCCACCCCATTCTACCTCCCCTGCAGGCTTACCTGGGTCAGCAGGCATTCTCCCAAGCCGAGTAAACCCTATGCATGAGTAAACATGCATAGGATTGGGATCTAAATGTCTTTCCTGGGCTGCCCAGAGAATAAAGTAAAGCAAACCACATCTTCCTTCCATAGGAAAAGTCCAACCACTCAAGAGTAACCAAGAATATGCAGATGCTGCACTTTTTTTTAATGGAACTGTTAGAAAGAGCAGACCATGGGCAGAAATGTGCTGTAATGTAAGCAGTGCATGTCAACACTGCTCCAGAAGAAAAAGCCAACAACCCTACTGTGCAGGTATCCCTGTGTGTAGTGCAATGTCTCCCTGCTGGGATAGTCTTCAAGGGGGTTGCTTTTGAATTGCATGCTTCTAAGTTCTAACCACTCATTCTATTTGGCTGCATTTGGTTTCATGAAACCATTGTTTCTTTGGATTCTCCAAATGTCCAAAGAATCTCTCTCTCTCTCTCTCTCTCTCTCTCTCTGTGTGTGTGTGTGTGTGTGTGTGTGTGTGTGTGTGTGTGTGTGTGTGTGTGTGTGTGTGTGTGTGTGTGTGAAAAAATCTCCTTGGAACTTAAATCTGAGCTGTATTTGGCTTTCTCTCTTTTGACTAAGCAGGTGCATTGGATTGAATTATTTCTGCTGAGACAGCCAGGAGATTGCAGCACGAAGCGGTTCTTTTCGGCTTCTGTCACACTCGTGTGTGTGTGTGTGTGTGTGTGTGTGTGTGTGTGTGTGTGTGTGTGTGTGTGTGTGTGTGTTTCCCCATTTGCTCATGGGGAATAGAAGTAGCAGCGATTTCCACATGTTTCCTGCCAGCTTCCAAATATAGAAAGGAATAATCAGAAATGTACAAGAAAAAGCTGCTGTAGAACTCATAGTCCCAGGACATACTGTCTTCGTTTAAAATTCACTGATAGTTTTAAATGGTACTCTACAGGCATATGATTTAACTTTGCACTTGCGAAAATTGGTTTAAACAGTTCACATCTCTAGAGACATCATCCCATTCTAAATTACAAATGGACATCCTACTTTCAGTTCTTCCGTGCTTATACAAAGGAAAGTACTTCTTCACATAATACATATGTTTCACATGCTGACTGGCAGTGGCTATTCCAGAATCCTGAGCAGATGCCTTCCCCAACCCTGTTAACTTTGGGCCTTGCAATGTATGTTGAGCTACTGTCCCTTCCCGAGGGACAGTCCTCTAGGAAGGATCTTGATTTGCGTCCTGAGAAGAAAGATATGTGTCATGGGTTCAGTGTCATCTTCTCCGCTGCTGGTAATTTTCCGTTTTTGGCTTTTCCAAGGGTTGTGTTTGAGGTTTTTCCTCCCTTCCTTACAAGGGAACATTCTGTTTTCTGATGTCTGTCAGATTTTCCCCAGAAGCCTTGGCCTGTGTAATCTGATGCAAGAGAATCCTTGCATAATATTTTATTATTTAAATCCCAGCCCATGGGTACGTGTGTTCTGCAGCAAGAAGCCAATCCAGAGGAAGGCCCTATTAAGGCTGGTGCGTCGTTGGTGCCTTGTCTGTTTAAGGACTGTGCACCATGCAGGGTTGGTAGATTAGCCTTCATCATTTTGACTCATGGGATTTGTTAAAAGTCACTTGAATTCAGTTTGTTCACTTAAGTCATTTGCAAATTGTTTCAAAACAGAGCCTTTCAGCTCAAATAACGAACTGGCCAATTCAACCAAACTAATTAAAGCACAACGGAAAGCAAGAGACATTTCATTTATCAAGGTTTGGCTGGATTATGCAGGCTATGTCAGGGCCAGGTCAGGGCAGCTGTACCCAAATCTAGATCAGGAGGATGGGCCCTCCAATCCAAGGTCTGGTGTTGGAGGCTAAAAATGGAAGCCTGAAAAAGTTGGAGCCTGAAGTGCTCTGTCGATCAGGTAAAGGCAGAATAGAGCAGACGCTCGGTATGGTATGAGACCTGGCCAATTCAGAGGCTTCATTCATTCTGCTAATCACCAGGGCTGTTGTTGCGCATTCCTGTTCCAATCTGTGTCTGGAGAGGGTTTCTGAGAACAGATCGCTCAACGTGGAGCCTAGCATTAGATCATGAGGCTCTCAGTTCAAACCCTGATGTCCCTTGACAGGGTGCATAAATTATGTACATACTGTGTTTGCAATGCAATGTGTTCCTTTCCTACATAAAGAACAGTGCAATCCTAGACATGTCTACCCAGAAGCAAACCTCACTGAGTTTAATAGAACTTATTTCCAATAGGATTGCAGCCTAAGAGCGTTTCACATAGGTTGGCATGCCTACTTAGGCTTTTCTCGCATTTGACAAAGTTCACAGATGTTGAACGAAACGTAATGCTTAAGAATTTTGAATGTTTTTATTGTATTTTAATCATGGACTTTTAAAGCATTTTATTCACAATTGTGTTTTAATCGGACTTAAAATGTCATTGTATATTTTACAATTTTTACATTTTATAAATCATTTAATAACCGGAATCCCGAAGATGCCTTGTTCTTTCTGCATCGTAGCTGGTTATAACAGTCTTCGATCCTTTCTAGGTTGGCTTTGTTCATGCTTTTCAGAATTTAATGGTGATGGAGACAACCTGAAATAATGTTAATGTCTGTACTGTACTGTACTGTACTGTACTGTACTGTACTGTAGGAATCCATATTTGGTCGCTAGTTAGTTACCTGATTAACAGTGGCACTTTTACCAATGGATGAGTTGGCTAGTAGTCAATGATGTGACTCAGCAGTATGCCCACGATCAGGGGTGTTCCTAGGGCCGTGATGGCGAACCTATGACATGCCTTGGGCATTTGCCTCGGCATAGGATAAGGCGGGATATAAATTTTTTAAATAAAATAAATAAATTTTGGGTGACACACCAGCGTTTCCCCCAGGGCCCTGAAACACCTTATATTTTCGCAAAGGTTTTGCAGGCTTGTCTTGAACATTTAGGGCAGGGGTTTTGGCAGACCTCTTTCAAATTATTAGCTAGTAAAATTCAGCAACAAAAAAGTCACTAATTGATGTTACATAAAATACAATGTGTTTAGTTGTTTTCAGTTCAGTTCAATTCAAAATTACTATTAAAAGTAGCAATAGTCAAAGTACTATTAAAAGTTGCCGGGGGGGGGGGACATACCAGCAGAGTCAAGTTAGGCATTTTCAAAAATGTTGACACACCAAGCCCAAATGGTTCGCCATCACTGTCCTAGGGTTTGCGTCACCCAGTGCGGGAGGCCAGTGCATCACCCCCATGATGACCCTTCTCCCATGCAGTGGGTGGGGAAACACATCATCGCCGCACCCCCATGCCATTGCCCCACCTCCAGTTTAATCAAAATTACACCTTTACATTTACAATATTATACGCACAGCCTAATGTATGTTTTCAGCCTAAACAGAGGCATCACAAGGGTTTGCGTCACCCAATATGAGAGCATTAACTTTATTTATTTTAATATAAAACAGTACAGATCACCCAACAAATCAGTAACCAACTCAGCTCTCAGAACAATCAGTCTCATTGGTCTGTTTTGAGTTAAGGAAATCCACTTTTTGTTACACAAAGAAGTTGTGTTTTCTGTTTCCAGTTATTTGGCCATACAGATACAGATATTTCAAAGCTTCATTGCATTCCTCATGTGATTATGCATTGAATGATATATAACATGATGATATTATTCATAAAGACAAAGGTTTTCACCCCCTGAGGGTGTCACATGGTGAGGTCCGCACCCCCGCACCAGCGTAGGGCCGCCACTGCCCAGGATGATGGTAGGACAAACATTCCTTCCAGAGAGTCTCCTTCCGCCCAGTGTGGAGTTTTGCTCATCTTTGTTCCTCCATTCAGAATAACCTTTGTGCCTAGAGAGGAGCTGCAACCACAAAACAAGGCTCTTTTATACTTTTGCAAAAAGTTTATTTCAAAGACTGCACAGCCCCAAGAGATTTGCTTCATTCTGTCTAGGCAGTAAAGAGAATTTGAGTAGGCAAGGAAGTCATTTTACCAAAGCTTTCCTTTCTCTCTTTCCTTGAGCATGCAGTTGGTTTTAAACTGCAGCAGTGGATTGACATCAGATGGAGGAAAGTAGATAGCAGCAGTTTGTAGGAGTTGGTGCTGGTTTCAGTGCCAGTGACAGAGTGGAGAGTAGCAAACTGGCAGGTGCTACAGAATTGGAAGGTCTTGTTCTTTCTCACACTCAACTGTTGCAATTGGCTTTTTGTTTTGTGTAATGCATACCATGGGTCTGATTGTATATATGCCATGAGAGTCACTAGTGCTTTCTCAAGTCCTAAATAAGGAAAACTGACCAAGGGCCCAATCCTATCCAACTTTCTGCAGTGCAGCCCCGAAGTAAGGAAACAATTATGTTCCCTTCCCTTGAGGAGGCCTCCGTCACACTCTGTTGACACGGCTGCATCAGCGCTGAAAAGTTGGATAGGATTGGGCCCCCACTTACTCAAGTGTATGTCTCAGAGGTATAGGTGGGTGGCCACAGTGGCGTTTTGCGTCATCACTCTGCCCCCTGCATTACCAGAAAACTTCATAGAGCCCAGGGTGGGTGGGAGGGCGCACAAAAAGCGCCAAAACCGGCACGAAAATACTCCACAGCTGCAAACACAGCCACTCTGACTGCAAAAAGCAGTCGCGGAGCAAAATACTGCCGCTGCCGCTCCTCCTCATGAGGAAACCGCTGCTGTCACCTGCTGAGACGCACAGCATCCCCCCAACCCCGGCCTGGCTACGCTACTGGGTAGCCAACTTGTTTGGAGGCTCCTGCCTTGAACAGCCTCTGGGTACATAGACATTAGGTGTTAATATTCATCTCCACACTATGAAAAGCTTTACACAGTTATTTCTGCACCTCAGGTTGCTGTTAAAGGCCCAGGCTGGGGATTGTTCGTTGTTGCTTTTCTGTTGAGTTGGCAACTTAGGTAAGACAACATAAAGGCTTCTCAGGAAATGAAGAGTGTAATGAAAGCAAGATGGCCTACTATGCCAGCAGGAGAGATTATGTTTAAACAAAGTGGCCCTGGCAGGTGTGTATAAACGTTTCTGCAGTGTGGATGTAACAGCTCCGTGTACTGAACGTTTCCAAAATTCTGTTGTACAAACAAAACATGGTCACACCTGAGACGGGCAGCCCAATCCAACGTAGGTGCTCGCACTCTGCAGCGACCCGGAGGTCTATTCTGGGAAAGGGGACGTTCGTCCTCTTCCCCCGGTATAGAGCTGGGAGGCTGCAATGGGCCTCCTCCGATTTCCGCCAGCTAAATAGCTGGCGGAAGTCGGACGAGGCCATGTAATGGCTGAGCCAACCCAGCAGGAGACGGGGATATGACCGATGCCATCCCCGCCCCCCCGGACCAGCTCAACTAATGACCCCCTCCCTCGCCGCCTATGCAGCCACCGGGGCATCGCTTACCTTCCTCCGGCAGCTGCATGGATGTCCCAGCGGCGGAGTAAGGGCTGCCGGCCTAGCGCTGGTGGCCCTTACTCTAGTCGTTGTAAATGTTCCTTACGGCACATTTGCGACGGCTTAGGGCAGCGAAGCACTTGCTCTTCCGCCCTAATCCTCTGCAGGATTGCGCTGCTAGTCAAGTAAGCCAAGCAGAATATGCTTGGAATCAGTTGAGATATTTCTTGTGTGCCTCCTGTTCTACGCGTATAGAAATGGCAGAAAATTACAGATGCATCCATTTGTGTCAAATTTGTGTCATTTTTCATTGTCTGAACAAATGCATTAGAAAGCAGAGGTAGTCTTCCTTTCATCTTAAAAATGAATTAAAATCTTTAAAATGAGTTAAAACCCCTGACCTTGTTGTTACTGAGGAGCCCTGCATCACCTCATGGCTTATCCTTTTCCTTTGGCATCTGTGTAAAGCAGAGGGACCACCTTTCGCTTTTCGTAGCATGGCACTTTGCTTGTCTCTGTCATTCAGGAGCAACTTGAATTTCTCAGCCTTGACTCCCTCTCCTCAGCAGAGAGGAGCCCAGGCTTGCTTCCACTGCTGCTGAGGAGAGGGAGTCAAGGGGGCTGATAAATTCAAGCCCAACCTGAGGCAAGCCACTTCTCATTTCCTTCTCTCAGTCACAACAACTGTCACTGACCTCCCAATAACTTTCCAGAGCCAGTGGCAGGCTGGAAAGTCCACCACACTTCTCATTTACAGCCCACTCATCTATTGATCGTGCTGGCCTGTTATGGATTTGATTTATAGAGCATGGGTAACGTGCAAAGCACTTGACAGATGCTTTCTCAGTTGCTCTCACATTTGTTCCCTTCCCTTTTTTACAAATCAGTTAGTGAGATCAAGAGACCATGGCTCACCAAGCTCAGCCAGTTCAGTAAGACTGAGCTCAGGAACAGGCCTACCTGCTACCTATTATTACACCGAGCTCACTCTTTCTAATCATTTAGAAGAGAATCTTCAGGAGCCCCCCTGTCTGGGAAAGGCTAAAAATAGCCCGTTTTCTGCCTTGCGTCGCTCTTGCATTGAGCTGTTGCCAACAACCCGAAATCTATGACGTCATTGGGATTGTTGGTGCGCTGTTTATGGGTTGCTTTTTAGTTTTTCTAGTCTGGCACATCTTCTTGTCCCCTAATGAACTCCTCATCATTTCTTGAAGTGGATCTATCCTCCTGGCTGCAGATTATTGTTTTGTTTTGCAGGCTTGACTTACAAGGTCTTTATTGGCCAAGGGAAAAAGCTCCTGGCAGACAGATCTCTGCAAATATCTTCTCTCTGTTTAATTTCACAGATGGTAGCTCAGCAAAGCAAACAACCTGGGAAGGGGGACACCGTGTTCCCACTGTGGCCTATTGGGTGGGGAAAATCCCGGTCAACGTGACAAGTTCTGCAACGTTGAGGTAGGAGAACGAAATGGTTACTGCTACAGGTGGTAGTTCTGGTAACCTTATATTGTCCACCCATTGTGGGGCATTGATGAGCAAATCCAATGCTATGGCAAGCATAATTACACCTGGCTACACTTGTAATGTCTGAACTGCTCCCAAATGCCTCAGATCATGTCCTTCTGAGAGTGGAAGGCCCTGTCGTTTCCCAACCAGTAATGATCTCAGTTATCCACAGCTAACCCTCCGTGTACTTTTAAACCCTCTCAGGCTTTTGTGGCAGCTTCAGGAAATCAGGATTTAGACAGCTTTTTGAAAAACTCGGAGGCACTCACGGTGACGGGGTTCAGAGATGCTGTTCATTCAGCAACATTTGCACTTGCAAAGTCTGTCATCCTGGATAAGATTAAAAGTAACCCAAAGTTCTTAGGTACATAGCCTTATCCTGAGTCAGACCACTTATCTGCTGCTGGCACCTGCAGGAGATGCACGTGACTTGGGTAAACAAAACTCTTCCACTCCACAGGATTCAGCTGAGGATTGGTGGTGTATCTGTCTCACTCCCTTGCCCCAGGCAGGAGCACAGTCTGAAATTCCACTTCTTGCAAGGGGTTTGCAACATCGAGGGAATGTCAGTGGATACACACCTCACATTGGGCCTAGACACAGGGAAAGGAGCATATTGCTGGCCCATCAATACAATAGGAATGTTATGAACCAGGGATCCAAGGGTGGGTTAAGGAAGACGTTGCTTTTCTCTGATGTGGTACAGTATGAGCTGTAAGCCAGGACATTGGTGGTTCAAACACCTCACCCATGAACCTGCTAGGATGGCTTTTGTTGAGTCACTATTCTCTCAGCCTCTCTTCTATAATATGGAGTTGATATTACTGACCTACCTTAGAAGGTTGTTGTAAGGATTGCTGAGATAATGTCTATGAAGTACAACATAAATGTACATTATTATTATTATTATTATTATTATTCCTCTAATAACTATCATTATCATTATCATTAATAATAAAATTTTGGCCTGCAGTTTTCTGGTGTTACTAATTGTACAGCATGGAATGTGATGTCTTTGTCAGGCTCCTGAGAATTTTATCTTTTACTGAAGAAAAAGTATTTTCTCATTGAATGGTTGCAAAAAAGAAACAAAACCATCTTGAAAACATGTAAAGAGAGTTTCGACTGAAAGCTGAAAAGTGAATATGATCTGTGTAAGGCTTTTCATATCAAGGAAAACTGAATTCTGCATCCCAAATAAACTGCACAGACTACTTATTTTGTTTCTAAGGGGAAGAATCTATGCAGAGCATGGAAACTATTCTTCCTGATCACTGGAGAATTGGCTCAGCTTCCCCCTGACTTCTTGAGATTTTAATCAGACCACTACCATTTTCCTTACTTTAAAAATGAGCTTTCTTTGGATTCTGAATTCTCCATCCAGTACCATGTTCCAATATATGCATGGGGCTACTGCAGAAATGCAGAATGCTCACAGCTCTGCCAAGGCAGCACTTTTCAGTAAAATTTAACTTACAAAATTCACTTCCACAAGAGTAGTGAAAGGACTTCATGGTGTAGCATGGGCTATTATGATAGGCAAATGAAGCCTCCATGTTCAAAGATAGTATACTGCTAATGTTGGGGATAGACAGTGAAGCATGACTATCACATCCTGTTATCTTGCTCATAGTTATCCAATGTTAGAGACAGAATGCTGGACTTGCCAAGGTTAGAGAAGATGATTTGAGAAGACATCTTATGTTTATTCACCTCCATCATACCAATAAAATTTTTGTAACACAGCAAATTGTGCAGTCAGTACAATATGCGTATTGAACACACAGCTCTACTCAGTATAATAATTTTTAGCCGAAGCGTAGATTTTTAAAATTGTTCTATTGTGAAGTATGTGTGTGAGTGCAAGTGCACACACAGACACATACAACTATATAGGAAATATAGGAATTATGTTGTTGTTTGTTTGAAGAATATGGTAGCTTATGGTAAATTGAGATGATGTGCCTCGGAGATGTTTCATAACTTTTGCAGTCAGACGTGGTGTGTAGTTTGGGGACATCAAGTTAAGTTTCTGGCATTTCTGAAAAAGAATGGAAAGTATAACAAGGTCCTTTTGTATCCTTGTTCTTGACATCACAAGAAATGAGCTCTTTGTGTTTCCTTGACTTTATGATATATTGCAGAATGCTTCATAAAGGAGGTGAAGGAGAAACCTTGATCTTTTGCCTTGGGATCATTCTAACCTCAGCTGTTGGGTAGAAGCGATGGTTAAACTACTTGTCATTTATGCTCCTTTTTATGAACTGTTAAACCGCTGAACCATGAGCTGTCGATCGAAAGGTCGGCAGTTCGAATCTGCGACGAGGTGAGCTCTCGTTGCTTGGTCAGCTCCTGCCAACCTAGCAGTTCCAAAGCATGTTAATGCGAGTAGATAAATAGGTACCGCTTGCGGGAAGGTAAACAGCGCTCCGTGTTCCAGCCGCATGCTACGCGCTGCGGCAAGGAGAGTCCTGCCGGCCACATGACCACGGAGGCGTCTTCGGACAACGCTGGCTCTTCGGCTTTGAAATGGGGATGAGCACCACACCCTAGAGTCGGACACGACTGGACTTAATTGTCAGGGGTCACCTTTTCCTTTGCCTTATGAAGACTGGGCTCAGGGCAGGCCTCAATATATTCTTTTCATTCTCAAAACAGCTATGTGAACTAAGAGATAGTTATTTGCCCAAGGCCAACTGGTGAGCTTCCTGGCTCTGTGGAAATTTGAACTTGGATCTCCTGATATGAGGCTCTTGTCCTGGGGCTGATTGCAACCAGAATTCAGCTCCTTACGCTCCCCCTAACCCAAGGCAAATGGACAGAAGATAGGGCTGGAAGAACATCTGCCACTGCCAGTTCCCCACTGCTGGTTGGGGACTGCTGAGGAAGCTGGCTAGACATAGGACGCCTGCCGTCTGCCATCCCAGGCTGAGCTCTTCTCGCATAGCAGCCTGTCAGGAAAACTAGGGAACCAGTGAAATATCACCTTGTGCTTAGAACCTCAGAGTGTTCTCTGGCTCTTCAGTTGCCCAGACAGGAACAAGTCACCACTGCTGCCATCACCAACCTCTTTGTATTATATGTAACTCCTTGTCTGCTGTTTTCTCTCCTTGTATCACTTGCCTCACAGTCACTTCCTGTGGGCTGGCTGCTTATCTGGCTTTTGATCCCTTTTCTATGCTTTCTGATGCTGCCCCCCCCCCCAGTATTTATATACCGCCTTTCTGGTCGTCAGATTTCTCCTCAGACTTTATTCAAGATGGTTTACATAGGCAGGCTCTTCTAAACTCCCGTAGGGGCTTTTACAATAATGTTCTATTCGCATAGAATCCTTTTCATTCCCCAGATGTTTCCCTTCCCCAGATGTTTCCCTTCAATGGTGTGGTATCTCTCTGGCTGAACAGCACATGTCTTCCAAACTTGCTTGACAGCGACTCCTCTCTCTCTCTCACAGAGAGTTAACGCAGGTTATCTCAGCTTGTCGGCAACTTCCAGTCGTCTCTGCTCCAGGGCACAACCGAGCTGGTCTCGTCTTAGCTATCTTCTGGCGGGCGGCAGCTCAACCACCAGACCACACCTCCTTTTGTCTATGCTACCAGTATTGGGAGTTGGTTCTTCCCTCTTCCCTCCCTGCTTTTATCTTCTCAACAACGCTGTGAGGAAATATCAGAAACAGAGCACAACGGTTGCTGGTAGTAACTGTCGAGTGGGAAAGGCGCCCTGAATTACCTTTTGGTTCTAATGAACCAAAGGTGGAGGGAATGAGGAAGATGAGAGGGAAGAAGCCAAGCAGGCAAGCACCACTACACACAAAATTAAGTCTGTAATTCTGGGCATGCTTTCTGAACAGGGTGGGATTTACCTCAGAATAAAGATGCATAAGATTGTGATGCATGTGGAGAAAGGAGAGATAATTTACCATGCCTGGCTCAGTCTCCTGAGGGGCGCAGTTGAGGCCAGGGGAGAAAACAGTGAGACTGAGATTCATCCCTTGACTCTCCTCCCTTGCCTAAGCTTGCTACCAGGGTGGGCTCACGACCTCTGGAGCCTGAGGTGATGGTAAGGAAATAATCCTGTATGTGCATTTTAAAAATATTTTTATATTGTTAGCCATTGCTTCCGAAGTGGAAATAACCTTTCCTGAATTTGCAAGTAGAGATAACCGGTGATAATGAGGTTTAATTAACAATTGTGCGTCCTGCGAGTGTTATTCTCTTGTTACTGGTATTGGTCATGGAAGTGCCCTTTGGTGCTCTTCAGAAGTTGTTATTACTGCTGATAATTGCTGTGACATTTGGTCTTGTGTAGGCTGTTGGCAGGATATGCACTTGTGGTTTTTCAATTGTGTTAGAACTGCTGTCGTAATACGATCATTTCTATAAAGCCTGAAGGTGCATCGTTGCCCTACCTTACTCTCTTTATCTGCACCCTTTGGCACTCCAGTGTAGCAACGCTTTTATCACATGCTGCTTCCTTATGCTGCAGATTGGAAAGGATGCCAAAATACATCAATAGTTTATAGCGAGGCAATTCTGGAGTACCAGGGTGTTTTCTACATTTATCAGTAAGCATATACTGTACTTTGAAAGTTCCATTAAGAGACAGACTGATAGCTGTTGCTGCTCACCTAATTAGGTAGCTGGTGCCAAGACATAAAACTGCAACCAGAATATTTATGTCAGCAAACAATACCCAAGGAGCTGAAGCACTTCATTGGGACAAAACATCCCTGCAAGAAGCATAAAAAAAGACTGTGATGCCATGAGAATAGACATCCCAGTGGCTCTGCCATCCAGTAGAGTTGGGTGGCCTATCCCTGGGCACAGGGAATGAGAAAAAGGAACCACCTTCGCCTTCTGATCATTTGTAATTATTTGTAAGTATTCTTATGAAATAGGGAGGTTGCAGGTGTCCAAGGAGGCTGGAACAAAATCCAGTCTAGCAGGTTTGAATGCTTCAAATTTGGAAATCTTAGCAGAGCAGTAACTAGTAATTTAGTAAACTTGGGCTTTGAGAATAAGTGAGGATTTGTGAGTGCCAGAACGGTGGGTGGATGTAGACAGCCTTTTTACCACACATTTTAACCGGCTATAGCATGAGCCTACAGCAGGCGTTCCCAACCTGTGGTTTGCATACCCCTTGGGGTATGCAGACTGCAGGCCGGGGTACGCGAGACGCTGTCCCTAATCAGCTGCTGCGATCAGCAGCTGATAAAGGAAAGCTGATTTTTTCCGGGTTGCGGCACGGGCGGGCAGGTCCTCCTCCTGCCCGTGCCGCAACCCGGAAAAGAAGGCTACAGGCCTACACTGTCCCCTGCACTACAGGCCTGCATCCTACCTTTTCTTCTTGGCCATCTTGGATCTCACGAAATCTCACCCAAATCTCGTGAGGGCACATGAGGCAGTAGTTATCTCTTGAGATTTGGGCACTGCCATGTTGGATCTCGTGAGATTTTGCGAGATTCAAGATGGCGGTGCTAAGGAGAAAAGGTAGGATGCAGGCCTGTAGTGCAGGGGAGGGGACAGTGTAGGAAAGACTACAGCCCTGCCGAATTGGCGGGGCTGTAGCCTTCTTTTCCGGGTTGCGGTGCGGGCGGGTCTTCACAAGGTGTGGTTACTAACTGTATAGTAACTACAAGTATATGATTAGTAGCTACAAGGTTGTGATGTGGTGAGAGTTGGCCTCAGTCAACTATAGTGTACTATAACTAAGGTTAAGTACATGAAACTGAAAGAATCACATATGCCTCCCCTGTTTATCCCTGCCTCAATGTCCCTCCCTCCTTCAGTTCGTTGTCTCCCTTGGGCCAATACTGTATCTAGATTGTAAGCCCCTTGAGGCAGGGATGTGTCTTCACTTTCTGAGTGTAAAGCGCCATGTACACTTTTGGCATCATATATAAAAATAAATAAAACAGCAGTGAAAGAAGCTTAATCAGCCGCTGTGACCACCACAGGGTAGCTCTGCTGGAGGTTGCTGCCTTATCAAAAGCTACACCCCTCATTCAAGGGAAATCCTTGTGGGTAGAGAGAATTGGGCAGTTGCAACTATGCTTCCATCATATCAAAGCTCTTTGTGGTCCACATTTCTTCACCAGACCATACTCCCTTCCCCACCTGTCATATTACCTGTGTGTGTGTGTGTGTGTGTGTGTGTGTGTGTGTGTGTGTGGGTGGGTGGGTGGGTGGGTGGGTGGGTGGTGGGGATGACGACAATGCACATTGTGTATTCCTTCACATGTATGCATTTCTTGAGTGCATCTGCTCCATTTTAAATTTCAGCTACAAGTGTTTGGAGAGAGAGAGAGAGAGAGAGAGAGAGAGAGAGAGAGAGAGAGAGAGAGAGAGAGAGAGAGAGAGAGAGAGAGAGAGTCTGTCCCAAAAGCAGCTCTTCTTTGACGCATGGGCATTGTGATGTACAGTGATCAAGACAGTGAAGCTGTGCATGCAGAGCTCATTGGAGACTGGCTCTCTTACGGTATGTTGGAGTCTGGATGGAAAAATAAAAATGTAAAAAGTAATCCTTAGCATTAATTTTCTTGGAAATGATGCACTTAATTTTCCCCTTCTTTTCCCTGGAGCATTTTATCAGTGTTTTCCATAACACACCATGACAGTTACCTTTTTCTCACAAAATCTGATAAAAGATGTTTTCAAGGAACAACACACTTTGAAGCAATGCCATTAGAAACTTTTTTAATTATGTTTTTGTAGACATCTACGTGGCCAGCATTAAACATCTGATGCTTTGTCTGCCTGTTTTCTAAGTTAGGCTGTGTAGCCTGCTTTCTGTTTTATTCACCAGCATGAATGTCGAAAAGCCTATGGACCTATCACTAATAGATCACCCACATAACAATCTTACAGTAGTTCCCACACAGCCCAATCCTATTGTAAATTCGGCTGGCGGAACGAGCGTTCCACTGGCCGAAGACATTGCAAATGTGCCGTAAGGCACGTTTGCGTCTACTTTCGAGCAGGGAAGGCCAGCGCAAGGCCGGCCTCCCCTGCTCCGCCAATGGAGGACTCGCCAGCCCACCACCAAACCCAGGTAAGGATTCAGCGGGGGGGGGGGTTCGGCCGTGAACGGAGGCCGGCCATAGGCCCAGCCAATCGGGGAGGGGGAGGGGGAGGGGAGGGGATGGCTTTGGCCATATCCTGTCCTCCACCGATCGGCTGAGCAGTTACACGGCCTCCTCCGAAAATCGCTGGCGGATTGGCCCCAGCGCCAGTTACACCCAGGGAAGGAGACGAGCACCCCTTCCCTGAGTAGACTTTCCACCGTGGGGTGCCTGCCCGCAGCAGAACATAGGATCTGGTGGGTGGCCTGGGCCGCCCGGCAGATCACTTGTGCAGGATTGCGCTGACAGTTTTATGGCTATTTGTCCACCTCTTTATCCTGAATTTGTTTCCTTGCTATACCTTGAGTGGGAAGGGAAGCTCATTGTGTTTGGGAATCTGCAACCATTTACCTGGGAGAAAACCTCCTAAATATCTCTTTCTTGATAAGCATAGGGGAACAGTACAACCATCTTCTGCTTTAAGGAGTCATCAGTTAATTCCATTCCAGCCTTTATAGCCATTATACCAGTATCCATCCTCATCTGAGACCTATTTGCTAGTGTCGCAACTAACACACTCACATTAAGGAAAAGGCCAAAGATTGCTTCCACACCTGTTAAGTGTGGCAAAGAACCAAGAATGAATAGGTCTGTGTGGACGCACAGATCACACTGAGTTCAATGAAAATCTGCAAAAAATAAGGAGGGATTTGGAAAGCAAGTGGAAAAACTGGGGTAAATGGACATAGTATAGCCTTAAGCAAACAAAATTATCAGCATGACTTTGACAGCAGACTTTGGCAATGCAATGAATTGCTTATTGAGTCCAGCAGATTTTTGAAGATATTCAAGAAAATGGAAGGATCGGTGCTAAACAAAGTACCTTGCTTCGATGCAGGCTTTGAACTAGAAGTTTTTTGGCATTGCTTCCAGTTCAGTGATTCTGTAAGTAGTTTTGTAGAAAAATTGCAAATCTATTGTTTAGGATTTGTCAGAAATCTTATAGTCTTCAAATGAGACATGCGCTTTCCTTTTGATTCTGGGTTATCCATCATCACTTGAGAGATGGATGGAAAGAGCAGGATGGTGTAGTGGTTTGGGAGTCGGACTTAGACCTGGAAGATCCAGGTTCAAATCCCCGCTCAGCCACGAAGCTTCCTGGGTGACCTTGGGCCAGTCACTATCTCTCAGCCCCACCTACCTCACAGGGTTGTTGTGAGGACAAAAGGAGGGGAGGAAATATGTACACCACTCTGAGCTCCTTGGAGGAAGGGCGGTATAAAAAAATGTGTGAAATGTGTGAAGAGCATGAGACTTAGCAGCTTGATATAAAGCATATGAAGCCTGTCTGAATTCCGTGACCGCCTCTGCCTTGTAGGAGTCCCCAGTGCTGAAGCATGTCACCATTATCTTGTGTGGGCCACTGGAGTGTTTTGGCCTCTCTCTTGGGTCCACTGAAGTCTGTGCCAAAGCAGGAATCGGGAAAATGCACAATCTGCTGTTCCTGTGCTGAGCTGAGTATCAGTATGGATTTGATGTCTTCTTCATTAGAAAGTATGCTGAAAGATTTCAACTGCAGTCCTTCTGAGTAATAAAAGTGAGTCAGGTCTGATTGTGCTACTGCACTGATAAATACGCTGGATTCAGTGAAGGGTGGACCTGGGAAAGAATCGTATCTTCCACATTTGGGTATAAAAAAAGGTGAGGCCTATGCCCCCCATTAAGGGTAGTGGCCCATTCCTGAGTCCCACATACAGGTACTAACGTATATGTAAAGTATATGATTTCCTTGACAAGGAGAGGCTCACCCCAAATCATTAGTTACAATTACACTTCCCTTCCCCAGTAAATCTAATGGTTTTTGTTACCCATATGCTATGCAAGATAAAATCTTTCTTGCTGCATTGAGGTGATGCCAAGGTTCATTACTGAAGCTCTGTAAAGCAGCTTTGAGTTGTATAGTATTATCACCACTGTGCTTAGAAAAATGTGAATCTATGGGGTTGGGAGGGAACTATTTCTGTTTCTTGCTCCTTATCATCCTAGTTGACAGCATTGGCACTAAGCATGTGCTGCTGCAGCTCCCACATGAAATTATTGCCTTGGGGAAAGGAGAAGACAACATAAAGACAAGAAAATGAATACAGCTGCCTGCATTGTAAAAGGGGTGTGCCATGCTGGCATTGCTGGCTGGGATCCAGCATTTTTATCAACAGTCACTAACCTTCGGTTGGGAAAGACTTTATGGGCTACACATATTTAACGAGGAGGCCAATAATTACCGTACTTTGGAATCCTGAACAATGGAGATTTTTTGACTGCCCCTTTGCGAGGGAGCCAGTGAATAGTCCTTCGACCCTTTACAGTTTAGCAAATTTATTGTGGCATGAACTTTTGTAGGCGAGAGCCTGTTTCAGTCCATGTGTGAACAGTGAAGGTATTGGAATCATCAAGACAGAAAGGAAGAAATGTGTAAGGAAGAAAGCGCAATGATGAACTGTGGCATACAGCCATTAACAAATAGTTGGTGTCAAAGGACTTGCATACACTAGTCTGGGACCCCAAAGTGATGAATGACTAACCAATGGTGGTCAGAATCTATGTTTTTGCTCTGAACAAAGGTTGCCCCCAAAACTGATTATATAGGATTATCAGGATTATAGAAAATAACTTTCAGGATTGTATATTGAGGGCTAAACCGGGCTTGGGGTTGGGGTGGGGTGGGTACTGTTCAGCAGCAGCAACCATGACATTTTAGGACCAGACAAGAGTGTTTTTGTGTATTCCTGAGGTCCCTGTATTCCCAACACACTTTCACCCAACCTACAGCCTAAAAATGGATGATGGTATAAGATAGCTAGAACATTTCATGTATGATTTCATAAGACTTTCTTATAGGGGGTATGGTATTACCTTTCAGTTCCCACAGTTTTTTTTTATTATAAAATCTTTGAAAAACATGTTCCTTTCTCCTTACATTTATCAGAGCACTGTCTACTTAGTTCTCCTCAGGAGCGTATCCTTACCAGCTCTGGGTAAAGGAGCCACTTACACAGCGCAATCCTGCGCAAATATAGGCTGGCGGAGCAAATGCTCCACCGGCCTATGGTGTTGCAAAAGTGTCGTAAAGCACTTTCACGGCACCCTTGGAGTAAATGACGCCAGCGCTGAGGCCTGTGGCAGGTGGCGGGAGGGCATGGGGAGGGTGGGCTGGGGTGGCAGGTTGACAGTTGGCCAGCCAGGCCAGGGAGGGATTATCAGCGGAGCGCTCTGCCATATCCCAACCCCCTTCCTGGGTCTGGCCGGCCTTGCATGCCCGCATCTGAGGAGGCCCATTGGGGCCGGCGGGGCCAACACGGGGGAAAGGGCAAATGTCCCAATGTCCCTGAGTCGTGCCCCGGTGCAGGCTGCATCCTGTTTAGGATGCAGTGGCTGGCCTTTTAGGCCGGCCAGTGCATCTTAAGCAGGATTGGGCTGTCCGTCTATTCTCTCTACTTACATGAAGCACTGTACCTTGGGTGTGATCACCAGATCAGGTGCAGCATTTGGAAGGACTATTCTATACAGGGTGTTTTTTTCATGAGGACGCTTGCACCATCCTCCAGGTATGTCAGCTTCTGTGTGTGGGCATTCTTCATATGCACGTCTGCTCAGAGACCACAAAGTCAGCTTCCTTACCTGTAAATGACACTCTTCCATGGCAGCCACACAATTCAGTCCACATGCTCTTCTGTCTGTATAGTTGCATAATTAGGCTTACCAGATCTCCAACTGGGACAGAGTGCTAGACCTTTAGGAGAAGGAATGTGGGCAGGTGTAGCTTGTTAAACCTTAGAGCACAATCCTAGGCATGTCTACTCAGAAGCAAGCCCCATTGTGTTCAGTGGGGCTTGGTTCTGAGTACACATGCCTAGGATTGTGCTCTAAGGTTTAACAAGTTGCACCTGCCCACATTCCTTCTCCTAAAGGTCTAGCACTCTGTCCCGGTTGGAGATCTGGTAAGCCTACCCTTGCCAACGTTTTTTTCAGCTCTAGAATGTTCCAAGGTGTTGCTTTGCAGAGTCTCCGAATCCCTCGCGTGGGGCTGCACAAATGATCACTTGAAGAATGTCAGTTACAAGTCCCAGCACCTGGGGGGGGGGATAGCCTTGTTAGTCTATAGCAGCAAAAACAACAGAGAGTCTTATTGCACTTGAAGCGCAAGCTTTCATGGACTACTAGAGTGTAATCTGCAAAAGATTATGCTACTATAAATATATTAATCATTGAGTTACAGCTAAGCAATGTGTTTGATCTCATATGCCAAAGTGTCATATGGGGCTGTCGAAAGTGATCTGTAGTTGTGTCCTGCCTTGACATAGTAGTACAGTGCTGCTTTGGCTATGGAGCCTGGATATTTTGCTATCTGGATCTGCAGGAAAGTACAGTATTTCTCTATTCTGCAGAACTTGACCTCTGTGAGACTGTGCGCTAGAAGCCATTTAAAGTCACTATGCTTCATAGTACTATATGCCAGGGGTGGCCAAACTGTGGCTCCTGAGCCACATGCGGCTCTTTGACGTATAATGTGCGGCTCTTGGAAATATGTTGACTGAGCTCCTTTTTGCATCACAATTAATATAAAAGGGAAATAAGAAATGTTCAAGCTTTATAATTATTTACCAGGTATAAACTGAGAGTCCACTGGATTAAAAATAAGTTTAATGTCCATGGTGAGTAAATATATTTAAGAATTTAAATGCTTCTTAAACATTGCGGCTCTCAAACATCTCTCTTGTGGCTCTCAAACATCTGAAGTTTATCGGATGTGGTTCTTATGTTAAGCAAGTTTGGCCACCCCTGATATAGACAAATCAAAGCAAGTGCAGAACTCCATTGTAGAGCTCTAGCTAAGGAGCTGGCACTTGTTTCTCTTTTCCTCAAGTGCAAACTTTTTATCCATCTGTGCTTACCTTGAGGGGTGAATTGAACATCCATATCTAACGGCTTTGTTTAATGGCATTTGATTATCAGTGCTTGTGACACCTTTATGATCCTCCTCATTTCAAAAATAGGGTAGTAAAGTAGGTCACCCAACTAAAGAAGGGGGAAATGGTACCATCCGTTACTATGAAGGCTCTTGGTAAAGGTCTACAGAGATTGAGTAATGTTCTTTTAAGGGTGTGTTTTCTTTGTGTGGGTGTCACCTAAGAGTTCTAGTTTGCTGCATAAGAGTTCTAAGAAAGGAGCAACCACAGGGTCATGTGGTCAGAAAGGGAGTAGGAAGGCTTTGTTATTGTAGTTTCATCTAGGATTTGTAATTCACTTGCCCTTTCATTGTGTGCTACATGCGTAATCTTCATTGTTATAACACAGTGAGGCAGAAGGTAAAGTGAGACCTTTCTGTGATCAGGTTTCCCAAGCAGACACATTATCTAAGCAGGAATCTTTTCATTTCATTTATTGGATTCAGGCCTAGCCTTTAGGCTCCAAACTGAAGCCCACGAGGTAACTTTTAGCACATAAGGCATTTACATATATAAAGATGTTAACATCCTCAATAAAAAACAGATCCAGTCCATTAAGACAATTTATAATCATATTAAAACTCACAAATTACCACAAAAAGATAAGTCATGAAACTCAGTGAGACACAGCTAAAACTTTAGCCTCTGATTTTAAATGAAATTCTAGTCTGTTCTGGAGTGCCTTCGCTTTGGAAACTGTAGGCAGTATTGAACGTTATTTTTATTCAGCTGGTTTTTCTTTCTATACATGGCATCTTTGCTCGGACAACCTAGATCTCAGAAGATTATTGCGGGCCATGAAAGTCTTCGCTCTAAACAGCTAAATCACCTCAGACCACTATTCCATAACAGCTTGGTCTTACGTGAAAGTGGTCAGAAAACAGCAGGCCTGGCTGACAGGGCCCCTCTCTCTCTCTCTCTCTCTCTCTCTCTCTCTCTCTCTCTCTCACACACACACACACACACACACACACACACACACACACACACACACTGTCAGGGCCTCAGTCATCTGGAGGGAGCAGGGTCTCCCAGGAGAGAATGGAGCTAATGCAACGACCAAATCTTCTCAAAAAGGCAGCCCTGACCATGAATACCATCTGGGCATTCAGAAGCAGCAGGGGAGGATTGGGTTGTATTGAGCTAGGGAGTGGGCTGGGCAGGGGGCAGCAGGAGGAGGATCTCTGCAGCAGCTTCGCACACTGAGATCCTAATTCCCCTTCCCAGCCCAGACCTACCCCCAGGAGTCTCTCAGGAGGACTTACATCAGTGACCCATTGTTGGAGAATAGGCAGCCCATGGAGAGGTAAGTAAAAAAATATCTTACTTACAGAATGCAGCATGCACTCTTTCGGCAGCACTGCATGGTCTGGACTGGTGGGGGATAGGATTGGGTTCGAAGTCTCTTTAGCTACCAGCCACCAAATTTTTGTCAACGACATGTAGAGGCAAACCGGTGCTTGCAAAAACATCCAACAATTGCACATTGTTGCTCCTGATAGAGTGCCTTACCAGCTTAGTACCTTGCACCCAACCACCCCAGTGTCAATACTGTTTCTACCTCTAAGCCAGGGGTGGGGAACCTTTTCCTTGGCGAGGGCCGTTTTAAATATTAGAAATTTGCTTGAGGGCCGGCCGTAAGGCCGGGCGCCATTTTTATTTATTTAATTAATTTTTGCCCCCGCCCCCATCGGCCTTCGGAGGCTCCGCGCTCACTGTACAAAGCCGCTGCCGGGTCCGCGCATCACCTCCGGCGTACCATGCCGAAGAGGGCAAGAGCTTGCCCTCATCGGCGTGGTACGCATTTGCGAAATGGCCAATGGCCTGGTGAGAAGGGGTCGAGGCGGTGGCCGGGGAGGACATGCAAAGGCCCTCTCCCGGCCTCTGGAGGTGACGCGTGGACCCGGCGGAGCCTCCAGGGGCCAGTTGGGCGGCCTCCCGGCAATCTCTCCGGGGGCCGGACAGGATGGCCTCGGGGGCCTGATCTGGCCCTGGGGCCTGAGGTTCCCCACCCCTGCTCTAAGCTGTGGTGTCTGAGTGCTTACAATGAACTAATCCGAGATGGCTATAAAGAGGGAAATCTCTGAGGTGTAGATAACATGAACTCATTCTTTTGCATATAAAGATAGTGTTCACAACACACAAACTAACTAGGGGTCTCCCAACTACAGCCTGCAGGCACATCCTGCCCACCAACATATTTTGACTGCCCCACTGAGCCCAGCAGCATTATAATTATGTGCAGCCACCCCACTCCTTCTTCCTCTTTTAGCCTCTGCCAGCCACCTTACACCTCCTTCCTCCTTCTGGATAAAGTGACTGCTGGGTGGGGTCACTCTCAGACGCCCAGCTGAAAGACAGAGATAGCAAACAGCCTTCCAACTGCGCGTATGCATATTGCAAACATTTTGCAAATATTTCACAACAATGTGCTCCCAGGAAAAGGCAGGAAAAGATGAGATCTCATCTTCAGGCAAAGCAGACAAAGTGGGGGACTGGGCTGCCCTCATTTATAGGAGGCTAGCCCGGACCCCCTTTGCCTGTAGCCTGCATAAAAGCTGTTTCACAATGTGCCCCAAGGAACCAGCAGGAGAAGATGATTATACAAGGCTAGCCCTGCACGTTCCTCTTCCTCCTGCTGCTCGGTGTACAAAGCACGTGCCAGTGGAGGGAGGCATTGACCTCAGAGAGGAGAATAAGCAAAGCAGGTATATGATGACGCCGGCTCCCCTCCCTTGCCTTTTACAGACAGTATTGTGTCTTCCCTCCACCCGCTCCTCACCACCGCCCCACCTCCCCAATCAGCTATTCTTTGAAGTAGAGGAAGCCTTACTGGCTCTGGCAACGCAAGGCCTTTTTGATGAGCTGGGCAGCCCCCTTTTGTAGTTCCCCAGTGACTTGTTCGTGACAGTATAGGGCTCCTATAACTCTATAATATATATAGCACGGGTGGCCAAACTGCGGCTCCTGAGCCACATGCGGCTCGGAAATATGTTGGCTGAGCTCCTTTTTACATCACAATTAATATTAAAGGTACATAAGACATTTTTAAGCTTTATAATTATTTACCGGGTATAAACTGAGAGTCCACTGGATTAAAACATAAGTTTAATGTTCATGGTGAGTAAATATATTTAAGAATTTAAATGCTTCTTAAATATTGCGACTATCAAACATCTCTCTTGCGGCTCTCAGACATCTGAAGTTTATCGTATGTGGCTCTTACGTTAAGCCTTGTTGGCCACTCCTGATATATAGCTCTTTCCCGGCAGTATAGGGCTCCTGCAGCTCCTATAGCAGCAGACTGGAGAGGAGCGATGAGCCTGTTCTGCGGCCTGCCTTGTACCACCGACAGTAATGGGCCTTGCTCTGCCTTTTCATTGGGTCGCAACTCACCACATTTACCCATGTATAAGTCAGCCCAAGTTTCCAGGGCCAATCTCAAGGTATAAATTTTTCAACGTATACACAGGTATATACAGTATACTGTATATTATATTCTGTACTTGACTTGGCCTGGCCCGCCATAAGAGCAAGAATGAGTGATACGGCCTTGGCAGCTTAGAGTTTGGGAACCCTTGGTCTGTTTGATCATCTTACGCCATTATTACACCAACTCCATTGACTCCAATTTGTTTCTGGATTCAATTCAAGATGCTGGATCTTATCAGAACAGGTAAGCTTTAGGTTCAGAACCTGGATCTCTTAGGGACTGTCTTTTCCCATGCAAACTTTCTTATGGATGGCGGGGGACATGTGACAGGACCTTCTTGTCAATAGCATCTAGAATGTGGAACTTTCTGCCCCATAAAATCCAGCAGATTACTTCTTTATATGCATTTAGGCATCACCGTAAAGTGACCTTTTTTTAGATATACTGTCAGAACAATAAAACCTCAAAACAGCTGAATGATTGATCTGCTGATTGTTTTATGATTTCATTGTTTTAGGGTTATATTGATGGTCAGCTGCCCTGAGAGTCCCATATAGCAAGTGAAAGGTGCAGGGTATAAATTCTTCCGACAAATTAAATAAATACACTTGAAGTGAATTGCCACCTAGTATGGAAGGCCAGGCTGAGATGCTGCATTTCTTGGTGCAGGAACACCTGTGTAACTAGCTTTTAACAACATGTGCAATAGAAAGTCTCTGTTTGTATCTGCATCTTCCCTGCTACTTTGTCATCCAGTCATTCAGAGCAGAAGGACTGTGATGCTTGGCATGGTTGCCACCATCAGCAGCAGCTCCAGTTGCTCTTGTCTTGCTAGAAGGAGTGCAGAGGCCTGGGAAGGGTTTTTTTTCCAGGGTGGGGGCCCAGTGGAGGCTTCAGCAGTGGGGAGGGGCTGCCAGGGGTCTAAGGCCATGACATTTGAATAAAGGTGCTTTCCCCTGCCATACCATTTTTTAAAAAGTATACATTCTGCTCACAATTTTCTGAGCACGTCGGAAAGGAAAGAAGTTCTAATGAATTTTCATTTTGTGTTTATGGGATTCTAAGCTGCATGAAGGAGGTAACCTACCTACCACATGTGCTTTTGTTACTTGGAGCCATGTTTGTCCAGCAGCCTTCTCACCAGCCGCACATAAAAAAACTGTCTGTACAAGAACTCAGATGCAATGTGTCTGCCCTTGAGCACTTCAATGTTGTTTGTTGTTTGGCCTGTCTGTCTCTTAGCAGCCAGGCTGAAATAAATTGAATGAGAGAAAGACACTCGGGTCTGTTCCAGCTTGCACAGCCAGGATTTCATAGAGTTCTAACAGGCCAATGTTATAGCTCTGGCAAGTCTCCATTGGTTTCAGCCTCTATTCATCAGCTTAGCACGAGTTTGGAACAAAGTACAGTTCAGTTCTTCTGGGTGATAAACCAAGCTACCTTCACAATGTCAAAGCAGTAACCAGGACTGTTCCCCTTTTGTAGGTGCGAGATGAGGCACAGATTATGGCTAGTAGAGTTACCTTCCTAAGAGTTTTCACGGCATGGATGGAAACTCTCCTGTGCTTGATTGGAGAGAACCGCACCTGTCTGTGTGCAGTTGTCAGGACAGAAGAAGTTTCGGGGACTGGCATACTATTCTGTGCTCTCATGGAGAGAGAAAAGGGAAGGAGGAGGAGAAGCCTTCACTGCCCAACATCAACCTGTCCTTCACTCACATCTGTCTTTTAAAAGACTAGACTGATAATTTGCTCCAGTAGAATCCAAGGTCTCACCTGACTCGGGGAGAAGAAGTGCATGCTGGAGCACAGTGCAAACGTTGATTAAAAGAAGATGAAAGACAGCTATTGCGAAAGATGATTTGTTTTGTTCTCTTTTTCTGCTACAAAAGAGCATGGGATGGTGAGCTGTCCCTGAAGCCTTTCCTGGCCTGACTGCTGTGCAGAATGCGCTTAAACGGGAGGTCTCCACCTTCTTCCGAATTTCAAAGAAGCAGAGGAAGACACCTATCCTGGCACAGGAGAGAATGTGTGAACCAAGCATTAGGAAGAAACCAAGATATGCATGCTGTAGCTCAGACACTATCAATGACTATATGTATTACATTTATAGTCTACCTTTCCTCAAAGAAGCTCAGGGTGGCATACATTATTTTTCTCATTTTTTCTTCACAGCAACCCTGTGAGGCATACTGGTTCTCACTATCAAGTCTATTTATGAGAAAATTTCAGCCCCTGCTAGTGCCCAACCCAACTATATGTTAAATGAAGGTCATTGCGGACTGTAGGGTCAACACGGCTGGCTTCTGGGTATTAGTACAGGACTCTCTTTCTGTACCTTTGTTTAGCACTAGAGTAGCAGCTGCTGGTCTTATCTGCCTCAGCAAAGGCAGTGGTTGCTGATGCAAGTGGTGAATGACATATTTTCAACGATGGGTTGATAGGTGTTGGTAGCTCCTCTCCCTTCCTTCTCAGGAGTCCTGGAAACTGCTGTATGGAAAGATATGCTCTTGCCCTGAGTCCAGGCCTGAGCTTGTGATCTTCAAGAAGCTCCAAATGCTTATATGTACATTAATGATAGGAAAGCAGGTGAATTAGCTCAAGGTAGTTAGACATAGAGATGGAAGGCACAAGGTTGACTAGCCTGTGCAGAACTTTGCCTGCCCCCGTGATCATTTCTGCACAGTCCTGCTTGGCAGATGTCAGATCGCCCAACTGCCCCAGGTGTGTTGTGCACTCTTTTAGTGACGCACTCAGTATGTTGTGTAACTAACCAAAGGTTCTTTAATGCCGTATTTTGTGGCTCAGTCTCAAACCCTTGAAAACAGGACAGTAGAATGGAAATACTTACAGAAGCAGCATGCGAAATAATTCTCATTTTCCTTTCTGACTTCTGTAGAAGCTGCTATACCATAAAGAAGTGGACCCACATTTCCCTAGCATGCAAAGTGGTGTTGTACAGCAATTAATTGATCTGCTAGCACTTTCCCCTTGGAGATTTCATGTAGGTTGACTAAGCTGGATTGGTGTATTTGGTCATGCTGCAGTGGTTCTGTATCAGTGTATGTCATGATTGTAGTGTTTCAATGCAGCTGATCCTCACAAGACACAAAAGGAGATTACTTTATCCCACACTGGTTTCCCACCAGAACGTATGACTGACAGAGGTCTGCAGTCAACATGATTAGCTTCTCATGGGGAGCCATCTGAAGTGGCAAAAAAATGCCTCCCTTCCTATGATATATCCCATGTTTCTTGTTGTGTACCTCAGTGATGCTATCCGTATGTGCCTTTAAAAGTTGTTGCAGGTTCACCAGTGTACAAAAAAGGTCAGTGGGCTCCCTTGAAGATGGAGTCACAGATAGGAGATCACAGAAAGGAAAGGCCTTGTGAATAAAGCCATGCTTTATGGGATCTTGGAACTGAAATCTTGGTACTTCTGAGAATAATTTGTATGACTCCAGGCAAATCTATGTCATTGCTTAGGACCTTTATGGAATGAACTCATTCATTATACGTGCTGTTCCATGTATTTGGATGCTGTGCACCATGTTGCCCCATCTGTGCACAATGTTGCCCATCCAATTGCTCTGCCACTGGCCCCACCCATCTCACACTTCTCTGTTTGCAGGACCACCACAGCCCTGAAGTAGTTGCTAACTCCTGCTAAGCTGCCACTTGCCATTCCAAACATGTTGGGACAGCAGAGAAAAGATGCTAAAGGAGAAGGTTGGGGCCACCCGGTAGGGAAAGGGAAAGGCCTTGGTGAAGCAGGGGTGGGGCAAACAATCTTAATATGAGAAGTTTCTCCTATCTCTGCTTAGCAGGTTTCAGTGAGAAGGAAAGTGACATGATGGGACAAGGCAAGGGGGGAGGGGGAGAGGTTCCACCTCTGGGTTCAGACTTTCCCTCAGCAGAATCCTCTTGGGCAGCCAGACTTGCCTGTATCTCATTCGCCTTTATTTTTTGTTATTTGTTTGTTAGCTAGCTATGCTCTGAAAGTAAAGGATGTATGTGGAATGGAAGGCTCGCCATCCCTGCCATTTTGTGGGGAACTGTAACTACTCCGTGATAAAGCACAAGCTTTGCATATAGAAAATCCCAAGATCAGTCTGTCTCTCGTGTCTCCAGTTTACAGGATCTTAGAGCTGAGAAGACCCTTGCCAGAGGCCTTGAGGGCCACTGCTAGCTGGAACTGACAAGCCTGGGCTGAATGCATCAATTTTCTGACACAGGATAAGGTGGTGTCATATTTTGTATGCTAGCCCTTTAGAATTGTCACCTGCGAACAAGCCTCAGATCAAACTCTGAAGTAGTGGTTCCTTCACACAACTATAGCCCATCTGCCATGCTTGGGAAACAAAGAGGAAAAAATGATGCACTTTTAGGTATGTTACTTCCAAATCACAGGACTCTTATCTGATCTAGACTGAGAGGCTAGTTTTTCTTGAGCAAGAATTAGAAATGACAGGTGGGTCTGAAATGAAGACAAAGCATTACCCTATAATTTTAGAAAAACACTGTGCCCTTGAGTCAGTTGCCACATGAGGCTTATGTCCATTGTGAACTTATTCACCTGTGATCATGATCTATGAAAGCTGGACAGCCTCTCTCTGAGTACCTCCAGTGTCTTGGTAACATGTCCAGCTGTTTTTTTCCCCTTAGCAGATTAACATTTGTAAAGGAGGCACACGCTCATTAAAATGAGCTAATTATTATGGATGGAAAGCATGCCAACCTCTTTAATATGAAGCGTTGGCTCATGTTTCAAGGAGTGTTTCGTTTGGCAGATTAGAGTTTTAATGTGAGCTTACTACTGAATGTATCCAATGTGACCTGGACACTTATTAAGGGTACTTATTACTTATTAAGGGACACTTATTAAGGACACTTATTAACAGGATACTACATGTAATGTTTAAAGAGGGCATAGCACTGATTGGCTTAGTTTTTTCTTAGCCAATAGCAGCTGGATCAAAACTCTGGCAGTCAGATCCTCCCTCCCTGTTCCACTATCCTGATCCATGGTGTGAAGGAAATGTAGTTTGGCCCTAAGCTTTTGCTTCCTAGCTCTCAGGGTGCAAGAGCACAGCTGTGAAATATGTAGGTGGTGGTTGATGAAGTTCCAGAAACCAAAGCGGGGGGGGGGGGGGGGGCAGGGCAAGAAGTTCCAAGGATTGAGAATTGAGTTTTAGTGTCTTACACAAGGCTTGTTTAGTTGTTTTCCTATCTTCTGTCCCATGGTTGCCTTCTTTCCCAAAACATGCCACCTTCTTCTCTGCATCTTTTGAAGAAAAAACAAACTCTAGTCCTTGCAAAAATATATTCACTGTTGGAGCAGTCGAGTCCTCTCAAAGCAGATTATCGGCCCAGTTCTATGGGCCTGCTGTGCCACTGGAACTTGTGCTCCGGCTGCACAGTGTGTTTTACTGCAGTCGCAAAATGCAACCCACCATTCTGCGCAGCCGGGCCTCTGACACAAGCCACGAGTGGCCCTGTGCCAGCAACCTGTGGAAAAGCCCTGGCATGGGCAGTGGGTGAGTGGAACGGGGATGCGAGGGGAGGAACAGGGCAGAGACCACGGAAGGTTTGTGTGTCAAGGCTGGGAAGGGGGTGGTATTGGTGGTGGCAGCTCCACCAACTTCCTATCTGCCTTCCTGGCCTCAGTCCACCTTTCCAGGTCCTCTTGGACCTGTACCAGCAAAATCACTGGCACAGGTCCAAGTAGACCCATTGTGGTAGTGGAGGCTTACCCCTGAGCAAGGGAACAGATGCTCCCTTACCCGGCGGAGACCTCCGGGACTATCCCACTCCCACAGGATGCAGTGCAATCCAGTAGCATAGCTTAGATGAGGTGTGGGTTTAGATAGGATTGGGCTATATGTCAAGTCAGTATGTGCAAAATTTATTTTTCATGTCATAGTTTAATCTGTGTGCAGAACCTGAACGTCCTGATTGCCACATTTGGGCACTTGTACACCATTTTGGAGAAGAGACACAGGTTGGTCTATATAATATTTAGTTTAAGCAGGATACAAATTTGAAGTTTTTGGTACATCCCCAGCTGAGATGAGATAGGTTGAATTTCACTTGTCCTAAAGTCCTTCTTTCATGGTGAGGTGGTTATTGTTTTTTACGAAATGGCATCGTTGTCCTTCTGACCACAGTCTCTTCTCTTCTGCAGCACTTTAGATATATTCCCTACTTTAGTGTCCCTGGCAAATGCAGGCCTCCCTCCCAACAGACGGTTTGATGGTATGGATGCGTCTGAGGTCCTCTTCGGGCAGTCAAACAAAGGACACAAGGTATGGGGTGAGCTTCTAAATGTTCAGCTTCAACTGGTAAATCTCAAATGCATCTGTTGGAAATAACATGGCCTATTTACACTGATGGTTTTTAATTCTCCTTGAGGTTCAGCTCCATCAGTGATAATAACACAGTGGAATTGCTACTATAAATGCTGTCTTTGCATTCTAATTTGCCTCATGATGAATCTTGGACGCTCGTCCCCTTCCCCGGGTGTAAACCGGGGCTGGCCCGATAGGCCTCCTCGGATTTCCACCAGCTAAATAGCTGGCGGAAGTTGGAGGAGACCATGTAATGGCCTAGCTGTCCGGCAGGGATGGGGATATGGCAAGCACCATTCCCCGCCCCCTCCTCGGCCGGCTAGGCCAATGGCCCCCCTCCCTCGCCCGCCAGACCACCCATGCGGCCGCCGGGGGAGCGCTTACCTTCCTCCAGTGGTTGCATCCTCGATCCGGCAACAGAGTGAGGGTGGCTGGCCTTGCGCCAGCCTCCCTTACTCCCGAGGCTTTGCGAACGTGCTTTACGGCATGTTTGCGACATCTTGGAACGCCAGAGCGCGTGCTCCGCCGTTCCAGACTTGTGCAGGATTGCGCTGTAACTGCTGGTAGAATGAGTTCTTCACCAATTGTATGTGGCTTTCCTGACTTAGCAATCAACAATGAAACGTTGTATGATGTGCACAAGCCATCAGTGTTTCGTCGTGAAGCATTGCAAAACATGCTTGACAATGTTGGCCGCTTTTGAAATTTGTCACGAAGTGATTGAAAACAGATAAGTTCTTGTTTGCTTTTTTAGGATGTGCTTCAAATAGTCAATCAGTCTGCAGGCTTCATTGCTTCATTAGAAAAGACCTTTTCACATACAGTATTATGCACATTGGCAGCTGTGCTGGTTTGTTGGTGCTGGTATAAATCCATACTTCAGATATTTCAAACTACTGTTTATTGTCTACATTGACTGCCACTTGACAAATATTTTCCTCATTGGTTCATACTGCTGTAGATGGATTATGTCACCTGCCATTGCCCAGGTGACTGACTGCTGTGCTTGATGCAACCAGCTTTTGGTTTTTCTAACAAACTCCCCTTTCTTTTCTAATGCTTTCAATTATTTAACCAAAAGGGGGGAAAATTGGTCCCAAAGACTTGGAGTTAGCTTGCATAGTCTTTGCCTGCCTCAACAAACAGAGCCATAATTAAGTTCTCATTCAGTGAGTCTTGGCTCAGACTACTGTGTCCATTAGCAATTTGTAAGTAGGGCAGCCTCTCCAAGCCTCCTGCCATTCTTGCTCCACATGATAATAGGAGCTGCAAACTTATGCATTAGAAAAGCAGTTTACAAGCCAGTCATTACTGAGTGCATTTTCTAATAGTTACACAAGATTTTGGCTGCTTGCCTCTCCCAACCTCAGGTGCGGATCCTACAGATTAAAGCTGCGTGTTACTTTGAAAGCCTTACCCACTGTGTGCTTCCGAACTGAGGTTTTGTAGATTGCTTTTAACTTGTGGAGGCCATTGCTTTAACCCAAAAGGAAACAGAAAAACAAGTGTGATAGACACTAGTCTCTCTCAATAAGACCAAGTAAACTGTCAATTTAGCTGTGTTCCATTGACTTTGTAATTGCAGAGTCATTGTGAAATGCTCAGATTAGCAAAGGTCGTACACTATTTAAGTAACAAGCCAGAAGCAAAACAGTCCTTTTGAGTGGTTATCTTCAAAGTAAGGGATGAGTGTTGCACTGCAAATTCAAAGGAATATCATAATAATAGCCATGACAGCAGGACATGCACAAGGTGTGGATTCTCCTAACAGAAGTGCTGAGCTCTGACAGAAAACTGGCACTTCCATGGAGGTATGCAGCTAGAGGCAAAGATGAGTGGGGGTGAGCAGGACTGGCAGCCCTTTACGCTATTGATTGACTGGTTTTTAGGCGTTTACCGTATCTGACTTTTCAGACAAACCTCACAAAGTGGTTGCATAAAACTAAGCATCAATAAAACGTTATGCAACAACACAGCACTGGAAAAACTTCTTGAAAGCCAGATCTTTTCACGCTGCACTCTTAAATCAGAACACCTGATAGGCTGTTCTGTTGCCCCTCTCCTTTTCTCAGTGCGAGATGGTTCTTCAGTAGCCCTATGTTGGCAGTTAGGGGAGAGAGTCCTATGTAGCCCTATGTTGGCAGCAGGGACAATTTGAGATCCTGGGAGGCCACCTTAAAATTAGTAGCTCATGTTGTGATCTTGATCAAGGCCTGTTTTAAATGCTCCTGATATGTTGCATCCACTTGGATAGAAGTGGGCTGTGCCTGCTGACTGAGAGAAGAGGCACAAAGATTGTTAGGAAACAGTGGGCTTCCCTTCTTCTTCTGTTCCTCTCGCACCATCCCTCAGCGTTACTGTGCTAGCCTGCCTGACTCCACAACAGATCAGCTTTTAAGAGTTGTATTTGACAAGAAATGCTGACATCATAGCAGAAGCATGAAATTTGGTTCAAATGCATGGTTTTTCAAGTTGCTAAATATATATATAGCTCTAGGGCAGAGGTTCCCAACCTGTGGTACGCGTACCACTGGTGATACACGGACCACAGGCTGGTGGTACGTGGGCCGGCGGTGGCCACATTACAGCCCAAAAAGCAGCACCTTGAGCTCTGCCAAGGTGGCAGAGCTCAAGCACACAGGTTCTAGGTGCTGGGGATGGCCTTCCTGCCCTCCCCTGCATCTTACCTTCCTTTTCCAAGCTCCGATGCGGCCGCAAACCTGGAATAAAGTACCGATGATGTAATCGGCATTTTCTTCCAGTGGCACACAGCCAGCCGAAGGCCCGTGTAAGTTGTACACGGGCTGAAAGTACCATTGCTGTAGTGTCAACTTGAACTTACGGCCTGGCCGCCGTTACACAGCCGGTTCGAATGTGTGCCAGCAAAATAGCTGGCGCACATTCGAGTAGACCCACCAGGGCGGCTGGGGCTGTACTCAGGGTAAGGGGACAAATGTCCCTTTCCCCCGAGGAGAGCTCCAGCCACACTGACGCTGGGTCCTATCTAGATAGGATGCAGCGAGGGCTCTATTGGGCTGCCCATCTTTAAAACCACTTATTTAATAGCAAACTTGACATTATGAAGAAACTAACAAAATTAATAAACACTTGAACTCCAACCACTTCAGAATGAATAGTGTTTAACCTACGACTAATATGTAATGAATGTTATTCCCAAAGCTGTTTAAAATTAGAATTGACCCTCTTTTAATATGTCACCAATAGTCCCAAAGGGACATTTAAGCCAAATTACGGTAACCCCCAGTCTTCATTTGCAAAAGACCATTACTTGGAGCGTTGTTTCAAAAACTGCACAAATTTACTATTTGGAATTTCAACACTGTTATTTTTTTTTTATGAAGTTATACACTATTAGTTTTGTGTCAGCCATAGTGTCAGCCATAACTGCATATTTGTGTAAAAATGAATTAAAAACCAAAACTTGAAAGCGCTAATCTTCTAACAATTTGCAAAAACTGCATTCCTTAGTGGCATTCTTGTGCATGTTGTTAATTCTTTTTTATCATTCAGTTCAAGCATATTAAATACCACGTAATTTAAAATCCACCCGTTTTGGAGAAAGGCCACCACTGCAAAAAGGCCAAAGTCAAGTTAGCCTTATACGCTCTTTTGTTCAGCGTGACAAATGCTACATAGGAGCCCTTGAGGAGTCAGTTGCTGAAAGGCAGGAGGGGCAGCAGCTGCCACTAGTTGCTCCTTTCTCTGTGCCTTCATGGCAAGGTCAAAAGGTGGTGGTTTGAGTGCTCTTTTCTCAGTGCCCTGGTGGTGCTGAGAAAGGAGCAGCCAAATTCCGGGGGGCAGGGGGGCGGGGGAGAGGGCAGTATGTGCTTGCATGCTAAGCTTATGCACACCAGAGCATCATGGGGGACCAGAATAGGACTTTTGCTGAGGGCCCCCAGAACCTGGCACCGATGCTGCATCCCGTAGAGCACCACTTTGACCAGCATATTTGCATAGTTGGTTTACCAAGGACTGTCTTCCAGAAGTATTCCAAGTTGTGTGTTACAGAGTGGTCTGCTAGCTTTGGTTTTTTGTGAGCTACTTAATTTTTTTTAACTATAATCCCCCTAGTACACCACTGTGTTTTTAAATTTACAAAGCAAGGATTGCTGAACAGCGAAAGCACAAATAACCAGATATTCTGACTATGCACTCTTAAACCTCAGAAATGAGACAATGGACTAGACCAAGACTCTCCGTATCTAGCATTCTTGTAATAATCTCAGCATCCGCCAGGAGTTAAGTTGGAGCTACACTGTCCGCGTTCGTGTTGCGTTTGCGTTCCGTGTGCGTCTGGTGTCCCGCCCCCCAGGTCAAACAACGGCTCTGATTGGCTGGACGTAGCGCGGACGCAGCAAAAGTAGAGTCCAGCACGACTTTTGCTGCGTCCACGCTACGTCTGGCCAATCAGAGCTGTTGTTTGACCTGGGGGCGGGACACCAGACGCACACGGAATGCGAGCGCAACACGAACGCGGACAGTGTAGCTCCGACTTTTGGTGCTTCAGCGGAAATAGGTCGACAGTCCTCTGGAACAAGCTCTGTGTTCCAGAGTCCAACTGAGAATATGAAAGCTGCCATCTGGGACTTGCTCTAAGGTACTCAAGTCCCACAGTTCAGAAGATAGTAGATAGCAGGTAATCCTTACAGTTGTGTTTATAGCTTCCTGGTTTCCTTAGAAAAACAGAAAAAGGAAAAAAAAAACCAGCAATGTGGCAAAACGTCAAAGGGAGGTTAGATCAAGAAAAAGCTCAATTCAAATGTGTAATAAGACTGGGCACCATCAGAAAAAGGAATCTGAATTGTAACAAGGTTTTCTTATTGCATTACAAAGTTAGTTGATTTACAGTGCAATCCTGTCTAACATTAGAATGGCAGAGCGACTGCCCCACCGGTCTAGGGTGTCGCAAATGTGCCATAAGGCACATTTGTGGCATCCGGAGTGCAAACAGTGATGGTGGAGACGTTTCCTGGAATACTATGTGGTGGTTGTTCTTAATTTTGAATCATCATTGTGCTTATCTTGCATAATTTTAAGCCTGTTACAAGATTAGCCTTAGTTTAATTTCCTCTTGAAAATTCACTCTGCTGTTTTTCAGGGTGGGGTGGGAGAATATATATTTTGTACCCCTGTGTACATATACCTCTGCTTACTAAGGATTTCACTTCATGAATCTGATGAGGTGGTGGACTGTAATCCATGAAAGCTGATGCTGAAATAAATTTGCCTTAGAGGTGCCTCACAGAACTCTTTGTTGTTTTTGCTGCTGCAGACTAACACAGCTTCTTTTCGGGAAGTTGTTTCCTTAGATCACAGGTTCTACCCATAGTGAACTGAAGTGGTATGCCTCAGTAGCATAGCCGGGGGGGGGGGGGGGCTTGGTAAGTGCTTCACGGTGTTATATGCTGCGCGCGCACACTCACACACACACACACACACACACACACACACACCCTGGCTACACCACTGGTGTTCCTTATAGCCAGTCACTCAGGAGAAGCAACACATGTTTAACCACAGATATAATTCACATCTAAGCCAATGTATTATACTCCAGTAAACCTAGTTTCTCGCAGCAGCAGTCCCTGGGGCCTTTGCCTATGCCCAGTCATCCCGTTGTTTTCATGGCGTGATTGACTTCTGCTGTCCCTCCCTTGTCATACAGTCAAATGGGAACTGTGGGAACTTCACCTACTGTGGTTGGAAGCCAGCAATAGCAACCCTCTGCTTGATGATGACACAGGCTTCTCCTTGATAAAAATCCTCCTTAAACCAGTTCTATGTTTTTAAATTGTCTGATTTGCATATAGTTCTGACAAGTTCTATTGTTGTGTCCTGTAATAATGATGGTAATTCATTTTTTTCCAATCCTGCCTGTATATTCATGGTTTTCCTTTTTTATTGGGTGAACATTTTTCAGGCTAGTATTTCAGAACTGTGTTCACTGTTCTCTCTCTCTCTCTCTCTCTCTCTCTCTCTCTCTCTCTCTCTCTCTCTCTCTCTCTCTCTCTCTCTCTCTCATAGTAATTCACAATTTCAAGCCAGCCATTTCTTGTTCATTGTACTGGTTATACCCAGAAAAGGGTTAGTAGTTTTCTCATTCCTCTCTGCCCAGTTAAGACACTGGTAAAATAGTCATGTCTAAATAAGCAGTCTCTTGAACAAAAAACTTCCTCTCCCCATTTCCTACAGATTTCTGAGAAAACAGGTCAGCTTAGATGAAAAACAAGTACAGTAGTGTGTTTCAGTAAATTCTATGGTCTTAAGCAACAACTTCTAAGTTGGCAATTAGTTTATTTATAACTTGCATTGCAGGATGGAAAAGCAGCCACTATTCAAAAGTTGTATTAATTTTATTTCAAATTCTACCTTTGCCCTTCCTGCCCCTTCCCTCCCCCACAATTCTGCTTATTCTTCAAGCATGTTGTGGCCCGCAAAAGGCTAGAACTAATCAACATTCCAAAATCTGAGTCCTAAAATCCTCCCAGCAACAGCATTCCAGGGGGAGATTAGCACAATTGGAGAGAGCCCAGTTCCAGGCCACTTGAACATACGGTTCTGTCACATTTCGTTCGAAGTACTTCCACTGAAAGCCTCTGTTAAGGGTTCCTAGCCAGGGTAGGAGGCTATGATGGCATGAGCCGGGGGGGGGGGGGGGACAGGCCATGGAAGCATTCCATCTTGCAGTTGCTCAGCCAGTTTGAATATCTAGCTGTGGGGAAATGCTTGCCTCCCCCCCCTCCCAAGACGTTTGCCTCACGTCCAAATGGTAGAAATTAGCCCTCCATCACATTCTAGTGACCCACTCATCATGCCTGTTCACAAAAGCTCCACAAATTTATTTCCATTTCGTTATAATGCTAGGATTTGCTATCATGGACATTTTCATCCAAACATACATTCTTGATAATTATCTCAAGACGCACTGCATCATGATACAGTACAGTGGAGAGAGAGAGAGAGAGAGCAAAGTTTCAAGAGTGAATACTACCCTGACATACATGTTTATTTAATCTGTATAGCAAAATACAAAACAAAATGCAGAACTTGGAGCCCATGTAACAAAATTATTCAGACCACAAGCTATGAACTGGAAGTTTCTGGTTCAAGTCTTAACTTAGCTGTGAATAACCTCTGCATCCCCCATGGGAGACCCTATGCAGGGCTTTGTCCCAAGACCTCTAGCAACATAGCACTAAGCATTTATAAAGCAGAGGGGGTGATTTAGAAACCCCTGCACTAAGTTCAGTTAAAACATTACTTTTTAGCTCCCAGGCCAAGCTGAAAAAAGATTCTTCACATATACAGCAGAAACCAACTCTGCACATTATTGAATGGCTGATTTCTGCAATATCACCAAGATACCACCCTCTGAACCCAGGACCAGTTTCAAAAACACAATTCTTTCCTTTTAAGATAAGGATAAATTCATAAATGAATGAAAGTGTGTGCAGCTCCCTTGAGAAACCACTTGCTGCTGCCGCCGAATTGCCGCTGATGCAGCGGATTTGTGTCCCTCCCCCCACTTGTCACCCAGGGGCGGTGGCCCCTCACCCCCCCCAGCTACGCCTCTGGCCAGGAGGAAGCCCAACTCACGTTGCCAGATGAAAAGGCCATGTTGACTTCTCTTTAAACCAACTGTTTTATCCCTGAGAGAATGTAATGTGAGGTGCTCAAGTTAAGTGTTATATACAGTACTCCCCCTATATCCGCTGGGGATATGTTCCAGGCCTCTCTGTGGATACTTGAAACCGTCGATAAGAGCAAACACCCCCTCCATGGTTTCCTGAGGGCCCCCCACCCTGTGGGCAGGCGGGCACGCCCCCCCCCAGCTCTTATTTTTCTTTCAGCAAGCTTTGTTTCTTCCTTAAAACAAACAGAGAAGCAGCCTCCATTGCAGGCAAGTAGAATGAGACTAAGTCCTAGAGAGGCTCTGCAAGGTTTCTGCTAACTCCCTGAGGCATCTGGTGGGGCCACTGTGTGATACAGGAAGCTGGACTAGATGGGCCTTTGGCCTGATCCAGCAGGGCTCTTCTTATGTTCTTATGTTCTTATGACTTAGTCTTGTTCTACTTGCCTGCAACAAGCAGCCAGAGGCTGCTTCTCCTGTTTGTTTAAGGAAGAAATGAAGCTTACTGGGGAAAAAAGTAAAAGCCGGGGGGGGGGGGTGTCCCCACAATCTGTGGATAACTGAAACTATGGATAGTGAATCCGTGGATATGGGGGCCCACCTGTACTACGAATTTTCTTATTAATTTTTAAGAAGAGGGAAGTCAACAACCTTATCAAAGGGGGACAAATTTCCGCTTTGTTCCCATGGTGAGCAGAAAACCATCTGGCCCGCTCTACCTTCAAATTCCAGGGCAGTTATAGTTTTCCCAACTTTCTACAACTGCCCATTTCATTCTTGTGAATGAAGAGGTGTTTTATCTTTATCTTATCTTTATCATTCTTGGAGAGGTGTTTTATCTTGACATTCTTATTAGGCATTGAGTGCCAGTGAGGGGATTTAGAACAACAGTTTCACAATATTTTAGAATGGAAGTTTTCATGGCTGGTTATAATAGTAGAGGACTCTACTATTATATTAATAGTAACCTCCTGCACTTTATATGTTAAAATACATGGCTTTCAAACCCATAATACCTGTGTCCTCTACAGTTTCACAATAGTCATGGGAACTAGCAGCTTGCTGCTGTGTGGTGGAAGGTTGTTGTCGTGGTGAAAAGACTGAGCATGTGGGAAATTTGTCAGCAAGAAGCAGCAGGAAGCTGCTGCTTTAGACCTGAGAAGTATGTGATGATGACCTGCTCCAGTCATCTCAGCCAGGAGAATAACTTGGATGTCCACCTGATAAGACTGTTACAGGACTAGGCCATCTTGACACTATCATCCTTTCTCACTGCAGAGTGAGATGCTAGAGCAGAAATGTGTTAGCGCATAGAGCAACAAAGGACACGGCTGTGCTCCAGTTGTTCGGTACTGACTTCAGTGGTGTCAGTCAGTACTCTTTGAGAATAATAAGGCTGCAATCCTATACACACTTACCTGGGAGTAAGTTCCATTAAATTCAGTGAGGTTTACTTCTGAATAGACATGCATAGGATTGCAGTATAAGGTTATTCCCCTATTTTAGAATGGACCAAGAGGATCTAAGATCAGTGCACTTGCTTTTATGATTAATGATTCTGGAAAGGTAGCGTTGCTTCTTCTCCCTTCTGACACAAACAGTTCTATTCTTTGCATATCTACTCAAAGAGAAGCCCACTGAGTTCAGTGGGATTTATTCTCAAGTACATGTGTATATAGGACATTAGCCAAAGACGCCAAAAGCACATTGAAGTATTCTTTCTGCTCAAACACTAAGCTTGTTGCAAGCCACATGTGAAAGATTGAACAAACAGCACGGGTGGGGTTTTTTTTTTTTACGGTAGAGTGTACCCCAGGGGAACATTAATTTTCCTCAAAGCAGTTATCATCTGTCTCTCTGTTAGCACCAGCGAAAGGCTGCAACTGCTCCTAGCACATCCTTGTGTATTATGTGTAGCCACTTCTTCGAACTGGAAGGCAGTCTTCCAGTCCCAGATGTAAAAGCAGTGGTTACCCCTTGATGCAACAGCCAAGGGATAAAACAGGGGTGGCCAACCTTCCACTATTAGGGCCTCTGCGTTCTTAAGAGTTGTGTAGAAGACAGAATCTTGGCAGCTGCAAGTACTGCTAAAGCAGCTGCACCTGCTGAAATGCCCTCGCCTCACCTATACAACCATTAAAGGGCCAGGAGCATTCATGTTGAAAGGTTGGCCACCCCTGGGATAAAATGTCATGTGTCTGTAAGTCTTGAGAGCATTTTAAATACCTACAAGCACGTAAACCACTTTGAATGGTGCTGCTTGGACGAATCCTTCTCTTCTTCCCATGCACTTACATTTTCAGTGCTTCATAATCTCAAAGCCTTCTGATATGGTCTCATGAAACGTTTCCAGGGCCACTAGTTTCTATACAATTGCACAGTGATTTGTGCACGAAGCTAGCACACAGAAAACAGGGTAGGATTTTGCCAGTGGCACTGAGCTTCTTGTGTTAGCAACATATCTTGCTTTGGTAGACACTGATATCTCTGTACAGCCAGGGATTTTATTCTTCAAATTTCTTGTGCATAGATTTAGGGCAACTTATGCATGGCTAGGTGGCTTTCCACACCCATACATACCAGGAACCTAAGACTCCAAAATAAAACTCATAGGTGCAGAAAACCATCCTTGTGTGAACAGAAAGAAATGCTTTCAAATACCCTCAAAACATTCAAGAGCAATGTCAAATTAATTTAGAAGAGTCAACACTTTCACCTAATCCAGGGGTTCTCAACCCTTTCACGGCCAAGTACCACCTCTGGCGCCACTCTCCTGCTGTGTACCACCAGACGTGACTGGCGATGACATCATCGCCAATTACTTCCGAGTTTTCAAGTTTTTGGAGGCCAGAAAACGCAGGTAGGCCCTTCTCAGCATTCCCAAGAGTAAGTGAAAATGCTCCTCCAAAAGCACCACATCAAAGCCGGGTTCTGGTGGCACGGCGGTCTGAGTATCACCAGCAGTCAGCCGAAGTACCACTGGTGGTACTAATACCACTGATTGAGAACCCCTGAACTAATCACTTCTACAGAGCACCCTTCAGATGCCCTCCTCCATGACTAGGGGAAAATAATGGCAATGCTTTAATTCTGTACATTTTTAACAAATGCATGCAGATCTGTAATTTCCACAACCCTGTCTGATTCTTTTTTTTTTAACCTGTTTCTCTGCACACTCCTTGTGTTTCAGATGTCATAAATAACAAAGAACTTTTTTGCAGGGAGAAAAGTGTATCTCTATTTTTACACAGTTATCTTTCAACTGTGTTTCATCTGTATGGGAGAAAAGCACCCAGCCCAAGTCTGTATAGTAGTGGTGGCAGCAGGCTGCTACCTGCACCGAGGCCTCCTGTGGCACTTCCTGCCTGCCCCTTGATGGTGCCTTGGCTTCTAGCATTGCCACCCATCCTGAGGGTTCAGGGGTCGGCACGACCAGGTAGACCTTTGGCCAGTGTCCTGAATAGCAGTAGTCTTCAACCTTTTTTGTGCTACAACCCCAATAAATACATTAATAAATAAAGTATGAGGCTGGGGACCCACCATTGATCCCACCCCCTCTCAGGATCCGTCCCCCACCCCTGTCAACACCCTTCTGCTGAGCTGGCCCGGCCCACACCACCAGCGGCGGGGTCATTCTGGAACTGGAGAACCAAGTTGTGGTGTGTGTCCCCAGCAAATCTAAAGAGGGAGGGGAGGAGGGGGATGAAATCCCTGTGGAAGCCCCCCCCCAGCAGGTTCCCCACTGTCCCCCCAGCATTACCCCCCAGCAGCCATAAGTTGCCACAACCCCACAAATGAGGCTTTGTGACCCCATTGGGGACCTGACCCCAAGGTTGAAGAACAGTGCTGTATAGTATGTGTACATTGCTAGCAAGGACTGTTTCTTCAATCATAACTGCTAACACCAGAGACTTAAAAAATCAAAATGAATGCAAAGTGTGGGGAAGGAGTGCTCTACGATCTGAGCTGGGCGAGACATGAATTACATTCTGCACCAGAACTGAATGACCACATCTGTACCAAGGAACAAACTCACTAGCATTTAAACTGAAGGGAGAAAATAAGGGGCAGGCAGAAGCCACAAACGCTCCTGGTGGACAATGAAAGGATTAAACCGAGGGAATGCAACTCGGTAAGACTACCTGCTTTACCAGCTCCCCAAGTGCAGTTTTGGACCCTGTGAAAGGCAGTAGCCGCACCAAGCAGACTCGGGCTCATTGCACTTCCAGTTTACTGGACAAATAAAATGTAGCAGGTTAAATTCTGTTCTTCTCAGTATTAATCTTGTTGGCAGCTGTCAGGTGGAGATGCTGGACCCTCCACAGAATTGGCTTTACCTGGGGAAGTTTAGTTATCTCTGCACTTGCCTTTTGGAGGCCGGATAGGCTTTTCATGTAAAATAGATTGAAGGCATCTCTGCTGGAGGATAAAATTGTGCAAGCCAAGCAAAGGACGCCTACATAAAGCCCAGGCTCAAACTGGCTGACGTGTGCTGGCAGCTGTCTCGCTCCCTCTCCTTTTGGTATTGCTTCTTGCGTTTCTATATGTGTGCTGACTCCAGTAGTCTGGGAATTCCTCCATAGGCCTGGCTCTGTGCAGCAGATAATAGCATCCATCCAGGCAGTCCAAAGCCTCACTGATCCCTCCCTCCAGGTAGATTCTTCAGCATTGGATCGTTGCCGCGTCTGAGTGCTGCAACCAGTTCTGCTTCTTAACATGAAGCTACACATGAGGTCATGAGATGGATGATCCCTACTTTTTTTGTTTATTAAATGCATCTGTGGGGGCTGCTAATTAATTGGGAATGAAAGGAATTTAACCCTTTGCCCAGTGCTGTTTTCCGGCTCTAAATTGCTCCAACTGCTACTTCCTCCAGAGGGGAAAATTGTATAAGATACCGGCACAGAGCAAATAGTGGCTTGGGGTTGGGACAATTTAGGCTGGGAAAACAGCAAGGGGAAAGTGAAATACCCCCACCCCTTCTTTTCCAATCACATTCACACAGCCTTTTCTGTGGCTGCATTTAGCAAAAGACCCATCTTGGGACATGAGCCTCCAGCCTGCTGGCATAATATGTAGTTTGGCATATGCTGAGTGTGAAACATTAGACCAGCTCAGAAAGTGCAGAATGGCTAGAAGGGACGAGAAGGTTATCAAGAGTCCATAGGTATTTTCTGGGTCGAGGAAGTGGGGCATTCCGAGACCCGCTTTCCCCACACATTGTCCTTCAAGCAGATGGCAGCCACCTGTGCAGTGTCCCTCCCAGTGACTGTTGCTGGCTGGTGTCTCCCTTGCATTTCTTTTTAGATTGTGAGCCCTCTTGGGATGTCTCTATGTATTTTGTGACGTAAGCCACTTTGTTGAACTTTTTTTGTTGAAAAGCAGTTCAAAAGTATTTTAAATAACAACTATGGTAATAACATAGATGGCATTGAATAACTAAAGTAACAGACCAATTCTCCCTGCGCAGCGATGCAACGAGGTGCCAACGCGGCTACCACTGTATCCCACAGAAGAGTTTTGGCCTCTGGAGGCCTCCTTGGGGTAAGGGAACATTTGTTCTTTTACCCCGGGGTAAGCCTCAGCAGCCACTATGGGTCAACTCCGACCTGCATCAGCGTGATAGCTGGCATAATTCCGCACTGAGCTGTGTGGACGAATCAGGCCCAGGAAGCGCCGCTGCCACTGAATCTACCCCCTTCCTGAGCCTGATCCTCACTTCTCTCTGCCCCTGTCACTGCCCCGTTCTGCCCCACCTCCCCTACCTTCCATGGTGGAGCTTTAACCATCCGCTGGTGCCCGGGAGGCCGCTCTGGCCTGGCCACCAGCAGCATGCACCAGGGACCATAGGACTGGGCCGTAAATGACTAACAGCCCAATCCTGCCTAAGATGCACTGGCCGGCCTAAATGGTCGGTGCAGCCCGTGCCCTTTCATCCCTTTCCCCCAGTGTAAGCCCCAGCAGCCCCAATGGGCCTCCTCGGATACGTGCCAGCTATTTAGCGCAGCTATATATCGGCGCAGCGTGGTGCTGATATCCCGCCCCCTCCCTGGCCTGGCCGGCCAATTGCCCCCTCCACTGCCACCCGGCCTGCCCTCCTCACGGCCTCCCGCTGCCCAGCACAGGGCTTACCTGTGTCCAGTGGCTCAGGGGTCCAGAGGGCGGCGGAGTGAGAAGTGCCGGCCTCCATGCCAGCACTGCTTAGTACAGAGATGCTGCGCAACACTGTAGGCTAGCAGATCGCACAGTCTGCCAGCCTATACTTAGGCTGGATTGCTCTGTTAAACAGAGAATTCCAGGTAATTCAAGCAAATGACCAACACCATATGCTATTTGGGAAGACAGACTTATTTACATGCACAATCACTGGATAGGGTAAAGTGTGTGTGCATATGCATGCACAAGATCTACAGCAAGGTTCGTGCTTGGATATAGTCATGATTAAATTGTATGGTACAGTCCTTTATTACAGTCATTGACCAGCATGTGATTAAATTGTTAAAAACCTGTATATTTTTTAAGTGTTTAATGGTTATTTTAATTCAGTAATAACCAGAGATATAGATGCTCCCTGACAGAAAAAAAATCACACGTGGAGTGAAATACTGGGGGGGGGGGGGGACCACTTCTTTGTACTTCTACTTCGTACGACTTTTGTACTGAGACTTCATCCATGCCCAGAGGAAATACATCCTATGAAAGCTCTCTGGGCCACACTCCGAAACCCTTGCAGACTTTGCTTTGGGGAAAAGGATGCAGATACTGTTGCTACCTAGTTTCTGTTTCGTGAGCAGAAGGACTTTTTTGCTACTGTGATAGCACCCATGAGGTTTCTTCTGCTCCCAGAGGCTCAGAACTGTTTCTAGTCTTCTGCAATATTTTAACAGTTTTATCAAAGATCTAACAGAATATGTGTAAACTTGGCCAAAAATAACAGTACTAATGAACACCTGAAGAGATGGTAGACGATGCTGAGACAAAGAAAGGATTTGTGAAATTTTAAACAGATGTGGTGCCTTTGGTCATGGATGCTCTCCTCCATTATATCTTTGATGAGGACATATGTCAGAATACTGTACAGTCAAAGCCAAGTGTATGTTTTCTTTGCACAGGCCTGTGGACACCTCAGGTGACAAAAGGGCATTGCACACCTTGCAGGAAACTGCTTGGTTGTCCTTGACTCTCACCCTCTTGGGACCAAGATGCAAAGATCAGAGTGCACCATTCACTGAGGTTCAAACAGTGATCACCTACCCTAGGGCCCAATTATCACCTGTTAATGTGGCTTTCTGGGGAAGAAGGACAGCCCTATAGGCCCTTCCTGCCTTAGGACACAAGAAAGCCAGGCAAGGGGGAAAAAATTGAAACTTTGTTTTTATATATGACAAGTGCTGCAAGAATTTTGTATGCACAATACTGGAAGAATTCAGAAATACCTTCGCTGGAAGATTGGTGGATAAAAGTTCTGGATTTTGCAGAAATTGACAAACTCACAATTTTAATTAAAGAGAAGTCAGTAAATCTTTTTGTGAACAATTGGAAAACACCTGTTGACTTTTTACATGAGAGAATGACATGATGGTATGTAGATTTGACGAACAGAGTGTCAGAGATATATTTGGCTTACGGCGCAATCCTGTGTACATGCTGCCCCGGGGCAGTGCACGCTGCAGAGAGCAAGCAGCGCCGGTGCTGCAGCCTGCGCTGTTCGCCCCGTCATCTCCCTGGCCCTGTGCCCACTGGACCGGGTAAGTTCTACGTCGGTCAGGGCAGGGGTGGAGGGAGGGCGGACAGGGTGGCGAGGGAGGACGACCATAGGCCTCCCGGGGCCGGGGGGGCGGGGATACCAGGTGCCGAGATCCCCAGTATCTAAAGCTCCCTCCAGGCCCCAGGTACGCCGACACGGCCGGTGCGAATGTATGCAAGCTCTGGAGCTCACGTACATTCAAGGAAGCCCATAGGCCTCCCACCACTTACATGGGGGGGAAGGAGACAATTGTCCCCTTCTCCCGAGTTGTTCCCGGGCTGCCCCGGGGCAGTTGAGGAACTCGATAGGATGCAGCGGTCAGCCCTTTAGGCTGGCTGCCGCAGCCTACACAGGATTGGGCTGCCTGTTGGATAGCATAAGTAGAAAATAGAGAATCGTATGCTAGTAGGATACACTGCTTCGCGTTTGCTGTAATCTTTGGAAATATTATGTATTGTTTTGTTTTTAGTATTATATTAATAAAATAAATATATAATGGGGAGGGGGGAAGCCAGGCAGGATGAACAGAAGCAAGAAACAACAGAAATAAAATACACTTCCCCAACCCAGTCCCCTTCAAGTTCTCTGTTTTCCTGACAACGTTCATGAACTGTGTTGTATAAGAAGGACCATAGAATCAGAGTCCAACAGAAGATTTATTGACGGTGTCTTCCTGCAGTTCTTCCTTAGTAATGCTGGTGATTCTTCGTGTTTATCTGAATGTGAAGTATACGTGGTTTCCATTTGTTACTGCTTTAGATGGTTGTGTGAATACCTTTATCCTTACCAATGTCCTGAGAGGCACAGAAAGGCTGTTGCACCCATTGTGTACACTGCATACTAAGACCAGGATTCAGCCCTCAGAAGGCAATGGCTGAAGAGAAAGTGAGTTAGCAGTCGAACTGGTTTTTCTAAGGCAGGAGAAATATAGCAATTACCCGAGATACACCTCTGTGAGGAAAGGAAGTGTGACTCAAGTTAGTTAATTGAAAACACCGGGGATTGATTTATAAGAACAGATTTATGGTTGACTCGTATAAGCTCAAGCTTATATGTGAGCATATGAGGTTGAGATACAGGTTAGGGACAATATCCTGCTTAGATGGCCTTGGGCAAGAGAAATAGGCACTTTGGGGTAGGTTGTGCGAGTTCTATTTCTCGCCTGTGTCACGTAGGGTGTGGTCTGTTAAGGATAAATAAGGCTGCCCTTGGGGTTACATGCCAGCAACACGGAACGAAGCTGACACTAAACCTGTCTTCCATATTTGGCATGTCAAGGTTTGTACCATGGTCCCTGAAGACACAATATTTTTTAGAGAATTTTAAGGGAGAAAATTTTAAGAGATGAGGCATTTCTTCCCATACTATGTCCGCAGATTTCTTCTTTTCCGCAGCTGAACAAACACGTTTTGTCCATTTCTGAAACAATTTGAAACCCATTTACCAGAGGCAAAAGTTGAATTAGTATACATGTTATAAGCAATGAGCTCGTCTGAAGAACTATGGCTGCCTGGAGCCATAGAACACGGAGAAAAATTCTTCCCTATTCAGTACAGTTGGTCCTCCCATCCGTGGATTGGCCACCTGTGGATTTGACTCAACGCGGGTGGCCCAAGTCCGCGGTGGGGAGGGTCGCAGCACCACAGTAGCTTATGTAGAAGCTGTGAGGGCCCACGACCTACTTTTCTGGCTGCCCCCTGCTCCGTACATCACGCCAGCAGGCTTGCAACGCTTGAAAAACATGCTTTGCTATGTATACTGAGGAATGCGCCTCAGAAGACCTCCCACGTGTGACCAGAAGTCGTTTCCGGTTGCGTTTTTCAAGCGTTCCAAGCCTGCTGGCGTGATGTACGGTGTGCGGGGCAGCTGGAGAAGTGAGCTGCAGGCCTGCGCAGCTTCTACCCCACGTACTGGAGCATCGCAACCCCCCATGTAGATTTCATTTAACGTGGTTTTTGGCGTCCGCAAAGGTTCCGGGAATGTTGGTTTGAGGGATGTGACTGGTAGTGTGCTCCTGCTGCTCCCTCCACGTTTCCTGTACCCAGACACATATGAAGAGGGCTCTGGTGACATCATGCCACTCATTTTCCCTAGCTAAACTTTCATCTGAGGTGTGCGCGTCTGTGTGTGAGAACTAGATGCACATCTAGCTTGAGCCTGTGTGTCCCTAGCCTAGTCTATGCTCAGTAAAGAATTCAAATCTCTGAACTTCTCCTTTATTTCCTCTAGACATTGTTCCATCCCAACAGTGGAGCAGCTGGAAAATTTGGAGAGATACAGGCTCTTCGGGTAGATCAGTACAAGGCATTTTACCTCACGGGTAAGTTGTTTGGATTTGTTAGGTGCTTTTTAAAGATAGAACAGTCTATATATCCCTCTATGACAAATGATTCAAAATTAAGTTAGACTGAGTAACAAACAAGAATAAAACCTGTCATCTTCCCCCAGTACCAGAACTCGATGAAATCCTCAGCTATATCTCTCTATTCTAGGCATAACTAGGGAGGAATTTTTAACAGTGCCTGAAATGTTCTACTTTGCAAGGGCTAGAGAATGATGGAGAAATGCTCAGCATATCCACAAAGAAGGGACATTCCTGCTTAATGACCTGAATGGGCAGAGGAGCCTGAGCAGGGGAGGGTGATGGTTTGTAACCTGCCAGCCTTCCTAGGTGTTCTGTGGCATCAGGGTGACAAAACACCCAACCAAGATCCATTCAGATCTGTAATGCAGGTTGTGGTGATGGGCATTTGTTTTATGCCCAGATTTGGGTAAAGGGACAACAGGAAATCCAAGAGGACTGTAAACTACTGAAGGGAAGCTTAGGAACCTCTGCAGTGGATTCTGTCCCTGCCTTTCAGTTAGGAATTGCTGCTCTAGTGAATGCAGATTGACTCCACAGTTGAGTCATATAAAACTGTGAACTTTGGTCCCCCCCCCCTCCAGTGTAAAGTTCCTGTTGGACTAAAATGTCCAGCACTATCTTTCTTGGAGCCTTTGGTACCTTCCACTCAGGGGCTGCTCTATGGTCAAGTGTTTCACGTGTGCACATTTTTCTGTTTGTTCAAATACTGCTGTAGCAGTTGGCTTCCATTAAGTTTAGAGTGTGAGCATACCACCTTTCTCCCCCACTTCAACAAATACAATTACAGGCCTGCTCCTTTTGCTATTGATAGAAACCCCCTTCAGTTGCTTTTTCTCCACAAAGGTTGACAAGACCAAAAGATAAGGGATCTCTTTTCCTGCTAGACAAAAAATGATTCCGGAGCAGTACCCTCAAGATATAGCGGCAGTACTGTGCCTGCTGGGCTTCCTCTCTAGGACTTTAAATATTCAACTCTCACCTTGTATCGTGACCTTGTGGTTATTTTTGGTTCACCATTTCCCTTGGGATTTCCGTTCCTTTTTCTAGCAACTGCATGTTGCAGGTAACTGACTAGCCTTGATAACCTTTCTAGGTCTTTGGTGCCTGTTGCAAGCTGTCATTACAGAACAGGGTCAAAGACGGATCAGCTCTATGGACACCTATAGGCAGCTTGAGCAGAGAAACCCCAGTTGCAGCCTCAGGCATTCTGAGCTATCAGTTACCAGGGTCCTACTTTGCTTCACTTCTGGCAGACTGTACAAGCTGTCACAGCACGTACTTTGTGTCCCTGGACTTCCTACAGTGTGGTTTCCCAGTGGCCAATATGGGCCTGCCTAACTGCTACTACTGTACTGTATGTTTCTAAATATACTCTTCATATTCCCGTTGTGTGTATGTTCATATATAGTACTTCCAATTGTGATGGGAAAGTCCCTGTTTTGTCAGTTATTTATCTGATCTGTTCTTTGTCCTGTCCTCCCCACATTAAAAGCTCTCTGAGGTTTATTCTCTGAGATAAAGCAGTGTAATAAACTCAGTAATTCAGGTTCGAATCTCTTACTGCTGGGCTATGCTATTGCTGTCAGTAGGGTAATCCGAAACTGAGTGGTCTCCCACTCAAAGGTGAAATGATTTTGCCTAAAGTATCTAAAGTACGTACAGAGAGCCCTCAACTGGCTTTGCAGTGTCTTGTAAATGTCATGTTGCTATGAAATGTAAGATCAGCATTCAAATAACATTTTAAATTATGATGCGCTACTTTGGGGGGGGGTTAAACAAAAGAGGAAGGAGGTAAAATGCAGAATGAACTAGTACTACAGAAATGGGTGCTACGCAGGGTCAGTAACATCCACTACAAAGCACAATAATTCCCTAACTAGTGTGCAGGAAGAGATACGCTAGTATGTATCATGAGAAATAATCATTAGCAGCCTCTCTGAGCCCATAGTACATGTACGTGTGTGTGTGTGTGTGTGTGTGTATACACACACACACGTACAGGCACACACGCGTGTTGCCCAATGCCTTTCTTTGTGATGCATTGTGCAGCAGCAGAAGTCCTCACTTTCAAAAGAGGCTGCCAGTTGTGTTTGTGAAGGAAAAGGAGTGATTCTCCCAAAACGGAGGGTAGACTCCATTAAGAGTGAGAAACCTGTCCTCTTACACATTCTAAAAATCATTATCAGATGTACCTCAAGTGTGAAAAGTCTGGGAAAGTGCATAAGAACAATCTTGCAGACTAAAGGCTGATTCACACTAGCCCTTCCGTGCACGTTTGCTCTACTCTAGCGTCTGTACGTGCGTCTAGCAGTTCTCTGAACGTTTGCCGCCTTCTTGAAGAAAGCGCAGCTGTGATTTGGTGAAGAGAAATGCGCTTCTCTGATTGGTGAGCTGCCTAGCACCAAGAGCATAAGCGCTAGCTTAAACGCGAGCGCAGCAAAAAGATAAATCGAAACTATCTCTCCTGGCTGCGTCGTAAGCTCATGCTGCGTCTGACGCAAGCATGAAAAATGCACGAAAAGACCAAACGTTAAGCCAAAACGCGCACGGAAAGGGCTAGTGTGAATCAGCCTTAAGGCTTTAGCTAAGCATGAGAGTGGCAGACTGATTGGTGCAAGCCTGGTTCTACCACAGTCACATATAAAGTAGGCAGAGCTGCTTATTAGAGCCAGAGGGGCATGGCGGCCGATTGCTCCCCTGCACATGGTTTACCTCTCTGCAGGGTCTTTCCCACATTGCCCCACACTGGCACTAAGCCTGGCTGGTAGAAAAGTGGCTGGGAGGTGAAGCTATGGGAAGGGAAGTGGCAGGCATGGAGAGGATTCTGTTCCCTCTCCCATGCATCCCTTTTGTTCTAAAAATAGGGCCCTTTGCCCCAACCAATAAGTCTGCCATTGGCACATGTCACTTGAGCCTAAGGGACAAAGTTGGCATTACTTTGCATGTGTGCTAGGCAGTGACATGCTTGTTTCTTCTGCATAAAATAGTCATATGCGGGGGCCCGATTGATGAGGAGCAGCGGCTTAAACCCTTTGCCCCCCTCGTGGTCTCTACTCAGGCTCCCTAGCACATGCTATTTGTCAGGCAATTTATTGCTTTTTTTCCCCAGGAGGTGCTAAGGCCTGTGACGGAAGTATTGGACAGGAACAGCTCCACCAACCACCTCTGATGTTTAACCTACAGCGTGATATTCAGGAGCAGGAACCCCTGGACAAGAAGAGCACTGAGTACCGTGCTGTCTTACCAGCAGTAAGCAGGGCTCTACATAGCATCCTTCAAGATGTTGCCACAGACAACGTCTCTATGGCAGATTACTCTCGTGACCCAGCAGTGATGCCCTGCTGCAACCCACAGCACTTGGCCTGCCGATGCCAGGTGGCCTGTTCCAGCTCATCCTTGAGCACATGTGGAAATCCGCTGGACTGATCCCAAATGTGTGTGTTCTTTTGATATCAGACTAGATTTCTAAAGCAGTGCATAGCAGGCACTAAAATTGAAATTCATGTTTTAATTTTTTTTATAAAACGTTTTATTTTTGTAGGATTTGGACATCTTTGGCACTTGGCAGTATCTAGAGACAAAGACTTGACTGAGTTGAATTATTTAAGTAGTCACTGCTGTCTGGAGAAGCCACCTTCATACAAGACTGTAAATAGATTTGTGTGTCTACCCCTGAAAATGTTACATCTAGCTCTCCCCTGAGCATCATGTCCAGTACAAGTTACTTACGTCCTAATGTCACATTATGCATTTCTCTGCCTTACATCTACATCATTGGCTGGAAAAGGATCACCTACGGTACCACTGTAATGCAGGACAAGGGCAAATTGTACTAAACATGAGAAGGAGGAAGTAGACACATGGCTGCCATTTTGTGTATGTCATGATATCTAGTTATGGCCCAAACACCTCAGCAAAATGGTTGGATGTCTGAAGTAGGTCCCATCCACCTAGAAACACTAGAGATTTGGAATATTCAGCCCAGAAGGTTCAAAAATTGACACAGTTCTGATTTTTAAAAAACCACACACACAAAACTACATTTGTTCGTCTTACTGTAGTACAATCATGCTTATAGGTTTCTCTTTGCAAATCATCAGAAACTTCATTTCCTGAACCAGAGGCAATTGTCATTGTTGCCCTCTGAATAATATTTGTTGCCAATTCATTGCAGCTCAGGCTTGGGAAAGTGGAACTAGAGTGGAAGAAAGAATTCCATTCACATGTATGCCGCAATTCTAGCGATAAGACTGGCACTGTTAGGGCTCAACTCCCATCAAGAAGACAGATAGAGGACAGCTACTACTGACACCATGATGACTTTATTAACCAGCTATTAACTAGCAGGGCTCCAACATAATAAATTGGGGGGTCTCTTTTTTCTAATGTATCACTGCAAAAATATTCTGCATGGGTAAAATATTATGCATATACTGTACAAAGACATAGCTCAATAGACTTTTCTATAAGTACATTTCTACATGACATAAATTAGAAAAGGGCAGGCATGTGTATAAAATTCAGGTTACATAAAACTCTGATCAGGGTAACATTTACACTGTGGTTCTCGAGTATAGAGCAATGTGCATATACACACACAAACACGATACCAAACCTACATAGCACTTAAAAAAATACACACAAAGGGCCAGAAAAAGTTGGCTAAGAACAAATATACTGTACTGTGTTAAAAGCTTTGGGCACCTCTGGTTCTCCCTCACTTGTGGGTTCTTCCACATTCCCATTTTTTTCCAAAACTACCTCCCATTCGCCGCTCTGTGCTCTGCTGTTTGCCATTCCTCATGACCTCTTCACTTTGCTCGTCTGGCTTCCACGGCACATGATTATCTACCAAAATCAAAACAGAAGGGCCTTACTTTTCCCAGCAACATGCCGTTGAGCATGGTGTGCTGTAAACAGGCTTTGCGCACATGCAAAGGAAGCAGGGGGACGGACGGGAGGGACACAAACATCATGTAATTGTTTTGCTTTCTAAAGACCCTGTGGGTAATTTAGTTCTTTTGTCCTTAACTTAGAGGAACTGTCTGGTTCAGGCATTAACTAGATCCACTGTCCATCTAGAATCTAACCCAGAACTCAGGCTAAGAATATACTGTATTTCTGGCTTCAGCAATGTCTCATACCTTTGTACTGGTTGGAAAAACCACATGTGCTGAGTCACCTGAACTGTCTGTTACTCATGGAACTAACAGCCTAATCCTAACTAACTTTCCAGTACTAACTTCCTATGGGGGGGGGGGGAGAGTCACAGAGTCCTCCTCAAGGTAAGAGACGTTTGCTCCCTTACCTCGGGGCTGCATTGGCACTGTTAAGACAGACAACCTAATTAGCATACTGGCAGAAAGCACATTAAAGCAAGCTAGGTTACTCCAAGGAATGTTATCAGAGCCAGTCCGTCAGTCATAAAACAAGCACAAACAATTAATACTTTTGTTGGGGGAAGTGGGCCAGTCTCCAATGACTTGAGAAACCTTTCAAACGCACAAGGTGTACGGAAAAAGGGCCACAGAGATTCATAAGGAGACTAGCGGCTTCCCAGCTTTGAAAGTTGCAGGATGCAATTTTTTTAAAAAAATTATAATGGTACATATCCAACCAATGCCGTCCCTCACAACTATACAACAGTTTTTCTTCTGCCAGCCTTCCATCTTTGCAGGACTGTCCGTAGTATTAAATGCTTGCCTTGACAATTAGCACACACCTCAATGAGACATCAGCAAGAGGTATGGTATTCAGCCAACCAGCCTTGTAATAATATAGTGCAGCATATACAGTGAACACTTCTTACACTCCTGCTTGGAACTACGCTGCTAAAAGGGGAGGGTATGAAATTGTCCTTTCCTAAGCAGGAGTGATGTGGCTGGCATAGGGCAACAACGCTTAGTAACAGATCCCTAGGCCCTGCCTGGATGTTGCTGTGTGTAGACATGGTGAAAGACAGGGTTAGAGGCATGTGATGCATCATAGACATCTCCAATGAGTCCCAGCTTCCCTAGACAGTAAGCACAGGAGCATTCAACGCCTTCCTGCTGCAAACCAGGCCTGCTGGCTGTCCCTTCTGCCTCCAGTAATTAACAAGAAGTAAAGAGAGGGCACAAGCTGCAGTGTGAAGTCACCATATGAGCTGGGACCTTCCAGCCCTGGCATCCAGTGATATGCCAGGGCTTAGAGGCCTCGTCAGTGCTGAAAGACGGTCTAGGTATTTGAGATACTGTACCACCAGCAGTTGCTCAGATAATTAGTCCACTTTATCTCAACTATTTCCAAATCAGACTGGAGGAAGTATACCCCAGCAACAGGGTGTGTTGCTTTTTCAGGAGGGTGTACTTTTTCCCAAACAGAAATTATTCCTGTGTAGGAAAACTGGCATCTATGACCTTGAAACAGTCCACAATGGTAGAACATGTGATGTCAGAGGCCACTCAGAGCAAATCAGATTTGGGGTCAGCATACCCTTACAAAAACGGTTTCATGTCAGTATGTCAATCATTTAAAGAACCAAAGATTTGTCACAATATCCCTGGAGACATAATTTTCCTATGAATAAGGCGCT